>CM060913.1:1039346631-1040011831 GCA_030737875.1 Allium sativum | reverse complement strand
TTTCTGGAATTTCTCGAGTTAGTTTGTGGCCCCGGTAAATTGAAATGTACGTTTAAAATTCAATATAGTGATTTAAATGTAAATTTAAAGGAAACTGATTGTAACAGTCGAATCAGCATGCGAAACATATCCCATTGTGTTCGGAATGGGGGTAAAACGCTATGGACGACAGGCGGTGGGCCTCGTTTCGAGGTCGTATGTGAAAGTCAACTTTTTGCAAGATAAAATAATAAATAATTAATTAATTAAATCTTTCTCTCCGTATATCTCCACCCCCCCCCCCCCCAGCCCCGTTGACCAGTCGAAAAAAAAAAGAGAGATAATAAAAAAAAAACCGACTTCAGCCTCGTCTTCTCCTCCACGACGCGCCACCGCCGTCGCCACCTTCCCTCTGCCTTCGCCGCTGGCGAACCCGCCTCCCTTCCTCCTCCCTCTCCTCCTCTATCCGCTATCCCCTCCTTCTCTGACTGAACCCGCTACGCCCAAATCAGCCTAACCCTAACCCTAACCCCGTCGCCACCGCCCTCGCAACCTTCCCCAGTCCTACGCCTCCTCCTACTACCACCTGCGACACCTAGCTTTCCCCCCCATCCCTCTCCAGCCTCGAACGACGCGAACCCTCCTCGCCCAAGCACAAAAACCCGACGCTCCCCTCTCAAAGCAGCTCCGCTCAGTACCCCCACAGCCCTCTCCCTTCAACGAAAATCTGAGATAAAGGTGTGTCTTTATTTATTTTTATTTATTTACATTTATTTTGTTTTATTTTCAGTTTATTATATGTATAACTTTGTTATAAAAGAATTGATTTTTCCAAAGTAAAGATTTGAATTTTTAGAAGAAGAAAGATCATATTTTTATGTGAACGTAGAAAGAAAAAGATCGTATTTTTATATAGAAGATAGCGTGATAAAAATTTAATTTTCATATATATGAAGTAGACGAGATAATGAAACGATTTATAATTATAGCTGTAGATGAAAAAAATATTTTTATAAGAAGTTAAGGTTAAAAATATAATTTTTATAATATAGGTAAGTTAAAAATATAATTTTTATTATATATAGAGATTAAAAATATAATCTTTATTATGTAGAAGACGTAAAAATATAATTTTTATACTAGTGGCATAATAAAAATATGATTTTTACTTAGGTAGAGTGTTAAAAATATGGTTTTTATTAGAGTAGAAATATAAAAATATAATTTTTATATAGAAAGAAGCGTTGTAAAAATATATATGAAGAAGAAATGAAAATATGAATTTTATTTATTAAAATGAAGCAATAAAAATATAATTTTTATTTGAACAGCGTGAAAAGACTATATTGGAATTACAAATGGATTCAGGCTATTCAGCAGTTCAAAAGCAAAGCACGGCGGAGTGGAACCCTCGGTGAGAACTTCTCACTCAAATTCTACTTTTCTAGTTATATATATATATATATATATATATATATATACTAGGATGCAGACGGTGCTTATTAGAAGCACCCGACACCCGTCCACAGACCATGGACTTGTTTGATTGGTTGTGAAGTTGGTTAGATTATTTGATTTGGATTTGATTGTTTTGGTGAAATTGAAATTGATATGATTGATGTGTGAATGGCGTGGGCCTTCACTAGACCGGGGATAAGGCTAGGCCTTGTCCCGTTTCTAGTATCGTGCCGTTATGCCGCCGAAATTTTCTAAAATATGTTAGAAAAATAAAAATATCATTTTATTGTGTAAATGAATTGAATAGAAATTCATAGGTTGAAATAAAATGTTTTATCGTTAAAAATATTTTTAACGTGAATGTGAATAAATGAATAGTTATAAACAAATCGGCCGATTTGTTTGTATATACACTGATTTGACTGATATTGATTGGGTCGATAAATTTTAAACATCGCCCAACTGCACAACTAAAATCTGTGTTTGATTGTTTGAAACCCTACACGGGTGTTGGGATGAAATATGAATTTCACTCATCCTGATTGATTAAATATGTCGATCGATTGATTGACAGGCTGTTATAAGCGTTGAATATCTATATTTGATGCTTATACAGTGTAGTGCACTTTGGTTGATGGTTGATTATTTTCAATGCTATTATATACATGTGTTGTATGAAAATCCATATAATTAATTTTATATGGTAATTGATTGGGCCTCATTCCAGTTTTGAAAAAGAAATATTTGAAAAAGAAATATTTGAAAAAGGAATATTTGAAATAGAATATTTGAAAATAAAGTTATATATGAAGCCGTGTTGATTAGATTGACGCCATTTTGACGGGAACGATATTTATAATGAATTGAAAACGATTTCGAAATGAATTGAATTGAAAACGATTTCGAAATGAATTAAATTGAAAACGATTTCGAAATGAATTGAATTGAAAACGATTTCGAAATGAATTGAATTGAAAACGATTTCGAAATGAATTGAATTGAAAACGATTTCGAAATGAATTGAAAACGATTTCGAAATGAATTGAATTGAAAACGATTTCGAAATGAATTGAATTGAAAACGATTTCGAAACGAATTGAATTGAAAACGATTTCGAAATGAATTGAATTGAAAACGATTTCGAAATGAATTGAATTGAAAACGATTTCGAAATGAATTGAATTGAAAACGAATTCAAATTGAATTGAAAGTGGATTGAAATGAATTCAAATTGAATTGAAATTTGAATTGAATAGAAATGAACTTTGAAACGAATTTATAAAGAAGAATTCAATTTTGCTTTGAATTGAAATGGAAGTTGAAATAGATTTTGAAACGAATTTTAAAACTATTTATATAATTCGTTTTGAATAGAAAATCGACGAAGTATATATTATATATATTATATATATAATATAATGGCCTAAATAGAACGCGCCGCGCCGCGGCAGTTCGTGAATTTCGACCATTTATTTCAAATGGACATTGCGGGAGATCCGACCGTCGGATTCTCCTAAAACCGGAACCGTTGGGTTCGTATCGAAAAGAGCTTTCTAGCGAATGTTAGAAATTTGAAATCTAACGGTTGGATTTGGAATTATGTCCAAATCAAATTTGAAAAAGGTCACTGTAAGTGCAGTTCGATGGCCATTGATGGAAATCGACTGTACGGGCCCTGATAAAATTATTAAAAATAGTAATAATTTGTGTAAAATCATAAGAAATGATTTGTGAAGATTTGGGATGAAAAACTCCATATTTGAAAAGATAAAAATAGATTTTTATCGAAATGAACTAGTTTTGAACTAGAAATATAATTCTATTTATTTTTAAATAAATAAATTGAATTTGAAAAGGGTTTTGAAAATAACCAGAATTTCCAATGATTGCATTGGAGTGGATTTAAATCGAAATTGTCTTCGGAATATTTCAATGTTGGAATTCGTGATTATACAGATGTTGTTATGGAAATTTGAAAGATATATATTTATATCGTTATTTCCAATACGACATTTGTTAGTCGTAGAATTTGATATTGAATATAAGCCGGTATATTTTCTATTCAGAGCCTTGTATTGAATATCAAATGTGATTTGGGTTTGTCGTTAATGGTGTCTTCACTAACACTGTTCTTGAACCCAGTTGAGAAAAGATTAAATCTTTTTATTTAGATTTAATGAAGTGTACCAATTAAATGATATTTAATTGGAATTGAATTGGAATTGATTTTTGGGTTTATCGTGAACAGTGTTTTAAATAACACTTGTTCTTTAACCCGATAATTAATGGAATGTGATTTTGGGTTTATCGTGAATCGTGTTTTAAATGACACTGATTCTTTAACCCAGATAACGATTAAAACTAAGTGGAGTTTTAATGAATCTTTAATTAGATTGAAAAGATCGAGAATGGAGTATCACCAGTTTTACTCCAGGCGATAGTTAAATCTTTAATTAGATTTGAACGTGAAATGGTAATTGAATTACCGATAACACTGTGGTGTTAGATATGAAGTACTACCAGTTTTACTTCATGGGATGAATAGGTTGGGATTGGGAAATAAAATAAATGATTACTTCGGTGTGGTTCGCTAATCCCGACTAGTTTGAATTGATATTCAAAGGAGATTAAAGAATAAATTTAAAGAATTTATCTTGGATAAAATTAATGGGAACTTTTCCCAAAGTATAGGAATATTTGAATAAAAGAATATTCTGAATTGGAATGAGGCGTATGTTGTGTTTGTGTAACACTTTTATAATATATACGCGAGTTATTCAGAAAGACCGGGTTTATCCCATTCTGAATAACTGATTCGACGTGGTGTCGAAGATGAAGACGGTGGTCGAAGACCAGAAGTCTTCACGTCGTTTGGGTGATAACTGATGATCTTGATTGGGTTGTACACCCAAGAAGATGGAAACAGTTGGTGATCGTCCAGACGTACTTGGAGATCGATGGATATGCGGGGTACTAGGTGCCTCCGGTTTCGTTCAGACCCAGAACGGACGTGTAAATGGACTGTGTGTCTGACATTGGATTTTAGTCCGTGTGGTTGATCTCTATTAAATATACATCTGTTTGGCGGCGGAGAATTTATTCTCTTGCTTAACGCCCTTCTCTGAGACGTACGAGCTCAGGGGTTATATATTGATGGATATCAAACGCATGGAGTGAATTGCCTGTGTGGCATGCCTAAGTGGCAATTGATCGAGGCTTCTGTTGAAAAGCAAAGTCTTGTGGTGATGATCGAAGCACGGCCTTTGTGGCGTAGCTTTGTGTAACGTTTACTTCGCGAGTTTCACACCCGGTATGAACCAAAAACGGGAGACGGACCTCAGGGAGGGCATACGTTTCTTTCTAGTTAGAAGTGGCGTCAGTGGTTTTACACGCCCTGACGAGTTTGACTTATGTGGTTGTTGCTGTTGCGAGGCGCCTCGGTTATATCGGTTTCGGCCGATGCATTCTGGTCGGCAGATGGACCAGACTTACACCCCATAGGGTGGGGAAACGTAGTGTTCAGGGTTTAAGTTTAATCCACATCGGTGGACCGGCCCTGTCGCTCCAAGGGTCGATGCGCTCTGACCCTGTGGCTCGGGCTAGAGAGTCACGAATCGGTTGAGGACTATCTTTTGCCTCGGTTCATAGACGGAAATCCAATTTCCAAATACGTGACATTTGCAGTTTTATTTGTAGAGCCTAGTATGGCGACATAGTGGGATGGGGCACTTATGCCGCCTATGATTGATATTTATGATTTGAAGTGTTTTATACACTACGCACTTATAATAATATCAAATGATTTGTTTTAAAACGTATCAAGCATTCTTTGGCTGTTATAAGGGAAAACCCTATCCTCGACTGCGTTGCATTGTGTGATGGGACCTGGGTCTTATAACAGCTTCATTTTTCTTTATTTAGCATTGCGCTGTTGGTTTTATGCACTGGTATTCTTGGGAGGAAACCCGTTCCGTGTTATACGGCGTGGTCCCTTGATTTACCTAACTTTGAAAATAAAGATTAACTGTTTTAGTTCTCACACCAGTCACATGACTGACCTGGAGTTTATTGTTTTAACCTAAACTCTGGGTGCCCTTATTTTGACACGGGCAGCTAGTAGTTTTGGGTTTTGCAGATTTATATTCACAGGATCCTGGTTTACAGCTGGAACGATATCCGGAAAGCTTTGTATCCGTATATCTCTTCTAGTTGTGTATTGTATTATTTTCCGCTGCTATGTAATTTAAATCTCTGATATTTCTGTGTAATATTCATTTATACTCTGTATATTCTTGTAATCTGATGTATTGTTGTAATATACAATGAAATGTTCTTTTGTATGCATTCTGTTGTGGTTTGTTCTCGAACTATCCGTCGCTTTCCTTTACGGGGAAGTTACGGGTCTTTACACCTTTCGATGAAACTAACATCGATAACTCCTTTCGATGAAACTAACATCGATAACTCCTTTCGATGAAACTAACATCGATAACTCATTTCGATGAAACTAACATCGATAACTCTAACTCGACTAACTTAACTTGACTCGACTAACTCGACTTACTTGGTTCGACCAATTCGATTCGATTAACTAGGCTCGACTAACTCTATTGGTTTAACTCTAATCGATTAGTTCTATGGTTTAACCCTAATCGATTAATTCTATTTGACTAACCCTATTCGGCTAACTCGACTAACTTGGTTCGACCGACCAGGTTTGACTAACCCAACCTATTTGGTTTGACTGACCAGGTTTGGCTAACCTGACCCATTTGGTTTGACTGACCAGGTTTGGCTAACCTGACCCATTTGGTTTGACCACTGGGCTTGACTACTTGGTTTGACCATTTGGTTCGAATACCATATTCGACTAACTCCTCTCGATTCATTAAAACCGATTAACTCATCTCGATTGACTAAATCAATTAACTCCTATCGATTAACTAAATCGATAAACTCCTTTCGATTAACTAAGTTTGATTTACTCGACTCGACTGACCAGGTTCGACAAACTTGACCAGCTTGACTCGATTGGTTCGACTCGACCAGCTCGACTCGGTTGGTTTGACTCGACCATCTCGACTCGGTTGGTTTGACTCGACCATCTTGACTCGATTGGTTCGACTCGACCATTTCGACTCGGTTGGTTCGACTAGCTTGACTAGTTTGGTTCGACTAGCTTGGTTTGACCCCTTAACTAACTTGATTCGAATATTTATATCCGACTAACTAACTTTTCTTTTATTTCTATTTATTTTAACTTTTATTTGTTTCCTAAATAGATTTCCTTTTGTATAATCTATTTATTTTCCTAAATAGATTTCCCTTTATAACTCTAATTATTTAATCCCTAATTAAATATCCTTTATTCTATTTATTTAATCTAAATAAATATTCCTTTATTTTATTTATTTAATCTAAATAAATATTCCTTTATTTTATTTATTTATTTCTAAATAAATATCCTTTTATAAAATCCTTCGATTTTATAAATAGATTCATTTTCAATATAAATATTGAAAATCCCCTTTTCTACATTTTCAGTGTTTTCTATTGTTTTTAAACAACCAACTGTCAATGATCAATATCATCCAAACATATACAATCAACAACAGATTATATATCACAGTATATATCACAATATACAAATAACAGTAAAATAAATGTTGAGGAATCTAGTCGGATTCCTCCAACCTGTTTCCCTGCATCCACCGATGTTAAACAACGTATATAACATCACTTGCATTTCTAATGAAATACACTGATAACAAAATCACCGTTTAATAACGATATATATATATATATATGTAGATACATACATATATATATATATATATCCATACTGTTTTCAATCAATTATTTAACAGTCCAATCTACAGTCCAATTTAACAATACAACTTAACAGTCCAAATTAACAGTACATAACTAGCAGTCAAATACAGAAATAAAATACAATTTATATTAAAATATAAATTGAGGAGAGTTAGTGAGTTTTTACTCACATTTACGCGTTAGCCGTTAAATAACGGTTTGCGTTATTTGATTCAGTCGGACAATTTATTTCGCCATAAATTGTAATGAGCTCGGATTTACTCCCGGTCAGTCTCAATGTGTTGCTCCCGTCCATACGATCCTGTCGGATCTTGTTTCGTCTGATTTCGATATCGTATGATAAAGATATGATGTAAACAAGTTAATACGAATTTAAATTAATTAAAAACTTAGAGTTTTTAATTTACTTTGGGCCTCACCCTAAATTCCCTCTTGGCCCATCCATACTCATACAAAACCAGCCCGTGACTTTCATCTTCCCCCAAACCAATTTCACAATTTCCAGTATCCAAAATTTTTGTCGTTGACCTTCTATTTGACTGCCGTATCCATCCACCTCGGCCACCAACTTCCACCGCAACCACCACCATAGTACTCCTCATCCAAATCCGTACCCACTGGTCCCCCTTCCATTCAGTTCGACGCTCCACTCTCCTTCGGGACTCCAACCACGTACTGCCAGTTCCCACCCCAACCATCACCTCGGTCACCGTATAACTGCTCCGACGCCACCAACCTAGACCCTAAGGCGACCTCCTCCTCATCATCACCTCCGTACCCAACCCGATGGCCACAACACTCCCAAAAACCCAAACCCTACGCTCGCTGGTCCACTTTGAACCTCCCCAACAACGATCGCACCCAATAAAAACAACTCAGAAATGAAGAGAATGGAAGCAGGGATTCAAATACATTTGTATTTCGATTTATGGGTTTGTATTTGAATTTTCTAGAATTCTTTGAGTGTCACAATTTATTTGAGGAGAGAAAAGAAACTGGCGGCTGAGAGTTTTTGACTTCGGGAAGCATTTGTTTAGGTTTAGAAATTTGTAAAGAGTATTTATAGAAGATTTTTTTAGATATTTTCACTTGATTTTTATATTCGATTTTTAATCAAACGCTATCTGCAATCGTCTTCTAAAATTCCTGTGACCACACACAATACCCAAAAATCACCAAATTGGACATGTAGCTAGAGTTTGACATTACGGTCCCAACGAAACTGGTTTCGTCGAATTCCGACTCAGTTTGCTCACACAGCGTATTTTTAACCGTCAAAATACTGACTATTTCTCACTCTAAAAATCCGTACGGTCACATACGGACTCTAAAAATCACGAAACTGGAAATCTAACAACCATTTGACATTGCAGATCCAACAAAACTGGTTTCGTCGAATTCCGACTTCGTTTGCAAAAGTGGCTATTTTTAGACCCTTGAATAATCCATTTAAATATATAAATATATTTAAATAAATTAAATTAAATATAAATAAATTTATAATATCGTATATATTCACAGTGGACTACTATACAACTCCAGGAAAATTATATATATTCTCTATACCAAGTCCTGATTGAATCGATATTTCAATTTACATTGAAAACCCCTTTTATAACGTATACAAAGCATTACGAATTATAAAGGAATTCTACAGCGACTTTTCTGAAATTTGATTTGGACATAACTCAAAATCTACACGACGAAATCCCGATTTTTCTCTTCCACTAAAAAGATATACTCCACCAGCTCCACGTGTTTCTTGTTTCACAGAAATCTGGCTTAAAACGAATCTTGTACATTCAGTTGAAGTTCAAATCGCCAAATAGCGAACTGCCGCGTCATTACGCACTCTATTTTAATTATATTATAATTATACGTTCAAACCGTCGTCGATTGAATATATTCGTTATTATATTTCGAATCGAAACTCCACCAAATCTCGCATGCTATTCAATTCACATGATATTGTGAATTTCACTATTTCCGACTATTTCGACATTATAATATATTATTATATTATAATTATTAATTAAATATTCAATATTATTTAATTAAACGATCATTAACTTCTCTAAATCACCAATTATATAATTAAATTAATAAATTATTATCTTGCTAAAATACGGGTCACTACGGTTTGGATCATAGGTTTTGGGCCTGCACGTTAATAAAAAAATATGAAGAAGGGTGGCATTGCGTGAAATATGAATGGAGAAGGTGGGAGTATTACAAGAAACAATAGGTCTCGTATTCTTTTACCTGAGGGTAATCGGCCAAATCCGAATATTATGGGTAATTAGTTATATTCAGACTTGATTAAGAAAATTATTATTTAAATTAAATGGTTGAACTTATAAAGCCATATTGGTATTGCAGATGATAAAATTGACCGACGTGGAGGCAAAGATCGTATTTGGAATGAAGGAACATGAGAATTAATCGACCAATAATTTTGGATAAAAGTAATGTACTTTAACCTTAATTAAGTTATAATTACGGCATTTAATTATTCCAATTTATCTCGTAAACTTGTAAAATTCATAGCCCATGCATATGATATCAGAATTGGACCAAATCAGAAGCATTAGAACCGTAGTCTAGAATACTCCATTGCTGAGCTGAGTCGGAATAGCTTGGAAGCTATTGGAATTAGTTTAATTTTAAACGTTGTTTAAAATTAACGGAATCAATGCAAAATCCATCAATTGAAATAAAATGGAGAGTTAACTCTCACACTTTTCTGGACTCCTATGATGTGTTAAATTCATATAACCTAAATTTATAGTTAACAACATAAATTGGATGCTTGAATGCCTTGGATGTTATTGATTGTTGTTGACATCTATATTAGTGTCATATTGAATGATTTATTATAATTTATTCATTTAATATCTAGTTATTATATGATATGATGATCTCTGATATAGGGAAGGGCAGGTTGGAGGGAACCGGTCAGATTCCTCAAATATATTGTATGTTGTTTATTTTTCCATATTATCTAAATATGAACCGTTACCCAAATGTCGTTATACTCTTATTGGATGTTGTTGGTTGATTATATATTTAATGTTGAATTGAAATTCAATGTTGATGTGATGTTTTAATCAATAGGCAATATTGATTAAGTTATTGGCAACAAATGATTTAAAACCCTATTTTTAAAAACGTTAATTCGTCATTGGGAAAACCAACGTATTTTAAGTTATAAATTTTATTTATATAACTGAAGTGGAGTTTTTAAATAATATTTCTATTTAAAATAAAGTTTTAAAATAATCGATTGCTATAATGGTTTCAATGTTTCTAACTAATTGAACCCATGGATTAGTATTTAGAAATCACTATTTAAGGAAAACAGTTAAGTGATATAAATAGATTTATTATATTAATCTAATGGGAGGAGTAAGTGAAATCAATTAATAAATAACTGATGTTTAAACTGATGGAGTCAATTTTTAATTGGAATTAATAATTAGATTGATCGGTCTTCGATAAATCTAATAGGCATGGTTTAATGAACCCTTGGTTTATTTTAATAATATTTTAGGAATATTAATTATCTTTGTATTTAATGATATTTCAAAATGCTTATAAATTGATAAATAATAAGTGAAGTAGTTATTATTTAATAACGTCGTTAAGCGATCAACTAATCCATTTTAAACGAAGTGAACTATATTTTACTTTTGTTAGTAAAGAAATTAATTATTACTCTAATTATTAATAATTAAGGTAATTTACCTTGTTAAAATGAAAGGCGATTAAGTAATGGAGTTTGAAATGGATCCGATAAGAAGAACTTAAATAGTACACAAGTTTTGTAAACAAGATTTATAAAGAAGTTTGATCTCGTGTGATGCTGTTAAAATAAGCTTTCATGTAAGATATTGAATTAAGTAAATTATTTTAGACAAAAAGAGGATTTGCAAAAGAGTAAGAGGCTTAGTTGAAATTGTGTAAGAATGAAGTAAATGGATTTTAAACAAATCCAAAATGTTAATGAGGTTAAAAGCGAAACATTTTACATTTAGCATGTTGTGCCAAATTAAAAAGTAAAAGAGTTTAAAATTTGGGATAAAGGTGCTGAGTGCCAGGAATGGTTATTAAACCATATTTTTGAGTAAAATTATAAACGAAAGTGATAGGTTTATGTGTTTCAAATTTTTATCTGTCTTGAGATAAGAACGTTGTTGGTCAAGGTTTGAGAGGTAATTAAATACGCCAACTTGAATGACTTAACTATTATCAAGGGATGATATTAGTTTGAAACAATAGGAGTGTTGAATTTTTTTATTTTTTTCTATAAGAGAAATATAGCGACGTTATTGACAATATTTTGAAATGTTAATTAGAACTAATGGGTTTTAATAAAGCAATGTATAATTTAACCTTGTTTAACTCAAGTTTGAATTGTGAAATTATTATTACTTTTAGGTTAAGAATAGATGGTGATTTTCGCAAGGCAAAGGAAATGAAAGAGATTCGATAAATATATAGTGATGTTTGAAATAAAGAAATGAAATGGAATTTGGTAAATAAAGATACGTTATTGTTATTAACGAAACAAAAAAAATGAGATTTGATACAAGAGGATATGAAATCGAACTCTAAAGATAAATGAAATAGTCTTAATGAATGAATTAGAGCTGCCAATATACTTGACCATATTATTGGAGATTAATAGTAAAAAAACCGACTATCAATGAATATATTATTGGACCTTTTGTCGTGTTGTTTTGAAGAGACCGCGATGGGAACTAGACCCAAAACCACTTCGAATCAACGTTGCGTATGAAACTAACATGTAGCAAAGGAAGATGGAGCAATTGAAGACCGTGGATCTTCATGAAATGATTATAATCTCTGGATCGCTCCCGAAGATAAACAGTGGTTTTGTCGTGATTGAAATCTATGGATTGCAAGGACTACTCATTACTGATCTATTTGGTGATTCCTAAGATGTGGTAAGAGGGTGCCTTCGGTTCATCCTGTTCCTGGGTGACTTGTATAGATGGATGTCTGACAAAGTATTTCCTGAGGGTCACGTATGTTGATTTTTACAAATATACCAAGTTTGGTGGCAGAGGAATTCTCTTGCTTAACACTCAGAGTATATTTTTCAATGTCAATTAGTGATTTGATGGATCTAATGATGTAGCATTCAAAGTAAATGATGATGTGATGATTTGAAAAAGTAAACGTGACCTCAAGCCTCATTAATAGGGAAATAATAGAAATCGAGCAGACAGCATGGCTAGGTGGGTCATTCCCAAGCACAGTATAATTGTCGTCAATCTAGAGAAAATTCATTCTTGTTCTTCTTTTGCTTGTGTATCTCCTAGGAAACGGTTATGTCGGTACCAACCGTTGGTGATAATATATTCGATGTACTCAAGTTAAATGAATGGTCGGTAATGTGTGGACGGGTTGCAAGATCATCTTGCTGAACCCCGGTGTATACCCACTATAGTACACTGATCGGAAGGTGGTACCATACCTTGTCATAGTTGGAATCCAATCTTCAATAAGTGTCTTGCAATTTTTGAATTTATAATGAATATGTAGAGCGTGAGATACAAGCATTCTGCTATATGGTTATTTATTTGTGATTTGATAGACGTTATTATAATATCACGGGATTTTGATATATCAAAACTATTTTAGGTTATAGTGAGGTTAAAACCGTCCGTGTTTATGTGTGGGCTGGTCTTACTATTTCCTTTCTTCAAAAAGGATTTTCAAAGTTAAACAAGTTGTTTGTGCTATGAATTTATCACTGAAAGTATTCCATACTGATCCGGCTGAATATTGCTTTGCTTTAAATGTGCTCAGGTTATACCGAGTATATTATCAGGTTATGTTTCGCTTGGAGCTTCAGAAGAGGAGTTGAAGTCGAGACATATATCTATATTTTCTGGTCTAGTTGTTCTGTTATGTGTTGTATTGAATTGTATGTATACTCTGATGTTGTAATATACAGTTTCTTTTGTATAAAGCATTTGATATATTACATTTTTATTTGTTCTGCTGTGAGATTATAATCTCCTTATTCTAATATTTCTTTCTTTCTTCTCTCACCTTCTAATTTCTTTCTTCTAACTATCTGTTTTTTAATGCAATTTGAGTTGACATGGGTTGTTAGATGTTAGCTTAAACTATGTGGAAAAAGTGGGTCGTTACAAGTGGTATCAGCAATGAAGGTTAAAGTTTATGGAAAAAGCGGGTCGTTACAAGTGGTATCATAGCTGAAGGTTGAGTAGTAACCTTGGTGATGTGGTGTAACTCGATAGAGATTGGATTAGTAATATCCTATATTTAGTTTGAGTATACATACGAGGTTGCATAATTGTATAAAAAATGGTTTTATTTTGTGTTGGTTGACCAGTTGAGTGATGTATAAGTTCCAAATCGATGCTTTTAGCTGACGTATTCGACAAGAATTTATAAACACTTAAACAAGGAAAATTTACATAATTTATTTTAAAAGGTGGGTAAATGAAATAATTTTGCCCAAAATTATATTTCGATATAAAGGAATAATTTTCTGAAATTATTGAAGTAATTGGTTGTTATTATTTTTATAATCAAATGAGGTTACAATATGGAGATGGTTATTTATAACCAGATTGAATTTGCATAGAATAAAATATACAAGTTAAATTGAAATTGAATTTTGACCAACAATGAGGATTTAAAATCCCGGGTATTTGGGAAAATATTTTCTAAGGTATGACAAAGTAATATATTATTACTGTGGATGGTTTATTAGATAAAAATCGTTTTCAAATAGATTTTAAAAGTGGTTATAGCACTGAAATCACTTCGGTGGCGGGAAAATAATTCTGATAATGGACATCAGTATTATCGGTATTCATTTTCGAGTTTCAAAGTGACGGATTACTAAATTTATAAAATTTGTTAATGTTAATTTGTTTGAGAAAGCGAATTTAAAAATTTAATCATTTTGAATTGAGTTGAATTTAAACTTATGTGAATTAAAATTAAACAAGTCAATAAGAATTTGACTCGTGGATAAATTACAAATGAAATAATTTGAAATCAGTTTGGTAGTATTGTTGAAATTTATTGGTTGAAAAATGATGGCATGGCTATATAATAAACTTGATTGAAAAAAATCTTGAGTGGATAAATCGAATTTGCTGAAATAGTCTCAAGGTAATGAACCTGAAATGGATTGTTAAGAAATAGTTATGAATAAAAAATTCATGTAAACTGGATTATATGTAAAACTTGTTTGAAATGGATGGCTGGAGTATTTGGATATAACTGATGATTTTGAAGTTAATGCATTCCATATGAGATAAGAATAGGTGCAGAGCTATATTGCTTAAGTTCTGGAAATGATTGAATCTAGTTTGATTGGAGTTGTATAATAATAGATTAAGCCTGACTATATATTATCGCTTAACGAGTAACAATGCTCGCAAAAAGGTACGCCGACGCAAAATATAACTTTTGGTTTTTATTTGGGTTTTGAGATTGGATTTTTGAATTTTTCTGACCATGTGGGTTGATGCATATCTTTTTGTTACTGCAATATTGCATAAGTCTCTCCGTATAGGGGAGACTCGGCCAAAATATTTCCAAAATTTTAGGTGTTAGAAAAATTTCAAATTTTTTGAACTAGTTTTCTATTAAAATTTACTAATTCGGTTGAATCTTGAAGTTTGGAAAGTGGAAGAGACGTTCTTAACTAATTGGAATTTTAAAATTACTGAGTTTGTAGCATTCTTCCTTTCTTAGTAATTTTGGGGACGAAATTCTTTTAAGGGGGAAGGAATGTAACGACCCAGATTTTTAACTGTTTAATTTAATATTTAAAATTCATTTTAAATGTTGATTTGGATTTTATATGGTTAGAATTGAATAATTTTGAATATTTTATTAATTTAAATAATAAAATAATCATTTAATTTCGAAATAGTAGAAATTGGCTGAATTTGCAATATTGCATGATTTGGTAATATATTATGATTTATTTAAGTTTATATTTAATTTTATTAACGATTTTGTTTATTAAACAACATCTGAACGTATATTTTATAATTATAAAATGAACTGCAACGGCGCGCTAGTTCGTAATATTGCATTTTGAACTTTAAATGATTATACAGGATCCAAAATAAGTTGGATTTCTTTGAAACAAGAAACGTCCGATTCTACTAGATAATAATTTTCCGATGAAGTAGAAAAATCAAGTTTTCATCTTGTAGATTTTGTTTCGTGTCCAAATCAAATTTTCAAATAGTCGCTATGGAATTCGTTTATAAAATATACTGATTTGTTTTATATAAATAAAGGATTTTTATTTTATTGAATATCGATTTAGCTTGAAACTCAACCCAGAGTATTTTATTTGGAAACTACATGAAATTTTTCTCAAGTATGGCTGATTATAATATTTTATTATTATTATATTGAGTTATTTTAAAATTGGTTTATTTTAATTTAAATTGGACCCTAAAAAAGAGACTATATTCAAACGACCTCCGTTTTCAATGAAACAAATTTTATTAAGACCGTAACAGCTAATTATTGCTAGATTTCAAGTTTCGTTCCAAGTGGAGTTATTTTGTGAGTGTATGCAAATTAAATGTAAAAAATCGACCGTTTAAGCTTAAGCAAGTGTTAATTTGAGCAAACAGACTCGGTTTTCGATGAAACATGTTTCATTGGGTCCAAAACATCAAAACAGAGCAGGTTATCAATTTTCATTTTGATTGCATACCGTTTTTAACCATACGAATAAAAAAACATACAATGTAAATTAGCTGTAGAATTAAATATATTGTATAAGTCAAATCATAACCTAAAAATATCTAACCAAAATTTTTGTGCCTGTGTTTAATCAAGCCAGTGTTTCTTTTCAATTCAGTCGCCTATTGCTCAACCATGGTTTGAAAAATAACCCCTATGTTTGTAACCACTGGCAACAGACGTTGTTGTTATCGTTAGTTCTCCTCCTTTATGTAAACCACGCTCTCTCCTCCCATATTCAATCAGGAAACGTCCCGAGAAAAAGAAAAGAAATCACATCCTTCTTAAATCTGTTATATAAATACTCACCCATCTTTGTTTCCACTTTGCTTAAATAAAGCAATCATCAACGGTTTGTCGTGTTTCTATTTCGAAACAGTAAAATATGTATCGCTTCTCTTCTTCCTTCCAGATCGAACACTCATGAATAAAATTTGAAACCAACCCTGACATATATAAAAATGCATGATGTTTCTTATAACAATGTAGAAGGCTGAGGGACATGATTGATGAGGTGGTGATCTCTGGTGAAGTGGCGGGTCTTCAAGGGACGTCCAGTTAACGGCGGTCGCTGGTGGCTTCCAGTGTGGGTGACGTAAGCTACAGAGCTCGTAGGAGCTTCGATCGGAAAATTGGTCGGCAGGGGAGGATACTGCTGCATAGAGGGTGGAACGTAAAGGAATAAACTGGCCGATAATTGATATCTCTCGTTGGGGACACCAGGTTTTAACTGGAGCATGTCATGATTGAGAGGAGAGAGGCTCGGTGGCTCTGAAAGGTGCTGGCACTAGGTCGAGATGTGTTGAATGGAAGGCATGTAAGATGGTGGTGAAGGTAGAGGAAAAGCCGGGCTAGTCTCAGGCGAAGTGGGGAGGGCGCGGTTAACATTGAAAAAGGGTCAGTAATGGTTTTCGCGAACCTGGAAGGAAATAGGAGAAGAAAACATGGCGTAGGAGTGTGACGGCAAGGTACTTCGCTCGGTCCGAACCAGTCGCTAAACCGACCCAGACCGTTCGAAACGCCCTATCGTTTGAGAACACGACAAAACAGAACGCATACAGAAGAACATTTCATTGTATATTACAACAATGCATCAGATTACAAGAATATACAGAGTATAAATGAATATTACACAGAAATATCAGAGATTTAAATTACATTTAAATACATAGCAGCGGAAAATAATACAATACACAACTAGAATGAGATATACGGATACAAAGCTTTCCGGATATCGTTCCAGCTGTAAACCAGGATCCTGTGAATATAAATCTGCAAAACCAAAACTACTAGCTGCCCGTGTCGAAAATAGGGGCACCCAGAGTTTAGGTTAAAACAATAAACTCCAGGTCAGTCATGTGACTGGTGTGAGAACTAAAACAGTTATTAATCTTTATTTCAAATCATTAGGTAAATCAAGGGACCACGCCGTATAACACGGAACGGGTTTCCTCCCAAGAATACCAGTGCATAAAACCAACAGCGCAATGCTAAATAAAGAAAAATGAAGCTGTTATAAGACCCAGGTCCCATCACACAATGCAACGCAGTCGAGGATAGGGTTTTCCCTTATAACAGCCAAAGAATGCTTGATACGTTTAAAACAAATCATTTGATACTATTATAAGTGCATAGTATATAAAACACTTCAAATCATAAGTATCAATCATAGGCGGCATGAGCGCCCCATCCCACTATGTCGCCATATATAGGATATACAATCAAAACCGCAAAGTCTCGTATTTGGAAATTGGGTTTCCATCTATGAACCGAGGCAAAAGATAGTCCTCAACCGATTCGAGACAATCTAGCCCATGTCTCAGGCAAGCGCGCAGGCAAGCCTTGGATCGTCAGGGCCGGTCCACACGGAGTGGATTATTATGCCTGAACAATACGTCTCCCCACCCTATGGGGTGTAAGTCTGGTCCGTCAGCCGACCAGAATGCATTCGGCCGAAACCGATATAACCGAGGCGCCTCGCAACAGCAACAACCACATAAGTCAAACTCGTCAGGGCGTGTAAAACCACTGACGCCACTTCTAGCTAGAAAGAAACGCAAGTCCTCCCTGAGGTCCGTCTCCCGTTTTTGGTTCATACCTGGTGTGAAACACGCGAGGTAAACGTTACACAAAGCTACGCCACAAAGGCCGTGCTTTGATCATCACCACAAGACTTTGCTTTTCAACAGAAGCCTTGATCATTTGCATCTTAGCATGCCACACAGGCAAACCATCCTATGCAACCGATATCAGTCACACAGAATGAAATCCGATGTCAGACACACAGTCCATTTACAAGTCCGTTCTGGGTCTGAACGAAACCGGAGGCACCTAGTACCCCGCATATCCATCGATCTCCAAGTACGTCTGGACGATCACTAACTGTTTCCATCTTCTTGGGTGTACAGCCCAATCAAGATCATCAGTTATCACCCAAACGACGTGAAGACTTCCGGTCTTCGACCATCGTCTTCATCTTCGACTTATCGTCGTATCAGTTATTCAGAATGGGATAAACCCGGTCTTTCCGAATAACTCGCGTATATTTTAAGTAAGTGTTACACAAACACAACATACGCCTCATTCCAGTTCATTAGTCACTAACCGTAAATTAATCAAGAGAATAATTCCCCAAATATTAACCCCGAAGGCCGAAACCAACATCAGATCAATATCCAGAAAACCATTCTGCTTGGCTAACCGACAGTTAGTTTCTAAATTTCACGTTCAAATCTAATTAAAGATTTAACTATCGCCTGGAGCAAAACTGGTGATACTCCATTCTCGATCCTTTCAATCTAATTAAAGATTCATTAAAACTCCACTTAGTTTTAATCATTATCTGGGTTAAAGAATCAGTGTCATTTAAAAACACGATTCACGATAAACCCAAAATCACATTCCATTAATTATCGGGTTAAAGAACAAGTGTTATTTAAAACACTATTCACGATAAACCCAAAAATCAATACCAATTCAATTCCAATTAAATATCATTTAATTGGTACACTTCATTAAATCTAAATAAAAAGATTTAATCTTTTCTCAACTGGGTTCAAGAACAGTGTTAGTGAAGACACCATTCACGACAAACCCAAATCACATTCGATTAATTATCGGGTTAAAGAACAAGTGTTATTTAAAACACTGTTCACGATAAACCCAAAAATCAATATCAATTCAATTCCAATTAAATATCATTTAATTGGTACACTTCATTAAATCTAAATAAAAAGATTTAATCTTTTCTCAACTGGGTTCAAGAACAGTGTTAGTGAAGACACCATTCACGACAAACCCAAATCACATTCGATTTTAATTATCGGTTAAAGAACAAGTGTTATTTAAAACACTGTTCACGATAAACCCAAAAATCAATACCAATTCAATTCCAATTAAATATCATTTAATTGGTACACTTCATTAAATCTAAATAAAAAGATTTAATCTTTTCTCAACTGGGTTCAAGAACAGTGTTAGTGAAGACACCATTCACGACAAACCCAAATCACATTCGATATTCAATACAAGGCTCTGAATAGAAACTATATCGGCCTATATTCAATATCAAATTCTACGATTAACAAATGTCGTATTGGAAATAACGATATACATATATATCTTCAAATTTCCATAACAACACCTGTAATATCACGAATTCCAACATCGAAATATTCCGAAGACAATTTCGATTCAAATCCACTCCAATGCAATCATTGGAAATTTTGGTTATTTTCAAAACCATTTCAAATTCAATTTATTTATTTAAAAATAAATAGAATTATAATTCTAGTTCAAAACTAGTTCATTTCGATAAAAATCTATTTTTATCTTTTCAAATATGGAGTTTTTCATCCCAAACTTTCACAAATCATTTCTTATGATTTTACACAAATTATTACTATTTTTAATAATTTTATCAAGGCCCGTACGGTCGATTTCCATTAACGGCCATCGAACTGCACTTACAGCGACCTTTTTCGAATTTGATTTGGACGTATCTCCAAATCCAACCGTTAGATTTCAAATTTCTAACATTCATTAGAAAGCTCTTTTCGATACGAACCCAACGGTTCCGGTTTTAGGAGAATCCGACGGTCGGATCTCCCGTTAATGTCCGTTTGAAACAAATGGTCGAAATTCGCGAACTGCCGCAGCGCGGCGCGTTCTATTCAGGCCATTATATTATATATATAAATATATATTTCGTCGATTACTATTTAAAACGAATTATATAAATGGTTTTAAATTCGTTTCAAAAGCAATTTCAACTTCCTTTTCAATTCAAATCAAAATTGAATTCTTCTTTATAAATTCGTTTCAAAATTCATTTCTATTCAATTCAAATTTCAATTCAATTTGAATTCATTTCAATTCGCTTTCAATTCAATTCGAATTCGTTTTCAATTCAATTCATTTCGAAATCGTTTTCAATTCAATTCATTTCGAAATCGTTTTCAATTCAATTCATTTCGAATCGTTTCAATTCAATTCATTTCGAAATCGTTTTCAATTCAATTCATTTCGAAATCGTTTTCAATTCAATTCATTTCGAAATCGTTTTCAATTCAATTCATTTCGAAATCGTTTTCAATTCAATTCATTTCGAAATCGTTTTCAATTCAATTCATTTCGAAATCGTTTTCAATTCAATTCATTTCGAAATCGTTTTCAATTCAATTCATTCAAAATATTCGATTTCGAAATCACGTTTCAATATTCATTTAAAATGAATAAAATCGATATAAATATCGTTCACGTCAAATGGCGTCAATCTAATCCTCACGGCTTCACATATTTCTATTTTCAAATATTCTATTTCAAATATTTCTATTTCAAATATTTCTATTTCAAATATTTCTATTTCAAATATTTCTATTTCAAATATTTCTTTTTTTCTCGAAACTGGAATGAGGCCCAATCAATTACCATATAATGTTAATTATATGGATTTTCTACAACACATGTATATATCAACAACGATGAATAATCAACCATCAACCAAAGTGCACTACACTGTATAAGCATCAAATATAGACATTTAACGCTTATAGCAGCTTGTCAATCAATCGATCGACATATTTAATAAATCAGGATGAGTGAACTTCAAATTTCATCCTAACACCCGTGTGGGGTTTCAAACAATCAAACACATATTTTATTTGTGCAGTTAGGCGATGTGTAAAATTTATCGACCCAATCAACGTCATTCAAATAGGTGTACATAAACAAACCGTCTGGTTTGTAAATGAATATTTATTTATTCACATTCACGTTAAAAATTATATTTTTAACGATAACACATTTTATTTTAACATATGAATTTATATTCAGTTCATTCGTTAAATAAAATGCTATTTTTATTTTTCTAACTTATTTTAGAAAATTTCGGCGGCATAACGGCACGATACTAGAAACGGGACAAGGCCTAGCCTTATCCCCGGTCTAGTGAAGGCCCACGCCATTCACACATCAATCAAATCAATTCGTTATGCAAACCACAAACTTTGGAGTAAGGGTCTAACCTAGCCTTACTCCTTCGCCTTATAACGGCGCACGTCTAATCCTAACCAATTTATCGATTCGATTTTTCACACCACAAACCACATTCAAACCAATATCACAATCAATCACCAAACAGTCAAACAAACAAGTCCATGGTCTGTGGACGGGTGTCGGGTGCTACTAAGCACCGTCTGCATCCTAGTATATATATATATCTAGAAAAAGAATTGAAAGGTGAGAAATTCTCACTGATAGCTATCCTAGCTCCACGGCTCTTCATTTGGAGAAGTCTTCGTCGTTTCGCCTTTTTGTCACCTTCGTTGCTGCTTTCACTACATACGTAAAAATCGAATTTTTACTTTGTTATTCAATATATAAAAATCACATTTTTTTAGTTCAAAGTTCAATATATAAAAATCGAATTTTTATTTCTAAGTTCAATATATAAAAATCGAATTTTTATTTCTAAGTTCAATATATAAAAATCGAATTTTTATTTCAAAGTTCAATATATAAAAATCGAATTTTTATTTCTAAGTTCAATATATAAAAATCGAATTTTTATTTCAAAGTTCAATATATAAAAATCGAATTTTTTTAGTTCAAAGTTCAATATATAAAAATCGAATTTTTATTTCTAAGTTCAATATATAAAAATCGAATTTTTATTTCAAAGTTCAATATATAAAAATCGAATTTTTATTTCTAAGTTCAATATATAAAAATCGAATTTTTATTTCAAAGTTCAATATATAAAAATCGAATTTTTTAGACTTCTCGCTTATATAAAAATTATATTTTATATGAACAAAGATCATATTTTCCTCCAACTAAAAATCAAAGCTTTACAGTGTTAAAAATTCTACCTTTTCTACTGTAAAAATCCCATCTTTACAATTTTAATAAATATATAAAAATCGCAACTTACATACATTAAAAATTAGGTCTTTTATAATTTAAAAATCCTGTCTTTTATATATGATAAAAATAAAATCTTTAATGCATTAAAAATATAATCTTTCTAAGTTAGAACTAAATTCACTTCTACGCTAATATATATATTTTCCTAAAAATAATAATTTAGTTTTCCCATAACTAAAATTTCAGTTTTCAATTACTTTTATAAAAATCAGTTTTAAATTACTTTTAAAATTCAGTTTTCAATTACCTTTAAAATTCAGTTTTCAATTACTTTTATAAAAATCGGTTTTAAATTACTTTTAAAATTCAGTTTTCATTTACTTTTAAAATTCAGTTTTCAATTACTTTTATAAAAATCGGTTTTAAATTACTTTTAAAATTCAGTTTTCATTTACTTTTAAAATTCAGTTTTCAATTACTTTTATAAAAATCGGTTTTAAATTACTTTTAAAATTCAGTTTTCATTTACTTTTAAAATTCAGTTTTAAAAATTCTAAAAAGAAAATCAGTTTTAAACTAATTAAATTTTCAGTTTTAAACTAACTAAATTTTCAGTTTTTAAATCTTCTCAAAATCAGTTTCTAATACATAAAAATCGAAATTTTTCAGAAGTAAAATAAAAAAAATAAAATAAAAATAAAAACGACTTACTTTATGCTGCGAAGAAAGGGGGGCGAGGGGTCGGCGGCAGGAGTTCGTCGTGGAGGAGCTGGCCTCGAGGAGGGGCTCGCGATTTGTTCCTCGACGCGGCGCGTTCTGGGGTTCCATGCGAGGGAGGAGGAGAAGCAGTGGGAAGGAGGAGGCTGAACGGAGGGCGGCGTCGCGAGGGTTCGTCGGCGGTGGCTCTGAGGTAAGGCGGCGGCTTCGGTTTAGGTTAGGTTTCTTTTTTTTTTTTTTTTTCCTCTTTTTTTTTTATTTCGTTCTGAAGAATGAATCGGGGGGGGGGGGGGCAATGAAGAAGAAAAGGGAGGGAATATTTTTTTTTTTTTTATTATTTAATTATTTAATTTTGCAAACGGGTTGACTTTTACATACGACCTCGAAACGAGGCCCACCGCCTGTCGCCCATAGCGTTTTACCCCCATTCCGAACACAATGGGATATGTATCGTAAGCTGGTTTGATCGTTACAATCAGTTTCTGTTGAATTTTCATTTAAATCCTTATTTTGAATTTTAAACGTACATTTCAAATTACCGGGGCCACATACTAACTCGAAAAATTCCAGAAAAATATTTTCTAGCTTCATATTGACGATACGGTCCGAACAAAACTAGTTTCGTCGAATTCTGAGACCGTATGAAAAATGGCCAATTTCCAGTCGATTAAAATCAACTGAAATGGTCAAACGCATTTTCCTTTGCCACGCTCACATATTGATTCTAAAAATTATGAAATTTGAAACCTAGCAATAGTTTAACATCACGGACCCAACAAAACTGGTTTCGTCGAAATCCGAGGTCGTTTGCAAAATTGCTATTTTTAAGGGCCTTATATATATAAAAATATATATAAATTCCACAGCGACTATTTCTAATTTTCAACTGGACATATCTTATCATTTCTAAGATGAAATCTCAGTTTGTTAACTTCGTTACAAAGATATAGTTATACAGATTCAAATATTTCTTGTTTCGTTCAATTCTGACTTATATTGAATTCTGTATATTCATTTGAAATTAGAAATCGAATTTTCGAACTACCGCGCCATTTTCAATTCCTTTTATAATTATATATAATTATAATATATTCTAACGACGACGTATATAATATATACGTCGAATTATATTCAAACTAAATTTCTCGTCGATATTGTTTAAAATAATCTATTTTAAATATTCAAAATTCGCTAAAATTGCCAAAATAAAATTTTTAAACTGGCCCAGATTTTCGGGTTGTTACAATCTCCCCCACTTAAAACTTTTCGTCCCCGAAAAGGAACAAAGTCGAAAGTGGTTTGATTATTCAGCTCTACGTTCGATCTGGTTTCCATTCTCCAACTCTTTAGTTTCTGAGAATTTCCAAAATTTCAAAAATTTGGCTAACACCCTAAATTTTTGAAAAATTTCGCCATAACCTCCCCTGCACCGGGAGCATCGGGGAATTTCAAATAGCTTCCCCGGTCCTTCAGATCTCAAAAAGAAAAAGAAAAAGCCAAGCGGCTAGCCAATAGGCTCACAAAATCATCATCACCCAAACAAAACAGTAAATTATGTAGTAAACATGTACCTATTTGTCGGGCAAACAAATTTTATTCTTCGGCTCTAGCCTCCTTGCTATGACCTGTTCAATGATATATATGTATATGCAAGCAGATGCGACCAATTTTCAATATCGTTCAATATTTGATATAATTAGGCTAAACGGTTCAAAATTATCAAACAATTAAACAAACAACACAAACATCAATCAATTAGTGAATTTAACGTTTCAAATTCATAATTTTGATACATATACAAAAATCAAATTTTTGATGCCAAATCACAACGATAAGCCCTATCTATTTTAGATTTGGTTCTCACACCAGCCTAATGGAAATATATAGAAAATCGCACCTTCGAAACTCGAACATAAATTCGGATGATGATCGATCAATCATCAGAACCATCTCCGGGTGTCTAGAATGTGATTCTATATCTATCCAATATATTAAAATTTCGAATATACGTTCATGACGCGTATATACAAAACCATTATATATTAGATTGTCCATATTCATACAAATAAATAATCAAATACGGATAATTGATTTAGATTTTCAAAACTAAACTTTGTTTTCATTTTAAAAATATACTCTTCACACTCGTTCTAGGATACTACTGATCCCATCTCTAACGAGTCATTCCCATTGGATATTACTAATCCAATATCTGATGAATTCTTTCGTATGATTCCAATGTGCCTTGTTCTCTAGCTTTGTAAACCAAAGCTCTGATACCAAATGTGACGGCAAGGTACTTCGCTCGGTCCGAACCAGTCGCTAAACCGACCCAGACCGTTCGAAACGCCCTATCGTTTGAGAACACGACAAAACAGAACGCATACAGAAGAACATTTCATTGTATATTACAACAATGCATCAGATTACAAGAATATACAGAGTATAAATGAATATTACACAGAAATATCAGAGATTTAAATTACATTTAAATACATAGCAGCGGAAAATAATACAATACACAACTAGAATGAGATATACGGATACAAAGCTTTCCGGATATCGTTCCAGCTGTAAACCAGGATCCTGTGAATATAAATCTGCAAAACCAAAACTACTAGCTGCCCGTGTCGAAAATAGGGGCACCCAGAGTTTAGGTTAAAACAATAAACTCCAGGTCAGTCATGTGACTGGTGTGAGAACTAAAACAGTTATTAATCTTTATTTCAAATCATTAGGTAAATCAAGGGACCACGCCGTATAACACGGAACGGGTTTCCTCCCAAGAATACCAGTGCATAAAACCAACAGCGCAATGCTAAGTAAAGAAAAATGAAGCTGTTATAAGACCCAGGTCCCATCACACAATGCAACGCAGTCGAGGATAGGGTTTTCCCTTATAACAGCCAAAGAATGCTTGATACGTTTAAAACAAATCATTTGATACTATTATAAGTGCATAGTATATAAAACACTTCAAATCATAAGTATCAATCATAGGCGGCATGAGCGCCCCATCCCACTATGTCGCCATATATAGGATATACAATCAAAACCGCAAAGTCTCGTATTTGGAAATTGGGTTTCCATCTATGAACCGAGGCAAAAGATAGTCCTCAACCGATTCGAGACAATCTAGCCCATGTCTCAGGCAAGCGCGCAGGCAAGCCTTGGATCGTCAGGGCCGGTCCACACGGAGTGGATTATTATGCCTGAACAATACGTCTCCCCACCCTATGGGGTGTAAGTCTGGTCCGTCAGCCGACCAGAATGCATTCGGCCGAAACCGATATAACCGAGGCGCCTCGCAACAGCAACAACCACATAAGTCAAACTCGTCAGGGCGTGTAAAACCACTGACGCCACTTCTAGCTAGAAAGAAACGCAAGTCCTCCCTGAGGTCCGTCTCCCGTTTTTGGTTCATACCTGGTGTGAAACACGCGAGGTAAACGTTACACAAAGCTACGCCACAAAGGCCGTGCTTTGATCATCACCACAAGACTTTGCTTTTCAACAGAAGCCTTGATCATTTGCATCTTAGCATGCCACACAGGCAAACCATCCTATGCAACCGATATCAGTCACACAGAATGAAATCCGATGTCAGACACACAGTCCATTTACAAGTCCGTTCTGGGTCTGAACGAAACCGGAGGCACCTAGTACCCCGCATATCCATCGATCTCCAAGTACGTCTGGACGATCACTAACTGTTTCCATCTTCTTGGGTGTACAGCCCAATCAAGATCATCAGTTATCACCCAAACGACGTGAAGACTTCCGGTCTTCGACCATCGTCTTCATCTTCGACTTATCGTCGTATCAGTTATTCAGAATGGGATAAACCCGGTCTTTCCGAATAACTCGCGTATATTTTAAGTAAGTGTTACACAAACACAACATACGCCTCATTCCAGTTCATTAGTCACTAACCGTAAATTAATCAAGAGAATAATTCCCCAAATATTAACCCCGAAGGCCGAAACCAACATCAGATCAATATCCAGAAAACCATTCTGCTTGGCTAACCGACAGTTAGTTTCTAAATTTCACGTTCAAATCTAATTAAAGATTTAACTATCGCCTGGAGCAAAACTGGTGATACTCCATTCTCGATCCTTTCAATCTAATTAAAGATTCATTAAAACTCCACTTAGTTTTAATCATTATCTGGGTTAAAGAATCAGTGTCATTTAAAAACACGATTCACGATAAACCCAAAATCACATTCCATTAATTATCGGGTTAAAGAACAAGTGTTATTTAAAACACTATTCACGATAAACCCAAAAATCAATACCAATTCAATTCCAATTAAATATCATTTAATTGGTACACTTCATTAAATCTAAATAAAAAGATTTAATCTTTTCTCAACTGGGTTCAAGAACAGTGTTAGTGAAGACACCATTCACGACAAACCCAAATCACATTCGATTAATTATCGGGTTAAAGAACAAGTGTTATTTAAAACACTGTTCACGATAAACCCAAAAATCAATATCAATTCAATTCCAATTAAATATCATTTAATTGGTACACTTCATTAAATCTAAATAAAAAGATTTAATCTTTTCTCAACTGGGTTCAAGAACAGTGTTAGTGAAGACACCATTCACGACAAACCCAAATCACATTCGATTAATTATCGGGTTAAAGAACAAGTGTTATTTAAAACACTGTTCACGATAAACCCAAAAATCAATACCAATTCAATTCCAATTAAATATCATTTAATTGGTACACTTCATTAAATCTAAATAAAAAGATTTAATCTTTTCTCAACTGGGTTCAAGAACAGTGTTAGTGAAGACACCATTCACGACAAACCCAAATCACATTCGATATTCAATACAAGGCTCTGAATAGAAACTATATCGGCCTATATTCAATATCAAATTCTACGATTAACAAATGTCGTATTGGAAATAACGATATACATATATATCTTTCAAATTTCCATAACAACACCTGTAATATCACGAATTCCAACATCGAAATATTCCGAAGACAATTTCGATTCAAATCCACTCCAATGCAATCATTGGAAATTTTGGTTATTTTCAAAACCATTTCAAATTCAATTTATTTATTTAAAAATAAATAGAATTATAATTCTAGTTCAAAACTAGTTCATTTCGATAAAAATCTATTTTTATCTTTTCAAATATGGAGTTTTTCATCCCAAACTTTCACAAATCATTTCTTATGATTTTACACAAATTATTACTATTTTTAATAATTTTATCAAGGCCCGTACGGTCGATTTCCATTAACGGCCATCGAACTGCACTTACAGCGACCTTTTTCGAATTTGATTTGGACGTATCTCCAAATCCAACCGTTAGATTTCAAATTTCTAACATTCATTAGAAAGCTCTTTTCGATACGAACCCAACGGTTCCGGTTTTAGGAGAATCCGACGGTCGGATCTCCCGTAATGTCCGTTTGAAACAAATGGTCGAAATTCGCGAACTGCCGCAGCGCGGCGCGTTCTATTCAGGCCATTATATTATATATATAATATATATTTCGTCGATTACTATTTAAAACGAATTATATAAATGGTTTTAAATTCGTTTCAAAAGCAATTTCAACTTCCTTTTCAATTCAAATCAAAATTGAATTCTTCTTTATAAATTCGTTTCAAAATTCATTTCTATTCAATTCAAATTTCAATTCAATTTGAATTCATTTCAATTCGCTTTCAATTCAATTCGAATTCGTTTTCAATTCAATTCATTTCGAAATCGTTTTCAATTCAATTCATTTCGAAATCGTTTTCAATTCAATTCATTTCGAAATCGTTTTCAATTCAATTCATTTCGAAATCGTTTTCAATTCAATTCATTTCGAAATCGTTTTCAATTCAATTCATTTCGAAATCGTTTTCAATTCAATTCATTTCGAAATCGTTTTCAATTCAATTCATTTCGAAATCGTTTTCAATTCAATTCATTTCGAAATCGTTTTCAATTCAATTCATTTCGAAATCGTTTTCAATTCAATTCATTTCAAAATATTCGATTTCGAAATCACGTTTCAATATTCATTTTAAAATGAATAAAATCGATATAAATATCGTTCACGTCAAAATGGCGTCAATCTAATCCTCACGGCTTCACATATTTCTATTTTCAAATATTCTATTTCAAATATTTCTATTTCAAATATTTCTATTTCAAATATTTCTATTTCAAATATTTCTATTTCAAATATTTCTTTTTTTCTCGAAACTGGAATGAGGCCCAATCAATTACCATATAATGTTAATTATATGGATTTTCTACAACACATGTATATATCAACAACGATGAATAATCAACCATCAACCAAAGTGCACTACACTGTATAAGCATCAAATATAGACATTTAACGCTTATAGCAGCTTGTCAATCAATCGATCGACATATTTAATAAATCAGGATGAGTGAACTTCAAATTTCATCCTAACACCCGTGTGGGGTTTCAAACAATCAAACACATATTTTATTTGTGCAGTTAGGCGATGTGTAAAATTTATCGACCCAATCAACGTCATTCAAATAGGTGTACATAAACAAACCGTCTGGTTTGTAAATGAATATTTATTTATTCACATTCACGTTAAAAATTATATTTTTAACGATAACACATTTTATTTTAACATATGAATTTATATTCAGTTCATTCGTTAAATAAAATGCTATTTTTATTTTTCTAACTTATTTTAGAAAATTTCGGCGGCATAACGGCACGATACTAGAAACGGGACAAGGCCTAGCCTTATCCCCGGTCTAGTGAAGGCCCACGCCATTCACACATCAATCAAATCAATTCGTTATGCAAACCACAAACTTTGGAGTAAGGGTCTAACCTAGCCTTACTCCTTCGCCTTATAACGGCGCACGTCTAATCCTAACCAATTTATCGATTCGATTTTTCACACCACAAACCACATTCAAACCAATATCACAATCAATCACCAAACAGTCAAACAAACAAGTCCATGGTCTGTGGACGGGTGTCGGGTGCTACTAAGCACCGTCTGCATCCTAGTATATATATATATCTAGAAAAAGAATTGAAAGGTGAGAAATTCTCACTGATAGCTATCCTAGCTCCACGGCTCTTCATTTGGAGAAGTCTTCGTCGTTTCGCCTTTTTGTCACCTTCGTTGCTGCTTTCACTACATACGTAAAAATCGAATTTTTACTTTGTTATTCAATATATAAAAATCACATTTTTTTAGTTCAAAGTTCAATATATAAAAATCGAATTTTTATTTCTAAGTTCAATATATAAAAATCGAATTTTTATTTCTAAGTTCAATATATAAAAATCGAATTTTTATTTCAAAGTTCAATATATAAAAATCGAATTTTTATTTCTAAGTTCAATATATAAAAATCGAATTTTTATTTCAAAGTTCAATATATAAAAATCGAATTTTTTTAGTTCAAAGTTCAATATATAAAAATCGAATTTTTATTTCTAAGTTCAATATATAAAAATCGAATTTTTATTTCAAAGTTCAATATATAAAAATCGAATTTTTATTTCTAAGTTCAATATATAAAAATCGAATTTTTATTTCAAAGTTCAATATATAAAAATCGAATTTTTTAGACTTCTCGCTTATATAAAAATTATATTTTATATGAACAAAGATCATATTTTCCTCCAACTAAAAATCAAAGCTTTACAGTGTTAAAAATTCTACCTTTTCTACTGTAAAAATCCCATCTTTACAATTTTAATAAATATATAAAAATCGCAACTTACATACATTAAAAATTAGGTCTTTTATAATTTAAAAATCCTGTCTTTTATATATGATAAAAATAAAATCTTTAATGCATTAAAAATATAATCTTTCTAAGTTAGAACTAAATTCACTTCTACGCTAATATATATATTTTCCTAAAAATAATAATTTAGTTTTCCCATAACTAAAATTTCAGTTTTCAATTACTTTTATAAAAATCAGTTTTAAATTACTTTTAAAATTCAGTTTTCAATTACCTTTAAAATTCAGTTTTCAATTACTTTTATAAAAATCGGTTTTAAATTACTTTTAAAATTCAGTTTTCATTTACTTTTAAAATTCAGTTTTCAATTACTTTTATAAAAATCGGTTTTAAATTACTTTTAAAATTCAGTTTTCATTTACTTTTAAAATTCAGTTTTCAATTACTTTTATAAAAATCGGTTTTAAATTACTTTTAAAATTCAGTTTTCATTTACTTTTAAAATTCAGTTTTAAAAATTCTAAAAAGAAAATCAGTTTTAAACTAATTAAATTTTCAGTTTTAAACTAACTAAATTTTCAGTTTTTAAATCTTCTCAAAATCAGTTTCTAATACATAAAAATCGAAATTTTTCAGAAGTAAAATAAAAAAAATAAAATAAAAATAAAAACGACTTACTTTATGCTGCGAAGAAAGGGGGGCGAGGGGTCGGCGGCAGGAGTTCGTCGTGGAGGAGCTGGCCTCGAGGAGGGGCTCGCGATTTGTTCCTCGACGCGGCGCGTTCTGGGGTTCCATGCGAGGGAGGAGGAGAAGCAGTGGGAAGGAGGAGGCTGAACGGAGGGCGGCGTCGCGAGGGTTCGTCGGCGGTGGCTCTGAGGTAAGGCGGCGGCTTCGGTTTAGGTTAGGTTTCTTTTTTTTTTTTTTTTTCCTCTTTTTTTTTTATTTCGTTCTGAAGAATGAATCGGGGGGGGGGGGGCAATGAAGAAGAAAAGGGAGGGAATATTTTTTTTTTTTTTATTATTTAATTATTTAATTTTGCAAACGGGTTGACTTTTACATACGACCTCGAAACGAGGCCCACCGCCTGTCGCCCATAGCGTTTTACCCCCATTCCGAACACAATGGGATATGTATCGTAAGCTGGTTTGATCGTTACAATCAGTTTCTGTTGAATTTTCATTTAAATCCTTATTTTGAATTTTAAACGTACATTTCAAATTACCGGGGCCACATACTAACTCGAAAAATTCCAGAAAAATATTTTCTAGCTTCATATTGACGATACGGTCCGAACAAAACTAGTTTCGTCGAATTCTGAGACCGTATGAAAAATGGCCAATTTCCAGTCGATTAAAATCAACTGAAATGGTCAAACGCATTTTCCTTTGCCACGCTCACATATTGATTCTAAAAATTATGAAATTTGAAACCTAGCAATAGTTTAACATCACGGACCCAACAAAACTGGTTTCGTCGAAATCCGAGGTCGTTTGCAAAATTGCTATTTTTAAGGGCCTTATATATATAAAAATATATATAAATTCCACAGCGACTATTTCTAATTTTCAACTGGACATATCTTATCATTTCTAAGATGAAATCTCAGTTTGTTAACTTCGTTACAAAGATATAGTTATACAGATTCAAATATTTCTTGTTTCGTTCAATTCTGACTTATATTGAATTCTGTATATTCATTTGAAATTAGAAATCGAATTTTCGAACTACCGCGCCATTTTCAATTCCTTTTATAATTATATATAATTATAATATATTCTAACGACGACGTATATAATATATACGTCGAATTATATTCAAACTAAATTTCTCGTCGATATTGTTTAAAATAATCTATTTTAAATATTCAAAATTCGCTAAAATTGCCAAAATAAAATTTTTAAACTGGCCCAGATTTTCGGGTTGTTACAAGGAGGCAGGCTTTGAGATCATGCGTGGGATGGGGAGTTTCAGCCTTTTAGGAACCATCTTTATTTCTGTCTGGAAGCAAGAATGGAATTACGTCAAGGAGGAGATAGTGAGGTGGGTTATGTTTGGGTCACCGGCTTTGGTCCTGCACATTAATAAAAAAGATGAAGAAGGGTGGCATTGTGTGGAATATGAAAGGAGGAGGTGGGAGTATTACAGGAAACAATGGGTCTTGTATTCCTTTACCTGACGGTAATCAGCCTAATCTGAATATAATGGTAATTAGTTATATTAAGATTTGATTAAAAAATTTATTATTTAAATTAAATGGTTGAACGTATAGAGCCATATAGGTACTGCAGATGATAAAATTCACCGACATTGAAGCAAAGATCGTGTTTGGAACGAAGGAGAAGGAGCATTAATCGGCCAATAATTTTGGATAAAAGTAATGTATTTAAACCTTAATTAACTTATAATTAAGGGATTTAATTATTCCAATTTAACCTGTAAACTTGTAAAATTCATAATCCATGTGTTTGATATCAGAATTGGACCAAATCAGAAGCATTGGAACCGTAATCCATAATACTCCATTGCTCCATTGAGTCAAAATGGTTTGGAAGCTATTGGAATTTGTTTAATTTTAAACGATGTTCAAAATTAAACGAATCAACACTGAGTCCGTCAATCGAAATAAAATGGTGAGTTAACTCTCACACTTTTCTGCACTGCTATGATGTGTTAAATTCATATAACCTAAATTTATAGTTAATAATATAAATTGGATGTTTCGATGCCTTGGGTGCTACGGACTGTTGTTGACATCTATATTAGTGTCATATTGAATGATTTATTTTAAAATGTTCATTTCATATCCATTTGTTATACGATATGATGATCTGTGATGTGGGGAAGGACATATTGGAGGGATCCGGCCGAACTCCTCAAATATATTGTATGTTGTTTATGTTTCCATATTATCTAAATATGAAATGTTACTCAAATGACATTATACTCTGATTGGATGTTGATGGTTGATTATATATTTAATGTTGAGTTGAAATTCAACGTTGGTATGATGTTTTGATCAATAGACAGTGTTGATTAAGTTATTGGCAGCAAATGATTTAAAACCATGTATTTAAAAACGTTAATTCGCCATTGGATGAACCGATGTGTTTTATGCTATAAAATTTATTTGTACAACTAAAGTGAAGTTTTCAAATTATATTTCTAAAAAATAGAGTTTTAAAATAATTGACATTTATAAATGGTTTTAATGTTTCTAATAAATTGAACCTATGGATTAATATTTGGAAATTAATGTTTGAGGAAAAACAGTTAAGGGATAAAACTAGATTTATTATATTAATATAATGAGAGGAGTAAGAGAAATCAATTAATAAATAACTGATGTTTAAATTGATGGAGTCAATTGTTTAATTGGAATTAATAATTAGATAAATCGATCTTCGATAAATCTAATAGGAATGGTTTTACGAACCCTTGGTTTATTTTAATAATATTTTTTGAATTTTAATTATCTTTTTATTTAATGATATTTGAAAATGCTTATAAATTGATAAATCATAAGTGAAGTAGTTATTATTTAATAATGTCATTAAGCGACCAACTGATCTATTTTAAATGAAGTGAACTATATTTTACTTCAGTTAGTAAAGAAATTAATTATTATTTTCATTAATATAACTAATGTAATTGACCTTGTTAAAATGAAAGGCAATCAAGTAATGGAGTTTGAAATGTATCTTATAAGAAGAACTTAAATGGGACCTAAGTTTGGTAAACAAGATTTATAAAGAAATTTGATCTCGAGTGATGGTGTTAAAATAAGCTTTCATGTAAGTAATTGAATTAAGTAAATTATTTAAGAGAAAAAGAAGTTTTGCAAAAGAGTAAGAGCTCAGCTGAAATTGTGTAAAGACGAATTAAATGGACTTTAAACAATTCCAAAATGTTAATGACGCTAAAAGCGAAACATTTTACGTTTATCATGTTATGCCAAATTAAAAAGTAAAAGAGTTTAAAATTTGGGACAATGGTGCCAAGTGCCAGGAGTGGTTATTAAGCCATTTTTGAGTAAAATTGTAAATGAAAGTGATTGGTTTATGTGTTTCAAATATTTATCTGTCTCGAGATAAGAACATTGTCGGTCAAGGTTTGAGAGGTAATTAAATACGCCAACTTGAACAACTTCACACTATCATGGGATGTTATTAGTTTGAAACAGTAGGAGTGTTGAAATTTGTTTATTTTTCTTTAGAAGGGAAATACTGCGACGTTATTGACAAGATTTAGTAATGTTAATTAGAACAAGTAGGTTTTAATAAAGCAATGTATAATTTTATTCAAGTCTGAATTGTGAATTTATTATTACTTTTAAATTAAGAATATATGGTGATTTTTGCAAGGCAAAGGAAATAAAAGAGATTTGGCAAATATATAGTGATGTTTGAAATAAATAAATGAAATGAAATTTGGTAAATAAAGATACATTGTTTTCAACGAAACAAAAATAATGAACTTTGAGACAAGGGGATATGAAATTGAATTCTAAAGATCGATGAAATAGTCTTAATGAACGAATCAATGATGCCAATATAATTGATTGTACTATTGGTGATTGATAGTAAAAAAAATTGACAATCAATGAATATATTATTGGACCTTTTGTTGTATTGTATTGAAGAGACCGGGATGAGAAGTAGACCCAAAACCACTTCGAATCAACGTTGCGTATGAAACTAACTTGTAGCAAATGAAGATGGAGCATGTAACACCCCGCATTTTTAATGAAACTAAAAATGTGGAAATATGTATATATATTGTATGCATAGATATATTTTAGAGAGAAATTAAATAATGACAATAAAATTGCATGTAATAAGTTAATGTAGTGAAATGAAGAAAAAGATTAATAAAATAAATTACATGCAATGCATGAAATGCGAAGAAATGCATGCGAACATTTAAAAAGAGATAAAAAGGATAATTTGAAGAGCCTCCAAAATTTGGTCATCAAATTAGTGGCATTGCGTTCGTGGTGATTTTCTGATCAATTTAGACCTATAGTTTGTAGAAAACTGATTTAAAATGAAGAAGATATCTTTAAATTAAATATTGAAGCAAAACATGAAAAAGAGGAACGAGAAAAGAATAATGGGTAGCATTGTTCTAAATCTTGTTAGTAAAAGACTTAGTAGCTCATTTGGTTAGTACATATGACTTGTACACAAGAGGTACAGAGTTCGATCCCCACCAGCGTCATATTTTTGTTTTAGGGGAATGACTTAATAGTGACTTAGTGTGAACACAGTTCAAAAAGCGGTTTAGAGTGAAAAGGGTTAATTGGAAAGATAATTAAATAAATATATATATATATATATATATATATATATATATATATGACATGTGGGTGTCAACACCCCTGCTGCTGCGCATCATGTTGCACACATGGCGCATTTTTGTTGGTTAGTGATGTTTTTGATGGTTTTGGGGCTTATGTGGCTTGTTCAGATTGGCCTGATGACGTGTCTTTTTGGTTTGAAGGGTTTAGATGAATCCTAGACTAATCTAAAGGCTCTGATTAATCAAATACTTCTATATAAGCACACATAAACCTAAATCCTAGTCAAAACCAAATTCAGTCATAAGCCTCCATGCTGCTGCATCCTAACCTAAGCTAGTCTCTTCTCCACAAATTAAAGCTTAGGAATTGTGAAAAGGGATTCTAGAACAACAACGAACGAATCTATTCTTTCTTCTATCAATGTGAGTACAGTCACTTTCACAAGACAATTAATTAAAATAATTATGATGAGTTGTGGTCTGGACTGTATGAATACGCCTATTGAATCATATGCTATTAGCCAGTTCTGTTATCATCTATTCTATTAATATATGCCAGTTTTATTATCATATGTAATTGGATTCATTTTATGATGTTAATTCCTATGTCTAATTACATATGCTTGATTATATTCATTCTATGCAAGTTATGTAAGTTATGTTTTGATCTATGCAAGCTTATATGCAAGTTATGTTTTGATCTATGCAAGTTTATATGCAAGTTATATTTTGATCTATGCAAGTTTATATGCAAGTTATGTATTGATCTATTCAAGTTATGCAAGTTTATATGCAAGTTATGTTTTGATCTATGCAAGTTTATATGCATGTTATGTATTGATTTATGAAAGTTATGCAAGTTTATATGCAAGTTATGTTTTGATCTATGTAAGTTTTGTTTTGATCTACGCAAGTTATGCAAGTTTATATGCAAGTTATGTTTTGATCTATGCAAGTTTATATGCAAGTTATGTTTTGATCTATGCAAGTTATGTTTTGACCTATGCAAGTTTATATGTAAGTTATGTTTGATCAAGTTATGTTTTGATCTATGCAAGTTTATATGCAAGTTATGTTTTGATCTATGCAAGTTTATATGCAGGTTATGTTTTGATCTATGTATGTTTATATGCAAGTTATGTTTTGATTTATGCAAGTTTATATGCAAGTTATGTTTCGATCTGTGCAAGTTATGCAAGTTTATATGCAAGTTATGTTCATCTATGCAAGTTCATATGCAAGTTTTGTTCATCTATGCAAGTTTATGCTTATATGTTTAGATCTATGCCAGTTCTTATGTTTAGATCTATGTCAGTTCACATTTCATATGTGAGTTGGACCTATCTTATATGCTAGTTCACATTTATATGTTTAATTAGAATTATGATGTTCTATGCCAAGTTTATGTTACATATGCTTAATTAGATCTATATTGTTTTATGCCAGTTTGAATGTCATATGTCTCTTTCCTTTCCTTTTTCTTATGAGTTAGGCTAACAGCGAGCCTAACATATTATGTGAATTATATGTACAAACAACGTGGGGATGTTGGGGAATAGTTTGAAAAAACATCAATATTGGATATTATGTAATTGGCATAAAATGGTTAGTAACCCTGTAATTAACTTGAGATATAAATTGGTATAGTTTATATACATGGAAATTATGGACATAATTTAGATGATAATTATGAACATAACTTGAATTGAGGTTAGATTGAGTTGCGGTGTAAGACTTCCCGAAACCACCCGGCACATCCAACAACCGCAACAACAGGTCTAATGTGAGAGGTTAGCGCATCAAGCCCAAAACCCGAGGTTAAAATGAGTTTGCGGTAGAAGTCTGCCCGGAACCGCCCGGCACATCCGGCAACCGCAAATAATAGTTCTAATGTGAGAGGTTGGTGCATTAATAAATCAATTAATGCCAATGAACATACATGCTAAGAATAGTAAGGTTAAGTAACATATGAATAAGCGACACATAACCAATACAACATATTAGTTAAACAAATGGGTGGGGTTAGGTTAAATTGAGAACACTTAACCGTTATAACATGTTGGCTAGGAAACCCTAGTAACGGGGACCCATTTCAGCAGTAACCCACATAGATGTATCACGGTACCCTGAACTAGGCAGGGTGGGGCACGATTACTGGGCTGATTATAAGCGGTCAAAATAGCGTTGGGTGGTGTGTCAGTGTAGGTTCCAATGGAGTATGGGCGTGCACATGCTTCAGAGTGGAAAAATCAGGCACTGGGCATCAGTAGTTATACACTGTGCATCTTGAATTGTGTCGGGTTGCCATTATAGGGATTGATACACCCCATGATGGAACCAACACATGTATCTACAAACAAGCAGGGCCGAATGACACAAGTTATAAATACATACGAGTTAGGGAGTCGATCCCATGGAGAGGGTAATGGGTACAACTAGTGGAGATAGGAGCAAGCGGCACGAAACTACCATTATTATTATCGTTATGATTAGTAAGAGGGATTAACTTTCAGTATGAGACTAGTAATGGTGCGGTGTATTTAGCATTGGTGCAGTGTTGTAACTATCCTATCGTGATTAAAAGCACAATCAACGTTTATCTTATTCATCTTGCCTACCTTGTCATGCATGCTTATGTTACAGTCATTTCTTACTTTCCAGTTTATGTTCTTATCCTACTTTAATAATTATATTGTTAAAGTTACTGGACTCACCAGACTTTATGTCTGACCTCGTTTGTTTCGCCCCTTTTCTTTCTGTTCCCCCTTGGTTCTCAGGGTGGCCCTAGTGGAGCTTGATTTGGATCTCTTTCTCTCTCTTTTGGAAGTGCTTGGATTGCTGAAAGTAAAGTTCAGCTTATCTCTTTTTGTGGCTATTTATGTTGGGGTTATTCCTTTTGTTTTATGTACTCAGAAAATATTTTGTCAAGATGGATATTAAGTGTACTTGGTTTTATTGTTGGTTTTGGCGTTGTAATCAAACTATTTTTCCACTGCAATGAAGTTGTTTTAAATTTTTAAAGTACCAATACATGTATCTGTCTTGTTATATTCTATTCTATACACTTATAATACTCCATGAAAGTTAATGCAACCCCCTTGTGAGTGACATTAATGGACGTGGGGTGTTACAGAGCAATTAAAGACCGTGGATCTTCATGAAACGGAAGAACTCCTTATATTCTCTGGGTCGCTCCCGAAGATAAACAGTGGTTCTGCCGTGATTGAAATCTATGGACTGCAAGGACTACTCGCTACTGATCTATTTGGTGATTCCTAAGATGTGGTAAGAGGGTGCCTTCGGTTCATCCTGTAACTGGATGACTTGTATGGACAAATGTCTGATAGGGTATTTCTTGAGGGTTACGTATGTTTGTTTTTACAAATATACCAAGTTTAGTGGCGGGGGAGTTCTCTTGCTTAACACCCAGAGTATATTTGTCGACGTCAATTACTGATTTGATGGATCTGACGATGTGACATTCAAAGTAAATGATGATATGACGTTCTGAAAAAGTAAACATGACCTCAAGCCCCATCAATCGGGAAATGAGAGAAATCGGGCAAGCAGCATGGCTAGGTGGGTCATTCCTAAGCAGGGTATAATTATCACCGATCTAGAGAAAATTGGTTTTTTTCTTCTTTCGATTTTGTATCTCCTGGTAAAAGGTTATGTTGGTACCAACCATTGGTGACAATATATTCGATACACTCAAGTTAAATGAGTGGTCGGTCATGTGTGGCTGGGTTGCAAGATGTTCTTGTTGAACCCCAGTGTATACCCTCAAGAGTACATTGGAATGTGGTCCCATACGTTGTCATAGTTGGAATCCAATCTCCAATTAGCGCCTTATGGTTTTTGATTTTATAATGAATATGTAGAGCATGAGATGCAAGCGTTCTGCTATATGGTTTTTTATTTGTGATTTGATAGACTAATATCACAGGATTTTGATATATCAAAACAGTTTTGGGTTATAGTAAGGTAAAAATCCTCCATGTTTATGTGTGGGCTGGTCTTATTATTTGTGACAACCCGCACTCCCACTCACTTCAAGCCGACCAAACAGCGAAAGCCATGTCGATTCAAGGTAAGAAAAAGTACGTATCGTCAGGGTTTATTAGAGCAAACACAGCGGAATACAAAGCTCACAGCGGAACATATAAAATATAATCAGAACATATCATTGCAGCAGAAACATTTTTGAATACAAATTTGATTTTACATACCATTACTCCATGTAGACTTAATATAATATACCGATAATAAGGTACGTCTGGCCTTTATATGAAACTCCAGCTCTCTCTGGAACTCCAAGTCTTCAAGCTTGAGCTCAATCTCAAAAACTGAAAAACAAACTAACAGACTGCACATGTGGAAATTGTGGGCACCCGCAGTTTGCAAGGGAAAAACAAACTACGAGTCAGTCATGGGAGTGGTGTGTGAAAACTTTATTAACTAATCTTATACTTAGCCATATTTTGAATAAGGTACCTCGGGTGTAACACCTCGAATTTTGAATGATTGAATTAACTAAATTTAAGAACACTAAATTTTTAAAAGAGGAATGAAGGGAAATAGGTTGCGCCATTGCGATCATCTCGGGATTCTGCTTGAGATAGAGTCCAAGTTTGTGTAAATCGGACTTTGTTTGAGGAAGTTACGGGCCTCGGAAATTTGAATAATTAAACAGAATTAATTAAGGTTAAACCCAGCCAAAAATACAAATTAAATTCGAAATTCAAAATCGCACGTACCCGGGCTGGGCGGGAAAATTCCCGCCCAGGACCCAGGTCGACCAAGGTGTCGACCTGGGGGTCGACCTGATCGGATAGGTCGACCATAGGGTCGACCTCCCCGCATACAGGTCGACCTGGGGGTCGACCTCCCCTTTCATAGGTCGAACCTGGTTCGGCCAGTTTTGCTGCGTGGTGCGATTTTTGGGCCTGGGACGATTTTTAATGGTCCAGATCAGTTTTAGAGTTAATCCTAAGTCCTAAATAACTTCCTACACCTATATATACACCCTAATACCTAATTTCTAAGACACCATTATGCTATCAAACTCTCTCCTAAACCCTAGCCGCCACCTCTAATCAAATCTCAAGTGTTAATACACAATTCAAATCAAAGTTTAGAGCTTCAACAACAATTAAAGAAGATCAATCAACAACACCACAACGTTTCTACACCAATTTTAGTGCATAATTCTATTCTTTAACCAAGAAAGTCGAGTACGGTGATTTTCACAATATAATAGTATTAAAAGTAACATGATGAAGTTGTAAAGAGGATTCATATGTATGTATGTAATTTAAATCTCATCCAAGTTTTCACCTTTTGATCCATGTCATCATATGCCTAAGTTTCTATGTAAAGTCCATACCTTTTATCAGTTTATTCATGTTGAATCTTTTATTATGCCTCTATGCCAGTTTATATGCTTCTTTATTTCATGATGATGTTTTATTCCAATTTTCTATGAATTGATTCTCTCTTCTTACCCCTATTCCTTTTATTTGTGGATCTAGGCTACCTTCGAGTCTATATTAAAAATACGCGCGAATGCGAATACATGGGAACGATGGGGAATATGGGAAATTTGGAAAATTGGATATTATTGGATAATTGGATAATATGTGAAATTGGCATATTTGGGTATGAATTGCATGGAATTGATGAAATTGCCTATAATTGGAAATTTGTAATTGAGGCTAATTAATATGTAATTAGTATAATTAATGACAAGTTGGAATAGGCAAAAAGTGTAAACATGATTATATGTTGAATTGGAAACACATGACATGAAAATTGGGGTTTGGGTGAAATACGATTATTAATAAACCTTTGACATGAGGTTAGGCGCAATTGTGGTGTAAGACTGCCCGTAACCGCCCTGCAAATCCAGTTGCCATAATTGGACGTCTAATGTGAGAGGTCAAAGGCATGAATTGTAGGCGTAACGATGGGTGACACGAGGTTAGACCCGTTTTGTGGCGTAATACTGCCCGGAACCACCTGGCAAATCCAGCGGCCACAAAGTGTTCGGTCTAATGTGGAAGGTCATGCATCGTTCGTCATAAGGAATGAATTAAGGAATACTAACCATAATAAGACATGGGTATGGTTGGAGGGTTAAGTGGAGTGACATGTAAATTATGACATGTAAATATGGACTTAACTTGAATAAGATAAGACATTTAAATTATGACATGTAAGTATGGACCTAACCGTAGCATGTGTAAGACATCGACATTTAAATTAAAATGGTTAAGTGGGAGAAAAACCTAGTGGGGGCCAAGCATAGGTGGGAGGCTTGTGTCGGAAGGGGACCCGTTTCAATCAGTAACCCGTTTGAGTATCTAATTGGGCCCGGTACTAGGTCGGGGTTGGGGCACGCTTACTGGGCTAGAATATAAGAGGTCAAAACGTGGATAGTGGTGGCAATGCAAGTCCAACGGGTTCATGTGCGTGCATGGGTCCGGGCTGGTAGGTAAGACGTTGTTGCATCGTGTAGGTATGGCCGTGCATTTCATGTTGGTATCGGGGTTGCCACTTTGGGGAGTGATACACCTCACTGTGGGGCCAGCACGGGTGCCTACGGGGTTTAGGGAGCCGATCGAATGGGTAGAGTAAGGGTACCTTAGCGGTGGTAGGAGCAAGCCGGCACTTACGATAGCAGCTAGGTACAAGTAACTACCAAGTTTGTCTTATGGGTACAGTAAGTGGGAAGGGATCAACCTTGAGTAAAAGAGACTAGTAGATGTGCGGTGTAATTAAGTAATGTGGTGTAACTTAGCAAAAGTGCGGTGTAACGAAATACATGTTGGTTGAGTTGGATAGTCCTTTGGATGCTAATCTGATGTTGACTTCGGTCTTCGGAGTTAGTACTTGGAGGGTTGTTCGCTTAGCCAAGGTGTAGGATTGTCTTAGTACTTAGGAACGAAATCATCTTGTCCATCCTTTTTATCTACCTTACCTATGTTATAGCCATATCATGATGCCTATTTATGTCTTGATCTTTTACCTTGCCTATTATTTGTTAAAATTACTGGACTTGCCAGACATTGTGTCTGACCCGTTTATTTCCACCTCTTTTCTTTCCTTTCCCCCCTTCCAGGTTTGCAAGGAGGGAATACTACAGCTTAGTGCCGATTTCTTTCAGTTGCTTGAAAAGAGTAGATGTATCGCTTTGGACTCTCTCATCTTTATGGCTTTGCTTATGCTCAGTAGGGATTTATGCATTTATGTTATTTAAGTATTTACTTATTTATGTACTTTGAAGTTTTTTGAAAAGACTATTGATCCTGTTGTAATGGTTTTGGAAACTACTTATGTAAGCTTGTTTTGAGTTATGATGCTATGAAATAAGTTTTATCTTCCGCTATGTTGTTTTATTTATTTATTCTTGTAATTTATCTGTTCTATACAATAATAACGCTTCATGGACATTGATGCATTTCCTTTGTGAGTGACATTAATGGAAATGGGGTGTTACATGTGGTATCAGAGCTATGTTTACAAGAACAAATAAAAAGTTTTGAAAAGTGTTTTCTAAAGTATTATTTTCCTTGAAAGTATTTTCAAAAACTTGTTTTAAAGAAGCTATTTTCAAGGAAAGATTACTTTAAAGAGCATAATCCCCGCAAGCCATACATCTCTCTTTCGCTTCCCTTGTTCTGAAACTCTACCTTTTTCTTTTCAGCATGTCTGGAGCATCTGAGATACCAGAGGGTGTTCATGTACCCGGTTGGTTTCATCAATATCTCGAGGCTAGGGCCACTGCCGCAGGTCCGGCCAACATTCCTCTTTCTCCTCCCCCAGCTCCAGTCATTCCTCCACGTGGAGATGCTCTCTCCAAGATATGTAAAGACTTTCGTTCGATGGGTGGAAAACCTTTTAGTGGGTCTGAAACGTTCGTTGAAGCTAGAAATTGGTTGAAAGATGTGGAGGATCTGTTTGGCATTTTCGATTTGGACGATTGTAAGAAGGTCCAATTGGCTGCTTGGTTGATAAAGGACGAAGCTTCTTTTTGTTGGGAGGTTACTAATGGAGAGCATACTGTAGTGACGTGGGCAGATTTTAGGGGAAGGTTTGAGTTGAAATTCCTTTCTCAAGCTGAGGAGAGTAGGAGAGTATGTACATGGAGAGATTCTTGACATTGAAGCTGAAAAACTTGACCGTGAAGGAGTATGTAACCGAATTTAATAAGTTGGCGAGATTTGGGCAAGAGTTGGTGAATACGTCTCACAAAAAGGCCTTGAGGTTTGCAAAGGGCCTGAATGAACCGCTTCATAGTTTGGCTATGTCCCACCTTCCATTGGGGGCTACGTATGAAAGCTTGTCGATATGGCATACATGCATGAAGAAGAGAAGGGTGTAAGTACTTTTAGGCCGTAAGATAAGAAGGAGGATCCAAAGAAATCCCAACAACAAAAGAAAGGTAGTAAAGAAAAGAGGAAGTGTCACAACTATGGGAAACCCGTCCATTTGAAGAAAGACTGTAGGAAGAAGAAGAAGTTCGCTTGTTATCATTGTGGTGATGTGGGTCATGATGTGAAGGACTGTCCTAAGAAGCAAGGCAGAGGGCAGGTTCTACTTCGAGAGGGTAGATTCACGCTCTCATGGCTCCGGGACAGGTAGAAGGTGGAAATTTTCTGTCGAAAGTTTGATTTTCTTGTTTAATCATCCTGTCCGTACTTTATTCGATTTTGGCGCATCACATTCGTTTATCTCTACATCATTAGTTGAAACACTACACTTAAATACTAGTCTCGTTGTGGATCTCATTGTAGTCTCAAATATTATTGGTGGGTCGGCTCATTTATCCATGGTTTGTCAGGATTTGAGATTGTCTATCTTAGGCGTTGGTTTTGAATGTAATGCTTTTGTGCTTGGTTTCATGGGATATGGGTTGATTCTAGGAATGGATTGGCTAGCCAGATACGGTGCCATCCTAGATTGTGAACGAAGGGTAGTAAAATTGTTGACTTGTAGTGGAAAGACCCTTGATATTTCTTGTGACCCTAGAGGATCAGTGATTCTTAGTTATCTTGAGTCATTGACGCATCCAATGATGATTTACATTCGGTTCGTATAGTCCATGAATATGTTGATGTCTTCGATGAGGTGAGGGGTCTACCCCCAAAACGTGAGATAGACTTTCGTATTTATCTTGTAGACAATGCAAAACCAGTATCTCTTCCAGTACGCCACATGGTTCCTCATGAGAGGAGGGAGCTCAATAAGCAAGTAGGGGAGTTGCTTGAGAAGGGATACATAAGACGTAGTATATCGGAGTGGGGTGCTCCAGTAGTATTTGCCACGAAGGCGGATGGGTCCCTTAGACTTTGTGTGGACTATAGATAACTTAACAAGCTTACTAAGAAGAATAGGCACCCACTGCCGAGGATCGACGATCTCTTCGATCAGTTAGTTGGCGCCTCAGTGTTTTCGCAGTTGGACTTAGCTACTGGTTTCCATCAGTTGAGAGTGGCTGAGGATAGCATAGACAAGACTGCCTTTAGGACTCCGGACGTTTTCTATGAGTGGCTTGTAATGCCCTTCGGTTTGACAAGCTCCCCTGCATACTTTGTTGACTTGATGAGTAGGGTGTTTAGGGAGTACCTTAATAAATTCATGGTGGTCTTTGTGGATGACATCTTGATCTTTTCTAAGAGCGAGGAAGAGCATGCCCTACATCTTAGGGAAGTGTTGGAGACCTTTAGAGCGCATAACCTTAAAGCTAAATTTTCTAAATGTCACTTTTGGAGGAAGGAAGTGCGATTCTTAGGGCATGTGGTTTCCAAAGAAGGGATAGCTGTGGATCCCATGAAGGTGGTGGCCATCCAAGATTGGAAGGTCCATAAAAATGCTACCGAGGTGAGGAGTTTCTTGGGGTTGGAAGGCAACTGTAGGAAGTTTATCAAGGACTTCACAAAGATATCAGCCCCATTGACACGCTTGACGAAGAAGAACCTAGTTTTCATGTGGGACGTAGATTGTGATGATGCGTTCCAACGTTTAAAGAGAGCTTTGACCACATCCCCAGTCTTAGTTTTGCCAAATAGGAGTAAGCCATTTACCGTTTATACCGATGCTTGTGGGATAGGACTAGGCGCAGCCTTAATGCAAGAGGGGAGGGTAATAGCCTATGGAGGAAGGCAGTTGAGAGTGCATGAGAGAAATTACCCTACACATGACCTTGAGTTGGACGCTATTGTTTTCACGCTTAAGTCTTGGCGCCATTATCTTCTTGGCGAGAAATTCGAATTGTTCACAGACCACAAATCGCTAAAATACTTGTTCTCTCAGAAGGACTTGAACTTAAGGCTGCAAAGGTGGATGGAATTCTTAGCGTCCTACGATTTCGAGATAGCATATACCCCTGGCAAGGGGAACGTGGTGGCAGACGCCTTAAGTAGGAAAAGGTTGTCCTTGAGTCCGTTGTTTGTTTAGCGGCAAAGCTTAGAGTTCATCTCTACATTTGACTTTAGACCTTCCGTTGACTTTGTACTTGGTTCATTAGCATCCTTAGAGGTCAGACCTACGCTTATGGATTGGTGAAGCACAACGAGATGAACCACAATTGTGGTAAAGAATCTCATAAGGGGGGGAGTCATCGAGCCATCTCAGTAGGTATACCCTAGATGATAAGGGTTGGCTAAGTAGGGACGGTAAACCACAAGACGAGAACTTGAGTAAAACCATTCTTGATGATGCACATCATTCGAAGATGACCATTCATCCCGACGGGGACAAGATGTACATGGACAAGAGACGAGTTTAATTTTGGGCCAGTATGAAGATGGATGTGGCCGAGTTTGTCGCTAGATGCTTTGTGTGCTAACAAGTAAAAGTAGAGCAAAAAAGCCCGGTGGGTTGCTTCACCCATTGGAGGTCCCACAATGGAAGTGGGAGAGTGTCTCAATGGACTTTGTTGATGGGTTACCGAGATCAAGGAAGGGTGATACGGGGATTTGGGTCGTGGTAGACAGACTTACTGTAGTGACCCGAAATTCCGGTCCAATTTGAGCTGACCAAATAACACAAGTCCAACCCCAATTACACTGGAAAATCAGAAAACTAATAGAAAGAAAACAGAGGGTGAGGAAAGATAAGATAGAAACTTAGAATAGAAGAAGAAGAACACAACAGAAGAGTAACACGAACCTCACAGCGGAATGAATAACATATAATAGATAACATATCTTTGAAATAAAAGATTGTAATTGAATATACATATCACCATCAAGTACAACACTTACAACACAGCGGAAATAAACTATAGCTATATGATCCTGAAGCCTCCTGCTCCAGTTCTTCAAATATCTGTAAATCTCGACTACTTGACTGCCTGTACCAAATTGGGCACCCAAGAGTTTAGGGAAAACAAAACAAAATAAACTCCGAGTCAGTCATGGGACTGGTATGAGTAAAACGGTTTAAAACAGTTTGAGCCATTAAACGATATCTCATAAGACCACGCCGTATAACGGAACGGGTTTTTCCCTTATGAGAATCCAAAATATCTTTATATCAAAAACCTTTTGATATTATAATAATGTCTATCAACCACAATATAATAATCATCTAGCAGAAACGCTTTCATCTCACGTTCTACATATATAGTATACAATCAAAACCGCAAGCACCTATTGGGTAATGGATTTCCAACTATGACAAGGTATGGAACCACCTTTCGCTAGTGTACCTCTAGAGAGGAATACACTGGGTTCAACAAGAACATCTTGCAACCCGGCCACACATGACCGACCACTCATTTCGCTTGAGTGTATCAAATGTATATCACCAATGGTTGGGATCAACAACCGTTTCCCGAATGGGACAATATCAACAATAGATTTTTAGAAGTAAATGAAACTCTAGATCAGGTGATTATACACCCTAATAGGTACGACCTACATAGCCATGCTACCTGCCCTATTTCTGTCATTTACCGGTTGATGAGGCTTGAGGTTACGCCTTATCATCACAGCAGATTCACTTCTAATGCCACATTGTCAGATCCATCGAAAATCACTAATTGACGTCTCCAACAGTACATTACGTGTTAGCTAAAGAAGTTTCCTTCTCCGCTTCCACTCTTGGTACGCTTGAAGAAATCAATGTACGTGACCTTTCTGGAAATACTTTGTTAGACATTCATCCATACAAGTCATCCAGGAAAAGGATGGACTGAAGGCATTATTCAGTACATCCATCTTAGGCACTGTTATCTAAGAATTATACAATAGCCGTTGCACTTTACTCCGTCTTCAGTTATCTTTGGCACATATGATTCGCAATGCTTATGCCAATACAGATTGGTTCTTTGGATAATAATCCAACCGGTCTCTCCATATTAACAACATTAAAATGGTCAAAACTTCGATAGTCTGTGATTTAACCATCAAAGAAAAACAGGTGTGCAAACAACGATATTATTTCCAGATGGAAATTCTATCAATCAATCAACAATCATATATATATATATATATATATATATATATATATATTCAGATTTCTTTATTTTCTATGCTTAGAAAATATATGTTAACACTGGAAAACATTTCCATTTTGAATCCATATTTCCAATTTCAATATTTGATTACGTTTATGATTTTATTTGGAAAACATTTCCAAATCTTCTTTACTTGGATTTAAACAGATGTTTAAATCAACATCGCGACGACAACTCAAACCACTATATTTATTTACTAAATTCACTTAACCACTTTCACTCTCGAACCTTAACCATTTCTAAATTAAAAAAGAAGTCAATCAAATTGGGGTATAACTACCTCTCAGACCTTAATTGAACAACATTTCAAATCTCGAAATAGGGTAAGTTCATCTTTTAACTCTTTAACACTTCCTTACGTAACTTCCGAATATAATTTACGAGTCCAATTCCTTTACAGAATCATTTGATTATAACAGTGGTGTTATAATTTCCTGCTTCTAAAATATAATAACTTTAATCTAACTCTTATTTCCTGTAACACCCCACCTCCGCTAGGGTCACTCACAAAGGGAATGCACTTGTTTTGGTGGAGTATTATCTAGGTAAACATGCACAGAGATATCACAAGGCAGAACATAAATAAAGCAGCGGTAGAGATTAAAAACCAACTTTTTATTATTTTCAAGAAAAGAGTCAAAAGCTCATATATCCAAAATACAAATTATTCCATTACATCAAGTTCCAAATAAAGAGGCATAAACTTAAAACAAAAGTAAATTATTCCCCATAAATAGCAGAAGCATCCATAGCGTAGCCCAAGACCAAACCGTACATGAGCTGTCAGAAAGCAAGCTAAATCCAAGCTAAGAGCTAGTGTTTCCTCCCTAAGAACCTGGGGGAAGAAACGAAAGAAAAAGAGGCGAAAGAAAAAGGGTCAGTCGTAAAGACTGGTAAGCCCTAGTGACTTTCAGTACGAAAACTAGTAAAGGTAACATTATATGTGAAAACTGGAATTAAACATAAGGATGATAACAGAACTGGTAGGATAATTAAGATAACAAGATAAGTCAAGTCTAGCATCGCATATACAAGGTTCGCTGCACCAACTGTACTAGTATTCTAACCCATGTCAAGTATTTACCATGAAATGATCCCTTGACCCAGTATCATGAAGTGACCCATTAAGGGGTCCTACGGTACGATCTACTAATCAATTGGCTCCCTACAAGTCCTAGCTCGTCATGTGTCTGTGTCATACGGCCCTATCCTGAAATGTAGTTACCTATGCTAGGTCCACCATAGGGTGTATCAAGTCCTATGGTACCAACCACCGACACGAATCAAGCACGCATAGTGTAAATCTACGGGTGCCCAATGCATGCTTTTTCAACTCCGGACTACGTGCACGACCATAGTCCGCCTGAACCTACAATGGCGCACCTACTCAGCCGTCGTTCTGTTCACTTACAATCAGCCCAGTAATCGTGCCCCACCCTGCCTAGTCCCAGGGTATCATGATATATCTAAGTGGGTTACTGCTGAAAAGGACCGCGTAACTAGGGTTTCTAATGGGTTAAGTGTTGTCATTAAAATTCGTGACTTAACCCTATCCAAATCATGTATCAAGTTGGTTAAGTGTGTTCAAACAGTTCATGACTTAACTCTATCAAATCATCGTGTCAAGTTGGTTAAGTATATTCAAGTGGTTCATGACTTAACCCTATCATGTGGCATTAATTCATTAGTGCACGCCAACCTCTCACATTAGACTAACTGTTGTGGTTACTAGATTTGTCGGGCGGTTCCGGGCAGATTTACACCACAACATAGTCTAACCTCGGGTTTTACATGCGATATGACCAACTACCCACATTGGATCATATTGTTTGTAGCCACTGGATTTGTCGGGCGGTTCCGGGTAGTTTTACGCTGCAAACTCAACCCAACCTCGAGCTGGCCATTTTCAAGTTTATCTTGTCGTGCCCACGTTCAGGTTTTCATGTCCAGTTTTCATGTCATATTCCATGTCAAATCATGTCAAGTTCATGTCCATATTTAGGTTCAAGTCATAACAATGTTCATGTTTAAAGCTAATTCATGTTTGACCTAGTCTACCCAAATCGTATTCCCATCGCACGTAAGCTTGAATCGGTACAAATAAATCTAATTAGGGAATAACATAAAAAGGGACAGGTATAAGGTGGCAAAAGTGATTATTAGCATAGCATGGTATGACTTGAGATAAAGGATTATAACATTACTGGCATATGGAATATTGGAGTTTAACATAAAGATTCCAAATCTAACAAAATAAGGTACTAGTCAAGATAACAGTTGTCACAAGGTGATAGTATAGTCATAGTGACGATTGACATAAGATGATAGCATAATCATGGTAACGATTGACATAAGGTGATAGTCATAAACTTGTGACTAATAGCAGGTTCAACATGATAATATGAGGGGATTTTCTTTTTGATTTACAACATGAATAGGCCCCAAATCAATGTCATAGTAATATCCAAGAGTCAAGATCCAAGATGAACAAGAATGGATGTAAAACCGTCATCATACATAGGTCCAATTTCAATTTACATCATATTCATATTACAACTACAGTTTAAATCTAAAAATAACTGGGGCTTACAGATCGTGGTTCGAGAATTAGAAAAAGAGAGTCGATAGTTGAATCTCTACATGCTTAGTCAGGTCCTAATATAAATCCTCAAATCAGCAATTCTCTTAACGCCGTCTCAACGTAGAAGAAGCAGTCCTTTTCTCAAACTTTTCAATCAGAATCAGAGCTGCATAAGGTCAGAAAGAATTTTTTGTAGAGAGATTGGTGTTAGGGGCTGTATTTATAGGCTCAGGTCAATGAATGTGGACAGAAACGAGGCCAGGAACATCAAAATGAATCCAGCTTCAAAAGTGGACTCGGCCACCAGGTCGACCCCCAGGTCGACACTATGGTCGACCTGGTCCTGGGTAGGTCGACTACATAGTCGACCCCCAGGTCGACCTGGTCCTGGGCGGGAAATTTCCCACCCAGTCCATTCTGAGGTTTGAAATTCGAATTTTGAATTCGAATTGAGCTGTTTTGAACCTGAAAACTTCTGAAAACTTCGAAAGGTCATAACTTGGTCGTACGGACTCCGATTTTCGAAAACTCAGACTCGTTTCCAAGCAGAATTTCAAGACGAACGCAACGGCGAAACCCATTTCCCTTGATTCTTATTTAAATGAAATTCTGCCTTGATTTATGGTTATTACACGTTATAAAAACACGGGTTGTTACATTCTCCCCCTTAAAGGATTTCGTCCCCGAAATCTCTAAGTTAGGGAGGATGTATCCTACCATCCATCATCCATCTACCCAAAGCATCATCCACAGAAACCATTGTCCTTAAAAGATTTCTAGTTCTATATGAACATATGCAGAAAGTGTGTGTATATGTGCTTATCTAATGCAAAAGATCAGGCGGTTATTGATTCAGTAAACCTCCTTAATGCAAAATATGTTAGTGTAATGAATCCAACATGCATGAAAATTCCAAACATAGTTTATAATCTCTACATGAGTGCACAAACATTCAACCATATGCAACATCCAAGTGATAGCATAACAAGTTCCATCCATGTACAAGTATAAGCACTCATGCGTATGCAACATGAAAATGTGACTGAGCCGATCTAGTGCCTAATGTGTGTCATGCATCGACTAGTATCCACTTGCAACCACTTGCAACCATTTGCAAATATCAACCATAACATGTTTCAATCACATGTTTACATCCATATGGTTCTACCTAAGGTTCTCAAGATAAGATCGAGAAGATAACAAGACAAACGTAGATATTAAAAGCCTGATACGAAAAGGTTTTCAAGTTTATAGGAAAAAGAGATCGAGAATGTACCCTCAAAAAGAAATGGGTTAAGCGTCATATCTTCTCTTCGGTTTCCCAAGTTGCGTCTTCTTGGGCTTCACTCCACTGCACTTTAACTAGCTTGACTTCTCGATTCCTTAGCTTCTTAATCTCCGTTCCTAAGATACGAATCGGAACTCGCCTCAATTTTGCTTCTTTTTCCACTTCTACGTCTTCAAGGATGCTTGGCTCAACCACTTCGGCTGACTCATGCAAGCACTTCCGGAGATGTGAGACGTGAAAGACATTGTGCACCCCAGCCAGCTTCTCGGGTAAGTCTACCTTAAAGGCCATCCGTCCAATCCTCTCAGTGATAGGGAACGGTCCTGCGAACCTTGGTGCTAGTTTTCCAACTGCTCCAAAACGAACTACATTGCGTAACGGAGAGACTTTTACAAAGACCATATCTCTGACTTCGAACTCTAGGTCTGTCCTCCTCTGGTCCGCATAAGATTTCTGTCTATCTTGGGCCATTTTCATCCGTCTTCGTATCAACTCAATCTTCTCAGAAGTGTCCCTTATCATGTCGGGCCCAAGTATAAGTCTGTCTGTCGTCTCCCACCAACAAGTTGGCGACTTGCACGGTCTTCCATACAGGGCTTCGAACGGTGCCGTACCGATGCTAGCTTGGTAACCATTATTATATGCAAACTCCACGAGAGGAAGATGGTCTTCCCAAGTACCACCAAAGTCAAGAATACATAGCCTCAGGAGATCTTCTAGTACCCTATTTACTTTTTCGGTTTGTCCATCCGTCTGTGGGTGATAGGCCATGCTCAAGTTCAGTCGTGTTCCCATTGCTTCTTGTAGACTATTCCAGAACTGGCTAGTGAAAATCGGGTCACGATCACTAACTATACTAGAAGGAACTCCATGCAATCGTACTATCTCTCGAAGGTAAATAAATGCTAGCCCTGATGCGGTCCTCTTGCTTTTCACTGGAATGAAGTGAGCACTTTTCGTGAGTCTATCAACTATGACCCATATGCTAGTATTTCCCTTCCTTGACCTAGGCAGTCCATCCACGAAATCCATCGAGATACTCTACCATTTCCATTGCGGAACCTCCAAAGGATGTTATAGCCCACCAGGCTTCTTCGACTCGGCCTTTACTTGTTGGCACACCATGCACTTCGAAACGAACTCTACCACGTCCTTTTTCATTCCAGCCCAGAAGAAAATGTGTTTCATATCCCTTTACATCTTATCCCCTCTGGGATGTATAATCATCTTCGAGTGATGCGCCTCTTCGAGAACTTTCCTTACTAAGTCTCCCACTTGTGGGACACATAGTCTTCCGTTGCGCCTTAACCATCCCTTTTCATTTATGGCATACCTACTTAGGTTACTTGACGTCTCACTCCTAATCAGCTTGTCCATGATTTCGACTATTTGTGGGTCTTCCTTCTGTGAAGTCCCTACTTGATCTAGAAGTGTAGGTCTTAACTCAAGAGATGCAAACGTAGCAGTCGATGACTCAACAGCTGGTGTAAAATCGAAGGTTGCTATAAACTCAAGGCTTTTCCTTTCAACAAACAAGGGGCTCAAAGTCAACTTTTTCTACTTAGCGCGTCCGCCACCACATTCCCCTTGCCAGGGGTATAAGCTATATTGAAGTCATATGATGCCAAGAACTCCATCCACCGCTGTTGTCTCAGATTCAAGTCTTTCTATGAGAAGAGGTGCTTAAGTGATTTGTGGTCGGTATACAGCTCGAACCTCTCCCCTAGAAGATAACGGCGCCAAGCTTTAAGTGCAAAAACAATCGCGGCCAACTCCAAGTCATGCGTCGGATAGTTTTTCTCATGGACTTTAAGTTGTCTGCCCCCGTAGCATATTACTCTTCCTTCTTGCATTAGGACAGCGCCTAACACCGTGCCGCACGCATCCGTGTACACCGTAAACATCTTACCTCCATCGGGTAATGCCAAAACTGGAGCTGTGGTGAGGGCTCTCTTAAGTCTCTAAAAAGCAGCGTCACATTCTATGTCCCATACAAAAGCTAGGTTCTTCTTTGTTAACTTAGTAAGAGGGGCTGAAATCTTAGCGAAGTCCTTAATGAACTTCCTGTAGTAGCCCGCCAAACCTAGAAAGCTCCTCACCTCCATTGCATTCTTAGGAATTTTCCAGTCCTGTACCGCAACTACCTTTGCGGGGTCTACGGCTATGCCTTGCTAAGAAACTGCATGCCCAAGGAACCGAACTTCCTTCCTCCAAAAATGGCATTTGGAAAACTTAGCCTTTAACTGGTGTGCTCTAAGTGTCTCCATGACTTCCTTGAGATGTCTAGCATGCTCTTCTTCATCTTTTGAGAAGATCAAAATATCATCCACGAAAACTACCACAAACTTGTTAAGGAACCCCCAAAACACCCTACTCATCAAATCTACAAAGTACGCGGGTGCATTCGTTAATCCAAATGGCATGACGAGCCATTCGAAGAACCCATCTGGAGTCCTAAATGTAGATTTGTCAATGCTATCCTCAGCCACTTTGTGCTGATGGAATCCTGTGGCTAGATCGAGTTGAGAGAAAATAGATGCTCCCACAAGCTGGTCAAACAGATCGTCGATTCTTGGTAGTGGGTGCCTATTCTTCTTTGTCGGCTTGTTTAACTCACGATAATCTACGCACAGACGAAGCGATCCATCCGCCTTAGTAGTGAATACCACCGGGGCACCCCATTCAGAAATGCTTCGTCTTATGAAATTTTTCTCAAGCAACTCGTTAATTTGTTTACTGAGCTCTCTTCTTTCTCGTGGGGCCATGTGCCTAACGGGAAATGAAACTGGCTTGGCATTATCAACAAGATAAATTCGTAACTTTGTCTCGCGTTTAGGGGGTAATACCCTCACTTCATCAAAGACATCTGGATTTTCTCGGACCACTCTTACAGATTGCAAATTATCGTCGGACGAGTCAAGAGATTCAAGATAACACAACATGACTGGACCCTTAGGGTTACAAGAAATTTCAAGGGTATTACCAAGGCGAGTCCTGAGCCTCACTACCCTTCGTTCACAATCAAGAATGGCTCCATAATTGGACAGCCAATCCATTCCTAGGATCAGACCGTATCCCATAAATCCGAGAACATAGGCATTACACGTGAATTCTACGCTTAAGATAGAGATCCTCAAATCCATACACATCATAGATAAATAGGTGGAGCCCCCAATTGGATTTGAAACTATAACGGGATCCTCAACCAGACTAGTACTTAGGTGCAGATTTTCAACAATATCAGAAGAAATAAAAGTATGCGATGCGCCAGAGTCAAATAAGGTTCGAACAGGAAAATCAGAAATATAAACAAGGCTTTCTACGGAAATATTACTACCTCGGTCAAGAGCTGGAGTGGTGTTGAGAGCATGCAACTGCCCTCCAGAAGGTCCTGCTCGCTGGGTCTGCCCTTACCCCTGCCCTTGCTTCTTAGGGCAATCCTTGTTGATGTGTCCAGTATCTCCACAATGAAAGCATTCACCCAACTTCCTCTTCTTCTTTCTACAGTCTTTAGCTAGATGTCCAGTAATACCACTGAAGTTGCACTTCCTCGTCTCACGTGATTTGTTGTTGCTCTTGTTATTCTTATTATTCTTGTTGTTCCCCTTCTTAAAGTCAGCTTTCTTATTCTGAGTTTCATTAGGCTTAACCTCCTTCTTGCTATTCTTGTCTTCCTCATGGAGTAAAGCCATATCCACCAAGCTTTCAAAGGTTGCCCCCATGGGTATATGAGTTAGGGCCAAGCTGTGTAGTGGCTCATTCAATCCTCGAGCAAAGCGTACAGCCTTTTTCTGGGCTGTGTTGACCAAATCCAAACCGAACCGAGCAAGCTGATTAGACTTATTCACGTACTCCCTAACAGACATGTCCCCTTGCTTGAGGGCTAGGAACCTCTCCATCTGAAGGTTCTCTTCTCCTGACGATAAGAATTTAAGCCCAAACCTCTCTCTAAAGTCTGCCCAAGTCTCAACTGGCCTGGTAGCGTTGGTGACTTCCCACCAAAATGCAGCTTCCTCTTTCAACAACCATGCTGCCAATTGAACTTTCCTATGGTCCTCCATATCAAAGATAATGAACAAGCCTTCCGTCTCCTTTAGCCAATTTTGTGCCTCAACAAAGGTTTCAGTTCCAACGAAGTTCTTGCCGCCCATTGCTTTAAAGTCTTTGCATATTTTGGCAAAGCCGGTACCAGGAGGAGGAGGAACCGCGGCCACTAGGGGAGGAGGAGGAGGGATGTCTGCCGTGCCCGCGTCGTTGGCCCTGGCTTCTAAGTACCTTCGGAACCATCCAGGCACGGGTATTCCCTCAGGAAGGTTAAGATCAGCCATGCTAAAAAACGAAAAGAAAAGATTCAAACGAGGAAACAAAGGGAAGTGCTAATGGCTTCCTGGGGAATAGCCTTTTTAAACATAAAACTTTTCTTTAAAAATGCTTCTTTATAAATGGTTTTGAAAATAGTTTCAGAAGGTTTTTAAAACTTTTGCCCAGCCTGGTAACCTGGCTCTGATACCAAACGTAACACCCCACCCCCGCTAGGGTCACTCACAAAGGGAATGCACTAGTTTTGGTGGAGTATTATCTAGGTAAACATGCACAGAGATATCACAAGGCAGAACATAAATAAAGCAGCGGTAGAAATTAAAACCAACTTTTTATTATTTTAAAGAAAAGAGTCAAAAGCTCATATACCCAAAATACAAATTATTCCATTACATCAAGTTACAAAAAAAGAAGCATAAACTTAAAACAAAAGTAAATTATTCCCCATAAATAGCAGAAGTAGCCATAGCATAGCCCAAGACCAGACCGTACATGTGCTGTCAGAAAGCAAGCTAAATCCAAGCTAAGAGCTAGTGTTTCCTCCCTGAGAACCTGGGGGGAAGAAAAGAAAGAAAAAGAGGCGAAAGAAAAAGGGTCAGCCATAAAGACTGGTAAGCCCTAGTGACTTTCAGTATGAAAACTAGTAAAGGTAACATGATATGTGAAAACTGGAATTAAACATAAGGATGATAACATAACTGGTAGGATAATTAAGATAACAAGATAAGTCAAGTCTAGCATCGCATATTCAAGGTTGGTTGCACCAACTGTACTAGTATTCTATCCCATGTCAAGTATTAACCATGAAATGATCCCTTGGCCCAGTATCATGAAGTGACCCATTACGGGGTCCTACGGTATGATCTACTAATCGATCGGCTCCCTACAAGTCCTAGCTCATCATGTGTCTATGTCATAAGGCCCTATCCTTAAATGTAGTTACCTGTGCTAGGTCCACCATAGGGTGTATCAAGTCCTATGGTGCCAACCACCGACACGAATCAAGTACGCACATTGTAAATCTACGGGTGCCCAATGCCTACTTTTCAACTCCGGACTACGTGCACGACCATAGTCTGCCTGAACCTACAATGGCACACCTACTCAGCCGTCGTTCCGGTCGTTTACAATCAGCCCAATAATCGTGCCCCATCCTGCCAAGTCCCAGGGTATCGTGATACATCTAAGTGGGTTACTGCTGAAAAGGACCGCGTAACTAGTGTTTCTAATGGGTTAAGTTTTGTCATTCATATTCGTGACTTAACCCTATCCAAATCATGTATCAAGTTGGTCAAGTGTGTTCAAACAGTTCATGACTTAACCCTATCAAATCATCGTGTCAAGTTGGTTAAGTATATTCAAGTGGTTCGTGAATTAACCCTATCATGTGGCATTAATTCATTAGTGCACGCCAACCTCTCACATTAGACAAACTGTTGTGGTTACTAGATTTTTCGGGCAGTTCCGGGCAGATTTACACCACAACATAGTCTAACCTCGGGTTTTACGTGCGATATGACCAACTACCCACATTGGATCATATTGTTTGTAGCCACTGGATTTGCCGGGCGGTTCCGGGTAGATTTACGCTGCAAACTCAACCCAACCTCGAGCTGGCCATTTTAAAGTTTATCTAATTGTCATGCCCACGTTCAAGTTTTCATGTCCAGTTTTCAGGTCATATTCCATGTCAAATCGTGTCAAGTTCATGTCCATATTCAGGTTCAAGTCATAACAATGTTCATGTTCAAGTTTAAAGCTAATTCATGTTTGACCTAGTCTACCCAAATTGTATTCCCATCGCACGTAAGCTTGAATCGGTACAAATAAATCTAATTAGGGAATAACATAAAAAGGGACAGGTATAAGGTGGCAAAAGTGATTACTAGCATAGCATGGTATGACTTGAGATAAAGGATTATAACATTACTGGCATATGGAATATTGGAATTTAACATAAAGATTCCAAATCTAACAAACTAAGGTACTAGTCAAGATAACAATTGTCACAAGGTGATAGTATAGTCATAGTGACGATTGACATAAGATGATAGCATAATCATGGTAACGATTGACATAAGGTGATAGTCATAAACTTGTGACTAATAGCAGGTTCAACATGATAATATGAGGGGTTTTTCTTTTTGATTTACAACATGAATAGGCCCCAAATCAATGTCATAGTAATATCCAAGAGTCAAGATCCAAGATGAACAAGAATGGATGTAAAACAGTCATCATACATAGGTCCAATTTCAATTTACGTGCAACCACTAGCAACCACTTGCAACCACTAGCAACCACTAGCAATCACTTGCAACCACTTGCAACCATTTGCAAACATCAACCATAACATGTTTCAATCACATGTTTACATCCATATGGTTCTTCCTAAGGTCCTCAAGGTAAGATCGAGAACATAACAAGACAAACGTAGATATTAGAAGCCTGATACGAAAAGGTCTAGTGCCTAATGTGTGTCATGCATCCACTAGCAACCACTTGCAACCATTTGCAAACATCAACCATAACATGTTTCAATCACATGTTTACATCCATATGGTTCTTCCTAAGGTTCTCAAGATAAGATCGAGAGGATAACAAGACAAACGTAAATATTAGAAGCCTGATACGAAAAGGTTTTCAAGTTTATAGGAAAAAGAGATCGAGAATGTACCCTAAAAAAAAAATGGGTAAAGTGCTCGTATCTTCTCTTCGGTTTCCCAAGTTGCGACTTCTTGGGCTTCACTCAACTGCACTTTAACTAGCTTGACTTCTCGATTCCTTAGCTTCTTAATTTGCATTCCTAAGATACGAATCGGAACTCGCCTCAATTTTGCTTCTTTTTCCACTTCTACGTCTTCAAGGATGCTTGGCTCAACCACTTCGGCTGACTCATGCAAGCACTTCCGGAGATGCGAGATGTGAAAGACATTGTGCACCCCAGCCAGCTTCTCCGGTAAGTCTACCTTGTAGGCCATCTGTCCAATCCTCTCAGTGATAGGGAACGGTCCTACGAACCTTGGTGCTAGTTTTCCAACTGCTCCAAAACGAACTACATTGCGTAACGGAGAGACTTTTACAAAGACCATATCTCCGACTTCGAACTCTAGGTCTGTCCTCCTCTGGTCCACATAAGATTTCTGTCTATCTTGGGCCGTTTTCATCCGTCTTCGTATCAACTCAATCTTCTCAGAAGTGTCCCTTATCATGTCGGGCCCAAGTATAAGTCTATCTGTCGTCTCCCACCAACAAGTTGGCAACTTGCACGGTCTTCCATACAGGGCTTCGAACGGTGCCATTCCGATGCTAGCTTGGTAACTATTATTATATGCAAACGCCATGAGAGGAAGATGGTCTTCCCAAGTACCACCAAAGTCAAGAATACATAGCCTCAGGAGATCTTCTAGTACCATATTTACCCTTTCAGTTTGTCCATCCGTCTGTGGGTGATAGGCTGTGCTCAAGTTCAGTCGTGTTCCCATTGCTTCTTGCAGACTATTCCAGAACTGGCTTGTGAAAATCGGGTAACGATCACTAACTATACTAGAAGGAACTCCATGCAATCGTACTATCTCTCGAAGGTAAATAGACGCTAGCCCTGATGCGGTCCTCTTGCTTTTCACCGGAATGAAGTGAGCACTTTTCGTGAGTCTGTCAACTATGACCCATATGCTAGTATTTCCCTTCCTTGAACTAGGCAGTCCGTCCACGAAATCCATCGAGATACTCTCCTATTTCCATTGCGGAATCTCCAAAGCATGTAATAGCCCACCAGGCTTCTTCGACTCGGCCTTTACTTGTTGGCGCACACCATGCACTTCGAAACGAACTCTGCCACGTCCTTTTTCATTCCAGCCCAAAAGAAAATGCGTCTCATATCCCTTTACATCTTATCCCCGCCGGGATGTATAGTCATCTTCAAGTGATGCGCCTCTTCGAGAACTTTCCTTACTAAGTCTCCCACTTATGGGACACATAGTCTTCCATCGCGCCTTAACCATCCCTTATCATCTATGGAATACCTACTGAGGTGACTTGACGTCTCACTCCTAATCAGCTTGTCCATGATTTCGACTATTTGTGGGTCTTCCTTCTGTGAAGTCCCTACTTGATCTAGAAGTGTAGGTCTTAACACAAGAGATGCAAACGTAGCAGTCAATGACTCAACAGCAGGTGTAAAATCAAAGGTTGCTATAAACTCAAGGCTTTTCCTTTCAACAAACAAGGGGCTCAAAGTCAACCTTTTTCTACTTAGCGCGTCCGCCACCACATTCCCCTTGCCAGGGGTATAAGCTATATCGAAGTCATATGATGCGAAGAACTCCATCCACCGTTGTTGTCTCAGATTCAAGTCTTTCTATGAGAAGAGGTGCTTAAGTGATTTGTGGTCGGTATACAACTCGAACCTCTCCCCTAGAAGATAACGGCGCCAAGCTTTAAGTGCAAAAACAATCGCGGCCAACTCCAAGTCATGCGTCGGATAGTTTTTCTCATGGACTTTAAGTTGTCTGCCCCCGTAGCATATTACTCTTCCTTCTTGCATTAGGACAGCGCCTAACACCGTGCCGCACGCATCCGTGTACACCGTAAACATCTTACCTCCATCGGGTAATGCCAAAACTGGAGCCGTGGTGAGGGCTCTCTTAAGTCTCTGAAAAGCAGCGTCACATTCTATGTCCCATACAAAAGCTAGGTTCTTCTTTGTTAACTTAGTAAGAGGGGATGAAATCTTAGCGAAGTCCTTAATGAACTTCCTGTAGTAGCCCGCCAAACCGAGAAAGCTCCTCACCTCCGTTGCATTCTTAGGAATTTTCCAGTCCTGTAACAACCCGAATTTTAACAACATGTGAAAACAAGAAATCAAGGTATAATTAAAAATGAAATAAAATATATAAAAATATGTTTAGATAGGTAAATAATGGTGATGCATAAGAAGAATTAATTAATATTTGGAAGAGAAAAAAATTAGTTCGGTAACGGTGTGTGTAACGGAAAAGATAGTAAAATAAGGATAATTAATTTAAGAATTAGGAATTAGTAAAATGGACTTCACCATTGCGTTCCTCTCGAAAAAATACGTGAAATAGAGTCCGAGTTTTCGAAAATCGGAGTCCGTATGACCAAGATATGGCCAAAACAAGTTTCAGCAGACTTTTTGGCAGACAGAACCGAGTCGACCCTAGAGTCGACCTCCCCAGGCCAGGTCGACCCTAGAGTCGACCCCCCTGTACAGGTCGACCTGGTCGGCCTGGTTTGGCCCAGAACCCATTTTTGAAGCCCGGTATGTGTTTTGATGGTCCAGATTGACTCTGGGGTTGATCTAATGGCCTAAATGAGTTTCCTACACTTTAAAAAGACCCTAAGACCTAGCTTAAATCATACTATTTCATTTTAGCCTCATGCAGCTGCCATTAAACCTAGAACTCTAAATTAAAAATACAAAGAACAAAATTAAAGAAGACGAAGGATGATTCTTGAAGGCTACAACTAGAAGCTACAACAACTACGACGCTTTAGTGAACGAATTTGGGGCTATTTGATTTAAAGTTTTGATTTGGATTTCTTGCTTCATATTGTGAGTTCTATGTCACTTTTTAGGCAAAAACGCTGAAATAACATGGACATACTATGAATTGAAACCGGTTTTAGGAAATATTATTAATCCATGTTTATATTGTTTAACTTTGAATCAAAATTTGGGAATATTGCTATGTTAATGTTGCAAGTTAAACTTATCATGATGTTGATGTTGTTATGAATCACTTGGGCTTAATTTTATTGCAAGTTGAACAAATGCATGTCCATGGAATCATTATGTTCATTGAAATCCTCATGTTGATTAAACCATGCCTATGATGCTAATTAAACAATGTCTATGATATTAATGAAACTATGCCTGTGATGTTAATATACCTATCATGTTAAATTGGGAATCGCTAGGTTATGTTGAAAAGTTGGAATCATTATGTTTATAATGCTAGATGAGAATCATTATGTTAAAAATACTAAATTGGAATCCACTATGCCTATTAGAATTACCATGCCTTTAATGTTTCATGTTTGTAATAAAATTATTATTATGCCCGCAATGATTATTATGCCTATGATGTAAAGTTGAATTCATCATGTTGAACTAAGTTGGAACCATTACTATGCCAAGTTATCATCATGCTAGTATTGAAACCATGTGATATGTTATAGCCTGTTTATTATGCAAGTGATGGTGGAATTGTCACATATGCCTATCACATGTTTGCTGTTATTCCCCTTTATCTCTTGAATTGTTTATGCTTGTGAACGAAGTACGTTTATATGCGTTGGAGATACGATTGGGTAGAATAGGCAAAACTTGAATTGATTATAATCATAAACCGAGAAATTTGGCATAAGTAGAACATGAAATATGGCACGAAAACTCGACTTGAACATGCCATAACTTGACTTGAAACATGCCTTAGTTGGGCACGAAATTGACATATGAACATGCTATGAAAATAGCACGAATTTGATAAGAACATGGGCATGACTTTAGAAAACAAGAAAGTGGCCAACTCGAGGTTGGGTTGAGTTTGTAGTGTAAACCTGCCCGGAACCGCCCGTCAAATCCAGTTGCTACAAATAATAGGATCCAATGTGGGTAGTTGGTCACATCGCACTTGAAACCCGAGGTTGGGTTGAGTTCGTAGCGTAAACCTTCCCGGAACCGCCCGGCAAATCCAGTGGCTACGAACAATAGGATCCAATGTGAGTGGTTCGGTGCATTAACGAATCAATTAATGCCAATTAGGGTTAAGTCATGAACATGAAAAGACAACTTAACCAACTTGAACACGATTTGTAGGGCAAAGTCATGAACTTGAAACGACAACACTTAGCCAACTTGACATGACATGTAGGCGGGTTAAGTCACAAATTTAAATGACATACTTAACCATCTTGACACGACTAGACTGGAAAAGGATTAAGTCACGAATTACATGACTTAATCGGTTAGGTGGGTTAGGTCACGAATTACATGACCTAATCTGTTAGGCGAAACCCTAGACACGACCCTTTTCACCAGTAACCCTCTAGATGTATCAAGGTACCCTGGGGCTAGGCCGGGCGGGGCACGATTACTGGGCTGATTGTAAGAGGTGAATGACGGCAGTGGGGTATGCCAGTGTAGGTTCGGTGGACTACGGTCGTGCACGTATTTCGGGGCAGGCACTGGGTATCCGTAGATTTATCTGTGCATCTTGAATCGTGTCAGGGGTTGACACCCTAGGGCTGACACACCCGAAGGTGGACCCAGCACAGGTGACTACATTCGTGATTAGCCGTATGACATGGACACTTGACGAGCTAGAACTTGTTGGTAGCCGATCGACTAGATAATCACTCCGTAGGACCCCGTACTTGGGTCAGACCCCGTTTCAGGGTCATTTCATGATATTGGGCCGTGGGATTTATTTCGTGATTAACTTGTGACATGGGCTTAGTATACTAGTAAAGTCGATGCAACGGATCTCGAACATGTGATGATTTACTTGACTTGTCTTGACTTATCCTGATCACCTTAGTCTATCTTGTTCACCTTGACACTATTCTTAAGTTTAGCTCCAGTTCATACATGACAGGTTGTTTTAACCGTTTTTACACTGAAAGTCACTAGGACTTACTCAGTCTTTATGACTGACCCTTTTCCTTTCGCCTCTTTTTCTTTCGTTTCCCCCCCCCCCAGGTTCTCAGGGAGGAAACACTAGCTCTTAGCTTGGATATCACTTGCTTTGGCTCAGCATGTACGGTTTGCTATGGCTTCTTCTTTTTACTGCACTTGGGGAATAAGCTGTTTTTCTGTTTTTAAGTTATTGCTTCTTTGGCTATTATTACAAGACAGTTGTAATGAAGTTATTTGAAATGTTTGTAAGAGACATGGTTTATTTTGGAATAAAATGAAGTTCTGTTTTGCTCATAAATTCTTCCGCTGTTTACTTAATTTTTTTTTATTAATGTTCTATCTTGTGATAATTCTGTGATGTTATCTCGATAATACCCCTCCAAAACTAGTGCATTCCCTTTGTGAGTGACCCTAGCGGAGGTGGGGTGTTGCATTTGGTATCAGAGCGGAAGGTTACCAAGACTGGGCAGAAGTTTTGAAAACCTTTTGAATTTTTTTTCAAAACCATTTACAAAGAAGCACTTTTCAAGAAAAGTTGGTTTACTTTAAAAGGCTATTCCCCAAAAAGCCATTAGCACAATCTTTGTTTCCTCGTTTGAATCTTTTCCTTTTTCGTTTTCAGTTTATCATGGCTGCCGATCTTAATCTTCCCGAGGGTGTCAATGTACCCACTTGGTTCCGTCGTTTCCTCGAGGCTCGGGCTAATGTGACAGGCCCAGCTAATCCTCCTCCTCATCCTCCTCAACCTCCGTGAGAAACTGCTTTTTCAAAGATATGCAAGGACTTTAAGGCCATGGGCGGAAAGGATTTCCTAGGAACTGAGACTTTTGTTGAGGCACGGAATTGGTTGAAGGAAACCGAAGACTTGTTTGTTTTCTTTGAGGTAGAGGACAATAGGAAAGTACAGTTGGCGGCGTGGCTCATGAAAGAGGAAGCTTCTTATTGGTGGGAAGTCACCAACGCTACTAGGCCCATTTAGACTTGGGCGGACTTTAGAGGGAGATTTGGGCTTAAGTTCTTGTCATCGGCGGAGGAGAGTCTCAAAATGGAATGGTTTCTGGCCCTTAAACAAGGAAATATGACAGTTAAAGAATACGTGAACCGTTTTAATCAGCTTGCTCGCTTCGGATTGGAGTTAGTCAACACTCCTCAGAAAAAGGCGCTACGTTTTGCACGAGGCTTGAACGAGCCACTACATGGTTTGGCCATGACTCATGTGCCCATGGGGGCGACCTTTGAAAGCTTGGTGGATATGGCCCTATTGTATGAGGAAGATAATAAGGGCAAGAAAGAGGTCAAGCCCAACGATTCTCAGAATAAGAAGGTAGACCCCGAGAAAGGAGGCAAGAATGACAACTCACGTGATACAAGGAAATGCAATTTCTGTGGTACGGAAGGGCACATAGCCAAGGATTGTAGAAAGAGGAAAAGAAAGCAAGGTGAATGTTTTCGTTGTGGGGAGACTGGACACATCAGCAAGGACTGCCCTAAGAAGCAGACCGGACCTTCCGGGGGTACATCTTTAACTTCTTTTTCTAGATGCTTTGTTTTATCTTGTTATCTCCTCGATCCTATCTTGAGAACCATAGGTAGAATCTTTTTGGATGTAAACATGTAATTGAAACATGTTATGATTGCAAAATGGTTGCAAGTGGTCTCAAGTGGTTGCTCGTGGATGCATGAATACACGTTAGGCACTAGATCGGCTCAATCACAGTTTCATACTTGCATATGCATGAGTGTTTATTTTGGAAACTTGGTTATGCTATCATTTGGTTGTTGCATATGATTGAATGTTTGTGCACTCATGTAGAAATTATGAATTATAATAGGAAAATTTTGCATACATATTGGATTCATTTCACTAAACATAGTTTGCATTTGAAAGGATCAATCAGGCCTGATCATTTGCATTAGATAAGGAACATATACGCACACTTTCTGCATACGTTCATACAACATTAGAAATCTTTTAAGGACAATGACTGCCTGTGGATGATGCTTTGAGTAGATGGATGATGGATGGTAGGATACGTTCGTCCTAACTTGCAGATTTCGGGGACGAAATCCTTTAAGGAGGGGAGAATGTAACAACCCGAATTTTAACAACATGTGAAAACAAGAAATCAAGGTATAATTAAAAATGAAATAAAATATATAAAAATATGTTTAGATAGGTAAATAATGGTGATGCATAAGAAGAATTAATTAATATTTGGAAGAGAAGAAAAATTAGTTCGGTAACGGTGTGTGTAACGGAAAAGATAGTAAAATAAGGATAATTAATATAAGAATCAGGAATTAGTAAAATGGACTTCACCATTGCGTTCCTCTCGAAAAAATACGCGAAATAGAGTCCGAGTTTTCGAAAATCGGAGTCCGTATGACCAAGATATGGCCAAAACAAGTTTCAACAGACTTTCTGGCAGACAGAACCGAGTCGACCCTAGAGTCGACCCTAGAGTCGACCTCCCCAGGCCAGTCGACCCTAGAGTCGACCCCCCTGTACAGGTCGACCTGGTTGGCCTGGTTTGGCCCAGAACCCATTTTTGAAGCCCGGTATGTGTTTTGATGGTCCGGATTGACTCTGGGGTTGATCTAATGGCCTAAATGAGTTTCCTACACTATAAAAAGACCCTAAGACCTAGCTTAAATCATACTATTTCATTTTAGCCTCATGCAGCCGCCATTAAACCTAGAACTCTAAAATAAAAATACAAAGAACAAAATTAAAGAAGACGAAGGATGATTCTTGAAGGCTACAACTAGAAGCTACAACAACTACGACGCTTTAGACAACGGATTTGGGGCTATTTGATTTAAAGTTTTGATTTGGATTGCTTGCTTCATATTGTGAGTTCTATGTCACTTTTTAGGCAAAAACGCTGAAATAACATGGACATGCTATGAATTGAAACCGGATTTAGGAACTATTATTAATCCATGTTTATATTGTTTAACTTTTAATCAAAATTTGGGAATATTGCTATGTTAATGTTGCAAGTTAAACTTATCATGATGTTGATGTTGTTATGAATCACTTGGGCTTAATTTTATTGCAAGTTGAACAAATACATGTCCATGGAATCATTATGTTCATTGAAATCCTCATGTTGATTAAACCATGCATATGATGCTAATTAAACAATGTCTATGATATTAATGAAACTATGCCTGTGATGTTAATATACCTATCATGTTAAATTGGGAATCGCTAGGTTATGATGAAAAGTTGGAATCATTATGTTTATAATGCTAGATGAGAATCATTATGTTAAAAATACTAAATTGGAATCCACTATGCCAATTAGAATTATCATGCCTTTAATGTTTCATGTTTGTAATTAAATTATTATTATGCCCGCAATGATAATTATGCCTATGATGTAAAGTTGAATTCATCATGTTGAACTAAGTTGGAACCATTACTATGCCAAGTTATCATCATGCTAGTATCGAAACCATGTGATATGTTATAGCCTGTTTATTATGCAAGTGATGGTGGAATTATCACGTATGCCTATCACATGTTTGCTGTTATTCCCCTTTATCTCTTGAATTGTTTATGCTTGTGAACGAAGTACGTTTATATGCGTTGGATATACGATTGGGTAGAATAGGAAAAACTTGAATTGATTATAATCATAAACCGTGAAATTTGGCATAAGTAGAACATGAAATATGGCACGAAAACTCGACTTGAACATGCCATAACTTGACTTGAAACATGCCTTAGTTGGGCATGAAATTGACATATGAACATGCTATGAAAATAGCACGAATTTGATAAGAACATGGGCATGACTTTAGAAAACAAGAAAGTGGCCAACTCGAGGTTGGGTTGAGTTTGTAGTGTAAACCTGCCCGGAACCGCCCGACAAATCCAATTGCTACAAATAATAGGATCCAATGTGGGTAGTTGGTCACATCGCGCTTGAAACCCGAGGTTGGGTTGAGTTCGTAGCGTAAACCTGCCCAGAACCGCCTGGCAAATCCAGTGGCTACGAACAATAGGATCCAATGTGAGTGGTTCGGTGCATTAACGAATCAATTAATGCCAATTAGGGTTAAGTCATGAACATGAAAAGACAACTTAACCAACTTGAACATGATTTGTAGGGCTAAGTCATGAACTTGAAACGACAACACTTTGCCAACTTGACATGACACGTAGGCGGGTTAAGTCATGAATTTAAATGACATACTTAACCATCATGGCACGACTAGACTGGAAAAGGATTAAGTCACGAATTACATGACTTAATCGGTTAGGCGGGTTAGGTCACGAATTACATGACCTAATCTGTTAGGCGAAACCTTAGACACGACCCTTTTCAGCAGTAACCCTCTAGATGTATCAAGGTACCCTGGGGCTAGGCCGGGTGGGGCACGATTACTGGGCTGATTGTAAGAGGTGAACGACGGCAGTGGGGTATGCCAGTGTAGGTTCGGTGGACTACGGTCGTGCATGTATTCCGGGGCAGGCACTGCGTATCCGTAGATTTATCTGTGCATCTTGAATCGTGTCAGGGGTTGACACCCTAGGGCTGATACACCCGAAGGTGGACCCAGCACAGGTGACTACATTCGTGATTAGCCGTATGACATGGACACTTGACGAGCTAGAACTTGTAGGGAGCCGATCAACTAGATAATCGCTCCGTAGGACCCCGTACTTGGGTCAGACCCCGTTTCAGGGTCATTTCATGATATTGGGCCGTGGGATTTATTTCGTGATTAACTTGTGACATGGGCTTAGTATACTAGTAAAGTCGATGCAACGGATCTCGAACATGTGATGCTTTACTTGACTTGTCTTGACTTATCCTGATCACCTTAGTCTGTCTTGTTCACCTTGACATTATTCTTAAGTTTAGTTCCAGTTCATACATGACAGCTTGTTTTAACTGTTTTTACACTGAAAGTCACTAGGACTTGCTCAGTCTTTATGACTGACCCTTTTCCTTTCGCCTCTTTTTCTTTCGTTCCCCCCCCCCCCCCAGGTTCTCAGGGAGGAAACACTAGCTCTTAGCTTGGATATCACTTGCTTTGGCTCAGCATGTACGGTTTGCTATGGCTGCTTCTTTTTTCAGCATGTACGGTTTGCTATGGCTGCTTCTTTTTACTGCACTTGGGGAATAAGCTGTTTTTCTGTCTTTAAGTTATTGCTTCTTTGGCTATTATTACAAGACAGTTGTAATGAAGTTATTTGAAGTGTTTGTAAGAGACATGGTTTATTTTGGAATAAAATGAAGTTCTGTTTTGCTCATAAATTCTTCTGCTGTTTACTTAAAAAAAATTTATTAATGTTCTGTCTTGTGATAATTCTGTGATGTTATCTCGATAACACCCCTCCAAAACTAGTGCATTCCCTTTGTGAGTGACCCTAGCGGAGGTGGGGTGTTACAAGTCCTGTACCGCAACTACCTTTGCGGGGTCTACGGCTATGCCTTGCTTAGAAACTGCATGCCCAAGGAACCAAACTTCCTTCCTCCAAAAATGGCATTTGGAAAACTTAGTCTTTAACTGGTGTGCTCTAAGTGTCTCCATGACTTCCTTGAGATGTCTAGCATGCTCTTCTTCATCTTTTGAGAAGATCAAAATATCATCCACGAAAACTACCACAAACTTGTTAAGGAACTCCCGAAACACCCTACTCATTAAATCTACAAAGTACGCGGGTGCATTCTTTAATCCAAAAGGCATGACGAGTCATTCGAAGAACCCATCTGGAGTCCTAAATGTAGTTTTGTCAATGCTATCCTCAGCCACTCTGAGCTGATGGAATCCTGTGGCTAGATCGAGTCGAGAGAAAACAGATGCTCCCACAAGCTGGTCAAACAGATCGTCGATTCTTGGTAGTGGGTGCCTATTCTTCTTTGTCAGCTTGTTTAACTCACAATAATCTACACACAGACGAAGCGATCCATCCGCCTTAGTAGTGAATACTACAGGGCACCCCATTCAGAAATGCTTCGTCCTATGAAATTTTTCTCAAGCAACTCGTTAATTTGTTTACTGAGCTCTCTTCTTTCTCGTGGGGCCATGTGCCTAACGGGCAATGAAACTGGCTTGGCATTATCAACAAGATAAATTCGGAACTCTATCTCGCGTTTATGGGGTAATACCCTCACTTCATCAAAGACATCTGGATTTTCTTGGACCACTCTTACAGATTGCAAATTATCGTCGGACGAGTCAAGAGATTCAAGATAACACAACATGACTGGACCCTTAGGGTTACAAGAAATTTCAAGGGTATTACCAAGGCGAGTCATGAGCCTCACTACCCTTCGTTCACAATCAAGAATGGCTCCATAATTGGACAGCCAATCCATTCCTAGGATCAGACCGTATCCCATAAATCCGAGAACATAGGCATTACACGTGAAATCTACGCTTAAGATATAGATCCTCAAATCCATACACATCATAGATAAATGGGCGGAGCCCCCAACTGGATTTGAAACTATAACGGGATCCTCAACCAGACTAGTACTTAGGTGCGGATTTTCAACAATATCAGAAGAAATAAAAGTATGCGATGCGCCAGAGTCAAATGAGGTTCGAACAGGAAAATCAAAAATGTAAACAAGGCTTTCTACGAAAACATTACTACCTCGGTCAAGAGCTGGAGTGGTGTTGAGAGCATGCAACTGCCGTCCAGAAGGTCCTGCTCGCTGGGTCTGCCCTTGCCCCTGCCCTTGCTTCTTAGGGAAATCCTTGCTGATGTGTCCAGTATCTCCACAATGAAAGCATTCACCCAACTTCCTCTTCTTCTTTCTACAGTCTTTAGCTAGATGTCCAGTAATACCACAGAAGTTGCACTTCCTCGTCTCACGTGATTTGTTGTTGCTCTTGTTATTCTTATTATTCTTGTTGTTCCCCTTCTTGAAGTCAGCTTTCTTATTCTGAGTTTCATTAGGCTTAACCTCCTTCTTGCTATTCTTGTCTTCCTCATGGAGTAAAGCCATATCCACCAAGCTTTCAAAGGTCGCCCCCATGGGTATATGAGTTAGGGCTAAGCTGTGTAGTGGCTCATTCAATCCTCGAGTAAAGCGTACAGCCTTTTTCTGGGCTGTGTTGACCAAATCCAAACCGAACCGAGCAAGCTGATTAAACTTATTCACGTACTCCCTAATAGACATGTCCCCTTGCTTGAGGGCTAGGAACCTCTCCATCTTAAGGTTCTCTTCTGCTGACGATAAGAATTTAAGCCCAAACCTCTCTCTAAAGTCTGCCCAAGTCTCAACTGGCCTGGTAGTGTTGGTGACTTCCCACCAAAATGCAGCTTCCTCTTTCAACAACCATGCTGCCAATTGAACTTTCTTATGGTACTCCATATCAAAGATAATGAACAAGTCTTCCGTCTCCTTTAGCCAATTTTGTGCCTCAACAAAGGTTTCAATTCCAACGAAGTTCTTCCGCCCATTGCTTTAAAGTCATTGCATATTTTGGCAAAGGCGGTACCAGGAGGAGGAGGAACCGCGGCCACTGGGGGAGGAGGAGGAGGGATGTCTGCCGTGCCCGCGTCGTTGGCCCTGGCTTCTAAGTACCTTCGGAACCATCCAGGCACGGGTATTCCCTCAGGAAGGTTAAGATCGACCATGCTGAAAAACGAAAAGAAAAGATTCAAACGAGGAAACAAAGGGAAGTGCTAATGGCTTCCTGGGGAATAGCCTTTTTTGACATAAAACTTTCTTGAAAAATGCTTCTTTATAAATAGTTTCAGAAGGTTTTTAAAACTTTTTCCCAGCCTGGTAACCTGGCTCTGATACCAAATGTAACACCCCACCTCCGCTAGGGTCACTCACAAAGGGAATGCACTAGTTTTGGTGGAGTATTATCTAGGTAAACATGCACAGAGATATCACAAGGCAGAACATAAATAAAGCAGCGGTAGAAATTAAAAACCAACTTTTTATTATTTTCAAGAAAAGAGTCAAAAGCTCATATACCCAAAATACAAATTATTCCATTACATCAAGTTCCAAAAAAAGAAGCATAAACTTAAAACAAAAGAAAATTATTCCCCATAAATAGCAGAAGCAGCCATAGCGTAGCCCAAGACCAAACCATACACGAGATGTCAAAAAGCAAGCTAAATCCAAGCTAAGAGCTAGTGTTTCCTCCCTGAGAACCTGGGGGGAAGAAACGAAAGAAAAAGAGGCGAAAGAAAAAGGGTCAGTCATAAAGACTGGTAAGCCCTAGTGACTTTCAGTATGAAAACTAGTAAAGGTAACATGATATGTGAAAACTGAAATTAAACATAAGAATGATAACATAACTTGTAGGATAATTAAGATAACAAGATAAGTCAAGTCTAGCATCGCATATTCAAGGTTCGCTGCACCAACTATACTAGTATTCTAACCCATGTCAAGTATTAACCATGAAATGATCCCTTGGCCCAGTATCATGAAGTGACCCATTACGGGGTCCTATGGTACGATCTACTAATCGATCGGCTCCCTACAAGTCCTAGCTCGTCATGTGTCTGTGTCATACGGCCCTATCCTGAAATGTAGTTACCTGTGCTAGGTCCACCATAGGGTGTATCAAGTCCTATGGTGCCAACCACCGACACGAATCAAGCACGCACAGTGTAAATCTACGTGTGCCCAATGCCTGCTTTTTCAACTCCGGACTACGTGCATGACCATAGTCCGCCTAAACCTACGATAGCGCACCTACTCAGCCGTCGTTCTGGTCGTTTACAATCAGCCCAATAATCGTGCCCCACCCTGCCTAGTCCCAGGGTATCGTGATACATCTACGTGGGTTACTGCTGAAAAGGACCGCATAACTAGGGTTTCTAATGGGTTAAGTGTTGTCATTCAAATTCGTGACTTAACCCTATCCAATCATGTATCAAGTTGGTTAAGAGTGTTCAAACAGTTCATGACTTAACCCTATCAAATCATCGTGTCAAGTTGGTTAAGTATATTCAAGTGGTTCATGACTTAACCCTATCATGTGGCATTAATTCATTAGTGCACGCCAACCTCTCACATTAGACTAACTGTTGTGGTTATTGGATTTGCCGGGCGGTTCCGGGAAGATTTACACCACAACATAGTCTAACCTCGGGTTTTATGTGCGATATGACCAACTACCCACATTGGATCCTATTGTTTGCAGCCACTGGATTTGTCGGGCGGTTCTGGGCAGATTTACGCTGCAAACTCAACCCAACCTCGAGTTGGCCATTTTCAGGTTTATCTAATTGTCATGCCCACGTTCAAGTTTTCGTGTCTAGATTCATGTCCTGTTTTCAAGTCATATTCCATGTCAAATCGTGTCAAGTTCATGTCCATATTCAGGTTCAAGTCATAACAACGTTCATGTTCAAGTTTAAAGCTAATTCATGTTTTACCTAGTCTACCCAAATCGTATTCCCATCGCACGTAAGCTTGAATCGGCACAAATAAATCTAATTAGGGAATAACATAAAAAGGGACGGGTATGAGGTGGCAAAAGTGATTACTATCATAGCATGGTATGACTTGAGATAAAGGATTATAACATTACTGGCATATGGAATATTGGAATTTAACATAAAGATTCCAAATCTAATAAAATAAGGTACTAGTCAAGATAACAGTTGTCACAAGGTGATAGTATAGTCATAATGACGATTGACATAAGATGATAGCATAATCATGGTAACGATTGACATAAGGTGATAGTCATAAACTTGTGACTAATAGCAGGTTCAACATGATAATATGAGGGGGGGGGGGTTCTTTTTGATATACAACATGAATAGGCCCCAAATCAATGTCATAGTAATATCCAAGAGTCAAGATCCAAGATGAACAAGAATGGATGTAAAACAGTCATTATACATAGGTCCAATTTCAATTTACATCATATTCATATTACAATTACAGATTAAATCTAAAAATAAATGGGGCTTACAGATCGTGGATCGAGAATTAGAAAAAGAGAGTTGATAGTTGAATCTCTATATGCTTAGTCAGGTCCTAATATAAATCCCCAAAACAGCAATTCTCTTAATGCAGTCTCAACGTAGAAGAAGCAGTCCCTTTCTCAAACTTTTCAATCAGAATCAGAGCAGCATAAGGTCAGAAAGAATTTTGTGTAGAGAGACTGGTGTTAGCGCTGTATTTATAGGGTCGGGTCAACGAATGTGTACAGAAACGAGGCCAGGAACATCAAAATGAATCCAGCTTCAAAAGTGGACTCGGCCACCAGGTCGACCCCAGGTCGACACTATGGTCGACCTGGTCCTGGGTAGGTCGACTACATAGTCAACCCCCAGGTCGACCTGGTCCTGGGCGGGAAATTTCCCGCCCAGTCCATTCTGAGGTTTGAAACTCGAATTTTGAATTTGAATTGAGCTGTTTTGAACTTGAAAACTTCGAAAAGTCATAACTTGGTCATATGGAATCCGATTTTCGAAAACTCGGACTCGTTTCCAAGCAGAATTTCGAGATGAACGCAATGGCGCAACCCGTTTCCCTTGATTCTTATTTTAAAAAAATTAATTCTGCCTTGATTTATGGTTACTACACGTTATAAAAACACGGGTTGTTACGTTTCCTGACTCGAATAAATAACGAACAACTAATTTATCAACTCCTATTTGGTTAACTCTTATTCTATAACTCTTATTCGAATAACTCCAATCTAATAACTCTTATTCGATTAACCCTAACTCTAATTAACTCTTACTGGATTAACTCTTATTCGAATAACTTACTTTCGAATAATTTATATTTGATAATCTCTCTTTTTCGAATAAACTATATTTGATTTAACTTCTGTCGAATAACTAGATTCGATTAACTCCCTTCGAATATCTCTGATTCGATTAACTCACTTCGAATATCTCTGATTCGATTAACTTACTTCGAATATCTCAGATTCAATTAACTCCTTTTAACTCTATTTGAATAACTAATATTCAATAACTCCTTTTAACTCGATTAACTCTAATTGATTAATTCTGACTGGCCAACCCTAACTGATTAACTCTAATTGATTAATTCTGACTGGTCAACCCTAACTGATTAACTTTAACTCTAACTCAAATGTGTTTACTCTAATCAATTACCCTAACTGATTTACTCAAATCAATTAACTTTAATCAATAACTAATATTCGATTAACTCATTTCAATTAACTTCTTTTGATTAACTCCTTTCAACTCTATTCGAATAAACCATATTCGATAACTCTTTTAACTCTATATATTTAGCAAATAAATATTCCTTTCAATTCTTCTATTTATTTAACAAATAAATATTTCTTTTTACTTCTATTTATTTAAAAAATAAATATTTCCTTTGTATCTTACTATTTATTTTCCAAATAAATATCTCGTTTTTATAACTTCCATTTGTGGAACAAATATTTTCTTTTATATTTGTTTTACAAATATTTCCTCTTTGATTTCATTTGTAAATATTTTAGGAATATTTCTCTTTCGATTTATCTATTTATTTTCTAAATAAATAAATCCTTTTATACTTCTATTTATCTCTTAAATAAATATTCCATTTCAATTCTATTTAACAAATAAATATCTCTTTTATATTAGTTTTACAAATATTTCTATTTCAATTCTATTTGACTTGCCGAATAATTCCTTTATAAAATCCTCTAATTTTATAAATAGTTTTCTTTTACAAATTCTATTTATTTACTAACAAATATCATTTATAACTTATTTATTTACAAAATAAATAATCCATTTAAAATGTCTTACTTATTTATCTTAATAAATAATTCACTTTATATATATTCCATTTATGAATATCCTTTTTATAAATATTTCCTATTTATAAATATTCCGGTTTATAAAATCTTCTATGATTTTATAAATACATTTTCTTTTATAAAATCCTCTGATTTTATAAATAGTTTATTTTCAAATATCACTTTGGAAATTCCCTTATCAATTTTCTGGTATGTTATGGTATTTAACATACTATATAACAATAATCAGTACCATTCACACATATAAAATCATCAACAGGTTTCACACCACATCATATAACACAATATATAAAACAAAACAATATTTATATATTTTGGAACCCAGTTGGGTCCCTCCAACCTGTTTCCCTGCATCCACAGATGTTACACAATAAAATCAACATCACTTTCAGTTCCATATGATATATTCTGTTAAACAGAATCAATATAGAAATTCAATTAACTGACTAGCAATTCAATCAAACAGTCAACACACAGTTAATCAACATATAATTAATATTTCTAAAAATACGCTATAAAAATATAACTGTTTAGAGTTGGTGAGTTTTACTCACATTTGCAGTTCATCGTTAAAGAACGATAAACTGTTTGTTTGATTTGAATCAAACAATTTATTTTGCCGTAAATTCATACGAGCCCCAATCCACTCCCAGTCAATTCCATTGTGGAGTTCCCATCCATACGATCCTAACGGATCCAACCGTTCGAAATTCTGATTCAGTATGTCCAAGATATTAAGTTTACAAGTTTAACACTAATTTAAATTGAATTAAAACACAAGTTATTCACCATTGGGCTTTTCCCTTTCTTCTTGGCCTAATACCCAAACTTCAAAAACCCGGACCCGCATTCTTCTTCTCCCTCAAACAAATGTCGTGCTCCAGTATCCTCCACTCTCAACTCCAGTAAATCCAACACCAACCGCACCTTCAATCCTCAATGGAAATCCAACTAAAATTACCATGAAGCTCCTCTTCGAATGCTCATTCTCCTCACATCATTACCCCAAAGCTCGTCGTGCCCTATTGATTTCCGTTCGTCAGCTTACATTCACGGTTACAGCAAACCACCGAAACTTTTTCCTCCCAAATCGAACCAAAAATTCACAAAAGGTTCGGAATCCTACCCAAACTCGAATCGATACTCCAATCGAACCATCCCTTCTTGATTTGCTCAAAAAAACAACCCTAGATCTACGGTGGTGAACGTCCAACTCCCGAACCAACATCGAGCAGCCCAAAACCGATAGCAAGGTGAAGAGAAATACTTGTCGGTTTCAACTACACTTATAACATATTTATAGGAATTCTTTTGAATTTATGTGGATTTTTCTTTTGGATTTATTACTCACGGTTTTCTCACGATGGAAGAAAGCTGTGGCGGCCGATATTTTTGACCAGGGAAAAATGTTTTGAGGGTTTAGTGAATGGGGATGGTATTTATAGTGTAGAATTTGGCTTGGTGTACAAACCTTGTCCATTCATTTCTTTATTCATTTGTTTTGATCGATTCATAATTTCCTAAAACCATATATGATACCCAAAAATCACGAAACTGGACATGCAGCTACAGCTTGACATCACGGACCCAACGAAACCGGTTTCATCGAATTCCGACTCCGTTTGCTCACACAGCGTATTTTTAACTGTTAGAATACTATCTGTTTTTCACTCTAAAAATCCGTACGGCCACACAGTGACCCCAAAAATCACGGAACTTGGAATCTAACAATAATTTAATATTGCAGATCGAACAAAATTAGTTTCATCGAATTCCAACTTCATTTGCAAAACCGGCTATTTTTAAAGCTCTGAACGACACATTTAAATATATAAATATATTTGAATATAATTAAATTAAATATTTATAAATAAATATTATATTATATATTCACAGTGGAATACCATACAGCTTTACAATATTCCTCTATGAATTTCTAGCTTGATATTTCAAATCCCTATTAAATCGATATTCGATTTATAATGAAATTCCTTTTTAAAATATAAATAATTCCTTTATAAATTATAAAGGAATTCCACAGCGACTTTTCTAAAATTTGATTTGGACGTAAATCAAAATCTACACGACGAAATCCCGATTTTTCTCTTCCACTAGAAAAATATACTCCACTAGCTCCCAACGTTTCTTGTTTTACAGAAATCCGGCTTAAAACGAATCCTGTATATTCAGTTGAAGTTCAAATCGCCAATTAATGAACAGCCATGCCATTTCATGATCGATTTTAATTATAATATAATTATACGTTCAAACTGTCGTTCAAATAATATATTCGTTATTCCAATTCAATTCTAAACTAAATTATATATCACAGATGATCCAGTTCACACCATATCGCCATTTCAGCCAATTCTGATTATTTCAAAATTAAATATATTATTTAATTTGTTATTTTAATTAAATATTCATTATTGTTTAATTAAATGACCATTTAAATTCTCTAAACCACTCTTTAAATAATTAAATAAATTAATTATTATACCGCTGAAAATGCGGGTCATTACACTTATTAAGAGCGCCCATTTCATTCCCGTGAAGAATAAGAGGTCTGCTCCATGGTTAAGCTCCGTATACATTCGAGAGATAGTTCGTTTGCACGATGTTCCTTCTAGCATAGTGAGCGATCGCGGTCTATTTTTACTAGCAAGTTTTGGAAGAGCTTGCAAGAGACGGTAGGGACTCGGTTATGTTTGAGCACCGCATATCATCCTCAGACGGACGGCCAGACCGAGAGGGTGAATCGTATTCTAGAGGACCTTTTGAGGCTATGAGTTTTAGACTTCGGAGGGACATCGGTGGAGCATCTTCCTTTGGTGGAGTTTGCGTATAATAATAGTTTTCAGTCTAGCATTGGTATGGCACCTTTCGAGGCTCTTTATGGAAGGCCTTGTCGTTCACCTACATGTTGGTGGGAATCTACGGATAAGATCTTACTTGGGCTCGATATGATTAGAGAGACTTCGAAAAAGATTGATGAAGACGGTGCAAGATAGGCAGAAATCGTATGAGGGCAAGAGGAAGACAGATCTTGAGTTTGAAATTGGGGACATGGTCTTTATCAAGGTGTCTCCATTATGGAATGTTGTTCGATTTTGGTCCGTTGGGAAGTTAGCACCAAGGTTCGTAGGGCCGTTTCCTATTAAGGAGAGGATTGGACAGATGGCGTATAGAGTGGAGTTGCCCGAGAGACTTAGTGGTGTACATGACGTGTTCCATGTATCACATTTGAGGAAGTGCTTGCATTAGACCGCGGAAGTGGTAGAGCCGAGCTTTCTTAGAGAGGTGGAGATAGAGCGTGATGCGACGATTCGACGATTCGACGAGCTCCTACATGCATTCTTGGGTCGGAGATTAAGAAGTTGAGCAATCGAGAGGTCAAGCTAGTCAAGGTGCAATGGGGAGATGATGAAAGCGACGCTACTTGGGAGATGGAAGAGAAGATGCGTTAATTGTATCCTTTTCTTTTCGAGGGTATGTCTTTTAGTTTCTCCTTTATCGCTTAGCTTGTACTTGTTCTATTTTAGTATGTCCTCTCGCTAGTATCTTTGACCTTTAGATAGGGTAGTCCTATGGTTGAAACATGTGTTTGGGACATGTTATGTATGGTGGATGCATGTGGATGCAAGTGTTTGCTAGTGGTTGCTCGTGGATGCATATACACACACTTTAGGCACTAGATCGGCTCAGTCACTTTCGTATTGCATATTGCATATAAATGGATGTATTTAGTAAAATGAATGTACATTGAATGTGTGTATCAAATGGATGTTGCATTTAAATGAATGGTTGTGCACACATGTAGTAATGATATGTATAGGGTTCTTTGCATACATGATGGATACGTGGCAGTATCATTATTTGCATTAAGGAGGTTGACAGAATCAGTGGACCGCCTGATTTTGCATTAGTATACGAACATATACGCACACTATGCATATGTACATGAAAAGCATTAGAAATCTTTTAAGGACCATGGTTGCTAGTGGTTGATGGTTGAGTAGATGGATGATTGGATGGTAGGATACATTCTTCTTGACTTAGAGATTTCGAGGACGAAATCCTTTAAGTAGGTGAGAATGTAACACCCCGAATTTTGAATGATTGAATTAATTAAATTAATTAAATTTAAGAACACTAAATTTTTAAAAGAGGATTGAAGGGAAATGGGTTGCGCCATTGCGATCGTCTCGGAATTTTGCTTGAGACAGAGTCTGAGTTTGCGTAAATCGGACTTCGTATGAGGAAGTTATGGGCCTCGGAAGTTTGATTAATTAAGTCGAATTAATTAAAGTTAAACCCAACCTAAAATAAAAATTAAATTCGAAATTCGAAATCGCACGTACCAGGGGTGGGCGGGAAAATTCCCGCCCAGGACCCAGGTCGACCAGGGTGTCGACCTGGGAGTCGACCTGATCGGATAGGTCGACCTGGGGGTCGACCTCCCCCCATACAGGTCGACCTGGGGGTCGACCTCCCCCTTTATAGGTCGAACTTGGTTCGACCAGTTTTGCTGCGTGGTGCGATTTTTGGGCCTGGGACGATTTTTTATGGTCCAGATCAGTTTCAGGGTTAATCCTAAGGCCTAAATAACTTCCTACACCTATATATACACCCTAAAACCTAACCCTAATTCATAAATAATTTATAAGACACCATTATGCTGTCAAACTCTCTCCTAAACCTTAGCCGCTGCCTCTAATCAAATCTCAGTGTTCATACACAATTCAAATCAAAGTTTAGAGCTTCAACAACAATTAAGGAAGATCAATCAACAACAATGCAACGTTTTTACACCAATTTCGGTGCATAATTCTATTCTTTAACCACGAAAGATGAGTACGGTGATTTTCACAATATAATAGGATTAAAAGTAACATGATAAAGTTGTAAAGAGGATTCATATGTATGTATGTAATTTAAATCTCATCCAAGTTTTCAACTTTTGATCCATGTCATCATATGCCTATGTTTCTATGTAAAGTTCATACCTTTTATCAGTTTATTCATGTTGAATTTTTTATTATGCCTCTATGCCAGTCTATATGCCTCTTTATTTCATGATGATGTTTTATTCCAATTTTCTATGAATTGATTCTCTCTTCTTACCCCTATTCCTTTTATTTGTGGATCTAGGCTACCTTCGAGCCTATATTAAAAATACACGCGAATGTGAATACGTGGGAACGATGGGGAATATTGGGAATATGGGAAATTTGGAAAACTAGATATTATTGGATAATATGTGAAATTGGCATATTTGGGTATGAATTGCATGGAATTGATGAAATTGCCTATAATTGGAAATTTGTAATTGAGGCTAATTAATATGTAATTAGTATAATTAATGACAAGTTGGAATAGGCAAAAAGTGTAAACATGATTATATGTTGAATTGGAAACACATGACATGAAAATTGGGGTTTGGGTGAAATACGATTATTAATAAACCTTTGACACGAGGTTAGGCGCAATTGTGGTGTAAGACAGCCCGGAACTGCCCGACAAATCCAGCTGCCACAATTGGACGTCTAATGTGAGTGGTCAAAGGCATGAATTGTAGGCGTAACGATGGGTGACTCGAGGTTAGACCCGGTTTGTGGCGTAAGACTGCCCGGAACCGCCCGGCAAATCCAGCGACCACAAAGTGTTCGGTCTAATGTGGGAGGTCATGCACCATTCATCATAAGGAATGAATTATGGAATATTAACCATAATAAGACATGGGTATGGTTAGAGGGTTAAGTGGGGTGACATGTAAATTATGACATGTAAATATGGACTTAACCGGAATAAGATAAGACATGTAAATTATGACATGTAAGTATGGACATAACCGTAGCATGTGTAAGACATGGACATTTAAATTAAAATGGTTAAGTGGGAGAAAAACCTAGTGGGGACCAAGCATAGGTGGGAGGCTTGTGTCGGAAGGGGACCCGTTTCAACTAGTAACCCGTTTGAGTATCTAATTGGGCCCGGTACTGGGCCGGGGTTGGGGCATGCTTACTGGGCTTGAATATAAGAGGTCAAAACGTGAATAGCGGTGGCAACGCAAGTCCAACGGGTTCATGTGCGTGCATGGGTCCGGGCTAGTAGGTAAGACGTTGTTGCATCGTGTAGGTATGGCCGTGCATTTCATGTTGGTATCGGGGTTGCCACTTTAGGGAGTGATACACCCCACCGTGGGGCCAGCACGGGTGCCTACGGGGTTTAGGGAGCCGATCGAATAGGTAGATTAAGGGTACCTTAGCAGTGGTAGAAGCAAGCCGGCACCTACGATAGCAGCTAGGTACAAGTAACTACCAAGTTTGTCATGTGGGTACAGTTAGTGGGAAGGGATCAACCTTGAGCAAAAGAGACTAGTAGATATGCGGTATAATTAAGTAATGTGGTGTAACTTAGTAAAAGTGTGGTGTAACGAAATACATGTTGGTTGAGTTGGATAGTCCTTTGGGTGCTAGTCTGATGTTGACTTCGGTCTTCAGGGTTAGTACTTGGAGGGTTGTTCGCTTAGCCAAGGTGTAGGATTGTCTTAGTACTTAGGAACGAAATCATCTTGTCCATCCTATTCATCTACCTTATCTATGTTACAGCCATATCATGATGCCTATTTATGTTTTGATCATTTACCTTGCCTATTATTTGTTAAAATTACTGGACTTGCCAGACTTTATGTCTGACCCGTTTGTTTCCACCTCTTTTCTTTCCTCCCCCCCTCAGGTTTGCAAGGAGGGAATACTACAGCTTAGTGTTGATTTCTTTCAGTTGCTTGAAAAGAGTAGATGTATCTCTTTGGACTCTCTCATCTTTATGGCTTTGCTTATGCTCAATAGGGATTTATGCATTTATGTTATTTAAGTATTTGCTTCATTATGTACTTTGAAGCTTTTGGAAAAGACTATTGATCCTATTGTAATGGTTTTGGAAACTACTTATGTAAGCTTGTTTTGAGTTATGATGCTATGAAATAAGTTTTATCTTCTGCTGTGTTGTTTTATTTATTTATTCTTGTAATTTATCTGTTCTATACAACAATAACGCTTCATGAACATTGATGCATTCCCTTTGTGAGTGACATTAATAGACATGGGGTGTTACATCGGGACCACGCTACATGTCGTTGAATGGGTTTCCTCCGAAGGATACGTGCACAACCATAGTGACCAGAACCAAACATAGCAACCATAAAACAGATTTTGAAAACATGACTTTAGAAAAATGATCGAAAGTCCTAGGTCCCATCCACAATGCAAGCGCACACCAAAGGATAGAGGTATTCCTTATAATCACAAAACATGCTTGATATAGTTTTATAACCAAATCATTTGATATAATAATGTCTAGTGTGTGGAAAAATCCTTTCGAAAATAAATTTATAAATCTTAGCTCGCATAATGCCCCATCCCACTATGTTGGCTACATAGGTATACAACCAAAAATCGTAAAGGGTTTCGTACTGGAAGTTGGATTTCCATCAATAAACCTAGGCTAAGGATCTTCCCAATCAGATTCGTAACCCCCAACTAGGTTCTAGGATCCCATCTGGGTCCTTTAGAGTGACAGGGTCTGCCCACCCCACTTCGCGGATTAAAGTAACAGCGTGAAGATAACGTCCCTCGGTCTCTGTGTAGACTGTCATCTAGGTATATTGACCTAGTCCGAGACGCCTCATCCAACAAACCACAAAAGTAAATGCCTGGGCTACATACCATGGCATTACATTTTGCTATATGGAACGTTAAGTTCCTACCCTTGCGGTCTATAATCCTGTTTCGACTCATTCCGGGTTGTAAGGCTCGCGAAGTCACGTCATATACAAATCTACGCATTTAAGCCATGCTCTGATCTTCAACCACAAGGCCTTGCTTTTCAACAAAAGCCTTGATCATTTCCACTTATCATGCCACACTATCATTCTTTAAAACACAAACTGCTATTCTCCAACATACAGCCTTTGAGCTCGTACATCTCAAAGAAGGGTGTTAACCCAAAGGAAATATTTCCCGCCACCAAACAGAAGCATGTTTAGTAAATGTTAGTCTGTATATTATAAAATACAGTGTTAGACATGAAATCCATCAACAAGTCCATTCCGGGAATAGGAACGAAACCGAAGGCACTTGATTCCACGTCCGTGCCTGGGAGTGCAAGTTCTTGCAATCTGATATACTTCAAGTACGGTCAGATAATGCCATCCCTTTAACCTCTTTTGGGAGCGACCCCGAGGCATCGACAAGTTATCCATCCGATGTGTAGAATATCGGTCTTCGACGATCCACATCGTCATCATGATATCATTATCACGTCGTATAATTATTCGGAATGGCTAAAAACCCGACGTTTCCAAATAATTAGCGCATCTTTAAAACCATTAGGTATACAGGATTTCATGAACCTCATTCCAATCCAGAATATTCCTTTATTCAAATATTCATTAAATTTGGAATTATTCCCATGAATCTTCTCAAAGATTTAATTCATTTAAACCACTTGTTTAAATCTTTCTTTGGAAACCATTGCAACAGATTTTACAATAACTTTCCACATTCTAAACCAAATTAAGGTTTATTATCTAGTCAAAATTAGCGAACCTTACTGAAGTAATCATTCATTTTATTATTACAATCCCAACCTATTCATTCCATGGAGCGAAGCTGGTAGTACTCCATATCTAACCCCCATTGTGTTACCGGTAAATTCAATTACCATTCAATGTTTAAATCTAATTAAAGATTTAACTATCGCATGGAGTAAAACTGGTTGTACCCATTTCTTGAATATTTCTTGAATTTGATAAATTTAATTACCCTATTCTCATTTCAATCTAATTAAAGATTCATTAAAACTCCACTTAGTTTTAATCTCAAAAATCATTACTCAATGATTTTTCAACTTAGTAAATAAATCCTATTTTTAACTGGGTTAAAAAAACCAATGTAACTTAGAACACAGTTCACAATAAATCCAAAACCATCTTCCATTTAAAATGGAATCTTCACGGAAATCATATCTGCTTACAATTTATATTAATCTTCGTATCTAATCAATAATTTAAGCGGAATATCGGCTAGCGCCTTTCAAAGTCCTCAAATAGTCTAAGTCTTCATCTATGGAGACTTATCTCAACCGTTAACCAATACGGTTTCCATTTAATTCCAATTTAATTTAATTAATTGGAAAACTCTAGTTTCAATTATCTTTAATGCGGGGTCATTATACAAGGATGGATATCTTCCTTACATTTAACATTTAATAAACTATTAAATGAACATCTGGGCTTTCCTTTCTATCCATTCCGATTCTCGCCCAGATAAATAAATGTTGGCCAGGTAAGTTCAGCGCACTGGTTGCAGCATTCCTTACCTTGTTAAACACCCCGTTTATATTTTTGGATCTCACAACCGGGACAGACTTACTCGTGGTTTCCACATATTCAACCAAAATAGGTGTTTATTATTTAAAACATTATTCATCCATCCAAAATATTTTCACTTTTCCCGATTATTTTATTATTAAAATAATAATTTAAAATCCAATTTCTGGAATGAGACTCATTCAACTCATGTATAACCCGAGAATCTGGGTATACACAAACATTCAATAAACAAAAAAGATGTCATTTTTCTAATGAGTTGTAACTTAACTCGTTAGTTATTTAAGATCAGATGTCGATGTCATAATTGGGTTCCATTTTATTAATTAACAATCAAACGGTATTCATAACCATTGAACACCCAAATCACCATTCAAAACACTATAACATCCACAAAGCAACCACATACATGATTAAGTGAATACTTGGGACTAGTGTGGGTCATCATCCCAATACTATGTGCAGGGTTTACTAATAAATAGCAACCCATTTATATTAATCCATATCTAAATAAAATTAAATGCCAACCCACATACCTATGGTGTAAAGACTTAGATGTTTTATAATTCAGTCTAAAAATGAGACTTATAACTTGTTTTTCCCTAAATATTTATTTTTTCGAAATTTCCAGAAAAATTCGCTATAACCACCCCTGTACAGGTTCATCGATACTACTACAAATGGTCATGCAGGACCCTAACTAAACCAAAATAGACCAGATGGTGTTCATAGCCATTGGTTAAACCACAACAAACATCCATACCAACACATCAAAAACAAATAACATATATATTTAGATCTGTGCATATAATTTCAGATCTGTGCTTATAAATACAGATTTTCCCTTATAACCACAGATCTACTATATTAATCATAGTCCTGTACAAATATCTCCAGATCTGCGCTTATAACCCCAGATCCACAGTTATAATCATAGATCTACGATTACATTGATAGATCCACAATTATAATCACAAATCTATAACCATATCCGTAGATCTGAACCTAAACATCCAGATTCAACCAAATCTAAATACCAACAATTAGATCTACACTTAGGTTATCAGATATACACTTAAATATAAGCTAAAACCCTTTTAATAAGAAGTTTTACTTACCCTGTGACGTCCTGATTCCATACAGAGGTTTTTAGTGCTCTACTTTAGCTTCCTTTCTCTCTTTTCTTGGAAATCTGAAAATTCTAGAGGCTCCTAGGCTTCTAAATACTCTTTCAGGTTGAATCTCTCATTATCACGAATCCAACGCCTCTAGGAACCTGCGATTTCGTCTTCGTATGAGGAAGTTATGGCTGTTTTACTGTCAGGGATCGCAGATTTCAGCTGAAGGCAGAATGATTGACGAACGAACGGGGTCCAGAACTCAAGTAGGACCCATGTTTTTTGTCTGGAGGGGGGTTTGGCTATGGCAGGTAGGGGCTTTTAGGTGAAGGTGGTGGCGGATTTAGGCCTTAGGGTTTTCGAGGAGGTGGCGAGAGAGGGGATTCCCTTTTCCTATTCTTCTTTTCTCTCTTTTCCTTTCCTTTACATTTATTTATTTGTTGGCTGCCATGGCTTGTCTGATTTGAGGATGGAGGAAGGAAAATGAAGATAAGGATGGAGGGGGAAAGGGATAAGAAGGAGGAGGTATATTTATAATAGGAGAAACTACGCGGATTGCTGCAATGCAAGCACTAAAACATAAGTGTGTTTTCTTAACACTATTCGAACGTTAATTTGACTCACTTATTGATATATTATTCAAAATAGTTTTTCTTGCTCTTCAATACCATATAAAAATATTTCAAATTCAAATTCGGTTGAATTTTCAAATAAGTTTAATTCGATTCAAAATAGTGTTTTCTGCCTATCTTAATGTCCATAACTCCGAATTGGACCCAATGAAAAGTGTAACCACCTAATTACCCCTATTTTGGACTCAATGGAATAGGTTTCAAAGATTAATTCAACCATCTACATAGGTTAATTTCAAAAACAAGTTATTTTTAGTTCAAATTTAACTCTTTTTGACATGTTTTCCTATCGCATAGTCACATACTGACACAGTTTGACTTGAAATTTCACACACTACTATAATTTGACGTAACAGATCCAACAAAACTAAAATTTTCGAAATCCATGACCTTTAGAAAAAATCCTATTTTTAAGGCGACCGAAATATCGCGTTTTTATTAATTTTCAACTAATACCTATTAATTATCAATTCTAGAAAAACAATAACTTTATTACCATATAATTCAACTTTAAAACTTATTTACAATTGCTTTTGGGTTCAAATCTCTTATTCAAACCATTTGTAATCCTTTCATACTCATTTAAATCACATTTTAAATTGACCAAAAATCCGGGTCATTACATTCGCCCCCACTTAAAATGATTTCGTCCTCGAAATCGGAGTCGGAACTAATGGTCATCTATTTAACCAATACCTTGATTATTAACCCTAGAACTCTGTTGGTTAACTCCTCTATTTAAATTTATCTATTTATTCATTGGGCATAGGACTTCATAATGTACCTCTTTATGGCATTTATAACAGCGAACACCCATAAATTTTCCATTATTCTTATCTTTCAGGGAGTAACTATGAATATACTTGCTTAGGTCCAACCTATTTCCTTCTTTTATCTGCTAATAAATCCTTCTCGTTTATTTTTGACTCATTATCCTAGGTTAGACCACGTTATCCATGCCCTACAACGTTTAATATTTTATCAAAAAGTTTTATAATCTCTTTAGCAAATACCTCGACTGTCCAAAATCATCAAGAATTCAAACTTATTGGTTAGTTATACTAATTATTATCTCCATCAATCAATTTGTTGATTAAATTTCCAAAATAATAACTTTCATCAAAACATATATCCTTCTTTACGAAAATATATTTTTGGACAAAATTATTTTATAACAAATGGTTTAGATTGCTCTGTTCAAGTGATTAGAAACACCTATTGATACAGTGAGCTCTTACTGTACCGACCAATGTTCCTAACCCACCCAACAAATTAATCCAACATAAAACCATTTATATATCTAATTACAAATATGTCTATCATATATATATACACACACACACACACTCACACACAACTCATTATAGGGTATTACTAACCCTATCTCTAATGAGTTACTTGTCCTAGCATACTACTGACCCTATCTCTGACAAGTCTATATCCCATAGAGCCAAGATTTTTCTAACCAAAGCTCTGATACCAAGTGTGACGACCCGCACTGCCACTCACTTCAAACCGACCAAAAACCAAAACCCACGTTGATTCAAGGTAAGCAAAACTACGTATCGTTAAGGTTTATCAAAGAAAATACAGCGGAATACAAAGCTCACAGCGGAACAGATAAAATATAATCAGAACATATCATTGCAGCGGAAACATTTTTGAATAAAAATCTGATTTTACATACCATTGCTCCATGTAGACTTAATATAATATACCGATAATAGGGTACATCCAGCCATCATATGAAACTCCAGCTCTCTCTGGAACTCCAAGTCTTCAAGCTTGAGCTCGATCTCGAAAAATGAAAAACAAACTAAAGACTACCCATGTGGAAATTGTGGGCACCTGCAGTTTGCAAGGAAAAAACAAACTATGAGTCAATTATGGGACTGGTGTGAGAAAACGTTATTAACTAATCATATACTTAGCCTTATTTTGAATAAGGTATCTAAGGACCACGCCACATGTCTCTGAATGGGTTTACTCCCAAGGATATGTGCACAACCATAGCAACCAGAACCAAACATAGCAACCATAAGCCAGATTTTGGAAACAAGACTTTAGAAAAATGAACAATAATAAGTTCCAGGTCCCATCACACAATGCAAGTGCACACCAGAGGATACGGGTTTTCCTTATAATCGCAAAACATGCTTGATATAATTTTAAAACCAAACCATTTGATATAATAATGTCTAGGGTGTGGAAAATTCCTTTAAAAAATAAATTTATAAATCTTAGCCCCATAGTGCCCTATCCCACTATGTTGGCTACATAGGTATACAACCAAAAATCATAAAGGGTTTCGTATTGGAAGTTGGATTTCCATCAATAATCCTGGGCGATCGATTTTCCCAGTCCAATTCGGAACCCCCAGCTAGATTTCAGGATCCCGTCTGGCTCCTTTGGAGCGGTAAAATTGGTCCACCCTACTTCACGGATTGAAGTAACAGCATGAACATAACATCCCTCAGTCTTTGTGTAGACTGTCATCTAGGTATATTGACCTAGTCTGAGGTGCCTCTTCCAACAAACCACAAAATTAAATGCCTCGACTCTATACCATGGCATTACCTTTTGTCAGATGGAACGTTAAGTCCCTACACCTACGGTCAAAATCCTGTTTCGACTCATTCCGGGTAATGAGGCTCGCGAAGTCACATCATACACAAAGCTACGCATTTAAGCCATGCTCTAATCTTCAACTACAAGCCCCTTCTTTTCAACAAAAGTCTTGATCATTTCCACTTATCATGCTACACTATCATTCTTTAAAACACAAACTTCTATTCACCAATATACAACATTTGAGCTCATAGGTCTCAAAAGAAGGCTCATAAGTTTCAAAGAAGGGTGTTAAGCCAAAGGAAATAATTCCCTCCCACTACAACAAATATGCCCTTTTATAGCGTTTAATATCCGCTATAAAATAAAACTACAACGATTTTATAAACGCTATATATCAACAAGCTATAACAGGTCAGAAATATACAATAGCGCTAGTGAAACGCTATGGAAAACATTATTTTATAGCATGTTTGTTGCTATCTTAGACGCTATGTGTCAGTACAAATACCTTCTATAGCGTTTCATAACTTGCTATAGAAGATGTACATAGAATGATGCTGCTAGCATTTATGACGTCATTTAATTGCTATAATATGTTGATATGTTAGTTTTTATAGCTTCAAAAAACGCTATAGAATAGTTGGTGACTACCTTCTATAACATCATTTGCTTGCTATGAAAACTGCTTATAGCAACAGCATGACGCTATAGTATATAAAAGCTTGCAAAAACAGTCTTTCCATAGCATGGTTAAAACGCTATAACCATTTATCATTTTTGATTGTCATATATAGTCAAGCTTATAAAGTATAGATCTAATAATATATTATAAATTTCAAAAAGACATAATTATGACATTATAATATACGTAATCGAATGAAGTCAAAAGCCAAACCATAATGTATATATCCATAATAATTCGTACATAGTTTTCAACATATAAATATTTGTGACAAAAAGTAACCATGCATACAATGAATCGTACCAAACCAAAACGATATAAACTAAAAACAACCATCGACGAATGTCGTATAAAATACATTATGCAAGCATTATGCCTTCCAACTTGTACCAATCCCAGTATCATCATCATATACCACCTGTCATAAAAATGCACCAAAACATGGTTAGCAACAAGCACTTGTGAATTTCTTTTCATATTAAAAAAAAAGTCATGAAGTTAATGTTTCACTTGTTGTTAAACTTCATTGTTCTAGTATCATATTTCATTTACAGGCTTATCTCTTATTTTCATCCTAAAAAACAGTGTAGTTCACATTGCATCTTAAAGGGGGGGATGGGGGGCATTACATTCGATTCCCTCCTGACATCTTACGTGCAACACTATCATGTCAATATAGTGTTTGACTCATGTGATGGCCTAAACTCCTTAAATTCAACAACATTACAACCATGACTTCAAATCAGAAACACTACACACATTTTTTTTTCCTTCTCAATTTTGCTTCTTTTTAATCATAGAAAATAGAAGCTTTATTTTAAACTGGGAATTCTAATAATAATTCAAGATTTAATGCAAATGCTAATGATAATTCAAGATTTGATAATGTAAAAATATATCGGATCCAATATGAGCCTGTATTTAACAACTACCCTACAAAATACCCCGTGGATCATCCAATATATCAGATGTCAAAAATAGAAGAAATATGATTATTATGTGTAAGCCTTTTTAAAAAAATTATGGATTAAATCATGAACAAAAGAAAAATAAATAAAGAAATTGTACTTACTAGAAACAAATTCCATTATAATGTTCGCAACAGACCAAGCTATAGTAGTGCCAAGAGCATCTTCAATGACTTCTAAATCAAATGTCATTGTCCATAGACGTGCTTTTGGAATTTTTAGAATATCTACCCAAACTCTAATTGCATTTTTTTCAAAGGAACACCATGAACCATTGTAGTTGGACCGGTTGAAGACACACGTCCCAATGTAACTAATTCTCTCTTTCCCAACCAATCGATCAGCTTGCAGTTACCATTTGTCATAGAATTTGTACTCTATCAATTAAATAAATACTTTTTTATATAATCTTCAACAATTTGTACCATAAAAAAAGTAAATCAATTATAAATAATTTCACCTTCTCGACAACTCTCTTACATTACTCCTATAATTAGCGGATGATGCAGCATTAGTAGTTTCGATAATTACTTTTAATTCAGGCCATGCGACTTTCATACCAGCGGCTTCTCCAACTCGCGTCAAACCTTTAGTAGGCCTCCATAACAAAACATTTTTCACTTTTGGATTATCTATCCAAACCGCAACAGCAGCCGACCCAAGAGGGAGATCATTCACAAGTTGTTTTGGATCACTCGAAAGTAATTGTCCTTCTACAACCATTTCTTCGCTCTCACTCCAATCGATTAATTTGTATTTGTGATGTATGCTACTACTTTTACTCTATTAAAAAACATAATGATTATTATTTTTGTACATTCAAAATGAAAACTTAAGTAATATTAAAAATGATAGATTACCGCATTATCTTCTTTTTCCGAGTTATCGAAGTTGTGCAAAACAACTCTAGTAGATGGCCATGCTACTATCTCACCTTCAACTTCTCCAATATGAGTCAAATAAAGTGAAGGTGAAGGCCTCCACAAGAAAGCATCTGATTTCCTTACGGTGTCTATTTTAATTTACTTAGCATCAGAGCCTAGAGGGATTTGTTCAACAAGCTCATTTGGATCACAAGACACAATTCTTCCTTCCGCAACAATTTCATATGTCCCACTCCGGTCAAATAAATCACATGTGCCATATATTTTATCGTGCTTGTCCTACAATTAATCAAAAAAAGTAAATTAACAATAATTTAAATGTTAAATATAACGATATAACAATTAATTTAAATAACTTTTACCACTTGAGGTACATTTGCTTCATCACGGCTTTCTTTTGTCTGTCAATTAAATAAAAAACAACATTTGTGATGTCCAAAAAAAACCACAATAAGAAACAACACTTGCTCACATTATCATAATTATGGGATGCACTATACCGACCTAGAATTGAAGGTGGTGTAGGATTACCAAAATTTTCAGACCTTAACAGTACATTAAGGATTAAACTTCTTCAGAATTTAATTACTTCAAATGCATGAAAGCAAAATGCTTATCGAAATAAATTATAGGAGATGGCTGTTTATAATAATTAGTCCAGTACGAAGAAATCTATTTTAAGGCAAAAGGGAAATATATACACTATACCTGATCCTCAAAACCTGGCAAACTACCCAACGGTCCAGTAACTCTATCAAACAAACATGCCAAATTTACAATACCTAATGTAATAACATGCATGGAAATCATTATGATAGTTTGGTCTCCAGAACAACTATTCCCAAGAACAATTGTAATAACGTGCATGTGCATTCACCTCCCACCTTCCCAAACATTCAATCCTTCTCATGATTCCACCTACTTATCCATATTCAACTTAGATTTTCAAACCAAACAGCACAACACCTTCCCTTTCTAAATCATTCTCAACCGAACCAGACCCTCTCAAATCATTCTCAACCTCCCCTTTCACCTTCACTGTTATCACTTACACAAATCCTTCCTCTCTACTGACCAACACTAACTCGGATGCAACTTTATATTCAAACTTACAAATATAAAAAAAAATTATGATTTTTGAATATATATTTATCTAGAAGGCAACCTTAAATAGTACTCCAGAAGCTCCCAAATGTCTAATTGAAATATACGCTTATAAAGCTTTGTCGGACTACATATGTGCGAGAGAAGGCAACTGTCAATGGGTGCACGCTGAATATCCATGGAAGCCATTAATATGCATCCACTATACAAAAATTGGTCATAATATATCAAAATACACTTTTATAAAAGCACTGTATCTCAATTTTCGCTTAGGGGGCATCATAATATACTCAGCAAAGGAAACTTATCAAAAACACCAAACATGAATATGGCTACAATACAAAACCATCCGCTTGTGCAAAAGAAGAATCATCAGCCTGTGCAACACAGTTCGAATGAGACGATCAAGCAACATCAAAACTACTTCAATATTGCTTCCTCAACTAAAGTGCATGGAAATATATGAACGATAAGTGTTCCAAGTTAAGAAAAATATGAACTAAATTGTTTCCAGGTTAGGCAAATATGAATAAGAGGTGCATGTATATGGCATAGGAAAGCCAGTAGCATATATTTGTCATTAATATCACATTAATAGGGTACGAACCATGATAGGTTAACATGTTAGAATTAAAGTTAATACCAGCGCATACCTGATTTTTAACAAGCATTTGAACCACCGTGGTTAATTCTGAAATTTTATTTTGCATGTTGATGGCTTGTTTATCCCTTACGTGTGACCATATTGCCTTGGTGTAGGTCATACCCCTTCCCATTGCTTTCAATCGTCCTGATCTGTCTTGTCCCAACACAACACTTTTGCAAGCGCGTCTTCTTTGTAATTAACTTTTGAGCTAGAATTTGATTCATTGTTGATTTGTTTAATTTTATCCTATACAAGTTGTCATACATACATATTATACACAATGAAACTATCACAATAAGAAACAAATTGTTATTTAATAAAATTTTAAAGTACTTACAACAGTCTCTGCTGCAGTCATATTTACAGGTTCGCCATTTTTTCGAGTGTGAGATTTGATCCAGACGTGGGATCGAGTGATAGAAGACAACTGAGGACTCGTCTTTCTCTATATTTAAGAAAATGTATTACAACATGTCACATTAAATGAGCAGCTTAAAAATATTATGGTCGGTAAATCAATAATTCTTACCAAATCATCAGCCACACGAGCCATTCCTTTACGACTACATGTGTGTGGTATCTGCTTCTTTCTAATAGCTTTATATTTCTGACTCAATTCCTTGACAAAAAAATACATTACATATGTTGTTTAATAGCATACAATCTCATCAACAATAAATGTGTAACTACTGCTTAATTTCATCAATAAAACAAGAAACTATTTTTTCCTTAAACTCTGAAGTTGTTTTAGACTTCACAAACCTTTTTCCACTCATTCAAACTTAGGTTGTCGGGTTTTAACCTATTTCGTTCTTCTTCGTTCTTTGCATTTGCTATTTCGCGAAATAACCTAGATTTTGAAGCTCTAAAAATGCACCCCCATTTGCTGAAATACGCCCTCTTTTTGCCATTCCTCATCAAGCTTAAATCTAACCTGTAGTATAACGCATTATAACTTGAATTGAATTTGATGAACCACAAGAACAAAAGGATAAATTTTAAAAACAAATATAAATTTTCATTGGGATATAAAGTCTCAAAAAATGTTTAACATGGCATAATTTAACAAATAAAAACTTTATAAAACATCAGCAAAAGATCAAAGCCCGTAATGATTTAACATGGGATAACTATGAACAAGTTTCATATGGACTTCAAAATGACCGAACTATGAATTTGCATCATATGGGGCAACAAGAGCATCAAAATATAGAATGAATGCGATAGGTTAACTAAGCACAATTAATACATTGGTGTATTTTATTCATTGTTCAACCATTTGCATGCTGTCAATCATGTTAAAAAAGTACATTCGCTCTATGTTTGTTAACGTTAATAATATTTATTAAGGAGAAATAAAGAGTACGCATATGCACATCTCTATTTAATTGAATTAACCGGAAGACAAAAAAATACGGTGTTTAATTTACAGTGTTTCTGTCTTCCACTTGCTTATACAGTGTTAAAAAAAAATAAAGTGTAGACAATAGAATTAACTCTACGACAGAGCTGCTCCATGGAATGGTGCGTTATTACCATCTGCATTAGAGAATGATCTACTAGTATGCATTTGTTCAATAGTATCAAGACCTAGTACTTGTAATGCTGATCTTTCCAATGTCAACATTCCTCTAATCTAGATCCATCGGTTCATTTCTAACTCAAACAATGATGGTGCTCTTTCATATGATAAAACAATGATGGTACTCATCCATAAAGTAATAAATGGACATGTCAGAAGTGAAAGAAGATGTGTTCAGCATCAGGAAATGTGTGTGTATGTGTGTGAAACTGAGATAAGATTTTATTTTAAAAAAAAATAGTGTATACCTGAATGCATTCCCATAAAGCAACTTGTAATTCATCACTTAGTTGTGCCCACAAATCAAGCGTAACTGGAACATGTTCTCTTACTAGCGAACCTAAATATGAGAATCAAAATATACTGATAAAATATTGTAGAAGCACTAAGAATCACTTTTATTATATATTATAGTTAAATAAATAACAAAAATTATAGAACATCAAATTTTATCAAATAGAAAATAGATATCATTTTTGCAAATATATCGGTATCACTTTAGATATAAATAACAATCAAAATAAATTGTTAAATAACAAAGCGTCAACTCTAACTAAACAGTTACTAGGTATCCATTTTGCATTATTTTGGTATCACTTTCTTCGTAAATGGCTACCAAATAAAGAATTTAAGTTACATGGGATTAACTTATATTAAATAGAAACAAGGTATCATTTTTTCCAAATATGGGTAACAGTCTATTATAAATAATAATCAAAATAATATATTAATAACTAAGCATCAACTCAAACAAATAGCTACTAGGTACAATTCTTTTAACAATTTTGGTTGAAAGTAGTACCACTGGCCAAAAAAAAAGCCTATACACCTATCAATCTATGAAATTTCCTTCAGGAGCATGTCAGAGCATAGCCTTTTTATTATGCATCCTCATCCGATTGTGTTCTTGTCATCATGTCAAAGTAAATAAAGTTTCGATTATGTCCTGTTATTCTTCATTCAAGTATTTTAAGCATTTGCAGTGTGCTAGTTATAAATAAGAAAATGTTAGTTTTACTAAGCAATTAGCACTAGGATGGATTCTTTTATACCAATTTTAGCAATAATAAAATGCCAGTTTTACTGTAGGGAATAAGAAGCCACTAATGAGGCGCAACTGATACATTAATATTATAGAAAGTTGCCTCCTTTAGAAAATAACAGCCAACTATAAAGACTACATAACATGTACAACACCAACCACCTCTACTACTAAACTGTTATTTAAGAGAATGAAACCAGAATAATTTTTAATAGGAACCAAGTCAAACTAATCCAGTTCATATTTAGTTAACATTAACTTATGTCCATAGGTTTTCCAAATTGCTTTGACAATTCAACATGTTAAAATTTATTCATAGCTTTAGTAACTCCATTTCACAAACTATTGAAATGATATTACATATTAAACCAACATAACTACATAATCAACATTCACAATCAAAATCACAGAATTCGTACTCGTGGCAAAACAATGGCAACAGGCATAACAACTCTTTTTTCACCTCTCAGTCCTCAGTATCCGACTCGGACCCGGAACAGCACCCGCCTTTTTTCAGTGTCCTACAAGTTTGAATCACCGGTGTCCAGATGAACGACAAACTCTTCCAAAAATGGTGGTAAATTAATAAAAAAGCGAATACTAAATGGAAAAGATTCATGTTTGGTAATTCCGCCGTCAAATGGAGAAAAACCGATTGCACTTATTAAGTTTATTGGCTGCGCTTTTGTTGGTGTGGCTCCTGAAGCCACTTACAGTCACTTAATGGAGCTCCTAGTCAGAGAAGGATTTTTAATAATTTCTATACTGTATAATGTAACATTTGATCATATCAAAACATCTACAGAAATCTTTGATAGATTTCATATGTGCATGGATGTCCTTTCGATTAGTGGAATCTCTGATGCCAATCTACTACCCTCTGACCTCCTCGGTCTTCCTATATACTCAGTTGGCCATAGTAATGGTGCATTGCTTCAGCTACTGATTGGTTCTTCTTACTCGGAAAAAATACCAAAGGCCAATGTTGTCATCTCTTTCAACAACAGACTAGCTGGGGAAGCTATTCTGTAAGTCGAACAAGTAGGCCCTATAGTAAGCCAAATTATGGCTATAGTGGAAGCAAATCCTATGTACTCATTTGCCAGAAATGCCTCAGGTGATCTATGGAATGTGATTCATCCAGAGCACTAATACGAGAATATGAAGAAGAAGCTGCTACACATTTAACTAAGTTCATTGATTAACTACCATTTGTCATGAATTAGGGAGCTCAGGTTACATCTGAGTTCAACCCAACACCGTCTGAGAATCGCAAGTTCTTAAAGGAAGTGTATAGTGTTTGTCAAACATTACTGGTGAAATTCCATGCCGACAACATTGCCAAAACAGATCAAGTTGAAGATATTTTATGGCCTCGTGTTAAGTCTATAAGTTTCAGCATCATTAAAGTTTGATTCTCACATCAAAAAAAAACTATTCTTTCATTGTCAATGATCCTTCTTTTTTACTAGGTGGATTTGAACTCAAAGTCCTTCTAAAAGTATCATTTCCTATTTTTAATATTTATATTTCTTCGTATAGCTCCTTGGAGAGTGATTCGTCTAGTATATCTTACCATTAGTTTAGTGTTTTAGGGGCCTAATCTTTATGAACTTGCAGAATGTTGCTTATTGGTCAGTACAAGAATTGATGAACTTGAAGCACCAGAATTCATGTGAGTAGATATTTCAAATAAATAACAACGTGGTTTCTCTATGAGATGGTGCATAGAAATGCTGAACTTAATTTTTCACTCCTACCAAACTTAGTAACATATCTTTATTTCCATTGTTTTTAGATTAAATGTTGTATTCATTTGCTTAGTAATTGAGTCATTAGTGAAATAAAGGATTTAATAAATGAGGATGACTTAATTTTTTTACTTTAGTGTTGTATTAATAGAACTCCATGTTGGTTAAAACGTGTAAATTAGGTACATATTTTTCTTCTTATATTCGTGCTATTCTGTTTTTTAATACACACACACGCACGCGTGCGCGCGCACACACACACACACACACACACACACACACATATATATATATATATAAGGCGTTAAAATATAATAACAAACTTGTTTCAGTATTTTGTTAAAGCACAGATCAGTTTGCACATTTTGCATATTAAATTCTTGATTTTTTGTATTATTGTTCTATAGGCATGCTTTTTCCCAAAAGGAAAAAAAATTCAAACTTCTTCATTTTTTCCACTATTAATTCTATACTTTTTGACAAACTTTTTAATTCATTTTTTCTCATTCCTGTTTTTCAAAAATAAAAACCTGATCCAACACATTTAATTGGTATAAGGACTACTCTTGCAAACACATCAAAAATAAGGACTTAACACTCAAAGCGCACTTCAATTAGATTGTTTCGATGAATGTATCAAGTTTGATGTCATAAAAAGGACTTGATGATATTACTAAAAGTAATGCTTTTGCTTCTTTATTCTTATCATCCAGCTTCAGAATCACCTGACGAAGAAAATTATATGGACCCATGCACTCTTAAATGCTATTCACATACTCTGGTACCATCTAACAATTCTGCTATAGTTTGGAGTTCTAATCCAGAAAACCAACTCGTTCAAGCAAGTGGCAACTTCTCTAGAAAAGGTTATTTTACCAGGAAATCATCTTACTCCATGTGTAAAGGATTTTAAATGGGAAGTGGGAGATTATTATACTCCAGCAGATGTTGTTGCTCAGAGTTTCAAAACTCTCGCTCTCAATGATACTCGAGTTCTTGCGAAATGCATTGTAGACTGGTTTAAAGGAATCAAGAATCGCTGATATTTGGTTGATTTCAATGAAAATATGAATACCCAAATATTATAGAAACCTGACTACTTGATATCAAATGTATTATAATTTGAAGCCCTCCATTAATAGTGCTCAGTTGGTATAAAATTAAAGTTCAGAATCATTGAGTAAAAAAAAACATTAACAAAACATTATTTTTTATAAATTTTCATTGATATTTATGGTAGCATTTACTCACAAATCACGAATCACACCCATGCCATTAGCACGGGAATTATACTAGTATTGTAAAAAATTGGTTGTGACATGTTTTAGTTAAACCTACTCTTCGATATTACACAAAACAAATGATGCAAAAAAAATTGAGTAAGATCTTATAATGTGACTGGATTTTTAAGGCAACAAGGAAAACATAGGTAATTTTGCAACTAAAGCATGCAAAGAAAACAAAGAAGAAAGGGAAGTCATGAAATTAATTTACAGCAACCAAAAAGCAATGAATTTTTTTAATACCCTTTTTCAGCCATAGAACCACAATTCACCAGTCCAAGGCTCAATCATTCAACTTAAAATTGATAAGCATGTAATTAGATATTCAAAGATAAGCCATTTTCACATATATCATTAAACTCAGAATTAAACTCAGATTTAAACAGTTAGCGATGAAAACTTCAATTCAACCATTAAACTCAAAATTTAAAAAAAAAAGGGGGAAATTATACCAAATTCACGGCTTCGTGATTTTGACGACTTCGACTTCCACATCTCAGTAATGTCCAGAATCGATTTGAGTCAGCCACCGAGTGAGGAGGAAATTTGTACGCAATAATTGCAGAAGACTAGAAGAGATTCGGAGAGGACAGTTGTCGGAGATGAGACGAGAGAGGGGACTTGTCGAGATGAGGGGGATTAGGAGTGGGAAATTGGAAAGGAAAAATAGGCATAGAGTTTGGCAAAAGGAGGGAAATGAAAATTTTAGCCGCCAATGTTAATTAAGTTAGAACGAGAGCGATTATCACGCTATGTTCTATGTGAACGGATCGCTAACCCATTTAAATTATAGCACACCAAGTTTACGTGCTATTCCCATTGCTATTAATTAAACATTTTCTTGTAGTGGCCCCCAAACAGAAGTATGTATAGTAAATGTCAGCCTGTATTTTATAAAATACAATGTCAGACATGAAATCCATTAACAAGTTTGTGACATCCCACGTCCATTCATGTCGCTCACTAAGGGGATGCATTAACTTTCATGGAGCATTATAAGAGTATAGAACAGAAAATCACAAGATAGATATATAAAATGGTAGTTAAAAATTCAAAATTTATTCATTGTAGCGGAAAAGCAAAACATGTTTGGTTACAACATCAAAACCACATACTAAAGCCAAGTACACAAATATCCATCTTGAACAAAATTATTTTCAGATTACATAAAAGCAAAACAATAATCCCATTCCAAAATGCCATATGAAAGAGAAACAAAGATGAGCATTATTTTCAGCACTTCCAAGCACTTCCAGTAGAGATAGAGAAAGATACCCAAATAAAACTTTGCTAGATATACCCTGAGAACCTGTAGGGGAGAGGGGAAAAATAGAGGCGAAACAAAAAGGGTCAGACATAAAGTCTAGTGAGTCCATTGACTTTAACAATACGATTTGTAAAGTAATAGGATAAGAACATAAACTGGATATAAGAGATGACTATAACATAAGCAGGTATGACAAGGTAAACCAGATGAATAAGGTATAACATCGATTGCACTTCTAACTACTATAAGATATTTCCTACATTGCACCAATACTAGTCTCATACTAAAAGTTGATCCCTCCCTACTAATTATAATAATGGTACCTTCGTGTACTTCTAGCTGCTCTCGTAGGTGCCCACTTGCTCCTGCCCCCACTAGTTGTACCCACTACCCTCCCCATTCGATCGGCTTCCTAACTCATAGATACTCGTGCTGGACCCACAGTAAGGTGCATCACTCCCTAAAGTGGAAACCCGATACTACTAAAATTCACTGCTTATATGTACACGATGCAACAACATCTTACCTACCAGCCCGGACCCACGCACGCTATAATGTCCCATATATTTGTAGTATAATTAATTAATTTAATTATTTATAGTGATTTAGAGAATTTAATGGTTGTTTAATTAAATAACTTTGAATATCTAATTAATATAATAATTAAATAATATATATAATTCTGAAATAATCAAAATTAGCTGAAATGGCAATACGGTGTGAATTGGGCAATTTAAAATATATAATTCAGTTTAGAGTTGAATTATGTTAACTAATATACTATATAAACGAAGTTTGAACGTATAATTATATAATATAATCGAGCCCGTAATGGCGCTGCAGTTCGTGATTTGGCGATTTGAACTTCAACTGAATATACAGGGTCTGTTTTAACTTGGATTTCTGTGAAAAAAGAAACGTTCGGAGCTGGTGCAGTGTATTTTTCTAATGGAAGAGAAAAATTGGGATTTCATTGTGTAGATTTTGAGTTATGTCCAAATCAAATTTTCAAATAGTCGCTATAGAATTCCTTTATAATTTATAACCATTTATTTATATTTTAAAAGGATTTAAATATAAATCAAATATCGATATAACTGGGAAATTGGAAATATCAATTTATAAATCCAATTGGAGCTGTATGATATTCTGTTGGGAATATATACGATAATATTTATTTATCAATATTTAATTTAATTATTTTTAAATATATTTATATATTTAAATGGGTTATTTAAAGCTTAAAAAATAGCCAGTTTTGCAAAAGATCTCCGTTTTCGACGAAACTAATTTTGTTGGATCCGCAATATTAAATTATTGTTAGATTTCAATTTTCGTGATTTTTAAAGTCAGTATGTGGCCGTACGGTATTTTAATGTGAAAAATGGTCGATAATTTGACCTTTAAAAATACGCTGTGTGAGCAAACGGAGTTGGAATTCGACAAAACCAGTTTCGTTGGGTCTGTAATGTCAAACTGTAGCTACATGTCTATTTTCATCAAAAACGGGATTCGTATATGACCATACAGATTTTTAATTGATAAAAACAAACTGCGACGGATTAAAAATGAATATAAAATCAAATACAAAAATAATGTTCCTTCTTTATAAATACTTACCCTCTCTAAACCTAATTCTTCCTCTGCACAGTCAAACGAAATTCAAGCCGTCAGACTTATTTCTCCAAAAAACATTCTTGAGTTCTAAATTCAATATAAATTCATTCAAAAATTCAAAAATCCTAATACATATAAATATGATATCCCGGGATAATGCTCGTCGACCTAGTGTAATTCTTAGTGGAGTTCGAACTAATCTAGTTCGCTGGGTTCATATGGCGGTGAGTTAGGGTTCGGGTTATCGAAGGATTGAGGCACAAATGCTCGAAATGAAGTTTGTATTGGGATCGAGGGGATCGAGTTGGATTTGTAGGCAAAAGTTTGGGATTTTTGTTGAATAAGATTGTCGCTCGATGTTTGGGGCTCGACAGGAAACTGTATGTGACGTGTTTCACATCGGTGAGGCGAAAGTGTTCTCATGGTGACGAAATTAAAGAGAGCTTGATGAGGGGTTTAATGGTGGAGTCGGTATGTGTTTTAATGTATTGTGGAGGGAGGTCGTTGGATTTGAAAATGGGCGGAAATGGCCACTTGCGTTGGGAGGGTACGGGATTACTGGTGATGAAGAAGAAGAGGGATGATGATCGAGTGGTTTAATGTTAAGAAGGAGATTAGTAAAGGTTTAGTACGTGGATTTTAAAGAAGAAAAAGAAATATACACCGTTAAGAATGAATTAGGTTCGACACTTCGGTACTCCGTGAAGCAGATCGATTTTTTTTCAAATTCTTGAATGAAGATAGTGTAACAACCCGGAAATTATGAGCCAATTTAAAATTTTTATTTTGGCAGTTTTAATGAATTTTGAATATTTAAAATGAATTATTTTAAATATTAATGACGAGAAATTTATTTTGAATAGAAATAGAACGTATATATTTATATAGATCGTCGTTAGAATATAAATATTTGTTTTTAAATATAAAAGGAATTGAAAATGGCGCGGTAGTTTGAAATTTTGATTTCGAATTTCAAATGAATGTACAGGATTCAAAATAAACTGGATTTTGGCAAAACCAAAAATATTTGAATCTATTTGAAAATATCTTTCCAACGAATCCGAAAAATTGAAATTTCATAGCGGGAATCAAAAGTTATGCCCAGTTGAAAATTCAGAATAGTCGCTATGGAATTCTGGCCCTTAAAAATGGAAATTTTGCAAACGACCTCGGTTTTCGATGAAACCACTTTTGTTGGATCTGAGATGTCAAGTTATTCCTAGATCCCAAGATTCGTAATTTTCTGAATCAATATGTGAGCGTGGCCAAGTAAAACGTGTTTTGATAGTTTCAATCAATTTCGATCGACCAGAAAATAGCCATTTTTCAAACGATCTCGGAAATTGACGAAATTAGTTTTGTTAGAGCCGTATCATCAATACGAAGCTAGAAAATATTTTTTGGGAATTTTTAAAGTTAGTATGGGGCCCTGGTAAATTGAAATGTGCGTTCAAATTCAATATATAGATTTATATTTTGATTTTGACGGAAATTGATCGAAACAGTTGAATCAGCGTACGATACATATCCCATTGTGTTCGGAATGGGGGTAATCAGCTGTGGATGACAATCGGTGGGTTCGATTTAGAGTTCGAAATAAAAAGTTGCTTTTTGAGAATAAATTAAAAAAAATATTAATATATATACTCTTCTCTTTCCTCCCTCCTTCATTATTTTTCCAAATCGATTTCTGATAAAAAAAAAGAAAAAAAGAAAGAGAAGAGCAGAGGGGCGCGCAGCCTCCTCTGACGCCGCAGCGGCGGCGCCGAGACCACCGCCGACGCCCTAGCCCGCCCCCACCACCATCGCGACCTGCGCAAGCCCCTTCCTCTTCCCTGTCACCTCCTCCTCTCTCCATTTCCCCTTTATTTTCATCGCCCTAGCCCCCTCGAGCCGACGCTCCTCCAACCCGGCACCCCTGCCGCTCCTCCACCGCGATGGCCTACACTTCGACGTCGAACCTCTCCCCACCTCCAATGCGGACCAGAAAAGCCCTCCCAAACCCTTGAACCCAGCTGTACAGCCACCGTGGACCCCAATAGCACCACCGCCACCTCCATTCTCCGCAGTGAGCTTCCACCATTAACGGTACGGAATAAACCTTGAGTATTTAGTTAATTTCGATTTTTATTTAAGGTAAAAAGTATAAAAACCCGTTTTTTATATAGCATATTCTTAAAAATCAATGTTTATCTATATTATGGCATTAAAGAGTAATATATGATTTTTATTTAGAAAAAGAAATGATTTTTAGTTTAATAAAGTTGAGATTTTTATAATAATAAAGACGAAATTTTTATATGATAAAGTTATAATTTTTATATATATGATTTTAAAATAAAAATTCGATTTCTATATGTATGAAGTGAAGAATAAAAATATGATTTTTATATTATAGAGAGGATAAAAATATGATTTTTATATACTAGAGAATATAAAAATGTGATTTTTATATGAGTGGCGATATAAAAATAAAATCTTTATTAGTAGAAGAGCGATATAAAAATAGAATTTTTATCTATATAGTAGTAGTATAAAAACGTGATTGTTAGCTATATAGCGTAGTTATAAAAATGTGATTTTTATATACATAGCAACAATATAAAGATGCGATTTTTATATATGTAGTGGATACGGACAACGAAAGGGACAAAAGGCGGACACGACAAGATTTTCTACATATGAAGAGTCGTGGTGTCTGGTTTAGCTAATCGGTGAGAACTTCTCACTTTATTTCTTGTTTTCTAGTTAAAAATATATACTAGGATGCAAACGGTGCTTAGCAGCACTCGACACCCATTGTCCACAAACCATGGACGACTTGTTTGATTTTGTTGTGTGGTGAAAATTGATTGTGAAGTGGAATACATGGAAATATATTCATGTGTTGAATAGGAAATATATTCATTTGTTGAAATAAATTATTTATCGTTCAAAATATAAATTTAACATGAATGTGAATAAATAAGTATTTATTTACAAATCAGACGATTTGTTTATGTACACCCATTTAACTAATATGGATTGGGACGATAAATTTTACACATCGCCCGCATAAATAAAAATCTGTGTTTGTTGATTTGAAACCCCACACGGGTGTTGGGATGATATTTGGCGTACACTAATCCCAATTGTTTAGTTGTATGTCAATCGATAGGTTGACAGACTATGTAAGCGTTAGTTATTTATGTCTAATGCTTATGCAGTTGTGTAGTGCACTCTGGATGATAGTTAATTACTTATCGTTGTTATTATATACATGTGTTGTATGGAATCCATATAATTAACATTATATGGTAATTGATTGGGCCTCATTCCAATTCGGAAAATAAAGAATATTAAAATATAGATTCATGTGTTGAATAGAATAAATATTCATGCGTTGAATAAAATATATATTCATGTGTTGAATAGAATAAATATTCATGTGTTAAATAATATATATATATATTCATGTGTTGAAAATATCATGTGTTGAACGAAATATTTTAACAATAAAATTTACGTCTTTATCATATATAAAAGTAGAAACTAGCTGGAAACTAGTTAAGATGAGTGGTTTCCTGGGTATTGATCTGATGTTGGTTTCGGCCTTTGGAGTTAATACTTAGGGAATCGTTCTCATACTAATTTACAGTTGGAACTGATTAAGAATTAAATGATAGAAATCATAATTTTTTAAAATATATTAAATAACAAAAATAGTCATGTGTTGAGAATATTCATCTATTGAATAAAATATATATTTATGTGTTGAAAATATACTGTGTTGAATGAAAAATTTTAACAATAAAATTTACATCTTTATCATATATAAAATTAGAAACTAGCTGGAAACTAGTTAAGATGAGTGGTTTCCTGGGTATTGATCTGATGTTGGTTTCGGCCTTCGGGGTTAATACTTAGGGAATTGTTCTCTTACTAATTTACGTTTGGAACTGATTAAGAATTAAATGGTAGAAATCATAATTTTATAAAATATATTAAATAACAAAAATAGTCATGTGTTGACAATACTCATGTGTTGAGAATATTCATGTGTTGAAAAATATATATTCATGTGTTGAAGAAAATATTCATTTGGTGAATAGAATAACGAAGTTATTGAAATATATAAAGCCGTGTTGATTAGATATGCGCCATTTTGACGCGAACGATATTTATATCGATTATATTTGTTTTTATAATGAATATAGAAAAGGAAGTGATTTCAAAATGTAACTTTTTGAAAATATTATCATTTATATGTTAATGATATGGAATATTCAATTTTGATTTAAAATTGAATATGAAGTTGAAATCGTTTTTAAAACGAATTTAAAACAATTTATAAAATACGTTTAGAATTGAAATCGATGAAATATATATAATATATATTATATATATTAAATGGCCTGAATAGAACGCGCCGCGCCACGGCAGTTCGCGAATTTCGACCATTGACTTCGAATTGATGTTGCGGGAGATCCGATCGTTGGATTCTCCTGAAACCGGAACTGTTGAGTTCGTATCGAAAAGAGCTTTCCAATGAATATTAGAAATTTGAAATCTAACGGTTGGATTTGGAATTATTTCCAAATCAAATTTGTAAAAGGTCGTTGTAAGTGCAGTTCGGTGGTCGTTATTGAAAACCGACTGTACGGGCATTGATAAAATTATTAAAAATATTAATAATTTGTGTAAAATCATAATATATGAATTGGAAAGAACTGGGATGAAATATTCCACATTTGTAAGGATAAAAATATATTTTTATCGAAATGAACTAGTTATGAACTAGAATTATAATCCAATATTTTTGAATAAATAAATTGGATTTGAAGTGGTTTTAAAAGTAATCAGAATTTCCAATATACGAATTGAAATGGATTTGAATCGAAATTATCTTTGGAATATTTCGATGTTGGATTTCGTGATTATACAGATATGGTTGTGAAAATTTGAAAGATATATTTATATCGTTATTTCCAATATGATATTTGTTTGTTTCAAAATTTGATATTGAATATAAGCCGATATATTTCTATTCAGAGCCTTGTATTTAATATCAAATGAGATTTTGGGTTCGTCGTGAATGGTGTCTTAAATAACACTGTTCTTGGACCTAATTTAGAAAAGAATAAATCTTTTAATTAAGATTTAGTGAAATTGTACAGTTAATTAGTATTTAATTGGAATTGAATCTAAATTGGTTTTTGGGGTTTATCGTGAGCGGTGTTTTGAATAACACATGTTCTTTAACCCAATTAACAACGAAATGTGATTTTGAGTTTATCGTGAACCGTGTTTTAGATGACATTGGTTCTTTAACCCAGTTAAACACAGGATATTGGAATTTGGGAAGATTAAAACTAAATGGAGTTTTAATGAATCTTTAATTAGGCTGAAATGATCGAGAATGGAGTATCACCAGTTTTGCTCCAAACGATAGTTAAATCTTTAATTACATTTGAACGTGAAATGGTAATTAATATTTACCGATAACACCGTGGTGTTAGATATGGAGTATTACCAATTTTTCTCCATGGGATGAATAGGTTGGGATTGGGAAATAAAATAAATAATTACCTCGGTGTGGTTCGCAAATCCCGACTAGTTTGGAAAATCTTAACATGGTTTGAAGTGATATCCAAAGGAAGATTAAATAATAAATTTAAAAGAATTTATCTTTGATAAATTTAATGGGAACATTTCCCAAAGGATGTGAATATTTGAATAAAGAATATCCTGAATTGGAATGAGGCATATGTTGTGTTTGTGTAACATTTGTTTATTATATACACGGGTTATTCGGAAAGGCCGAGTTTATACCCTTCTGAATAACTGATTCAACGATAAGTCGAAGATGAAGACAGTGGTTGAAGCCTGGAGTTCTTTACATCATTTGGATGATTACTGATGATCTTGATTGGGTTGTACACCCAAGAGGAGGGAATCGGTTGGTGATCGTCCAGACGTATTTGGAGATCGAAAAAATATGCGAGGAATAAGGTTCCTCCGGTTTCGTTCAAACCCAGAACGAACTTGTAATTGGACTGTGTTTCTGACATTTGATTTTATTCTGTGTGATTGATTTCTATTAAAAATATATCTGTTTGGCGGCGGAGAATTTATTGTCTTACTTGACGCCCTTCTCTGAGATGTACGAGCTCAGAGGTTATACATTGATGGATATCAATCGCATGGCATGAATTGCCTGTGTGGCATGCCTAAGTGGAAAATGATTAAGGCTTCTGTTGAAAAGCAAAGTCTTGTGGTTGATGATCAAAGCACGGCCTATGTGGCATAACTTTGTGTATAGCGTTGATTCGCGAGCCTCACATCTCTGTATGAGTCAAAAACGGGATAGTGACCGTTGGGAGAACACGACGTTTCTTTCTAGCTATGGGTGATGTCAGTGACCTACCAACCCTGACATTTATATACTTTTAACCTGTGTGGTTGTTGGACGCGAGGCGCCTCGGATATAGGTCTGATAGGACCAGGAAACATGTGTTCAGGAATAACTAATCCTCAAAAGTAAGAGAGGACCGGCCCAACCGATTCCAAGGATCGCTGTGTGTGGTCCTGAGACTTTTGCTAGAGTGTCTCGAACGGAGAGGAGCTTGCCCCTTGCCTCGACTCATGACGGAATTCCAATTTCCAATACGACCTTTGCGGTTTTAATTGTAGAACTAGTATGGCGACATGATATATGGTACCCATGCCATCTATGATTGATACTTATGATTGAAATTATTTTGACATTATACACTGATAGTAATAATAAAAGTTGGAATTTAGCGTATCAAGCATTCTTTGGCTATTATAAGGTAAAACCCTATCCTCCGGCTTGCGTTGCATTGTGTGACGGGACCTGGGTCTTATAATAGCTTCATTTTTCTTTATTTAGCATTGCGATGTTGTTTTATGCAATGGTATTCTTGGGAGGAAACCCGTTCCGTGTTATACGACGTGGTCCCTTGATTTACCTAACTTTAAAATAAAGATTAATAACTGTTTTAGTTCTCACACCAGTCACATGTCTGACCTGGAGTTCATTGTTTTAACCTAAACTCTGGGTGCCCCTATTTTCCACACGGGCAGCTAGTAGTTTTGGTTTTGCAGATTTATATTCATAGAATCCTGCTATATAGCTGAAGTGATATTCGGAAAGCTCTGTATCCGTGTATTTCTTTCAGTTGTGTTTTGTATTATTTTTCCGCTGCAGTAATGTTTTTAAATCTCTGATATTTGTCAAATGTGTAATATTTATTCATACTCTGTATGTTCTTGTATCCTGATGGAATTGTTGTAATAAACAATGAAATGTTCTTCTGTTTGTGTTTCCATTCGTCTTGTCCTCAAAGCAATTCGTTCTTTCCTTCATGGGGAAGTTACAGGTTACTATAGTGGTATCAGAGCTCTGGTTTACAGAGCTCGAGAACAAGAGACACATTAGAACCGTACGAAAGAATTCATCAGAAATTGGATTAGTAATATCCAATGAGAATGACTCGTTAGAGATAGGATCAATAGTATCCTAGAACAAGTGTGAATAGTATATTTTTAAAAATGAAAACAAATTTTGTTTTGAAAATTTAAATCATATGCGTATTTGAATATTTATTTGTATTGAATTTGGACAATCCAATATATAAAGATTTTCCATATACGCCTTACAAACGTGTATTCAAAGTTTTAATATACTGGATAGATATAGAATCACACTCTAGTCGCCCGGAGATAATTCTGGTAATGCGGCCGCATTATCAGTATTTGTGTTCGAGTTTCGAAAGTGAGATTTCTATATATTTCCAATGGACTGGTATGAAAACCAAAACTAGATAGGGTTTATTGTTGTGAATTGGCATCAAGAACATGATTTTCTGTATATATATAACAAATTATGAATTTGAAATGATAATCCACTAATTGGTTGCTGGTTGTGTTGTTTGATTGTTGGTTTCATTTATTAAAATTTTGAACCATTTAGCCTAATGGAACCGATATTAAATTGTATTGAAAAATGATTACAATTGCATGCATATACATGTTTATACACTGAACAAGTCATAGCAAGGAGGCTAGAGCATAAGAATAAAATTGTTTGCCCGACAAATAGGTACATATTTACAAATTTATTGGGTTTGGATGATTTTATGAGCCGATTGGCTAGCCACTTGGCTTTTTCCTTTTCTTTTGGAGTGGTGAGGGCCATGGGAGGCTATTTGAAATATCCCGAAGCTCCCGGTGCAGGGGAGATTATAAGGAAATTTTTCAAAAATTTAGGGTGTTAGCCAAATTTTTGAAAAATTTGAAAAGTTCTTAGAAACTGAAAAGTTGAAGAACTTAAGCCGTAAAGAAAATAATGGAAGTTGAGTTGATTTGTAAAACAACTTTTAGCTTTGTTCCCTTTCGGGGACGAAAAGTTTTAAGTGGGGGAGATTGTAACAACCCGGAAATTCTGAGACAATTTAAATTTTTTATTTTGGCAATTTTAATGAATTTTGAATATTTAAAATGAATTATTTTAAATATTAATGACGAGAAATTTATTTTGAATAGAAATAGAACGTATATATTTATATAGATTGTCGTTAGAATATAAATATTTATTTTTAAATATAAAAGGAATTGTAAATGGCATGGTAGTTTGAAATTTCGATTTCGAATTTCAAACGAATGTACATGATTCAAAATAAACCGGATTTTGGCGAAACCAAAAATATTTGAATCTATTTGAAAATATCTTTCCAACAAATCCAAAAAATTGAAATTTCATAGCGGGAATCAAAAGTTATGCCCTGTTGAAAATTCAGAATAGTCGCTATGGAATTTCGGCCCTTAAAAATGGAAATTTTGCAAAACACCTCGGTTTTCGACAAAATCACTTTTGTTGGATCCGGGAAGTCAAGTTATTGCTAGATCCCTAAATTCGTAATTTTCTAAATCGATATGTGAGCGTGGCGAAGTAAAACGTGTTTTGACAGTTTCAGTCAATTTCGATCGACCAGAAAATGACCATTTTTCAAACGGTCTTGGAATTTGTCGAAATTAGTTTTGTTAGAGCCGTATCGTCAATACGAATCTAGAAAATATTTTTTGGGAATTTTTAAAGTTAGTATGGGGCGCCGGTAAATTGAAATGTGCGTTCAAATTCAATATATAGATTTATATTTTGATTTTGTTGGAAACAAATCGAAATAGTCGAATCAACCAATGATACATATCCCATTATGTTCGGAATGGGGGTAATTGGCTATGGACGACAGTCGGTGGATTCGATTTCGAGTTCGAAATAAAAAGTTGCTTTTTGAGAATTAATTAAAATATATATATTAGTATATATACTTTTTTCTTTCCTCCCTCCTTCATTCTTTTCCCAAATCGATTTCTGATTAAAAAAAGAAAGAGAGGAGCAGAGGGGCGCGCGGCCTCCTCCGACGCCGCAGCGGCGGCGCCGAGATCACTACCGATGCCCTAGCCTGCCCCCACCATCATCGTGACCTACGCGAGCCCCTTTCTCTTCCCCGTCACATCCTCCTCTCTCCATTTCCCCCTTTCTTTTCCTCGCCCTAGCCCACTCGAGAGGACGCTCCTCCAACCCGCCACCCCTGTCGGTCCTCCACCGCGATGGCCCACACTCCGACGTCGAACCTCTCCCCTCCTCCAATGCGGACCCAAAAAGCCCCCCCAAACCCTTGAACCCCGCTGTGCAGCCACCGTGGACCCCAATAACGCCACCGCCACCTCCATTCTCCACAGTGAGCTTCCACCATCAACGGTACGGAATAAACCGTGAGTATTTAGTTTATTTCGATTTTTATTTAAGGTAAAAAGTATAAAAACCCGTTTTTTATATAGCATATTCTTAAAAATCAATGTTTATCTATATTATGGCATTAAAGAATAATATATGATATTTATTTAGAAAAAGAAATGATTTTTAGTTTAATAAAGTTGAGATTTTTATAATAATAAAGAAGAGATTTCTATTTGATAAAGTTATAATTTTTATATATATGATTTTAAAATAAAAAATCGATTTCTATATGTATGAAATGAAGAAAAAAAATATGATTTTTATATTATAGAGAGGATAAAAATATGATTTTTATATACTAGAGAATATAAAAATGTGATTTTTATATGAGTGGCGATATAAAAATATAATCGTTATTAGTAGAAGAGCGATATAAAAATAGAACTATATAGTAGCAGTATAAAAATGTGATTCTTGTCCATATAGCATAGTTATAAAAATGTGATTTTTATATACATAGCAACAATATAAAGATGCGATTTTTATATATGTAGTAGATACAGATAACGAAAGTGACAAAAGGCGGACACGGCAAGATTTTCTACATATGAAGAGTCATGGTGTCTAGTTTAGCTAATCGGTGAGAACTTCTCACTTTAATTCTTGTTTTCTAGTTAAAAATATATACTAGGATGCAAACGGGGCTTAGCAGCACCCGACACCCATTGTCCACAGAACAAGGACGACTTGTTTGATTTTGTTGTGTGGTGAAAATTGATTGTGATGTGGAATAGATGGAAATATATTCATGTGTTGAATAGGAAATATATTCATGTGTTGAAATAAATTATTTATCATTAAAAATATAAATTTAACGTGAATGTAAATAAATAAATATTCATTTACAAATCAGACGATTTGTTTATGTACACCCATTTTACTAATATGGATTGGGATGATAAATTTTACACATCGCCCAACTACACAAATAAAAATCTGTGTTCGTTGATTTGAAACCCCACACGGGTGTTGGGATGATGTTTGGCGTACACTAATCCCAATTGTTTAGTTGTATGTCAATCGATAGGTTGATAGACTGTGTGAGCGTTAGTTATTTATGTCTAATGCTTATGTAGTTGTGTGGTGCACTCTGGATGATAGTTATTTATTTATCGTTGTTATTATAAGCATGTGTTGTATGGAATCCATATAATTAGCATTATATGGCAATTGATTGGGCCTCATTACAATTGGAAAAATAAAGAATATTAAAATATAGATTCATGTGTTGAATAGAATAAATATTCATGTGTTGAATAAAATATATATTCAAGTGTTGAATAGAGTAAATATTCATGTGTTGAATAAAATATATATTCATGTGTTGAAAATATCATGTGTTGAATGAAATATTTTAACAATAAAATTTACATCTTTATCATGTATAAAATTAGAAACTAGCTGGAAACTAGTTAAGATGAGTGGTTTCCTGGGTATTGATCTGATGTTGGTTTCGGCCTTCGGGGTTAATACTTAGGTAATCGTTCTCTTACTTATTTACAGTTGGAACTGTTTAAGAATTAAACGAGAGAAATCATAATTTTATAAAATATATTAAATAACAAAAATAGTCATGTGTTGACAATACTCATGTGTTGAGAATATTCATGTGTTGAATAAAATATATATTCATGTGTTGAAAATATCATGTGTTGAACGAAATATTTTAACAATAAAATTTACATGTTTATCATATATAAAATTAGAAACTTGCTTGAAACTAGTTAAGATGAGTGGTTTTCTGGGTATTGATCTGATGTTGGTTTCGGCCTTCGGGGTTAATACTTAGGGAATCGTTCTCTTACTAATTTACGGTTGGAACTGATTAAGAATTAAACGATAGAAATAATAATTTTATAAAATATATTAAATAACAAAAATAGTCATGTTTTGACAATACTCATGTGATTAGCACAGAAATGTATTTATTTTTATGCTTATATCTTATCTTTATTGTATATAAATAAATGCTACTTTGGGTATTTTGTGTGTTTTTACAGGTCATTGATTAATTGTCTCATTCATTAAATAAAAGACCACTGATAAGAAAAAGAAGCTACTTTCCCATCTCAACAAGTTTTCAATCACAAAGGAAGCCGTAGCACATTGGTTAAGGCATGGAAATCTGTATAGAAAGACCTGGGTTCGATTCCCATCAAACTCTCTTTTTGCTGAAGAATGGAACGCGTTCACACTACCTCCCTTGCTTTGAAGAATTTATGAATTAGTGATTTATGGTGTATATATATATTCATATGTATGAATATATGATATACACTAATAAATATTTCAAAAATTGGAAGTATTCTTCATAGATAAATCAAAGGGAATCTTTCATTTTTACTCTCCATAAAGATGAAGATTTGATTAGATAGATGCCTATCATGATGCCAATCAATTTACCAATCAACCTCAAATCTCTTGGAAAATGCCAATCAATTTGCCACATGACCAATCAAAAGAGGAAAGCTGCATGGAATATTTCAAGTTTATCTTATCTCTTTTATTTGTGAATATATTATTTTCAAGAGGTTGAGTCATGGCCCATTAGAGGATTAGGGTTTTTCAGTTCACCTATATAAGCACATGTATACCCATTGTAACAATCATCTCCATTTTTCTGTATTCCATTACTCTAATAAAAATTCTTCTTCTTCTTTTATTTTCTGCATTTTTCTTTCTTAGCAATCAGTGTTGTCTTCACAATTAGTTTTGGAAGAACACCAATTGTATTTTACATTTTTTTTGTTAGTGATTAGTCGTTTGATTAGCTTCAACGACAATCCTAATTTACTTTTTGTTGTTCTTCTTTTCCTGCAATTTTAATTTCTGCATTGTTGTTCTTGTTTTGCAATTTACTTTCTTTAGTGATTAATCGTTGATTAGATTCAACGATAATCCTAAGTTCGCAATTTCAATTTGTTTTTATTTCAACAAAATCTCCAGGCTTCGTCTAACTCGCCCAAGAGATTAGATAAATAATTTGATTTTAATTTACCTCCCTGTGTTCGACCTGTATGCTACACACCTGTGCGCTTGCAGAATTTTAATTTAAATATCGCGCTTTTCTGATTCATAGATTAGCGACGATCAAGTTTTTGGCGCCGTTGCCGGGGAGGTAACTATTGAATTTTATTATTATTTAATTTCTGATTCGTGCTAGTTTTTTTCTTTTTGTTTGATTTTGTAAAAAAAAAAAATCTTGCCAAATTTTCTTTTATTTTCCTATTGTTTTCATGTAGATATTTATAGATAAAAATCTTGATTAGTTGATTGTGTATCATATATTGATATCATAATCTCTAAAACAAGGAAAAAAATCTTGCCCCTTTTTCTTTTAATTTTCCTTCTTTTTATTTTCATTTATTTCTTTCTTTTTTTTGTTTGCATTTCTTCCAATCTAATTCCTTCTTCAAAAAGAAAAAAATATATACAAAAAAAGAAACTTGCTAATTTTTCTTCAATTTCTTTCCATCTTTCTACCACCTCGCTGATTTTCACAATTTTCTTTTCCCTTTCCTTTTCTTTTTATTTGTTTCCATCTTTTGTCTACAACTTTCTAAAAAAAAAACTTTTGCAACTTCTTCTCTGTCTACTTTGATTTCTTTCTTGTTTTTGTCTTCTTTTATTTCTTTCCTCAATTCCTTCTACCCTTCCTCTCTACTCAAAACACCTTGCTTTTTTTCTCTTATTTCCTTCCTCTTTTATTTTTTTTTCCTTTTTTGTTTTGGTTTTTCTCATTCATTTCTTTCCCTTTCTTCTTGTTCAAATTTTCATTAAAAAAACTTGCATTTTGTTTATTTATTTATTTCTTTCCAATTGCATTTCACATTCACCTCCTACAATCTCTCTTTCCATTTTTTTCATTTATTTCTTTCCGTCTCTCTCCTTCATTAAAAAAAACAACTTTCAATTTTCCTTTATTCTTTCCATCTTTCCACTTTCTTTCCAATCATCTACATTCTTTTTCTTTTTTAAATTTCAAAAAAAAAAAAAGATTCCTCTTTTGCAAAATTTTTCCTTTCTTCTTTTGTCTTTCTTGTTCTCAATACATTTGATTTCTTTTCTTCTCTTACAAATTCCCTTTCTTTTCAAAAAAAAATCCTCTTCTAATTTTACAACAATAAACAAAAGAAAAAAAATTCTTTCTGTTTTTGTCTTCTCTTTAATTGCTTTCCCTTCTCAATTTCTTTTCCAAATTTTTTACAATTACTTTCCTTCCTTCCTTTACAATTCTCTTTTTTTCCTGAAATCTCTCTTCCCATTTTTTTTTTTTTGTCATTTGTTTCTTTCCTATTTGTCCACTTTTTCAATAATAAAAAAAAGGGAAGGTCATAAAAAGATTCATTCTTTTTTTTCAATTATTTTTCCCTGCTTTATTTCTTCCCTCTGATCAAATACCCATACACTTCAAAGGCAAGCAAAGCAAAGCAAAACAGTGAAGTTGAATTGTCGCCACTACTCAATATTCTCTGGATGGACTGCCATACGCCGCTGTAAAATTTCTTTAACTCTACAGGTGCTCTGCTGAAAAGAAAAATATATAGCAATTGCTTGTAAAAATCTTCTGCAGGGGCAGCGGCTTGCTTGTATAATATTTTAATTTTCTGTTATTATTCTGTGACTGTTCTGTGACTGATATTTCTGAATCTGTTTGGGAGAAACGAATTTCCATAACTAATCACTCTCGCCGATTGTCAATTTTAACGCTTGATTTGATTTGCAAAATAATATAATTGAAAAGTGGTGCTTTGTGAAGTTAACTGTCTCGTATAATTGGATCGTGGATATATAGTAGATCAATTTATTGAACTATTATCAAAAGAGGTTGCATACTACCCGTAAAACATTGGTCGTATCCCTTAGTATCTATACTATACGTGAACGGCCATAAGACCCTCTTCCCCCTTCTAATTGAGTCAGTTAATTAATAGAGCAAAGCTTATTATTTATATTATTTTGAAGTGAGAATACTTTCTGTCCTGCCGTGACTTCTTTAAAATGTCTAATTCAAAAAAATCATTGAGAGAAATGTGGGATAATAATCGGAGTAGACATCCTCTTGAAGAGTATGATTTTGAATTACAACTCATGAAACAAGATTTTCCAAAATTTCGTGAGCCCAATGTCAACAATTTTCAAAATTTTCCAACTGACCAACATTTTCAAAGTTATGATCGAAATGGCGCCTTCAATTCAAATTTCAATAATTTCGATTATGGGCCACATCCATATCAAAATAGCTTTGAATCCAAATATACCTTTGATCAACATCAATACGGGGCTGTAAATCAATTCAAAAATAATTTTGGATATGAAAATGATTTTCAAATCGATCAGAATCTTCAAAATAACAACGCATATACACATCTTGAATATGACCAAAATTGCAGTTTTCCATCAAATTTATCCTGTTTTGATTATGAACCTAATTTTCAAAATCAAAATGATTTCCAATATCATTTTTCTGAAAATTCAAACAACTACCACATTGGAAATAATATTGATTGTGAAATTGATGTGGACTATAATTTTGAAAATCAAGAAATCCAAAATGAGAGCTCTCAAATCAATGATTCCTAAGAATATCACCTTAACATTCTTAGAGAGAGGGTAGAAAAGAAAGATAGACAACTTGGTGAAAAAGATAGACAGCTTGATGAACTTCTTTATTTAATTACGTCTTATAAAGAACAACTCAAGCAACAAAATCAAATTCAAACAAGTGATGAATCAGAAAATAATCCATTCTTTACTGATAGTGAAAATTTTCAGTTAACAACTTTCGAAATTGAGAATAACGATCTAAATGAAGTTGTTCAAAATTCAAGAAATGATTTGGACTTCGATTCTTTTCAGGAAAAAGATTTAAGTTTAGATTTTGATCTTCCTCTTCCAGGCTGTGAGAAACCTGAAATTCTAGGAATTGAACAGAATAAAAATGTTGAATTTTTCAATTCAAATTTGGAAATGGATTTTAACGAACATGAATTCTTTGGATTGTACGGGGATGAGTTGCCAAATGAGGAAGAAGTGGATTTATGTCACGAGTTCGAAAATTTTAACTTTGAGAAAATTTCAAACGAACATGAAATTGTTAGTGTCGAAAATACGTTGTCAATTAATGATGAGAAATGTGATCACATAGTCTTGAACAACACTCAGATTTTAAATTTCACTGAATTTATATACGATCACAAATTTTTGAAAAATTACACTGACAAATTTGTTGAACACATGAACTATTTTTGGAATGTTAGCCTTGTTGAAAAACTTCATGTTAGGACGACCCGGGATATTTATCTCCTGGACTATAAATCTTGGTTTAAAGATGATATGGTTTTAAAAAACTCTTGCTTGTTAGAAAACATGCCTAGACATAGCGGGAATGAGATTCATCGAGCTAGAAACAAGTGTGGGGGGAAAAGATGGTGGCATTCTTTGCATCGCATGCATCGCAAACACATTTATCATTGTACATATGATCCATTCTTACATATAGTTAGATTGCATTTTATTCTACAAATCATTTTGCATCTAATACACCTGTGGGTTCGATCTTTCACATTCAGGAAACATTTACAGTGTGGACACTGTTTAGTTCTAGTATGGGGGGAGTCTGCATTTCATTCATTTTTCATTTTCTTTATTTTTCTTTCTTTTCAATTTCAGCCATTTAAATAGGACCATGCATTTTAGACTATACTAACATGCCAATTATTTTATTTTATTTTTGAAAATACGACTCATTTTAGATTTGATACAACAAAATAAGTTAAGGATTGTTAATCAGTTGATGGTATTTTTTTCTCTCAACTAAGATCGAATATGAAATATAATGAAAAGTTGAATTTTGAGGGATAATAGTGTAACCGGTACATAGGGAGATTCTTAGGTGATGGCCATGAAATCTATTTTATATTGTAGACTTTGTTTAAATAAGTGGAGAACTTAAAAGACTTATGTTGGCTTTTCGAATCTTTAAAACTAAGTTGTGTTAAGTTGAATTCGCGTCACTCTATTTTGTGCTTATATTTTCAATAATAATAATAATAGTAATCCAAGGGTATCCAACATTGCTTATATATCAAGCGTTGGTGTGCAAACCCGCCAAGCTCTATCCGACATGTTGTTGACAAAGTCAGCATTGGAATATCTTGGTCTCATTTTATGAGATTGGACACCTAAGGATTACCGACACGTTGTTGACAAAGTCAAAGTCGGCCTGCACAATCCGCCAAGCTCTTTACCCACTCTCCGTTAGTCCGCGAGGCAGTGCATGAGTGGTAAACCTTGGTCTTCTAAGTTAGGTGTATGTACTTAATCATAAATTTTAAAATTTTATGGAATAAAGAATAAGCGATGATGCCCAAACACTTCTTGACCTTATTGATTTGAATAGCCATACACAAGGAAATTAGAATACCACTTTACAAACTGTGCCAAGCAAACTAAGAATTTATTTCATGGCTGCACTATGTTATCGACCGAACTAACTTGCCAAACTGGAATTTAACATTTGAAAACTTGACTTATACTGAAAATTTGTGACAAGTTGAGGTATCTAAAATAAAATCAACTGACTAGAAATTGTAAACTTAATTTGTTGTACCACTTTCCTGAAACAAGTCTTGTTTTCATTTTTTGTTTTAATTTTGCATATGTCCATTGCATTAATGTAATTTCATTAGAATCATAGCATACTGCATTTGGATTTTGTGGGTAGTATCCGCTGAAAACCCTCACGAGACTCCACTCGTCCTACTAGGGACACCTAGAGGTTTAATGGCTTGTTGCATACACTCAATGAAATCGTGTTTCCTACGAAAGTGTGACCTATCTAGTTTAGTTTTTCATTTCTTGTTTTACTCGAGGACGAGTAAAAGATAAGTGTGGGCGTATTTGATTAGCACAGAAATGTGTTTATTTTTATGCTTATATCTTATCTTTATTGTATATAAATAAATGCTACTTTGGGTATTTTGTGTGTTTTTACAGGTCATTGATTAATTGTCTCCTTCATTAAATAAAAGACCACTGATAAGAAAAAGAAGCTACTTTCCCATCTCACCAAGTTTTCAATCACAAAGGAAGCCGTAGCACATTGGTTAAGGCATGGAAATCTGTATAGAAAGACCTGGGTTCGATTCCCATCAAACTCTCTTTTTGCTGAAGAATGGAACGCGTTCACACTACCTCCCTTGCTTTGAAGAATTTATGGATTAGTGATTTATGGTGTATATATATATTCATATGTATGAATATATTATATACATTAATAAATATTTCAAGAATTGGAAGTATTCTTCATAGATAAATCAAAGGGAATCTTTCATTTTTACTCTCCATAAAGATGAAGATTTGATTAGATAGATGCCTATCATGATGCCAATCAATTTACCAATCAACCACAAATCTCTTGGAAAATGCCAATCAATTTGCCACATGACCAATCAAAAGAGGAAAGCTGCATGGAATATTTCAAGTTTATCTTATCTCTTTTATTTGTGAATATATTATTTTCAAGAGGTTGAGTCATGGCCCATTAGAGGATTAGGGTTTTTCAGTTCACCTATATAAGCACATGTATACCCATTGTAACAATCATCTCCATTTTTCTGTATTCCATTACTCTAATAAAAATTCTTCTTCTTCTTCTTTTATTTTCTGCATTTTTCTTTCTTAGCAATCGGTGTTGTCTTCACAATTAGTTTTGGAAGTACACCAATTGTATTTTACATTTTTTTTGTTAGTGATTAGTCGTTTGATTAGTTTCAACGACAATCCTAATTTACTTTTTGTTGTTCTTCTTTTCCTGCAATTTTAATTTCTGCATTGTTGTTCTTGTTTTGCAATTTACTTTCTTTAGTGATTAATCGTTGATTAGATTCAACGATAATCCTAAGTTCACAATTTCAATTTGTTTTTATTTCAACAAATTCTCCAGGCTTCGTCTAACTCGCCCAAGAGATTAGATAAATAATTTGATTTTAATTTACCTACCTGTGTTCGACCTGTATGCTACACACCTGTGCGCTTGCAGAATTTTAATTTAAATATCGCACTTTTCTGATTCATAGATTAGCGACGATCATCATGTGTTGAGAATATTCATGTGTTGAAAAATATATATTCATGTGTTGAAGAAAATATTCATTTGTTGAATAGAATAACGAAGTTATTGAAATATATAAAGCCGTGTTGATTAGATATGCGCCATTTTGACACGAACGATATTTATATCGATTATATTCGTTTTTATAATGAATAGTGAAAAGTAAGTGATTTCAAAATATAACGTTTTGAAAATATTATCATTTATATGTTAATGATATGGAATATTCAATTTTGATTTAAAATTGAACACGAAGTTGAAATCGTTTTTAAAACGAATTTAAAACGATTTATAAAATACGTTTAGAATTGAAATCGATGAAGTATATAATGTGTATATATATATATATATATATATATATATTAAATGGCCTGAATAGAACGCGTCGCGCCGCGGCAGTTCACGAATTTCGACCATTGACTTCGAATTGACGTTGCAGGAGATCCGACCATTGGATTCTCCTGAAACCGGAACCGTTGGGTTCGTATCGAAAAGAGATTTCCAATGAATATTAGAAATTTGAAATCTAACAGCTGGATTTGGAATTATGTCCAAATCAAATTTGGAAAAGGTCGTTGTAAGTGCAGTTCGGTGGCCGTTATTGAAAACCGACTGTACGGGCCTTGATAAAATTATTAAAAATATTAATAATTTGAGTAAAATCATAATATATGAATTGGAAAGAACTGGGATGAAAAATTCCACATTCGTAAGGATAAAAATATATTTTTATTGAAATGAACTAGTATTGTAATCCAATATTTTTGAATAAATAAATTGGATTTGAAGTGCTTTTAAAAATAATCAGAATTTCCAATATACAAATTGGAATGGATTTGAATCGAAATTATCTTCGGAATATTTCGATGTTGGATTTCGTGATTATACAGATATGGTTGTGGAAATTTGAAAGAAATATTTATATCGTTATTTCCAATACGATATTTGTTGGTTTCAGAATTTGTTATTGAATATAAGCCGATATATTTTCTATTCAGAGCCTTGTATTTAATATCAAATGAGATTTTGGGTTCGCTGTGAATGGTGTCTTAAATAACACTGTTCTTGGACCCAGTTTAGAAAAGAATAAATCTTTTAATTAAGATTTAGTGAAATTGTCCAGTTAATTAGTATTTAATTGGAACTGAATTTAAATTGGTTTTTGGGGTTTATCGTGAGCGGTGTTTTGAATAACACCTGTTGTTTAACTCAATTAACAATGAAATGTGATTTTGGGTTTATCGTGAATCGTGTTTTAGATGACATTGGTTCTTTAACCCGGTTAAAGACAGGATATGGATTTTTGGGAAGATTAAAACTAAGTGGAGTTTTAATGAATCTTTAATTAGGCTGAAATGATCGAGAATGGAGTATCACTAGTTTTTCTCAAAACGATAGTTAAATCTTTAATTAGATTTGAATGTGAAATGGTAATTAATATTTATCGATAACACTGTGGTGTTAGATATGGAGTATTACCAGTTTTGCTCCATGGGATGAACAGGTTGGGATTGGGAAATATAATTATTCCTCGGTGTGGTTCACTCTTGCCGACTAGTTTGGAAAACCTTAACATGGTTTGACGTGATATCCAAAGGAAGATTAAAGGATAAAAGAATTTATCTTTGATAAATTTAATCGGAACCTTTCCCTAAGAATGTGAATATTTGAATAAAGAATATCCTGAATTGGAATGAGGCATATGTTGTGTTTGCGTAACATTTGTTCATTATATACGCGGGTTATTCGTAAAGGCCGGGTTTATACCCATTCTAAATAACTGATTCGACGATAAGTCGGAGATGAAGACGGTGGTTGAAGGCCGAAGTTCTTCACATCATTTGGATGATTACTGATGATCTTGATTGGGCTGTACACCCAAGAGGAGGGAATCAGTTGGTGATCATTCAGACGTATTTGGATATCATTGGATATGCGAGGAATAAGGTTCCTCCGGTTTCGTTCAGACCCAGAACGAACTTGTAAATGGATTGTGTCTGATATTGGATTTTATTCTGTGTGATTGATTTGTATTAAATATATATATCTGTTTGGCGGCGGAGAATTTATTCTCTTGCTTAACGCCCTTCTCTGAGACGTACGAGCTCAGAGGTTATATATTGATGGATATCAATCGCATGGCGTGAATTGCCTGTGTGGCATGCCTAAGCGGCAAATGATCAAGGCTTCTGTTGAAAAGCAAAGTCTTGCGGTTGATGATCAAAGCACGGCCTGTATGGCATAGCTTTGTGTATAGCATTGATTCGCGAGCCTCACACCTCGGTATAAGTCAAAAGCGGTATAAGAACCCGTAACTTCCCCGTGAAGGAAAGAACGGATTGCTTTGAAAACAACACACATCGGAACGCAAACAGAAGAACTTTTCATTGCTATTACAACAATTTCCATTAGAGTACAAGAATATACAGAGTATGAATAAATATTACACAATTGATAAATATCAGAGATTTAAATTACATTTAAATACATAGCAGCAGAAAAATAATACAAAGCACAAATGAAAGAAATACACGGATATAGAGCTTTCCGAGTAGTGTTCCAGCTGTAAACCAGGATCCTGTGAATATAAATATGCAAAACCCAACCACTAGCTGCCCGTGCGGAAAATAAGGGCACCCAGAGTTTAGGTTAAAACAATAAACCCCAGGTCAGTCATGTGACTGGTGTGAGAACTAAAACAGTTATTAATTTGATTTTTAAAATTCAGTAAATCAAGGGACCACGCCATATAACAAGGAATGGGTTTTTAGCCCAAGAATACCAGTGCATATAACAACAGCGCAATGCTAAATAAAGGAAATGAAGCTATTATAAGACCCAGGTCCCATCACACAATGCAACGCAAGCCGGTGGATAGGGTTTTCCCTTATAATAGCCAAAGAATGCTTGATACTTGAAATTTAATCTTTTATTATTAATATAAGTGAAGAAAACAACTTCGAATATAAATGTATCAATCATAGACGGCATGGCTACCATATATCATGTCGCCAAACTGGGCTCTACAAATAAAACCGAAATGTCATGTACTGGAAATTGGATTTCCGTCATGAGTCGAGGCAAGCCCCTCTCCGTTCGAGATACTCTAGCAAATGTCTCAGAACCACACACAGTGATCTTGGATCTTCAGGGTCGGTCCTCTCTTACTTTTGAGGATTAGTTATTCCTGAACACACGTTTCCTGGTCCTATCAGACCTATATCCGAGGCGCCTCGCATCCAACAACCACACAGGTAAAAAGTATATAAATGTCAGGGCTGGTAGGTCACTGACATCGCCCATAGCTAGAAAGACACGTCATGCTCTCCCTGCAGTCACTATCCCGTTTTTGACTCATACCGAGGTGTGAGGCTCGCGAATTAACGCTATACACAAAGCTGTGCCACATAGGCCTTGCTTTGATCATCAACCACAAGACTTTGCTTTACAACAAAAGCCTTGATCATTTGCCACTTAGGCATGCCACATAGGCAATTCATGCCATGCGATTGATATCTATCGATATATAACATGTAATAACCCAGAAATTCTGGGCCAGTTTAAAATTTTTATTTTGGCAATTTTAATGAATTTTGAACATTTAAAATAGATTATTTTAAATAATATCGACGATAAATTTATTTTGAATATAAATCGACGTATATATTATATACGTCATCATTAGAATATAAATAATTATATATATTATTATAAAAGGAATTGAAAATGGCGCGTTAGTTCGATAATTCGATTTCAAACTTCAATTGAATGTACCGGGTGCAAAACAATCCGGATTTTAGTGAAACCAAAAACATTAGGATCTATTTGATAATATCTTAAAATCGAATCTGAAAAATCAAAATTTCATAGCGGGAATCAAAAGATATGTCCAGTTGAAAATTCTGAATAGTCGCTATGGAATTCAGGCCCTTAAAAATAGACATTTTGCAAACGACCTCGGATTTCGACGAAACCACTTTTGTTGGGTCCGTGATGTCAAGTTACTACTAGATTCCAAATTTCATAATTTTTCGATTCAATATGTGAGCGTGGCAAAGGAAAACGCGTTAGACCATTTTCAATTGATTTTAATCGACTGGAAATTGGCCATTTTTCTAACGGTCTCAGAATTCGACGAAACTAGTTTTGTTAGGACCGTGTCGTCAATACGAAGCTAGAAAATATTTTTCTGAAAATTTTCAAGTTAGTATGCGACCCCGGTAAATTGAAATGCGCGTTCAAATTCAATATATAGAGTTATACGTTGATTTTAATGGAAACGGATCGAAACGATCAAATCAGCTTGCGATACATATCCCATTGTGTTCGGAATGGGGGTAATACGCTACGGACGACAGGCGGTGGGCCTTGTTTTGAGGTCGTATGTAAAAGTCAACTTTTTGCAATTAAAATAATAAATAAAAAAAATATATAATTTCTCCTTTATACTCCCCCCTATTTTCAGATCGAAAAAAAAGGAGGCCGACGTTCACCTCGAGCCTCTTTCCCCCGTCGCCCATCGACGGTGACGCCACCGCCCTCCCCAACACCCCCCTTCCTTCATTGCCATCCTCCTTCCTTCTTCCTCCCCCTCTTCTGAATCGAACGCCCCCATCCTCAATTAAACCCCAGACCTAAATCGATCGACGCTCTTGCCCTAGCCACCGCCCTCGCCTCCTTCACCCATCGCCCAGCCGTCGTCCACCCTAGTGGCCATCTCCGACCTCACGTCGCGTCAGCCCCCCCCCCCCCCCCGAACCTTCCAAACCGCCGCTGCAGCCCCCTTGTCCCACCTCATCGACAAATAAACCACCGTCCCTGAAATACAATGTAAGTATATTTTAAAATTGGATTTTATTTTCAGTTTTTGATTATGTTTAGCTAATGCATGAATTCCAGAATATTATAAATAAATATGACATGGTTTATAAGATAAAGTTTTGATCTTTTATACGTATGAAGTTTAGATTTTTAATAGATAAAAGATTAGATTTTTAAATATCTAAAGATGTGATTTTTATCATCATAAAGATGAGATTTTTATGAAACTAAAAACGTGATTCTTATCCATACAAAGATTTGATTTTTAACATTAAAAAGGTTCGATTTTTATAGTTGGGAAAAAAAATATGATTTTTTATTTCGAGAAAAATATAATCTTTTATATTGTAAAAATGTAAAAATATAATTTTTATATTTTATAGATAGTAAAAATAGCATCTTTATATATGTAGCAAAATAAAAATATGATTTTTATAATGATATTTTTATAAAGGCGAAATCTTTATTTTTATAAAGGCGAGATCTTTTGTTTTTATAAAGGCGAAATCTTTATTTTTGAAATGGAATTTTTATCTATATGACAGCGAAGTAAAAATTCGATTTTTATATATTGAACAGCGAAGTAAAAATTCGATTTTTATATATTGAACAGCGAAGTAAAAATTCGATTTTTATATATTGAATAGCATAGTAAAAATTCGATTTTTATATATTGAATAACATAGTAAAAATTCGATTTTTATATATTGAATATCATAGTAAAAATTCGATTTTTATATATTGAATAGCGAAGTAAAAATTCGATTTTTACATAGGTAGAGAATACGGGCAACGAAGGTGACAAAAAGGCGAAAACGATGAAGATTTCTATCAAAGAAGAGTCAAGATGTTTGGATAGCTATTGGTGAGAATTTCTCACCTTTCAATTTCTTTTTCTAGTTATATTTATATACCAGGATGCAGACGGTGCTTAGTGGCACCCGACACAATCGTCCACAGACCATGGACTTGTTTGTTTGGTTGCATAAATTAGTTAGATGATTTGATTTGAATTTTGTTGTTTAGTGAATTTGATTGATGTGTGAATGGCGTGGGCCTTCACTAGACCGGGGATAAGGCTAGGCCTCGTCCCGTTTCTAGTATCGTGCCGTTATGCCGCCGAAATTTTCTAAAATAAGTTAGAAAAATAAAAATATCATTTTATTTAAAGAATGAACTGAATAGAAATTCATATGTTAGAATAAAATGTTTTATCGTTAAAAATATAATTTTTAACGTGAATATGAATATAGTGAATGTGAATAAATAAATATTCATTTATAGACCGGACGGTTTGTTTATGTACACTGATTTGACTGACATTGATTGGGATGATAATTTTTACACATCGCCCAACTGCACAAATAAAATCTGCGTTTGATTGTTTGAAACCCCACACGGGTGTTGGGATGAAATATGAAGTTCACTCATCCTGGTTGATTAAATATGTCGATCGATTGATTGACAGGCTGTTATAAGCGTTAGATATCTATAGTTGATGCTTATGCAGTGTAGTGCACTTTGGTTGATGGTTGATTACTTTTCAATGCTATTATATACATGTGTTGTATGAAAATCCATATAATTAATTTTATATGGTGATTGATTGGGCCTCATTCCAATTTAGAAGATAAAGAATATTATAAAGTAAATGCTCATGTGTTGACTGTACTCATTCGTGAGATTAGTCATGTGTTGAACGTAATATTTTTATAATAAAATTTACATCTTTATCAATATAAAGTAAATGTTCATGTGTTGACTGTACTCATTCGTGAGATTAGTCAAGTGTTGAACGTAATATTTTTATAATAAAATTTACATCTTTATCAATATAAAGTAAATGTTCATGTGTTGACAGTACTCATTCGTGAGATTAGTCATGTGTTGAACGTAATATTTTTATAATAAAATTTACATCTTTATCAATATAAAGTAAATGTTCATGTGTTGACTGTATTCATTCGTGAGAATAGTCATGTGTTGAACGTAATATTTTTATAATAAAATTTACATCTTTATCAATATAAAGTAAATGTTCATGTGTTGACTGTACTCATTCGTGAGATTAGCCATGTGTTGAATGTAATATTTTTATAATAAAATTTACATCTTTATCAGTATAAAGTAAATGTTCATGTGTTGACTGTACTCATTCGTGAGATTAGTCATGTGTTGAACGAAATATTTTAAATAACAAAATTTACATCTTTATCAATATAAAGTAAATGTTCATGTGTTGACCGTACTCATCCGTTGAGATTAATCATGGGTTGAACGAAATATTTGAAAACGAAATATTTGAAATAGAAATGTTTAAAAAAGGAAATATTTGAAATAGAATATTTGAAAATAGAAATATATGAAGCCGTGTTGATTAGATTGACGCCATTTAGACGTGAACGATATTTATATCGATTTTACTCATTACGAAATGAATTGAATATAAAACGATTTCGAAATGAATTGAATAGAAAACCAATTTGAATTGAATCGAATAGAAAACCAATTTGAATTGAATCGAATAGAAAACCAATTTGAATTGAATCGAATAGAAAACCAATTTGAATTGAATCGAAAAAAACCAATTTGAATTGAATCGAACAGAAAACCAATTTGAATTGAATCGAATAGAAAACCAATTTGAATTGAATCGAATAGAAAACCAATTTGAATTGAATTTAATAGAAAACCAATTTGAATTGAATATATAACGAATTTGAATTCGAATTAAATAGAAAACGAATTTGATTTCAATTGAATATATAACGAATTTGAATCAAATAGAAAACCAATTTGAATTGAAACGAATAGAAAACCACTTTGAATTGAATCGAATTGAAAACGAATTCGAATTGAATTGAAAACGAAGTGAAATGAATTCAAATTGAATTGAATAAGAAATGAATTTTAAAATGAATTTATAAGAAAAAATTCAATTTTGATTTGAATTGAAATAGAAGTTGAAATTGTTTTTGAAACGAATTTAAAAACTATTTATAAAATTCGTCTTAAATAGAAATCGACGAAATATATATTATATATATTATATATATAATATAATGGCCTGAATAGAACGCGCCGCGCCGCGGCAGTTCGTGAATTTCGGCCATTTATTTCAAACGGACATTACGGGAGATCCGACTGTCGGATTCTCCTAAAACCGGAACCGTTGGGTTCGTATCGAAAAAAGCTTTCTAACGAATATTAGAAATTTGAAATCTAACGGTTGGATTTGGAGATACGTCCAAATCAAATTTGAAAAAGGTCGCTATAAGTGCAGTTCGATGGCCGTTGTTGGAAATCGACTGTACCGGCCTTGATAAAATTATTAAAAATAGTAATAATTTGTGTAAAATCATAAGAAATGATTTGAGAAAAATTGGGGTGAAAAACTCCATATTTGAAAAGATAAAAATGAATTTTTATCGAAATGAACTAGTTTTGAACTAAATTTAAAACCCAATTATTTTTAAATAAATAAATTAGATTTAAAAAGGGGTTTTAAATAATCGGAATTTCTAATATATTTGATTAGATTTTAAATGGGATTTAAATGGAATTGATTTGCGGGTTTATCGTGAACGGTGTTTTAAATAACACTAGTTCTTTAACCCGATAATAAATAGAATGTGATTTGGGTTTATCGTGAATTGTGTTTTAAATGACACTAGTTCTTTAACCCAGAAAAAAGAAGTTTTAATGAATCTGAAATTAGATTGAAATGTGAATTGATAATCTAAATTATCAAATTTGGCAAATGAGCGAGAATGGAGTACTACCAGTTTTGCTCCAAAGCGATAGTTAAATCTTTAATTAGATTTGAACGTGAAATGGAAATTAATTTTACCGATAACACCACGGTGTTAGATATGGAGTATTACCAGTTTTGCGTCATTGGATGAATAGGTTGGGATTGGGAAATAAAATAAATAATTACTTCGTTGTGGTTCGCTAATCTCGACTAATTTAGAAAACCATAATTTGGTTTGAAACGACATCCAAAGGTAGATTAAAGGATAAATTTTAAAGAATTTATCTTGGATAAAATTAATGGGAACCTTTCCCTAAGAATGTGATTTCTTGAAAAAAAAGGATATTCTGAATGGGAATGAGGTGTATGTTGTGTTTGTGTTACATTTGTTTTTAATATACGCGGGTTGTTCAGAAAGTCCGGGTTTATACCCATTCTGAATAACCGATTCGACGATATGTCGAAGATGAAGACGGTGGTCGAAGACCGGAAGTCTTCACATCGTTTGGGTAATTACTGACGATCCTGATTGGGCTGTACACCCAAGAGGATGGAAATAGTTGGTGGTCGTCCAGACGTACTTGGAGATGGATGGATATGCGAGGAAAGTGCCTCTGGTTTCGTTCAGACCCAGAACAGACTTGTAAATGGATTGTGTGTCTGACATTGGATTTTATTCTGTGTTGATTGATTTCTATTAAATATACATCTGTTTGGCGGCGGAGAATTTATTCTTTTATTTAACGCCCTTATCTGAGACGTACGAGCTCAGAGGTTGTATATCGATGGACATCAGTCGCATGGCATGAATTACCTGTATGGCACGCTAAGATGCAATGATCAAGGCTTCTGTTGAAAAGCAAAGTCTTGTGTTTGATGATCAAAGCACGCCTACGTGGCAGCTTTGTGTATAACGTGAATTCGCGAGCCTCACACCTCGGTATGAGTCAAAAACGGGATACGGACTGCGGGGAGAGCACGACGTTTCTTTCTAGCTTTGGTGGTGTCTGTGACTTACCAGCCCTGACATTTATATACTTTTCACCTTTGTGGTTGTTGGATGAGGCGCCTCGATTTTAGGTCTGTAAGGACCGGGAAACGTGTGTTCAGGAATTGCCAATCCTCTAACGTAAGTGAGGACCGGCCCTGAAGATCCAGGGTTGCCCAGAGTGCGTAACCCTGAGGCATTTGCTAGAGTGTCTCGAACGCGGAGAGGAGCTTGCCCCTTGCCTCGACTCATGACGGAAATCCAATTTCCAATACGTGTATTGCGGTTTTAATTGTAGAACTAGTATGGCGACATGATATATGGTACCCATGCCGTCTATGATTTATATTTATGATTGAAACTGTTTTGACACTATACACTTATTATAGTATCAAATGATTTGTTTTAAACGTATCAAGAATGTTTGGCTATTATAAGGGAAAACCCTATCCTTCGGCTTGCGTTGCATTGTGTGATGGGACCTGGGTCTTATAATAGCTTCATTTTTGGAAAAAACATTGCGCTGTTTATTCTATGCACTGGTATTCTTGGGAGGAAACCCGTTCCGTGTTATACGGCGTGGTCCCTTGTATTACTCTCTTTTAAAGTAAAGCTTTAAATAACTGTTTTAGTTCTCACACCAGTCACATGATTGACCTGGAGTTTATTGTTTTAACCTAAACTCTGGGTGCCCCTATTTTCCGCACGGGCAGCTAGTAGTTTTGGTTTTGCAGATATATATTCACAGGATCCTGGTTTACAGCTGGAATGATATCCGGAAAGCTCGTTATCCGTATATCACCTTCAGTTGTGCTTTGTATTATTTTCCGCTGATATGTAATTTATTGTAATCTCTGATATTTATCGAATGTAATTTATTCATTTATACTCTGTATATTCTTGTATCTGATGGAATTGTTGTAATAGCAATGAAATGTTCTTCCGTCTGCGTTCATTTGTGTGTTGTTCTCAAAGTATCCGCCCTTTCCTTAACGGGGAAGAAACGGGTCCTCACATTTGGCATCAGAGCTTTGGTTTACAGAGCTCGAGAACAAGACACATTAGAACCATACGAAAGAATTCATCAGATGTTGGATTAGTAATATCCAATTAGAATGACTCGTTAGAGATAGGATCAGTAGTATCCTAGAACGAGTGTGAAGAGTATATTTTTCAAATGAAAACAATTTGTTTTGAAAATTTAAACCATTTTAATCGTATTTGAATATTTATTTATTTTAAATATGGACAATCCGATATATAAAGGTTTTGCATATACGCGTCATGAACATATATTCGGAGTTTTAATATATCGGATAGATATAGAACCGCACTCTAGTAGCCCGACAATGTTCTGATGGTGGTTCGAAACATCATCAGCATTTATTTTCGAGTGACGAAGGTGTGATATCTATATATTTCCATTGGACTGGTGTGAGAACCAAAACTTATATAGTTAGAACACATTGTTGTGAATTGGCATCAAAAACATGATTTTCTATATATACCAAAATTATGAATTTGAAACGTTAAATTCAATAATTGATTGATGTTTGTGTTGTTTGTTTATTTGTTTTGTAATTTTGAACCATTATGCCTAATTGAATCAAATATTGAAGTGTATTGAAAATTAGTCGCATTTGCTTGCATATACATATACTCACCTTGAACAGGTCATAGCAAGGAGGCTAGAGCCAGAGAATAAAATTTGTTTGCCCGACAAATAGGTACATGTTTACTACATAATTTACTGTTTTGTTTGGGTGATGATGATTTTATGAGCCTATTGGCTAGCCGCTTGGCTTTTTCTTTTTCTTTTTGAGATCAGAAGGCCTATATGGCAATTTCGGGATTTTCCCGTGGCTCCCGCTGCAGGGGAGGTTATGGCGAAATTTTTCGAAAATTTAGGGTGTTTGCCAAATTTTTGAAAATTTGAAAATTCTCAGAAACTGAAAAGTTGGAGAATGGAAGCCAGATCGAACGTAGAGTTGATTGATCAAACCACTTTCGACTTTGTTCCTTTTCGGGGACGAAAAGTTTTAAGTGGGGGAGATTGTAATAACCCGGAAATTCTGAGCCAGTTTAAAATTTTTATTTTGGCAATTTTAATGAATTTTGAACATTTAAAATAGATTATTTTAAATAATATCGACGATAAATTTATTTTGAATATAAATCGACGTATATATTATATACGTTGTCGTTAGAATATAAATAATTATATATATAATTATAAAAGGAATTGAAAATGGCGCGGTAGTTCGATAATTCGATTTCAAACTTCAATTGAATGTACCGGGTGCAAAACAATCCGGATTTTAGTGAAACGAAAAACATTAGGATCTATTTGATAATATCTTTCCAACGAATCCGAAAAATCAAAATTTCATAGCAGTAATCAAAAGATATGTCCAGTTGAAAATTCTGAATAGTCGCTATGGAATTTAGGCCCTTAAAAATAGACATTTTGCAAACGACCTCGGATTTCGACGAAACCACTTTTGTTGGGTCCGTGATGTCAAGTTACTGCTAGATTCCAAATTTCATAATTTTTCGATTCAATATGTGAGCGTGGCAAAGGAAAACGCGTTAGACCATTTTCAGTTGATTTTAATCGACTGGAAATTGGCCATTTTTCTAACGATCTCAGAATTCAACGAAACTAGTTTTTTTAGGACCGTGTCGTCAATATGAAGCTAGAAAATACTTTTCTGTAATTTTTCAAGTTAGTATGCGACCCCGGTAAATTGAAATGCGCGTTCAAATTCAATATATAGAGTTATACGTTGATTTTAATGGAAACGGATCGAAACGATCAAATCAGCTTGCGATACATATCCCATTGTGTTCGGAATGGGGGTAATACGCTATGGACGACAGGCGGTGGGCCTCGTTTTGAGGTCGCGTGTAAAAGTCAACTTTTTGCAATTAAAATAATAAATAAAAAAATATATAATTTCTCCTTTATACTCCCCACCTATTTTCAGATCGAAAAAAAAGGAGGCCGACGTTGACCTCAAGCCTCTTTCCCCCGTCGCCCATCGACGGTGACGCCACCGCCCTCCCCAACACCCCCTTCCTTCATCGCCATCCTCCTTCCTTCTTCCTCCCCCTCTTCTGAATCGAACGCCCCCATCCTAAATTAAACCCCAGACCTAAATCGATCGACGCTCTTGCCATAGCCACTGCCCTCGCCTCCTTCACCCATCGCCCAACCGTCGTCCGCCCTAGTGGCCATCTCCGACCTCACGTCGCGTCAGCCCCCCCCCCCCCGAACCTTCCAAACCGCCGCTGCAGCCCCTTGTCCCACCTCGTCGACAAATAAACCACCGTCCCTGAAATACAATGTAAGTATATTTTAAAATTGGATTTTATTTTCAGTTTTTGATTATGTTTAGCTAATGCATGAATTCCAGAATATTATAAATAAATATGACATGGTTTATAAGATAAAGTTTTGATCTTTTATACATATGAAGTTTAGATTTTTAATAGATAAAAGATTAGATTTTTAAATATCTAAAGATGTGATTTTTATCATCATAAAGATGAGATTTTTATGAAACTAAAAACGTGATTCTTATCCATACAAAGATTTGATTTTTAACATTAAAAAGGTTCGATTTTTATAGTTGGGAAAAAAAATATGATTTTTTACTTCGAGAAAAATATAATCTTTTATATTGTAAAAATATAAAAATATAATTTTTATATTTTATAGATAGTAAAAATATCATCTTTATATATGTAGCAAAATAAAAATGTGATTTTTATAATGATATTTTTATAAAGGCGAAATCTTTATTTTTATAAAGGCGAAATCTTTATTTTTATAAAGGCGAGATCTTTATTTTTATAAAGGCGAAATCTTTATTTTTGAAATGGAATTTTTATCTATATGACAGCGAAGTAAAAATTCGATTTTTATATATTGAACAACGAAGTAAAAATTCGATTTTTATATATTGAATAGCAAAGTAAAAATTCGATTTTTATATATTGAATAGCATAGTAAAAATTTGATTTTTATATATTGAATAGCATAGTAAAAATTCGATTTTTATATATTGAATAGCGAAGTAAAAATTCGATTTTTACATAGGTAGAGAATACGGGCAACGAAGGTGACAAAAAGGCGAAAACGATGAAGATTTCTATCAAAGAAGAGTCAAGATGTTTGGATAGCTATTGGTGAGAATTTCTCACCTTTCAATTTCTTTTTCTAGTTATATTTATATACTAAGATGCAGACGGTGCTTAGTAGCACCCGACACAATCGTCCACAGACCATGGACTTGTTTGTTTGGTTGCATAAATTAGTTAGATGATTTGATTGGAATTTGGTTATTTAGTGAATTTGATTGATGTGTGAATGGCGTGGGCCTTCACTAGACCGGGGATAAGGCTAGGCCTCGTCCCGTTTCTAGTATCGTGCCGTTATGCCGCCGAAATTTTCTAAAATAAGTTAGAAAAATAAAAATATCATTTTATTTAAAGAATGAACTGAATAGAAATTCATATGTTAGAATAAAATGTTTTATCGTTAAAAATATAATTTTTAACGTGAATATGAATATAGTGAATGTGAATAAATAAATATTCATTTACAGACCGGACGGTTTGTTTATGTACACTGATTTGACTGACATTGATTGGGATGATAATTTTTACACATCGCCCAACTGTACAAATAAAATCTGTGTTTGATTGTTTGAAACCCCACACGGGTGTTGGGATGAAATATGAAGTTCACTCATCCTGATTGATTAAATATGTCGATCGATTGATTGACAGGCTGTTATAAGCATTAGATATCTATAGTTGATGCTTATGTAGTGTAGTGCACTTTGGTTGATGGTTGATTACTTTTCAATGCTATTATATACATGTGTTGTATGAAAATCCATATAATTAATTTTATATGGTGATTGATTGGGCCTCATTCCAATTTAGAAGATAAAGAATATTATAAAGTAAATGTTCATGTGTTGACTATACTCATTCGTGAGATTAGTCATGTGTTGAACGTAATATTTTTATAATAAAATTTACATCTTTATCAATATAAAGTAAATGTTCATGTGTTGACTGTACTCATTCGTGAGATTAGTCATGTGTTGAACGTAATATTTTTATAATAAAATTTACATCTTTATCAATATAAAGTAAATGTTCATGTGTTGACTGTACTCATTCGTGAGATTAGTCATGTGTTGAACGTAATATTTTTATAATAAAATTTACATCTTTATCAATATAAAGTAAATGTTCATGTGTTGACTGTACTCATTCGTGAGATTAGCCATGTGTTGAACGTAATATTTTTATAATAAAATTTACATCTTTATCAATATAAAGTAAATGTTCATGTGTTGACTGTACTCATTCGTGAGATTAGTCATGTGTTGAACGTAATATTTTTATAATAAAATTTACATCTTTATCAATATAAAGTAAATGTTCATGTGTTGACTGTACTCATTCATGAGATTAGTCATGTGTTGAACGAAATATTTTAAATAATAAAATTTACATCTTTATCAATATAAAGTAAATGTTCATGTGTTAACCGTACTCATCCGTTGAGATTAGTCATGGGTTGAACGAAATATTTGAAAATGAAATATTTGAAATAGAAATGTTTAAAAAAGGAAATATTTGAAATAGAATATTTGAAAATAGAAATATATGAAGTCGTGTTGATTAGATTGACGCCATTTAGACGTGAACGATATTTATATCGATTTTACTCATTTCGAAATGAATTGAATATAAAACGATTTCGAAATGAATTGAATAGAAAACCAATTTGAAATGAATCGAATAGAAAACCAATTTGAATTGAATTGAATAGAAAACCAATTTGAATTGAATCGAATAGAAAACCAATTTGAATTGAATCGAATAGAAAACCAATTTGAATTGAATCGAATAGAAAACCAATTTGAATTGAATCGGAAAAAAACCAATTTGAATTGAATCGAATAGAAAACCAATTTGAATTGAATCGAATAGAAAACCAATTTGAATTGAATCGAATAGAAAACCAATTTGAATTGAATTGAACAGAAAACCAATTTGAATTGAATATATAACGAATTTGAATTCGAATTAAATAGAAAACGAATTTGATTTCAATTGAATATATAACGAATTTGAATCAAATAGAAAACCAATTTGAATTGAAACGAATAGAAAACTAGTTTGAATTGAATCGAATTGAATCGAATTGAAAACGAATTCGAATTGAATTGAAAACGAAGTGAAATGCATTCAAATTGAATTGAATAAGAAATGAATTTTAAAACGAATTTATAAGAAAAAATTCAATTTTGATTTGAATTGAAATAGATGTTGAAATTGTTTTTGAAATGAATTTAAAAACTATTTATAAAATTCGTTTTAAATAGAATCGACGAAATATATATTATATATATTATATATATAATATAATGGCCTGAATAGAACGCGCCGCGCCGCGGTAGTTCGTGAATTTCGACCATTTATTTCAAATGGACATTACAGGAGATCCGACCGTCGGATTCTCCTAAAACCGGAACTGTTGGGTTCGTATCGAAAAGATCTTTCTAACGAATATTAGAAATTTGAAATCTAACGGTTGGATTTGGAGATACGTCCAAATCAAATTTGAAAAAGGTCGCTATAAGTGCAGTTCGATGGCCGTTGTTGGAAATCGACTGTACGGGCCTTGATAAAATTATTAAAATAGTAATAATTTGTGTAAAATCATAAGAAATGATTTGAGAAAAATTGGGGTGAAAAACACCATATTTGAAAAGATAAAAATGATTTTTTATCGAAATAAACTAGTTTTGAACTAAATTTAAAACCCAATTATTTTTAAATAAATAAATTAGATTTAAAAAGGGGTTTTAAATAATCGGAATTTCTAATATATTTGATTAGATTTGAAATGGGTTTTAAATGGAATTGATTTGCGGGTTTATCGTGAACGGTGTTTTAAATAACACTAGTTCTTTAACCCGATAATAAATAGAATGTGATTTGGGTTTATCGTGAATTGTGTTTTAAATAACACTAGTTCTTTAACCCAGAAAAAAGAAGTTTTAATGAATCTGAAATTAGATTGAAATGTGAATTGATAATCTAAATTATCAAATTTGGCAAATGAGCGAGAATGGAGTACTACCAGTTTTGCTCCAAAGCGATAGTTAAATCTTTTATTAGATTTGAACGTGAAATTGTAATTAATTTTACCGATAACACCACGGTGTTAGATATGGAGTATTACCAGTTTTGCTTCATGGGATGAATAGGTTGGGATTGGGAAATAAAATAAATAATTACTTCGTTGTGGTTTGCTAATCTCGACTAATTTAGAAAACCATAATTTGGTTTGAAACGACATCCAAAGGTAGATTAAAGGATAAATTTTAAAGAATTTATCTTGGATAAAATTAATGGGAACCTTTCCCTAAGAATGTGATTTCGTGAAAAAAAAAGGATATTCTGAATGGGAATGAGGCGTATGTTGTGTTTGTGTTACATTTATTTTTAATATACGCGGGTTGTTCGGAAAGTCCGGGTTTATACCCATTCTGAATAACCGATTTGACGATATGTCGAAGATGAAGACGGTGGTCGAAGACCGGAAGTCTTCACATCGTTTGGGTAATTACTGACGATCCTGATTGGGTTGTACACCCAAGAGGATGGAAATAGTTGGTGGTCGTCCAGACGTACTTGGAGATGGATGGATATGCGAGGAAAGTGCCTCCGGTTTCGTTCAGACCCAGAACAGACTGGTAAATGGATTGTGTGTCTGAGATTGGATTTTATTCTATGTTGATTGATTTCTATTAAATATACATCTATTTGGCGGCGGAGAATTTATTCTTTTGCTTAACGCCCTTCTCTGAGACGTACGAGCTCAGGGGTTGTATATCGATGGACATCAGTCTCATGGCATGAATTGCCTGTGTGGCACGCTAAGATGCAATGATCAAGGCTTTTGTTGAAAAGCAAAGTCTTGTGGTTGATGATCAAAGCACGCCTACGTGGCAGCTTTGTGTATAACGTGAATTCGCGAGCCTCACACCTCGGTATGAGTCAAAAACGGGATACGGACTGCAGGGAGAGCACGACGTTTCTTTCTAGCTTTGGTGGTGTCAGTGACTTAACAGCCCTGACATTTATATACTTTTCACCTTTGTGGTTGTTGGATGAGGCGCCTCGATTTTAGGTCTGTAAGGACCGGGAAACGTGTGTTGAGGAATTGCCAATCCTCTAACGTAAGTGAGGACCGTCCCTGAAGATCCAGGGTTGCCCAGAGTGCGTAACCCTGAGGCATTTGCTAGAGTGTCTCGAACGCGGAGAGGAGCTTGCCCCTTGCCTCGACTCATGACGGAAATCCAATTTCCAATACGTGTATTGTGGTTTTAATTGTAGAACTAGTATGGCGACATGATATATAGTACCCATGCCGTCTATGATTTATATTTATGATTGAAATTGTTTTGACACTATACACTTATTATAGTATCAAATGATTTGTTTTAAACGTATCAAGCATGTTTGGCTATTATAAGGGAAAACCCAATCCTCCGGCTTGCGTTGCATTGTGTGATGGGACTTGGGTCTTATAATAGCTTCATTTTTGGAAAAAGCATTGCGCTGTTTATTCTATGCACTGGTATTCTTGGGAGGAAACCCGTTCCGTGTTATACGGCGTGGTCCCTTGAATTACTCTCTTTTAAAGTAAATCTTTAAATAAATGTTTTAGTTCTCACACCAGTCACAAGACTGACCTGGAGTTTATTGTTTTAACCTAAACTCTGGGTGCACCTATTTTCCGCACGGTCAGCTAGTAGTTTTGGTTTTGCAGATTTATATTCACAGGATCCTGGTTTACAGCTGGAATGATATCCGGAAAGCTCTGTATCCGTATAACACCTTCAGTTGTGCTTTGTATTATTTTCCGCTGATATGTAATTTATTGTAATCTCTGATATTTATCGAATGTAATTTATTCATTTATACTCTGTATATTCTTGTATCTGATGGAATTGTTGTAATAGCAATGAAATGTTCTTCCGTCTGCATTCATTTGTGTGTTGTTCTCAAAGTATCCGCCCTTTCCTTAACGGGGAAGAAACGGGTCCTCACATAACCTCTAAGCTCGTACGTCTCAGAGAAGGGCGTTAAGCAAGAGAATAAATTATCCGCCGCCAAACAGATATATATTTAATAAAAATCAATCACAGAATAAAATCCAATGTCAGACGCACAGTCCATTTACAAGTTCGTTCTGGGTCTAAACGAAATTGGAGGAAGCTTATTCCTCGCATATCCATCGATCTCCAATTACGTCTGGACGATCACCAACAGATTCCCTCCTCTTAGGTGTACAGCCCAATCAGGATCATCAATAATCATCCAAACGACGTGAAGACCTCCGGTCTTCAACTACCGTCTTTATCTTTGAATTATCGTCGAATCGGTTATTCAGAATGGGTATAAACCCGGCCTTTCCGAATAACCCGCGTATATAATAAATAAGTGTTACACAAACACAACATACGCCTCATTCCAATTCAGAATATTCTTTTATTCAAATATTCACATTCTTAGGGAAAGGTTCCCATTAATTTTATCAAAGATAAACTCTTCTAAACTTATTCTTAAATCTTCCTTTGGATATCACTTCAAACCATGCTAAGGTTTTCCAAACTAGTCGGGATTAGCGAAGCACACCGAAGTAATCATTTATTTTATTACCCAATCCCAACCTATTCATTCCATGGAGCAAATCTGGTAATACTTCATATCTGATACCACGGTGTTATCGGTAAATATTAACTACCATTTCACGTTCAAATCTAATTAAAGATTTGGCTATCGCTTGGAGAAAAACTGGTGATACTCCATTCTCGATCATTTCATTCTAATTAAAGATTCATTAAAACTCCACTTAGTTTTAATCTTCCCAAAAATTAATATTAATGGTTATTCAAAGCTAAAAAGTTAATCTTATCTTTAACTAGGTTAAAGAACAAATGTCGTTTAAAAACACGGTTCACGACTAACCCAAAATCCCATTTCATTGTTAATCGGGTTAAAGAATAGGTGTTATTCAAAACACCGCTCACAATGAACCCAAAAACCAATTTAAATTCAATTCCAATTAAATACTAATTAATTAGGAAATTTCACTAAATCTTAGTTAAAATATTTATTCTTTTCTAAACTTGGTTCAAGAACAGTGTTATTTAAGACACCATTCACGACGAACCCAAAATCCCATCTGATATTAAATACAAGGCTCTGAAAAGAAAATATATCGGCTTAGATTCAATATCAAATTTTGAAACCAACAAATATCGTATTGGAAATAACGATATAAATATATCTTTCAAATTTCCACAACCATAAATGTATAATCACGAAATCCAACATCGGAATATTCCGAAGATAATTTCGATTCAAATCCATTCCAATTTGTATATTGGAAGTTCTGATTTTTTATAAAACCACTTCAAATCCAATTTATTTATTCAAAAACATAGGATTATAATTCTAGTTCATAACTAGTTCATTTTGATAAAAATATATTTTTATCCTTTTTAAATATCTGATTTTTCACCCCAATTCTTTCTAAATCATTTATTATGATTTTACACAAATTATTGATATTTTTAATAATTTTATCAAGGCCCGTACAGTCGATTTCCAATAACGGTCGTCGATTTAGACTTACATCAACCTTTTCCAAATTTTATTTGGATATAATTCCAAATCCAACCGCTAGATTTCAAATTTCTAATATTCATTGGGAAGCTCTTTTCGATACGAACCCAACGGTTCCGGTTTCAGGAGAATCCGACGGTCGGATCTCCCGCAACGTCAATTCAAAGTCAATGGTCGAAAATGCGAAAGGTTGCGGCGCGGCGCGTTCTATTCAGGCCATTTAATATATATAATATATATATTATATATACTTCATCGATTTCAATTCTAAACGTATTTTACAAATCATTTAAATTCGTTTTAAAAACGATTTCAACTTCGTATTCAATTTTAAATCAAAATTGAATATTCCATATCATTAATATACAAATGATAATATTTTCAAAACGTTATATTTTGAAATCACTTCCTTTTCTATATTCATTATAAAAACGAATATAATCGATATAAATATTGTTCGCGCCAAAATGGCGCAAATCTAATCAACACGACTTTATATATTTCAATAACTTCGTTATTCTATTCAACAAATGAATATTTTCTTCAACACATGAATATATATATTTCGTCATATAAATTTTCTCAACACATGAGTATTGTCAATCCGTGACTATTTTTGTTAGTTAATATATTTTATAAAATTATGATTTCAATTGTTTAATTCTTAATCAAACTCCAACCGTAAATTAGTAAGAGAACAATTCCCTAAGTATTAACCCCGAAGGCCGAAACCAACATCAGATCAATACCCAGGAAACCACTTATCTTAACTAGTTTCCAGTTAGTTTCTAATTTTATATATGATAAAGATGTAAATTTTATTTTCAAAATATTTCGTTCAACACATGATAAGTTTCAACACGTGAATATTCTCAACACATGAGTATCGTCTACACATGACTATTTATTCTATTCAACACGCGAATATTTATTTTATAACATTCTTTATTTTCCAAATTGGAATGAGGCCCAATCAATTACCATATAATGTTAATTATGTGGATTACATACAACACATGTATATAATAGCAATGATAAATAATCAACCATCATCCAAATTGCACTATACAACTGTCGGTCAACCTATCGATTGACATACAACTAAACAATCGGGATTAGTGTACGTCAAATATCTTCCCAATACCCATGTAGGGTTTCAATCCACAAACACTGAATATTATTTGTGTAGTTGGGCGATGTGTAAAATTTATCGTCCCAATCAATATCAGTCAAAACAGTGTACATAAACAAACCGTCTGATTTGTAAATGAATATTTATTTATTCACATACTCGTTAAAAATTATATTTTTAACGATAAATAATTTATTTCAAGATATGAATATATTTCCATTAATTCCACATCACAATCAATTTTCACCACACAACAAAATCAAACAAGTCATTCATGGTCTGTGGACAACGGGTGTCGGGTGCTGCTAAGCACCGTCTGCATCCTAGTATATATTTTAACTAGAAAACAAGAATTAAAGTGAGAAATTCTCACCCATAAGCTACTCCAAACGCCACGACTCTTCATATGTAGAAATCTTCGCTGTGTTTCCTTTTGTCACTTTCGTTGTCCGTATTCACTACATATATAAAAATCATATTTTTATTCTCTACATTACATAAAAATCGATTTTTTTATTTCGCTACAACATATATAAAAATCATATTTTTATATTCTCTATCTTATGAAAATTGTATTTTCATAATCTCTATATATAAAAATCATTTTTTTGTATTGTCACTTTATATGTAAAAATCGTACTTTTATATCTCTACTACATATATAAAGATCAAAATTTTATTATGTATATATTATAAAAATCATATTTTATTATTTCTATAATATAAAAATCATATTTTTACATACTTCATTCGTCAAAAACCATAGAAGCTTTAAAGCGGAGAAAACTCACATTTTTTCTAATGCGCGGATTTTTTGTTCTGGTCCCAGAATTTGCAAACAAGCTCCAATCTTCACACCATCTATTTTTATAGCTTAAACGCGCCTTTCCGAACAACTTTCGCCTAGTAGTCTTCCTTCCTAAAATGTGTCATTTCGCCGAAAATCGCGAAAAGACAGCATTTTGACAGTGTTTGGACAACAGACTTTGGACGAGTTTTCCTGATAGCTCCGCAATCCAAAATAGGACTATCATATAACAAATCGAAGAGAAAATCGTGCTCTTCGAATTTGGTACTGTGGAGTTTGGGCCAGAAATGCACGGTTTGGGAGTTATTGGTTGTGGAAGCTCAGGGTGTTATTTGCAAAAAGGGAAATTAGTGGAAAATGGATTTTTGAGTGTAGCGGGGCCCACGACCGGAGTTGGGGTGGTGCGTGGCGGCGCTGGGCCTGATTGGGCGTGGGGGTGATGCTGGTGGGTGGTGGCGGCGGTGGAGGGGCCCACGTTGGTGGTGGTTGGTGATTGGGAGCCTAGGGTTGCAAATTAAAGAGAGAGAAGAGGAGGAAGAGGAGGAGAAGGTGGCGGCGGCCGTCAATCAGCGGGAAGGGGAAGCGACTAATGGGTTTTGGGGAGGAGCCCATTAAAGAGGGAAAATGCAAAAAGTGGAAGAAGAATTTATGAAGAAGGAAAAGGAAGCTAAATGAAACGACCCAAACTTCCCCGTGAAGGAAGGCCCGGATTGAATTGAGAATAAGCCACATCGGGACACAAGCAGAAGAACATTTCATTATTAATTACAACAATTCCATCAAAATACAAGAATATATAGAGTATGAATAAATATTATACATTAGAGAAATATCTGAGATTTAAATACATTACTACAGTGGAAAAATAATACAATACACAACTGAAAGAGATATACGGATACAGAGCTTTCCGAATATCATTCCAGCTGTAAACCAGGTTCCTGTGAATATAAATTTGCAAAACCAAAACTACTAGCTGCACGTGAGGAAAATAGGGGCACCCAGAGTTTAGGTTAAAACAAAAAACTCCAGGTTAGTCATGTGACTGGTGTGAGAACTAAAACAGTTATTAATCATTATTTTAAAGTTAGGTAAATCAAGGGGCCATGTCGTATAACACGAAACGGGTTTCCTCCCAAGAACACCAGTGCATAAACAACAGCGCAATGCAAAGTAAAGAAAAATGAAGCTATTATAAGACCCAAGTCCCATCACACAATGCAACACATGCCAGAGGATAGGGTTTTACCTTATAATAGCCAAAGCATGCTTGATATGCTAAATTTCATGTTTTATTATTACTATAAGTGTATAGTGTAAAAACAATTTCAATCATAAGTATCAATCATAGACGGCATAAGTGCCCCATACCACTATGTCGCCATATATAGGTTTACAACTAAAACCACAAATTCACGTATTGGAAGTTGGATTTCCATCTGTGAACCAAGGCAAAAGATAGTCCTGTACCGATTCGAGATAATCAAGCCCATGTCTCAAGACCCAGACACTGGTTAGCCCTTGGATCGTCAGGGCCAATCCACCGATGTGGATTAAAATGCCTGAACACTGCGTTTCCCTGCCCTTTGGGGGCATAAATGAGCCAAATGACTCCATCGGCTCCACATAGTCACCGATATATCTGATGCGCCTCGCAATCCAACAACCACACAGGTGAAAATAATATAAATGTCAGGGCTGGTAGGTCACTGACACCACCCTAGCTAGAAGGAAACGCATGCCCTCCCTGAAGTCCTCTCCCGTTTCTGGTTCACAGCCGGGGTGTGAGGCTCATGAATTAACGTTATACACAAAGCTACGCCACAAAGGCCGTGCTTTGATCATCAACCACAAGACTTTGCTTTTCAACAAAAGCCTTGATCATTTACCACTTAGGCATGCCACACAGGCAATTCACCCCATGCGATTGATATCCATTAATATATAACCCCTGAGCTCGTACGTCTCAGAGAAGGGGGTTAAGCATGAGAACAAATTCTCCACCGCCGAACAGATATATTGTAACACCCCGTATATTCTATAACAGTGAAATTCATAAATTGAAGTATAATTAATTTCGAATAAAAGAATTAAGGGAAACGGGATACGCCATTCCGTTCGTCTCGGAATTCTGCTTGAGATAGAGTCCGAGTTTGCGTAAAACGGACTCCGTATGAGGGAGATATGACCTCCGGAAGTTTCAGAATTCAGCTTAAAATTCAAACAGACAGAAACAGTTCAGAAACGAGTTCAAAATTCAAAAATCGGACCCAGATTGGGCTAGGCGAGAATTTTCCCACCCAAGGCACCCAAGTCGACTGGGTAGTCGACCTGGGGCACCCAGGTCGACTGGGTAGTTGGCCTGGGGGTCGACTGGGTAGTCGACCTGGCCCCTGAACCAGGTCGAACCCAACCCCTCCTGGCTGGCCTGGTCTGTGCTTGGTCGAATTTCTAAACTAGGTCTTGTCACAAGGGCTTATGTGGCAGCTCTTGATTGGTTTCTCTTTGGAACGAACGGCTTATATTAATCTTGGCTCCATCAACGGCTATAATCAATACACAAACTCTATAAAAAGGACCTAAGACTCTACCTAATTCACACAAATAAAAATGAGAATGAGGCCGTCATGCTGCTGAAGAAAGACTAGGAGTAGCCGTCAAATCAAAGAGACAATTAGGAGTTGATTCAAAAGCTTAAAGCAACGACAATTAAATCAAAACAACGCCTACAACAAAGGATAACATCTCCAAATTCAGAATCCTGAATTGAAGATTCGTCATACGTTGTAAGTAGAGTGCTATTCCGATGTGAATGAATAATTGAGATTTGATCTGTGTAAAATGAGAAATGGAATTGTACTTAATTTGTGGTGATGATAATTCATAATTGTATGTTGCTATGATTCTAATTATAAATAGATTTGGGATGTTGTGATATAACGATGTTAGAACTATTGGATATTTGCAAGTATATGATTCATGTAGAAAGTTAACAACTATATGTTTGTGGTAGTTTGTTTCAACCTAGTTGAGACTCATGCAAGTATATGATTCACTATTATGCCAACATGATTTTAGATCCATCTATGTATATTTTTATGATCATTTTTAGTGTAGTTGGATCCAATTGAGTATTATGATTCATACGAATTTATGTTGGAATTGGCATCATGATTCAAGTGTAAGACTATACTTTTGTATTAGTGACAAAAGTAAGCATCTTTGTGAACTTGTGTTGACTTTATGAACGTGGCTAGTTTATGTTTAACGTTATGCCCAAACAAAATATGTTTTAGGCCTAGGCTGTTGTTAGAAAACATATGATAATATATGTGGCACATAATTAAGTTAGATTCATGCTTTAAATAAAAGTTTACATGATTAGATTAAAACCATGATTCAGGTTTAGGTATGTTTTATGTCAAGATTTTATGCTATTACAATGCAAGTTCACAAGTGCCTAAATTATGTTAATTGGACCGCTATGTTGCATGTTCATGCATTTACACACCCCTTTTTGATGTTACTTAGAATATATATACATCATGTTCTAAGCCTCCCCTTTTTCATGTGGCTAAGTTGGGCTTAAATGTTAAGCCCAACATAATATAGCGAACGTATAAAACAGGGTAATGACGTTGGGTTAAAAATATAAAACATATGTGTTGGCATGTTTGACGCATGCCAACGACCTTGAAAACATTTAAGTGGTATAAATTAATTTTACCCAATAAAGATGAATTTGAATAATGGGCTGCAAATATTTACATATAAAAAGAAAAGAGACAAAATATGTAAATTTAGAAAATACGATGTGTTTAACCCGAGGTTGGATTGCGTTGTGACATAAACCTGCCCGGACCCGCCCGGCTGTCCAGTAGTCACAACAATACCTATCCAATGTGGGTGGTTAAACATTGAGCCCAATAAAGACCCGAGGTTAGACTGAGTTGTGACGTAAGACTGCTCGGACCCAACCGGCAACAGGCAGTCACAACAATACCTGTCTAATGTGAGTGGTTGAGGCTTTAATAAGACAATTAAGGCTGAGTCAGGATTGATAGGATTAAGTAAATTGAACTAATACTTAATCAAATTGAACATGCTAAACTATACAGACTGATTGGGAGTTAGGTTTACAAAACACTTAACCAACTTAGCATGTTGGCTAGAAATAGAAAACCTAGTAGCGGGGGGACCCTTTTCAGCAGTAACCCTACAAGGTGTATCATGATACCCTGAACTAGGCAGGGTGGGGCACGATTACTGGGCTGACTGTAAGAGGTCAAATAGACGGCGGTGGTGCAGCAGTGTAGGTTCTAACGGGGTGCGGGCGTGCACACACTTCGGCGCAGAAAAATTAGGCACTGGGCACCAGTAGTATACCTGTGCATTCTAGAATTGTGTCGGGCCGCCACCATGGGACTTGATACACCCCATGGTGGGACGAGCATAGGTAGCTACAACATCGGGGGCCGTAAGACACATGTAACTATGCGAGTAGGAGCCGATCATTAGAAATGGATCACTTCACCCTGATTATGGGGTGCCTGTTGGGAACTAGTTTATAGGGGTGCAGAGATTAATATGGGGTACGATAGTGTATTCGACTCTAGACAACTTAACTTAGTTTATGATGCTTTCCCATTTCCAGTTTGTACTTATCATGCTCTTTCCTTATTCATAGACTGAATAGCCCTAGACTTACTCAGGCTTTATGTCTGACTCTACTTTTCTTTCGTCTTCTTTTCTTCCGTTCCCCCCCCCCCCCCCCGCCCAGGTCCACAGGGAGGGAACACCGCAGCTTGACCAGTTTTCACATCCAACTTGAAGAGAAAGAATGTATTGCTTGGATCTCGTTCGTTTTGGACTATGGCTTTGGATAGCAATTATGGGGACTTATGCAGTTTGCTAATGTTTTTATGCTTCTTTAAGTTATGAAATCAAGACGGTTATGAAAATGTAATGTTTTTGGAAGTATTGTAAGAAAATTATGGCATGGTTTGTGTAACACGTATTTTGATGAAATAAAAGTTGCTGTTGTTTTCCGCTATTAAAAAATATGTGTATTTATATCTGTTTTGTGTATCTGTGACTTATACTTATAAACCTCCACCAAAATTAGGGCATTCCCTTTGAGAGTGACCCTAACGGAGGTGGGGTGTTTCATATATATTTAATAGAAATCAATCACACAGAATAAAATCCAATATCAAACACATAGTCTATTTACAAGTTCGTTCTGGGTCTGAACGAAACCGGAGGCACCTCGTACCTTGCATATCCATCAATCTACAAGTACGTCTGGACGATCACCAACTGATTCCCTCCTCTTGGGTGTACAACCCAATCAAGATCATCAGTAATTATCCAAATGATGTGAAGACCTCCGGCCTTCGACCACCGTCTTCATCCTCGACACATCGTCGAATCAGTTATTCAGAATGGGATAAACCCGGTCTTTCTGAATAACTCGCGTATATAATAAACAAGTGTTACATAAACACAACATACGCCTCATTTCAATTCAGTATATTCTTTTATTCAAATATTCTTATGCTTTGAGAAAGGTTCCCATTAATTTTATCAAAGATAAATTCTTTAAATTTATTCTTTAATCTTCTTTTGAATATCAATTTAAACCAAATTATGGTAATTCCAAACTAGGCGGGATTAACAAACCTTACCAAAGTAATCATTTGTTTTAAATTTCCCAATCCCAACCTATTCATCCCATGAAGAAAAACTGGTCATACTTCATATCTAACACCACGGTGTTATCGGTAAATTCAATTACCATTTCATGTTCAAATCTAATTAAAGATTTAACTATCGCCTGGAGAAAAACTGGTGATACTCCATTCTCGATCATCTCAATCTAATTAAAGATTCATTAAAACTCCACTTGGTTTTAATCTTCCCAAAAATCATATTAATGATTGTTTAACTTAGGAAACCATATCCTGTCTTTAACTGGGTTAAAGAACTAATGTCATTAAAAACACGGTTCACGATATAACCAAAATCACATTCCATTTATTATCAGGTTAAAGAACAAGTGTTATTAACACCGTTCACGATAAACCCAAAAATCAATTCAAATTCAATTCCAATTAAATACCATTTAATTGGTATACTTCATTAAATCTAAATAGAAAGATTTAATCTTTTTCTCAACTGGGTTTAAGAACAATGTTAATGAAGACACCATTCACGACAAACCCAAATCCCATTTGATATTAAATACAAGGCTCTGAAGAGAAAATATACCGGCTTATATTCAATATCAAATTCTACGACCAATAAATATCGTATTGGAAATAATGATATAAATATATCTTTCAAATTTCCATAACAATATCTGTATAATCATGAAATCCAACTTCGAAATATTCCGAAGACGATTTCAATTCAAATCCATTTCCGCTTTATATATTAGAAATTCTGGTTATTTTCCAAACCATTTCAAATCCACTTTATTTATTTAAAAATAAATGGGATTATAATTCTAGTTCAAAACCAGTTTATTTCGATAAAATTCTATTTTTCTCTTTTCAAATATGGAGTTTTCCATCCCAATTCTTTCCAAATCATTTCTTATGATTTTACACAAATTATTACTACTTTTAATAATTTTATCAAGGCTCGTACAGTCGATTTCCATCAACGGCCATCGAACTGCACTTACACCGACCTTTTCCAAATTTGGTTTGGACATAATTCCAAATCCAACTGTTAGATTTCAAATCTCTAATATTCGTTAGAAATCTCTTTTCGATACGAATCCAATGGTTCCGGTTTTAGGAGAATCCGACGGTCGAATCTCCCGTAATATCCATTCGAAGTCAATGGTCGAAATTCGAGAACTGCCGCAGCGCAGCGCATTCTATTCAGGCCATTATATATAATATATATATATATATATATATATATTATATTTCAACGATTTCCTTTTAAAACGTATTTTATAAATCGTTTTAAAATCGTTTTCAAAATGATTTCAACTTCCTATTCAATTTCAAATCAAAATTAAATATTCCATATCATCGATATACAAATGATAATATTTTCAAAACGTTATATTTAAAATCACTTCCCTTTTCTATATTCATTATAAAAACGAATATAATCGATATAAATATCGTTCACGTCAAAATGGCGCATATCTAACCAACACGGCTTTATATATTTCAATAACTTCGTTATTCTATTCAACAAATGTACATTTTCTTCAACACATGAATTTTCTTTTACTCAACACATGAATATATATTTTATTCAACACATGAATTTATATTTTATTCAACACATGAATTTTCTTTTTATAATATTCTTTATTTTCCAACTTGGAATGAGGCCCAATCAATTACCATATAATGTTAATTATATGGATTCCCTACAACAAATGTATATAATAGCAACGATAAATCATCAACCATCATCCAGAGTGCACCACACAACTACATAAGCATAAATATAAATATTTAACGTTTATAATAGCATGTCAATCAATCGATTGACATACAGCTAATTATTGGGACTAGTGTATGGCCAATTTCATCCCAACACCCGTGTGGGATTTTCAAACAATCAAACACAGGTTTTATTTGTGCAGTTGGGCGATGTGTAAAATTTATCGTCCCAATACATATTAGTCAAATGTGTGTACATAAACAAATCTTCCAATTTGTTTATAACTATTTATTTTATATACATGTTAAAAAATATATTTTTAACTATAAAATATTTATTTCATTCCACTACACACAATCATTTTTCACAACACATCAATCAAACAAACAAGTCATTCATGGTCTGTGGACGACGGGTATCGGGAGCTGCTAAGCACCGTCTGCATCCTAGTATATATTTCAACTAGAAAACAAATTAAAAGTGAGGAGTTCTCACCTTGGGGATCCACTCCACCATTTCATTTCTGAATGGCATGGATTTGCCCGCACTTCCTACGCAGTCGTCTCCACACTGTTCATATTAAAATCACATTTTTAATATGATATTCTATACATTAAAAATCATATTTTTATTCTTTCTATAATATAAAAATCATATTTTTATTCTTTCTCTAATATAAAAATCATATTTTTATTCTTTCTCTAATATAAAAATCATATTTTTACTACGCTAAAAAGTCGCATCTTTATATAGCTATACATATAAAAAGATCACATTTTTATGAAGCCGTTCACATGATAAAAATCAAGCCTTTATAATGTTAAAAAGCTAAATTTTATAGCGTTAAAAATCTAAACTTTATAGCGTTAAAAATCTAAACTTTCTATGTATAAAAATATAATCTTTCTTTTGTTAAAAATCTTAACTTTGAATAATAAAAATCCTATTTTTATTCATTAATAACATATATCTAAAAATCATATTTTTATTAACTATACATATATATATAAACTAACATAAAAATCAATATTACGGAAAAACGCACCTTTTTACTTGTAATAATTCAATTTTATTTGAGTTGAGGATGACCTAGGCGGTGCTGACAACGCATGGGAGGCTCGCTGGGGCGCTGGAGTTGACGGGGTGCTAATGGAAGGTGGCGGTGGTTGTGGAGGGGCGGATTTGGTACGAGTTAAGCGGGTTTTAATGAGGAAAGAGGGGAGAACAGAGGGGCGAAGGGAGGGGGAGCGTCGGAGGGCCGCCGGCCTTGGTGGTGGCGGACGCGACAAAGGGGGGGGGGGGGTACGTCGCGATGGCGGCGGCTAGGTTTGAAGCTCGATCGATTTTTTTGTTTTGTTTTCTGTTAACTGACGGGGAGAGGGAATCTAGAGAGAGGGAGATGAGAATATATAATTAAATATATATTTATTTTAATTTATCTCCAAAAATCGACTTTTTATTTCAACCTCGAAATCGAACCCACCAACTATCGTCCCTAGCTAATTACTCCTATTCCGAACACAATGGGATATGTATCGTAAGCCGATTCGACTGTTTTGACTAGTTTTCATAAAATCAAAATATAACTCTATATATTGAATTTGAACGCACATTTCAATTTACTGGGGCCACATACTGATTCCAAAAATTCCCGAAAAATATTTTCTAGCTTCATATTGACGATATGGTTCTAACAAAACTAATTTCGTTGAATTCTGAGACGATTTGAAAAATGGCCATTTTCCATCGATTAAAATCAATTGAAACTGGTCAAACGCGTTTTCCTTTGCCACGCTCACATATTGATTCAGAAAATTATGAATTTTGGAATCTAGCAATAATTTGACATCCCGGATCCAACAAAAGAGGTTTCGTTGAAAACCAAGGTCATTTGCAAAATTTCCATTTTTAAGGGCGAAAATTCCATAGCGACTATTCTGAAATTTCCACCAGGAATAACTTTTGATCCCCGTTATGAAATTTCAATTTTTCGGATTCGTTGGAAAGATATTCTCAAATGGATTCTAATATTTTCGGTTTTGCTAAAATCTGGTTTATTTTGAATACTGTACATTCATTTGAACTTTGAAATCAAATTTTCAAACTACCGCGTCATTTTCAATTCCTTTTATAATTATAAATAATTATTTATATTCTAACGACGATTCAAATAAATATATACGTTTGAATTATATTCAAAATAAATTTCTTGTCGTTATTATTTAAAATAATTCATTTTAAATATTCAAAATTCATTAAAATTGCCAAAATAAAATTTTTAAATTGGCTCGGATTTCCGGGTTATTACAATTCCCCCACTTAAAACTTTTCATCCCCGAAAAGGAACGAAGCTGAAAGTTGTTTTACAAATCAACTCAACATTCATTATTTTCATTATGGCTTAGGTTCTTCAACTTTTCAGTTTCTAAGAAATTTTCAAATTTGGCTAACACCCTAAATTTTCGAAAAATTTCGCCATAACCTCCCCTGCACCGGAATCTTCGGGATATTTCAAATAGCCTCTCATGGCCCTCACCAATCCAAAAGAAAAGGAAAAAGCCAAGCGGCTAGCCAATCGGCTCATAAAATCATCAAATCCCCAAGAAATACAATAAATATGTACCTATTTGTCAGGCAAACAATTTTATTCCTCTTCTCTAGCCTCCTTGCTATGACCTGTTCAATGTAAGTACATGCATATGTATGCAAATGCGACAAATTTTCAATACAATTCACTATTTGATACAATTTGGCTAAATGGTTCAAAATATCAAACCAATAATCAAACAACACAATCAGCAATCAATTTGTTGATTATCATTTCAAATTCATAACTTTGATACATAGTCCAAAAATCAAATTTTTGATGCCAAATCACAACAATAAGCCCTATCTAGCTTTGGTTCTTACACCAGTCTATTGGAATCATACAGAAATCCCACTTTCGAAACTCGAACACAAATACTGATAACGCTGCAGCATTATCAGAATCATCCCTGGGCGACTAGAGTGTGATTCTATATCTATCCAGTATATTAAAACTTCGAATACACGCGGATCAGACGTATACGTAAAATCTTTATATACTTGATTGCCCAAATCAATTTAAAATAAATATTCAAATAGGAATAATTGATTTAAATTTTCATAACAAAAATTGTTTTCATTTTAAAAATATACTCTTCACACTCGTTCTAGGATACTACTGATCCCATCTCTATCAAGTCATTCCCATTGGATATTACTAATCCAGTCCCTGATGGATTCTTTCGTTTGGTTCTAACGTGTCTTGTTCTCGAGCTCTGTAAACCAAAGCTCTGATACCAAAATGAAACGACCCGAACTTCCCTATGAAGGAAGGCCCGGATTGAATTAAGAACAAGCCACATCGGGACACAAGCAGAAGAACATTTCATTATTAATTACAACAATTCCATCAGAATAAAAGAATATACAGAGTATGAATAAATATTATACATCAGAGAAATATCTAAGATTTAAATACATTACTACAACGGAAAAATAATACAATACACAACTGAAAGAGATATGCGGATACAGAGCTCTCCGGATATCATTCCAGCTGTAAACCAGGTTCCTGTGAATATAAATCTGCAAAACCAAAAATACTAGCTGCCCGTGTGGAAAATAGGGGCACCCAGAGTTTAGGTTAAAACAACAAACTCCAGGTCAGTCATGTGACTGGTGTGAGAACTAAAACAGTTATTAATCATTATTTCAAAGTTAGGTAAATCAAGCGACCACGACGTATAACACGGAATGGATTTCCTCCCAAGAACACAGTGCATAAACAACAGTGCAATGCTAAATAAAGAACAATGAAGCTATTATAAGACCCAGGTCCCATCACACAATGCAACACAAGCCGGAGGATAGGGTTTTACCTTATGATAGACAAAGCATGCTTGATATGCTAAATTTCATGTTTTATTATTACTATAAGTGTATAGTGTCAAAACAATTTCAATCATAAGTATCAATCATAGACGGTATAAGTGCCCCATACCACTTTGTTGCCATATATAGGTTTATGACTAAAACCGCAAAGTCGCGTATTGGAAGTTGGATTTCCATCTGTGAACCGAGGCAAAAGATAGTCCTCTACCGATTCGAGAAAATCTAGCCCATGTCTCAGGACCCAGACACAGGTGAGCCCTTGGATCGTCAGGGTCGGTCCACCGATGTGGATTAAAATGCCTGTAACACCCCGTAATTCTATAACATTAAGTTTCACAAATTAAAGTATAAGTAACTTTTAGAAGAAGAATTAAGGGAAACGGGTTACGCCATTGCGTTCGTTTCTAAATTCTGCTTGAGATAGAGTCCGAGTTTGCGTAAATTGGACTCCGTATGAAAAAGACATCCTTAAATTAAATATTGCAGCAAAACATGAAAAAAAGAGGAATGAGAAAAGAATAATGTTTAGCATTGTTCTAACTTTTGTAAGCAAAAGTCTTAGTAGCTCATTTGGTTGGAATACATGACTTGCATACAAGAGGTACAGAGTTCGATCCCCGCTAGCGCCCTATTTTTGTTTTAGGGGAATGGATTAAAATAGCCTAGTGTGAACGCAATTCAAAATGTGGTTTAGTGTGAAAATGGGTAATTGGGAAGATAGATAAAAAGAAAGAGAAAATGAATATATATATATATATTAATATATATATATATATATATATATATATTATATATATATATATGACATGTACGCATCATGAAGCGTACATTGCGCATTTTTGGTTTCTAAGAATTGTTTTTTTTAAGTGGCCTTCTCTGATTGGATTTATGACAAATATTTAACATATTAGTACATATGTGCATTTATGTCATAGACATACAAATATAATAAAAATGTGTGGATGCATGCAGTAAAAAAAAAGGATTTATGCATAGATATTTGTATACAGTAAATGGGGATTTTTTTAAAGGAAGAATATGTATGCAGTAAAAGGAAGATGTATCTATTAAATACGTATTTATGTTTGATGGATTAGCAATAAATAATAAATGTTGATAATGAACATTAAGAGAGTAGTTATGGCATAAGTAAATTAGGAATTATTTACATTTGTCCTAAATGAGAAATGTGTACTTTGTAGGAAATATATATATATATATATATATTTGCTAAAACGTGAAATTACATGTAATTGGAATAGTAATTATGACACAATTTAAAATGGGGGTAATTTACATGCATGGTAATTATGACATAATTTAAAATAGGAGTAATTTACAGTCCTTAATTGTGAACATAATTGGCCTCTTTTGAAATTAATGGCCTTGATTAACCCTAGCATCATCGGACAGCTCAAATTAAAAAACAATTCTATATAAACAACCTAGGTCTCCTACTTAAATTCACACAAAAATTAGAACTTGGGCCGCCATGATGTCAGAAGAAAACTAAGGAGAGCCTCCGCTTGAAAAGAGACGAACAACGATTCAAGAAAACAAAACTCTATTCTAATTTCTACGCAACGTTTTCAACTCCAAGGGAAAGCTTTGCAAATTCAAAATAGCAGAAACCAGAAAACAAGTTTCAGCGCCCATTGTAAGTATAGTGGTTTTCTGAATATGAATAGAAATTGCGACGTGATTCGATGTAAATGAAATTAGGGTTTTACTATTGTAAAATATTGATGTAAATTCAATGTATTGCGTTGATTTTGTCACATTTTGTATTGGCTGTTTGTGGCATAAATTGGTTGATGCGATCCTATTGACATTTGTATATGAAAATAAATATCACTTGCAAGTTTGTAGAAAAAAACTAGAATTGACATCTTTATGTTATGTCGTTAACATGGTTAGCATACATTCTTTTTAGGCCTAAGTTGAGACTCATGTAAACATGTTCCAAGTTAAAACCTTTTATGCCTACACGAATCAAAACCTTTGTATACATTATTATGTTTATTTGCAAGTGATAATCGGGTTTATGCAAGTACCTTTTGGTTACACAAATTATACTAGTTTCATGTTGAAATAGGCTACCTGATGTAAAGTTAGTTTACACCTTTGGGTTATGCCAAAAAGTGGACATTTTTATGCTAGTTTGGTGTTTGACATTATGTCCACTTATATGTGTATAAAACAATGTTTAAACAAGTCTAAAAGTACGCCATTTCACGTGACACCAATTTAGATATATCCTTATTGAATGCAAGTTCACATGACCCACAACCTATATTAGTAAAAACACTTAACCAATTTAACATGTTAACTAGACTAGAAGGTGAAGCTAAGTGAAGTAAAAACACTTAACCAATTTAACATGTTAACTAGACTAGTAGTTGAGGTTAAGTAAAGTTAATATACTTAACCAATTTAACATATTAACTAGACTGGAGGGCGAGGTTAAGTAAATTCAGGACACTTAACCGTTATAACCTGATAATTAGATAAGTGGGTAAGGTTAAGTAAATTTAGAATACTTAACCATTATAACATGTTAGCTAGATAAGTGGGTAAGGTTAAGTAAATACACTTAGCCAATTTAATATGTTAGCTGGACTAGAGGGTAGGGTTAAGTAAACTTAGAACACTTAACCATCATAGTGTGATAAATTGAACAGGGTTAAGTTGAAACATGAAGGGACAATACCTAACCATTAGAACATGTTAATTAAACAGATGTTAGGGTTAAGTTAACTAAGGGAACACTTAACCGTTATAACATGTTAGTTAAAACAGATGGGCAAGATTAGGTTAGGGGACACTTAACCAATACAAGATGAATGGGTTGGGTTAAGTAATAAGAAATACTTAACCAATATAATTTAGTTTGTGATAGGGTTAAGTCAACATGAACTACTGATAACACTTAGCCAGTTTAATATGACAAAGGAATGGGTTAAGCTAACCTGAATTGACTAATGACACTTAACCAATCCAACTTGACGAGAAAGAGGGCTAAGTAGAAAACCCTAGTTAAGAAACAATCGAGAACGGGAGCTAAGTTGAAATCCCCAGTTAAAGAAACTAAGTGATAAACCTTAGTTAACAAGATTTATGGGAAAAGAAACTAAGTGGTAAACCTTAGTTGAGAACAACTAAGTAATAATTCTTAGTCAAGAAAATTGAGTCGGTCCATAATAGATGAATAACCCGATATGGTAGATCATCGCTTAACAAGTGCATGAGAAGGAGCAAACGTTTATCCGATTTCGAAAAAGGCTCCGGCGGATAGGGTTTAGAAGCACGTAGCTTCGGGGGACGTGAGGGTACTCTTGGTATCCCTCTGTGAGGTTGCATATGATCCGTCTGGGCTTACAGAGGTTAAGGTCTGCGTCAGAAGAACCAAGGGTATGCCTTAGTTGCAATTTAAGGCAACCTAAAGACTGGGATGGACCAACGTGATTCGATGAGACCAGTAGCCCTGTGATAGCGACTCGTCGTCTACCTACAATCTTGAGTCAATCGTAGTACGTATGCGGAAAGGCAGAGAACTCCCAACAGACCATATACTTGCTATCTAGTTATGGGTGAGGCTGGCCAATAGGAAAGTGGGGCATAGGTGGCAGGAGTATAGTTCTCGTTCTTGATTTTCTTGGATTGCCTTTCATTAGTTGAGGGAGAGGTCACGTGGGACGATAACTACTGGTAGAAAAGCAGACCTTAGCTTCTGCATCGGCATATATCTGAAAGCTCCCGATCGAGTTCCGTGTTTCTAGAACAGCCCTGCCACGGGACTCGGGTCGCACATTTCAGGACATGTGCATCTAAACAGCGATAAATGATGAGCGACACATACGTGGGGAAAGTCTGGGAACATATACCACTCTAGGTAGTGTGTCCTAGACTAGGGGCATCGTTCGACAGGTAGCATAATCCCTAGTGGACCTAGGTGGCATAAATCCTGAATCCGAGAAGTATTAGACAAGTCGCATAAACCCTAGTTGAATCTAGGAAACGCTTGATAGAAAACCCTAGATTAAATCTAGGTGATAAATAATAGATGTACACATAAAGGCAACCGCAATTACAGGAATTAGGGTCATGTTATCATCTTTATACAGATTACAAGTTGGGATACTAGTTAGGTGGTGCAGAGATTAGTATGGTGTGCGATAGTAATTTCGATTCTAAACCGCTTTGCCTTAGTTTTATGGTATTTTCCCATTTTCAGTTTATGCATGTCATGTCCTTTTCCTTATTCATATACCGAAGCACCACTAGACTTACCAGGCTTTATGTCTGACTCTATGTTTTCTTTCGTCTTCTTTTCTTCCGTCCCCCCAGGTAGTCAGGGAGGGAATAGCTCAGATTTGTATGGACCTGTTGCTCTTTCCAAGCTTGAAGACTCTTTGATGTGCTGCTTTGGACTCACTTTTCCACCGCTATGGCTGGCTAATGTTTTATTGGGGAATATCATTGTGTATTTATGCTTCTTTATTTCGTTAAACAAGATACATACCATGTTGTTGGAAACCAGTCTTTGTACAAGCTGTTTATAAATGAAATAAAGTTCTATTCACTTTTCCGCTTCCTTATTTATCTGTTTTGTAATTTATCTACATCTTTTACCTATAATACTTCACAGAACTCAGGGCATTCCCTTTGTGAGTGACACTAACGGATGTGGGGTGTTACACGTGGTATCAGAGCTGAAGGTTACCGGATCAGATAAAAGATTTGAAAAATTGTTTTCAAAACGGCTTTAAAAAAGAAGCATTTTCAAAAGAAAAGTTTTGGTTTAAAGGCATATTCCCCAAAGCCATACACACTATCTTCTGATTCTCTGTTTGAATTCTTGTCCCCTTCTTTCTTGAGTCTTCGGGGCTCTTGGCTTTCTGGGAGGTAACCTCATCGCGGCATGGTTCCGTAAGCTTGATAAGACTACGATACCTATCGAAGGGCGAAGCAGTGCCCGACTTCCATCTATAGTCGCGGTAGTTTCATCTGCGGCTAATTTTCTTCCAAGCTTTGTTGGGTTCTTTGTGCGATAGAGGTAGCTTTAGAGAGAACTGTAAACATGTTACACATGGATGGTAAAGGTGGGAGATGAATAATTGTGGTAGGTGCCCTAGGTAGGAAGAAAGACTGACCTTAAGAGAGGTAAAAATACATAGCAAACCTTAGCTTTAGACCCTCAGTTTGTAACATGATGGATAAGCTAAGTAGAGGAGAGATCTCTAATCATCTTAGTATATACACTAGTATCAAGGTTAACATCTGTTTATCTTGGAAATGGAGGTGAAGAAGCTTCGCAATCATGAAGTTAAATTAGATAAGGTACCGTATAGTGAAGCTCAAGAAGGTGCGACATATAAGACTGGAGACTAGACACGAGCATCATACCCTTTTTCTTAAGGGTATATCCCTGATCTCTTTTTCTAGGAATTTTATGCATACTTTCTAGCTTTTAAGGTATATCCTCTAGGATGTATCATCGATCCTTAGGTAGAAGCCAATGGATGTAAACATGTATTTGAAACATGTTATGATTGATGGTTGCAAGTGGTTGCTCGTGTATGCATATGCATACCATAGGCGCTAGAACAACTCAGTCACTTTCATATTGCATTCACATATATGTATTTGTTTACAGATTGAACTCAATGTGTTATCATATGGACGTTGCATTTGAGTGAATGGTTGTGCACTCATATAGAAATGATATGTATCATTAGGATTGCATACATGATTGGATGCATGACACTGACATAATTCGCATTAAGGAGGTCAACTGAATTAGTAGACCGCTGATTTTGCATTAGATAAAGACATATACACACACTATGCATATGAATATGAAAGCATTTAGAAATCTTTTTAAGGACAATGAATTCCTGTGATTGAATGGTTGAGTAGATGGGTGATTGGATGGTAGGACACATTCTTCCTAACTTGAAGATTTCGGGGACGAAATCCTTTTAAGAAGGGGAGAATGTAACACTCCGTAATTCTGTAACATTAAGTTTCACAAATTAAAGTATAATTAAATTTTAGAAGAAGAATTAAGGGAAACGGGTTACGCCATTGCTTTTGTTTTGAAATTCTGCTTGAGATAGAGTCCGAGTTTGTGTAAATTGGACTCCGTATGAAAAAGATATCCTTAAATTAAATATTGCAGCAAAACATGAAAAAAAGAGGAATGAGAAAAGAATAATGTTTAGCATTGTTCTAACTTTTGTAAGAAAAAGACTTAATAGCCCATTTGGTTGGAACACATGACTTCCATACAAGAGGTACAGAGTTCGATCCCCGCCAGCGCCCTATTTTTGTTTTAGGGGAATGGCTTAAAATAGCCTAGTGTGAACGCAGTTCAAAATGTGGTTTAGTGTGAAAATGGGTAATTGGGAAGATAGATAAAAAGAAAAAGAAAATGAATATATATATAATATATATATACATACATACATACATATATACATATATATATATATGACATGTATGCATCATGAGGCGTACGTTGCGCATTTTTGGTTGCCAAGAATTGTTTTTTTAAGTGGCCTTCTCTGATTGGATTTATGACAAATATTTAACATATTAGTACATATGTGCATTTATGTCATAGACATACAAATATAATAAAAATGTGTGGATGCATGCAGTAAAAAAAGAAAAGAAAGATTTATGCATAGATATTTGTATACAGTAAATGGGGATTTTTTTAAAGGAAGAATATGTATACGGTAAAGGGAAGATGTATCTATTAAGTACGTATTTATGTTTGATGGATTGGCAATAAATAATAAATGTTGATAATGAACATTAAGAGATTAGTTATGGCATAATTAAATTAGGAATTATTTACATTTGTCCTAAATGAGAAATGTGTACTTTGTAAGAAATATATATATATATATATATATATATATATATATGCGATAAAACGTGAAATTACATGTAATTGGAATAGTAATTATGACACAATTTAAAATGAGGGTAATTTACATGCATAGTAATTATGACATAATTTAAAATAGGAGTAATTTACAGTCCTTAATTGTGAACATAATTAGCCTCTTTTGAAATTGATGGCCTTGATTAACCCTAGCATCATCGGACGACTCAAATTAAAAAACAATTCTATATAAACAACCTAGGTCTCCTACTTAAATTCACACAAAAATAAGAACTTGGGCCGCCATGATGTCAGAAGAAAACTAAGGAGAGCCTCCGCTTGAAAAGAGACGAAAAACGATTCAAGAAAACAAAACTCTATTCTAATTTCTACGCAACGTTTTCTACTCCAAGGGAAAGCTTTGCAAATTCAGAATAACAGAAACCAGAAAACAAGTTTCAGCGCCCGTTGTAAGTATAGTGGTTTTCTGAATATGAATAGAAATTGCGATGTGATTCGATGTAAATGAAATTGGGGTTTTACTATTGTAAAATATTGATGTAAATTCTATGTATTGCGTTGATTTTGTCACATTTTGTATTGTCTGTTTGTGGCATAAATTGGTTGTTGTGAGCCTATTGACATTTGTACATGAAAATAAATATCACTTGCAAGTTTGTAGAAAAAACTAGAATTGACATCTTTATGTTATGTCGTTAACATGGTTAGCATACATTCTTTTTAGGCCTAAGTTGAGACTCATGTAAACATGTTCCAAGTTGAAACCTTTTATGCCTACACGAATCAAAACCTTTGTATACATTATTATGTTTATTTGCAAGTGATAATCGGGTTTATGCAAGTACCTTTTGGTTACACAAATTATACTAGTTTCATGTTGAAATAGGCTACCTGATGTAAAGTTAGTTTACACCTTTGGGTTATGCCAAAAAGTGGACATTTTTATGCTAGTTTGGTGTTTGACATTATGTCCAGTTATATGTGTATAAAACCATGTTTAAACAAGTCTAAAAGTACGCCATTTCACGTGACACCAATTTAGATATATCCTTATTGAATGCAAGTTCACATGACCCACAACCTATGTTAGTAAAAACACTTAACCAATATAACATGTTAACTAGACTAGAAGGTGAGGTTAAGTAAAGTAAAAACACTTAACCAATTTAACATGTTAACTAGACTAGAAGGTGAGGTTAAGTAAAGTTAATATACTTAACCAATTTAACATATTAACTAGACTAGAGGGTGAGGTTAAGTAAATTATGGACACTTAACCGTTATAACCTGATAATTAGATAAGTGGGTGAGGTTAAGTAAATTTAGAATACTTAACCATTATAACAAGTTAGCTAGATAAGCGGGTAAGGTTAAGTAAATACACTTAGCCAATTTAATATGTTAGCTGGACTAGAGGGTAGGGTTAAGTAAACTTAGAACACTTAACCATCATAGTGTGATAAATTGAACAGGGTTAAGTTGAAACATGAAGGGACAATACCTAACCATTAGAACATGTTAATTAAACAGATGTTAGGGTTAAGTTAACTAAGGGAACACTTAACTGTTATAACATGTTAGTTAAAACAGATGGGCAAGATTAGGTTAGGGGACACTTAACCAATACAAGATGAATGGATTGGGTTAAGTAATAAGAAATACTTAACCAATATAACTTGGTTTGTGATAGGGTTAAGTCAACATGAACTACTGATAACACTTAGCCAGTTTAATATGACAAAGGAATGGGTTAAGCTAACCTGAATTGACTAATGACACTTAACCAATCCAACTTGACGAGAAAGAGGGCTAAGTAGAAAACCCTAGTTAAGAAACAATCGAGAACGGGAGCTAAGTTGAAATCCCCAGTTAAAGAAACTAAGTGATAAACCTTAGTTAACAAGATTTATGGGAAAAGAAACTAAGTGGTAAACCTTAGTTGAGAACAACTAAGTAATAATTATTAGTCAAGAAAACTGAGCCGGTCCATAATAGATGAATAACCTGATATGGTAGATCATCGCTTCACAAGTGCATGAGAAGGAGCAAACGTTTATCCGATTTCGAAAAAGGCTCCAACGGACAGGGTTTAGAAGCACGTTGCTTTGGGGGACGTGAGGGTACTCTTGGTATCCCTCTGTGAGGTTGCAGATGATCCGCCTGGGCTCACAGAGGTTAAGGTCTGCGTCAGAAGAACCAAGGGTATGCCTTGGTTGCAATTTAAGGCAACCTAAAGACTGGAATGGACCAGCGTGATTCGACGAGACCAGTAGCCCTGTGATAGCGACTCGTCATCTACCTACCATCTTGAGTCAATCGTATTACGCATGCGGAAAGGCAGAGAACTCCCAACAGACCATATACTTGCTATCTAGTTATGGGTGAGTCTGGCCAATAGGAAAGTGGGGCATAGGTGGCAGGAGTATAGTTCTCGTGCTTGATTTTCTTGGATTGCCTTTCATTAGCTGAGGGAGAGGTCACGTGGGACCATAACCACTGGTAGAAAAACAAACCTTAGCATCTGCATCGGCAGATATCTGAAAGCTCCCGATCGAGTTCCGTGTTTCTAGAATAGCCCTGCCACGGGACTCGGGTCGCACATTTCAGGACATGTGCATCTATACAGCGATAAACGATGAGCAACACATACGTGGGGAAAGTCTAGGAACATATACCACTCTAGGTAGTGTGTCCTAGACTAGGGGCATCGTTTGACAGGTAGCATAATCCCTAGTGGACCTAGGTGGCATAAATCCTAAATCCGAGAAGTATTATATTAGACAAGTCGCATAAACCCTAGTTGAATCTAGGAAACACTTGATAGAAAACCCTAGATTAAATCTAGGTAATAAATAATAGATGTACACCTAAAGGCAACCGCAATTACAGGGATTAGGGTCACGTTTTCATCTTTATACAGATTACTATTTGGGATACTAGTTAGGTGGTGCAGAGATTAGTATGGTGTGCGATAGTAATTTCGATTCTAAACCGCTTTGCCTTAGTTTTAAGGTATTTTCCCATTTTCAGTTTATGCCTGTCATGTCCTTTTCCTTATTCGTATATTGAAGCACCACTAGACTTACCAGGCTTTATGTCTGACTCTATGTTTTCTTTCGTCTTCTTTTCTTCCGTCCCCCCCAGGTAGTCAGGGAGGGAATAACTCAGATTTGTATGGACCTGTTACTCTTTCCAAGCTTGAAGTCTCTTTGATGTGCTGCTTTGGACTTACTTTTCCACCGCTATGGCTGGCTAATGTTTTATTTGGGAATATCATTGTATATTTATGCTTCTTTATTTCGTTAAACAAGATAGATACCTTGTTGTTGGAAAACAATCTTTGTACAAGCTGTTTATAAATGAAATAAAGTTCTATTCACTTTTCCGCTGTTTTATTTATCTGTCTTGTAATTTATCTACATCTTTTACCTATAATACTTCACTGAACTTAGTGCATTCCCTTTGTGAGTGACACTTACGGATGTGGGGTGTTACAATGCCTGAACACTGCGTTTCCCCGCCTTCGGGGCGTAAATGAGCCAAATGACTCCATCGGCTCCACATAGTCACCGATATATCTGAGGCGCCTCGCAATCCAACAACCACACAGGTGAAAATAATATAAATGTCAGGGCTGGTAGGTCACTGACACCACCCTAGTTAGAAGGAAACGCATGCCCTCCCTGAAGTCCTCTCCCCTTTCTATTTCACAACCGGGGTGTGAGGCTCACGAAATAACGTTATACACAAAGCTACGCCACAAAGGCCGTGCTTTGATCATCAACCACAAGACTTTGCTTTTCAACAAAAGCCTTGATCATTTGCCACTTAGGCATGCCACACAGGCAATTCACTCCATGCGATTGATATCCATCAATATATAACCCCTGAGCTCGTACGTCTCAGAGAAGAGCGTTAAGCAAGAGAATAAATTCTCCGCTGCCAAATAGATATATATTTAATAGAAATCAATCACATAGAATAAAATCCAATGTCAGACACACAGTCCATTTACAAGTTCGTTCTAGGTCTGAACGGAACCGGAGGCACCTTGTACCTCGCATATCCATCAATCTCCAAGTACGTCTGGACGATCACCAATTGATTCCCTCCTCTTGGGTGTACAACCCAATCAAGATCATCGATAATTATACAAACGATGTGAAGACCTCCGGTCTTCGACCACCATCTTCATCCTCGACACATCGTCGATTGAGTTATTCAGAATGGGATAAACCCGGTCTTTCTAAATAACTCGCGTATATAATAAACAAGTGTTACACAAACACAACATACGCCTCATTCCAATTCAGAATATTCTTTTATTCAAATATTCTTATACTTTTGGAAAGGTTTCCATTAATTTTATCAAAGATAAATTCTTAAAATTTATTCTTTAATCTTCTTTTGAATATTAATAAACCAGATTATGGTTTATCCAAACTAGGCCGGATTAATGAACCTTACCGAGGTAATCATTTGTTCTAAATTTCCCAATCCCAGCCTATTCATCCCATGGAGTAAAACTGGTCATATTTCATATCTAACACCATGGTGTTATCGGTAAATTCAATTACCATTTCACGTTCAAATCTAATTAAAGATTAAACTATCGCCTGGAGCAAAATTGGTGATACTCCATTCTCGATCATCTCAATCTAATTAAAGATTCATTAAAACTCCACTTGGTTTTAATCTCCCCAAAAATCATATTAATGATTGTTTAACTTGGGAAACCATATACTGTTTTTAACTGGGTTAAAGAACCAATGTCATTTAAAACACGGTTCACGATAAACCCAAAATCACATTCCATTAATTATCGGGTTAAAGAACAAGTGTTATTTAAAACACCATTCACGATAAACCCAAAAATCAATTCAAATTCAATTCCAATTAAATACCATTTAGTTGGTATACTTCATTAAATTTAAATAAAAAGATTTAATCTTTTCTCAACTGGGTTTAAGAACAGTGTTAATGAAGACACCATTCACAACAAACCCAAATCCCATTTGATATTAAATACAAGGCTCTGAATAGAATATAACGGCTTATATTCAATATCAGATTCAACGACCAACAAATATCGTATTGGAAATAACGATATAAATATATCTTTCAAATTTCCATAACAATATATATATAATCACGAAATCCAACATCGAAATATTTCAAAGACAATTTCAATTCAAATCCATTTCCACCTTATATATTGGAAATTCTGGTTAGTTTCAAAACCATTTCAAAACCTCTTTATTTATTTAAAAATAAATGGGATTATAATTCTAGTTCAAAACTAGTTCATTTCGATAAAAATCTCTTTTTATCTTTTCAAATATGGAATTTTCTATCCTAATTCTTTCCAAATCGTTTCTTATGATTTTACACAAATTATAACTATTTTTAATAATTTTATCAAGGCTCGTACAGTTGATTTCCATCAATGGCCAACGAACTACACTTACAGCGACCTTTTCCAAATTTGATTTGGACATAATTACAAATCCAACCATTAGATTTCAAATCTCTAATATTTGTTAGAAATCTCTTTTTGATACGAATCCAATGGTTCCGGTTTTAGGAGAATCCGACGGTCGGATCTCCCGTAATATCCATTCGAAGTCAATGGCCGAAATTCGCGAACTGCCATAGCGCAGCGCATTCTATTCAGGCTATTATACATAATATATATATATATATATATGTATATATATTATATATATTTCGTCGATTTCCTTTTAAAACATATTTTATAAATCGTTTTAAATTCGTTTTCAAAATGATTTCAACTTCCTATTCAATTTCAAATCAAAATTGAATATTCCATATCATCAATATACAAATGATAATATTTTCAAAACGTTATATTTAAAATCACTTCCCTTTTCTATATTCATTATAAAAACGAATATAATCGATATAAATATCATTCACGTCAAAATGGCGCATATCTAACCAACACGGCTTTATATATTTCAATAACTTTGTTATTCTATTCAACAAATGAATATTTTCTTCAACACATGAATTTTCTTTTATTCAACACATGAATATATATTTTATTCAACACATGAATATATATTTTATTCAACACATGAATATTTAATCTAATCAGCACATGAATTTTCTTTTTATAATATCCTTTATTTTCCAACTTGGAATGAGGCCCAATCAATTACCATATAATGTTAATTATATAGATTCCCTACAACACATGTATATAATAGCAACGATAAATCATCAACCATCATCCAGAGTACACCACACAACTGCATAAGCATTAAATATAAATATTTAACGCTTATAACAGACTGTCAATCAATCGATCGACATACATCTAATTATTGGGACTAGTGTATGGCCAATTTCATCCCAACACCCGTGTGGGGTTTTCAAACAATCAAACATAGGTTTTATTTGTGCAGTTGGGCGATGTGTAAAATTTATCGTCCCAATCCATATCAGTCAAATGTGTGTACATAAATAAATCATCCAATTTGTAACGACCCGGAATTTTAGCCGTTTAGTTTTGTACATTTAAATTATTTTAAATGTTGTATACATGGAAATTTTATGGGATTTATTAAATTAAACAAAATTTAAAACGTATAATATATATATATATAATTTAAAAGAGCTCGAAATAGTCGCGGTAGTTCGTAATTTACGATTTAAACTTCAACTGAATATACATGATCCAAAATAAGTCGGATTTCTTTAAAACAAGAAACGTTCGAATCTATTAAACTGTATCTTTCTAATGGAAGGGGAAAATCAAGATTTCGTCTTGAAAATGGAAAGTTATGTCCAAATTAAATATTCAGAAAAACAACGGCATATTCGTTTATGGCCATAACGGTTATTTGAATATATTTATTTATCGGATTTGAATTTGGACAAGGTTCTTTTGAGGCATAGTTATAATTTAATTTTTTAAATTTTACTTTAATTTTTAATTAATTAAATAAGCAACTTTTTATTTGGAGTATTATGCACCCTATAGCAATATTTTGGGGTTTCAGAATATATGTTAAACTACCGATATTATTATATTTTCGGGATCGTGGTACCTCGCTGGACACGACCATACTCTTATTTTTGTCCGTAGCCATCTGTAACTGAATGGAATTATTATGTAGGGTACCATTAAACTTTTCTCTAAAAAAAAAGAAAAAAAAAGAATCGTTATATACACATGCAAATTTATCATATGGCCTCTAACGTTATCATGAAACTATCGCTTTGAATAACATTAAATGGAATACACTCTCAATAACACATCTACAACCGGATATGAGTGCAAGTGTATTGTGTGGATTGCCATAAACATGATGGTAAACAACAGAAGCCACTTTGTTTTTTTAAATGCCGTAACAAGGGAAAAGATGTAGCGTACAATAACTTTAAGCTTTCACTGTAGAATGGTCATGTACTCTAGTTTGTTTATACAGTGATTTGTGTTATTGAGCATTCTCCTTTACGTTTAAATATTAAATCTCGACACATGAAAATCCGAACTTCCCCATATAAACCTCTGAAACATTTAAATATAATGTACAAACCTATAATATAGCATGAGCAGGACTGCCAACCTATTTTCGAATACCTTGCCGACAAAGTAATCAAAATCCCAAGCCTATCTACCCCTATTTCTACAGCTATTGCTAAATTTCGTGGGTTCCAAGCCTTCGTTTCTATATAAACAAGGCCACAGTAGACCATTTTCTTTCAGAAATTAATACAGGAAAAAAATTAATATAAAATCCACTGGTAAATGAAAATCGATTTCGTTTAATTCAATACGTTCATGATCTTGAGGACTTCCACCGTATACAAACCTTTTCAAGCGCGATTCGATTTTCCTTGACTCGAATTCGGAAATCATTGCGTGGACACTAGTTTCGGTTTGGAGCAAGGTTTGTACAGATTGAATTTGGGAGGTGCGATCGTTCTTTTTGCCATCGAGTTCTCAAACATCAGCAAACTCCGGAATCGACTGGCGAAACTGGAACTGGGTCATGGGGTTGTTAGCGAGATGTTCATGGAATCAAGGCGCAGCTTTTTGGGAAGTTTCAGTCGTGATGTAGTGGATGGTGCGAGCTGAGGTTGAAAGAGCCGACTGCGTGGAGTTTGTGAAGGTAAAAGCGATGATGGTGCCGGTTCGATGGACTGTGGAGGGGTGAAGGGGATTGGGGCGTTCGAATTCTTCCATGTTGCGTTGAGATGGAAACAAAAAAAAAAGTGGGAGGGTGTTCGCCTGATAATTTTGTAAGGGTGCTAGAGTTTTTGTGTTGGGAAGGGGTAGTATATTTGAAGGAGGAACAGGACGTTAAAATCATTTGGGAAGGAGGGGACTGGAAGGAGTATTAAGGGGCGTTGGTTTGGGAATTAGAAGGTGGAGCTCACGATTGTTTTGAGTAAATATAGTTGTAGCGGGTTTCAGGAGTTAAGGAAGGGAAGTTTGTTGTAAACTATGATGTGTATGGGGATGGAGTTTTAAGTGGTGAAGTCAAATACGAGAACAGGGGTTTTGGGTTCAGTATGTGGAAATCGAAAGTTGGAATAACAATTTTGCGACCTTAACATGGGTACGGTTTTGATTTCCAAACCAGAGTGTGGTCTTTAGCTTTGTTTTGTGATGGAAGTATTACCGGAAAACGATGGATTATATATGTTTGCTGAAGTTGATTTTCGAACGAATGGAAACAAACCAAAGGGTAGCATCATTTAAACTCTTAGGTGGACTGATATTATGCGTGAACCAAATAGAAGCAAACCGATGGTTTCAGTTGACGTCAACGCACGTGATAAACTTCTATACCAATGGTTTCAGCAGAAACGAAGGGATGGAAAGAACTGCTGAGTTCGAAAAAATAAGGTGGACGTGAATTGAATTTAATAATGGCGCAGTTATTTTCTGAAGACGTCGATGGATGAGCTGGATCGGACAAACCAGGATGCATTGGGATCGCATCAACGAGCAGTACGTCATGAAATAGATTTGGACACATTTGAGATCAACCGACGTTAACCGTTTTTCAACAATTAGCGAACAAGGTGAGTAAACTCACTAACTCCCTCTCGTTTATATTTTTATATATAAACGAGTTTTAAATATTTTTATAATGTGCAATGGTTGATTGGTTGAATAGTTGGTAAATTTGGTTGAATTGGTTGATAGGATTACACCATTAATTGATCATTAGTTCTGATATTTCATTTTGATGTGAAATAATATTATTGATGTTATTAACATCTGTGGATGCAGGGAAACAGGTTGGAGGGATCCAACTGGATCCCTCAACATTTATATTACCGTTTGTTATTTATAGTGATGTGTATACGATGATGGATTGTACTATGTTGAATCACCCTGACACTGGAAATTTAGTTATTTTAAATACCATAAAAGATTTTCGAATATAGAAAAGAAATTGAGGTTTAAAAAGAGAACTTATTCCAAAAGAGAAATTAAATTTTGAATGGAATTAAAAAGTAGAAACTTGTTTTATTAAAAGAAGAAGTTGTTTTTTAACGAGTTTATAATCATTGAATAAATTGAATATAAATGCTTTATTTAAATTTATATGGAAAAGTGGAAATTAGATTTGAAATCAATATTTGAGATGGGATTTGAACTTAGCAGAGTATAAAGCAAATCATAAACAAGATTTTTAACGATTGGAATAAAAATCAGATTTGTTTGCAAGACTCAGAATAGAAGTTATAAATAGAATTTGGGGTTTAAGAGAATATGTATAAGTACGAAATCAAAAGATTATATATAAAAGAAATATATTCAGGATTAAAGTGGATAATGGTTCAAAGGAAGTATTTTGCAAGTGAAATATTTATAAGGGAAGAACACAGCAGACGGTTTTGTGTTAAACATTTTGGATTTTTGAAATAAAAATCCAAGGAAGAAATCTTGTTGTAAAGAAGGTGGAAACCGGATTTTTATCCTTATATACTCTTTATCTTATCCGTTTCGACAAATAGAATGATAAATGTCTGCATTGTTTAAATCCAGATATTTTGACTATCTTTTAAAATGAACAACGGAAGCGTGTGCGTCGCACACGGTATTTTATTCAAAACAGCAATCATAACACTGTTGTTATAAGAAATGCTTTTATAATTTTAAACAGCGACTATAACACTGTCTTTGTAAGAAATGCTTTTATAAAACTAAACAGCGATTTTAGCGCTGTTGTTATAATAGATGTTGTAAATCTATACAGCAATTTTAGACGCTGCTGTTATAATAAATGTCTTGGTAAATCTAAATAGCAATTTTAACGCTGCCGTTATAATAACTGTTTTAATAGCAATCTTAATGCTATGGTTATGATAAGTGTTCTATAATGCTAGACAGCGGTTTTAACGCTATCGTTGAAAGCAATGTTTTATAAACCAAACATTTGAAGACAGCAATTATAATGCTATCGTTATAATCAATATTTTTATAAAGAAGGTGTGTTCGTAGATCAAATCCGAGAGTCGCGTAAGCAATGTTTGGTTTAAAGTTGTGAGCTCTGACTATTTCAAAGTTAAGAATGTCGTTCAGTTAAGGTCTGAGAGGTAATTATACCCCAACTTGACTGACTGCATGATTGACGAAGAAATGGTTAAGGCTCGATAGCAAGGATTGGTTAGTGATGTCGTTAGTTAACGAATGATTTATATTATAATAACGATGTTTATAACATCAGTTTAATTCAAAGGATTTAGAAATGTTTTCTAACCGGAATAAGGGATATTTTCTCAATAAAGGAATTATAATATTGGAAATGTTTCCCAATGATCGAGAGAGAAAATAGTGCTTTGAAAGAACACGAAAGATGGGAAATGGGAATTGGAAATGATAATGTAATAAAGAACTAATATAAAAAGGGCCCAGTGTTGTTTGATGCTTGATTGATAGAATTTCCATTTGGAAATAGGACCGTTGATTGTATGGATGTTTCTTTGATAGTTAAATCACCGACTATCAAAGTTTTATCTTTTTTTATATACCTCCGTTGTCAATATGGAGAGACCGGGATCAGATTTGATATCTGAAAACCATTCCGTATTGGCGTAAGCGTTATGAAGCAACTTATGATGAAGAAAATTGAAGACAGAGTTATACAAGGGCTATCCTGTTTACGGGATAGTGCCTTCGGTTTGTCCAGACCCAGGACAACTTGTATGGACGAGTGTCTGACAGAGTATTTCCAAAGGGGATTACGTACGTTGATTCCTTCAAACATACGAAGTTGGGGCATAGAAGGGAAGCTTCTTTAGCCTAACAATCTGAGTATTTTTTTGTGGGAATCAATTAGTGATTTCCGATGGATCTGACGATGTGGCATTCAAAGTGAATGATGGCCAGATGTTCTGGAAGATAATTCAAACCTCAAGCCTCATCAACCTGGAATTTGACAAAAATCGGGCAGGCAGCATGGCTATGTGGGTCGCACCCATTAGGATGTATAACCACCTATCTAGAGAAATTCCTTTTGCTTCTTAAATCTATCGATGCTGTCCCTTTTCGGGAGGCGGTTGCTGATCCCAACCGTCGTTGGTATACATTCGATACACTCAAGTGAAATGAGTGGTCGGTCATATGTCGGCCGGGTTGCAAGATGTTCTTGTTGAACCCAGTGTGTTCGTCTCTAGAGATACATTATCGGAAGGTGGTCCCATACCTTGTCATGTTGGAAATCCAATCTCCAATAAACGCCCTGCGGTTTTCGATTTTATGTTATATATGGAGCGTGAGATGCAAGCGTTCCGCTAGATTCTATTTATTTGTTGTAGACACTATTATAATATCACTGGATTTGATATCAAAAATATTTTTGGTTATCGTAAGGTAAAAACCGTCCGTGTTTATGTGTGGATCGGTCTTACGATTATCATTTCTTTCGAAAAGATTTTGGAAGTTAAACTAATGGTTGGAGTTTACTCACACCAGTCCCATGACTGACCCAGAGTTTATTTTGTTTGTTTTCCCTAAACTCTTGGGTGCCCAAATTTGTACGGGCAGTCAAGTGGTCGGGATTTTTCAGATTCACTTGGAGGAGTTCGAAGCAGGAGGCTTCACCAGTTAGTTATAGACTATCATATTTTCCGCTGTGTTATATGTTGTATCTGGAAACAGGTGTTTATAACTGTTCCAGAGATAACCGTTGTGCTCTGATAATGGTATGTATATATACAGTTACTGATTTGTATTTCAGAGTTTATGTTATCTAATATATTTTATTCGTTCCGCTGTGAGTTTGTGATCTTCGCTTTCTTCTATTCTAATATTTCTTTCTTTCTGTTTCTCATCCTCTAACTTCTTTCTAAAAATGATTCGTATTTCTGTGCAATTTGGGTGGGACGTGTGGTGTTATTAGTCGACTCAAAGGGTACGGAAGTGCGGGTCGTTTCACAATTTGTTTATAACTATTTATTTTATATACTCATTAAAAATTATATTTTTATCTATAAAATATTTATTTCATTCCACTACACAAAATCATTTTTCACAACACATCAATCAAACAAACAAGTCATTCATGGTCTGTAGACGACGGGTGTTGGGTGCTGCTAAGCACCGTCTGCATCATAGTATACATTTCAACTAGAAAAAAAATTAAAAGTGAGGAGTTCTCACCTTAGGGATCCACTCCACCATTTCATTTCTGAATTTCTGAATGGCATGGATTTGCCCACACTTCCAACGCAGTCGTCTCCACGCTGTTCATATTAAAATCACATTTTTAATATGATATTCTATACATTAAAAATCATATTTTTATTCTTTTTATAATATAAAAATCATATTTTTATTCTTTCTCTAATATAAAAATCATATTTTTAATCTTTCTCTAATATAAAAATCATATTTTTACTACGCTAAAAAGTCGCATCTTTATATAGCTACACATATAAAAAGATCACATTGTTACGAAGCCGTTCACACGATAAAAATCAAGCCTTTATAACGTTAAAAATCTATCTTTATAGCGTTAAAAATCTAAACTTTATAGCGTTAAAAATCTAAACTTTCTATGTATAAAAATCTAACCTTTCTTTTGTTAAAAATCTTAACTTTGAACAATAAAAATCCTATTTTTATTCATTAATAACATATATCTAAAAATCATATTTTTATTAACTATATATATATATAAACTAACATAAAAATCAATATTATGAAAAAAGCACACCTTCTCACTTGTAAAAATTCAATTTTTTTCGAGTTGAGGATGACCTAGGTGGCGCTGACAAGGCGAGGGAGGCTCGCTGTAACAACCCATGTTTTTATAGCGTGTAATAACCATAAATCAAGGCAGAATAAATTTTTAAAATAAGAATCAAGGGAAACGGGTTCCGCCATTGCGTTCGTCTCGAAATTCTGCTTGGAAACGAGTCCAAGTTTTCGAAAATCGGAGTCTGTATGACCAAGTTATGACCTTTCGAAGTTTTCAGAAGTTTTCAAATTCAAAACAGCTCAATTAGAATTCAAAATTCGAATTTCAAACCTCAGAATGGATTGGGCGGGAAATTTCCCGCCTAAGACCAGGTCGACCTGGGGGTTGACTACGTAGTCGACCTACCCAGGACCAGGTCGACCATAGTGTCGACCTGGGGGTCGACCTGGTGGCCGAGTCCACTTTTGAGGCTAGATTCACTCTGATGTATCTGGCCTCGTTTCGGTCCACATTTATTGACCTGACCCTATAAATACAGCCCCTCACACTAGTCTCTCTACACAAAATTCTTTCTGACCTTATGCTGCTCTAATTCTGGTTGAAAAGTTAGAGAGACTACTTCTTCTACGTCGAAGCTACGTTGCTGATTTGGGGATTTCTATTAGGGCCTGACTAAGCATATAGAGATTCAACTATCGACTCTCTTTTTCTAATTCTCAAACCACGATCTGTAAGCCCCAGTTATTTTTAGATTTAAACTGTAAATGTAATATGAATATGATGTAAATTTAAATTGGACCTATGTATGATGACTGTTTACATTCATTCTCGTTCATCTTGGATCTTGACTCTTGAATATTACTATGACATTGATTTGGGGCCTATTCATGTTGTAAATCAAAAAGAAAACCCCTCATATTATCATGTTGAATCTGCTATTAGTCATAAGTTTATGACTATCACCTTATGTCAATCGTTACCATGATTGTGCTATCATCTTATGTCAATCGTTACCATGATTATGCTATCACCTTATGTCAATCATTACCATGACTATACTATTATCTTATGACAACTGTTATCTTGACTAGTACCTTATTTTGTTAGATTTGGAATCTTTATGTTTAATTCCAATATTCCATATGCCAGTAATGTTATAATCTTTTATCTCAAGTCATACCATGCTATGCTAGTAATCACTTTTGCCACCTTATACCCGTCCCTTTTTATGTTATTCCCTAATTAGATTTATTTGTATCAATTCGAGCTTACGTGCGATGGGAATACGATTTGGGTAGACTAGGTAAAATATGAATTAGCTTTAAACTTGAACATGAACGTTGTTATGACTTGAACCTGAATATGGACATGAACTTGACACGATTTGACATGGAATATGACCTGAAAACTGGACATGAATCTAGACATGAAAACTCAAATGTGGGCATGACAATTAGATAAACATGAAAATGGCGAACTCGAGGTTGGGTTGAGTTTGCAGTGTAAATCTGCCCGGAACCGCCCGGCAAATCCAGTGGCTGCAAACAATAGGATCCAATGTGGGTAGTTGGTCATATCGCACGTAAAACCCGAGTTTAGACTATGTTGTGGTGTAAATCTGCCCGGAACCGCCTGACAAATCCAGTAACCACTACATTTAGTCTAATGTGAGAGGTTGGCGTGCACTAATGAATTAATGCCACATGATAGGGTTAAGTCATGAACCACTTGAATATACTTAACCAACTTGACACGATGATTTGATAGGGTTAAGTCATGAACTGCTTGAACACACTTAACCAACTTGATACATGATTTGGATAGGGTTAAGTCACGAATTTGAATGACAACACTTAACCCATTAGAAACCCTAGTTACGCGGTCCTTTTCAATAGTAACCCACTTAGATGTATCACGATACCCTGGGACTAAGCAGGTTGGGGCACGATTACTGGGCTGATTGTAAGCGACCAGAACGATGGCTGAGTAGGTGCTCCATTGTAGGTTCAGGCGGACTATGGTCGTGCACGTAGTCCGGAGTTGAAAAAGCAGGCATTGGGCACCCGTAGATTTACACTGTGCGTGCTTGATTCGTGTCGGTGGTTGGCACCACAGGACTTGATACACCCTATGGTGGACCTAGCAAAGGTAACTACATTTCAAGATAGGGCCGTATGACACAGACACATGACGAGCTAGGACTTGTAGGGAGCCGATCGATTAGTAGATCGTACCGTAAGACCCCGTAATAGGTCACTTCATGATACTGGGCCAAGGAATCATTTCATGGTTAATACTTGACATGGGTTAGAATACTAGTACAGTTGGTGCAGCGAACCTTGAACATGCGATGCCAGATTTGACTTATCTTGTTATCTTAATTATCGTACTAGTTCTGTTATCATCCTTGTGTTCCAGTTTTCACATATCATGTTACCTTTACTAGTTTTCATACTGAAAGTCACTAGGGCTTACAAGTCTTTATGACTGACCCTTTTTCTTTCGCCTCTTTTTCTTTCATTTCTTCCCCCAGGTTCTCAGGGAGGAAACACTAGCTCTTAGCTTGGATTTAGCTTGCTTTCTGACAGCTCATGTACGGTTTGGTCTTGGGCTATGCTATGGCTACTTCTGCTATTTATGGGGAATAATTTACTTTTGTTTTAAGTTTATTCTTCTTTATTTCGAACTTGATGTAATGGAATAATTTGTATCTTGGATATATGAGCTTTTGACTCTTTTCTGGAAAATAATAAAAAGTTGGTTTTTAATTTCTATTGCTGCTTTATTTATGTTCTGCCTTGTGATATCTCTGTGCATGTTTACCTAGATAATACTCCACCAAAACTAGTGCATTCCCTTTGTGAGTGACCCTAGCGGAGGTGGAGTTTTACATTTGGTATCAGAGCGAGGTTACCAGGTTGGGCAAAAAAGTTTTATAAAACCTTCTAAAACTATTTTCAAAACCATTTATAAGGAACATTTTTCAAGAAAAGTTTTATGTTTAAAGAGGATATTCCCCAAGAAGCCATTAGCACTTCTCTTTGTTTCCTCGTTTGAATCTTTTCTTTTCATTTTTCTGCATGGCCGATCTTAACCTGACTGAGGGAATACTCGTGCCTAGATGGTTCCGAAGGTACTTAGAAGCCAGGGCCAATGACGCGGGCACGACAGACATCCCTCCTCCTCCTCCCCCAGTGGCCGCGGTTCCTCCTCCTCCTGGTACCGCCTTTGCTAAAATATGCAAAGACTTTAAAGCAATGGGCGGCAAGAACTTCGTAGGAACTGAAACCTTTGTTGAGGCACGAAATTGGCTAAAGGAGATGGAAGACTTGTTCATTATCTTTGATATGGAGGACCATAGGAAAGTTCAGTTGGCAGCATGGTTGTTGAAAGAGGAAGCTGCATTTTGGTGGGAAGTCAACAATGCTACCAGGCCAGTTGAGACATGTGCAAACTTTAGAGAGAGGTTCGGGCTTAAATTCTTATCGTCAGCAGAAGAGAACCTTCAAATGGAGAGGTTCCTAGCACTCAAGCAAGGGGACATGTCTATTAGGGAGTACATGAATAAGTTTAATCAGCTTGCTCGGTTCGGTTTGGATTTGGTCAACACGGCCCAGAAAAAGGCTGTATGCTTTGCTCGAGGATTGATTGAGACACTACACAGCTTGGCCCTAAATCATATACCCATGGGGGTGACCTTTGAAAGCTTGGTGGATATGGCTCTACTCCATGAGGAAGATAAGAATAGCAAGAAGGAGGTTAGGCCTAATGAAACTCAGAATAAGAAAGCTGACTTCAAGAAGGGGAACAACAAGAATAATAAGAATAACAAGAGCAACAACAAATCATGTGAGACGAGGAAGTGCATCTTTTGCGGTATTACTGGACTTCTAGCTAAAGAATGTAGAAAGAAGAAGAGGAAGTTAGGTGAATGCTTTCATTGTGGAGATACTGGACACATCAGCAAGGATTGCCCTAAGAAGCAAGGGCTGGGGCAAGGGCAGACCCAGCGAGCAGGACCTTCTGCAGGGCAGTTGCATGCTCTCAACACCACTCCAGCTCCTGATCGAGGTAGTAATATTTCCGTAGAAAGCCTTGTTTACATTTCTGGCTTTCCTGTTCGAAGCTTATTTGACTCTGGCGCATCGCATACTTTTATTTCTTCTGATATTGTTGAAAATATGCACCTAAGTACTGGTCTGGTTGAGGATCCCGTTATAGTTTCAAATCCAATTGGGGGCTCCACCCATTTATGTATGATGTGTGTGGATTTGAGGATCTCTATCTTAAGCGTAGAATTCACGTGTAATGCTTATGTTCTCGGATTCATGGGATATGATTTTATCCTAGGTATGGATTGGCTGTCCGATTATGGAGCCATTCTTGATTGTGAACGAAGGGTAGTGAGGCTCATGACTCGCCTTGGTAATGCCCTGGAAATTTCTTGTAACCCTAAGGGTCTAGTCATGTTGTGTTATCTTGAATCCCTTGACTCGTCGGACGATAATTTGCAATCTGTAAGAGTGGTCCGAGAATATCCAGATGTCTTTGATGAAGTGAGGGGGTTACCTCCTAAACACGAGATAGACTTCCGAATTTATCTTGTTGATAATGCCAAGCCAGTTTCATTGCCCGTTAGGAAAATGGCCCCACGAGAAAGAAGATAGCTCAGTAAACAAATTAATGAGTTGCTTGAGAAAAATTTCATAAGACGAAGCATTTCTGAATGGGGTGCTCTGGTGGTATTCGCTACTAAGGCGGATGGATCGCTTCGTATGTGCGTAGATTATCGTGAGTTAAACAAGCTGACAAAGAAGAATAGGCACCCACTACCAAGAATCGACGATCTGTTTGACCAGCTTGTGGGAGCATCTGTTTTCTCTCAACTCGATCTAGCCACAGGATTCCATCAGCTCAGAGTGGCTGAGGACAGCATTGACAAAACTGCGTTTATGACTCCAGATGGGTTCTTCGAATGGCTCGTCATGCCATTTGGATTAACAAATGCACCCGCATACTTTGTGGATTTGATGAGTAGGGTGTTTCGGGAGTTCCTTAACAAGTTTGTGGTAGTTTTCGTGGATGATATTTTGATCTTCTCAAAAGATGAAGAATAGCATGCTAGACATCTCAAGGAAGTCATGGAGACGCTTAGAGCACACCAGTTAAAGGCTAAGTTCTCCAAATGCCATTTTTGGAGGAAGGAAGTTCGATTCTTGGACATGTAGTTTCTAAGCAAGGCATAGCCGTAGACCCCGCAAAGGTAGTCACGGTACAGGACTGGAAAATTCCTAAGAATACAACGGAGGTGAGGAGCTTTTCTCGGTTTGGCGGGCTACTACAGGAAGTTCATTAAGGACTTCGCTAAGATTTCAGCCCCTCTTACTAAGTTAACAAAGAAGAACCTAGCTTTTGTATAGAACATAGTGTGTGACGTTGCTTTTCAAAGACTCAAGACAGCCCTCACCACAGCTCCAGTTTTGGCATTACCCGATGGAGGTAAGATGTTTACCGTGTACACAGATGCGTGCGACACGGGGTTAGGCGCTGTCCTAATGCAAGAAGGAAGAGTAATATGCTATGGGGGCAGACAACTTAAAGTCCATGAGAAAAACTATCTCACGCATGACTTGGAGTTGGCCGCGAATGTTTTTGCACTTAAAGCTTGGCGCCATTATCTTCTAGGGGAGAGGTTCGAGATGTATACCGACCATAAATCACTTAAGTACTTCTTCTCACAGAAAGACTTGAATCTGAGACAACAACGGTGGATGAAGTTCTTGGCATCATATGACTTCGATATAGCTTATACCCCTAGCAAGGGTAATGTGGTGGCGGACGCGCTAAGTAGAAAAAGGTTGACTTTGAGTCCCTTGTTTGTTGAAAGGAAAAGCCTTGAGTTTATAGCAACCTTTGATTTTACACCTGCTGTTGAGTCATTGACTGCTACGTTTGCATCTCTTGAGTTAAGACCTACACTTCTAGATCAAGTAGGGACTTCACATAAGGAAGACCCACAAATAGTCGAAATCATGGACAAGCTGATTAGGGGTGAGACGTCAAGTCACCTCAGTAGGTATGCCATAGATGACAAGGGATGGCTAAGGCGCGATGGAAGATTATGTGTCCCACAAGTGGGAGACTTAGTAAGGAAAGTTCTCGAAGAGGCGCATCACTCGAAGAAGACTATACATCCCGGAGGGGATAAGATGTACAGGGATATGAAACGCATTTTCTTTTGGGCTGGAATGAAAAAGGACGTGGCAGAGTTCGTTTCGAATTGCATGGTGTGCCAATAAGTAAAGGCCGAGTCGAAGAAGCCTGGTGGGCTATTACATCATTTGGAGGTTCCGCAATGGAAATGGGAGAGTATCTCGATGGATTTCGTGGATGGACTGCCTACGTCACGGAAGGGAAATACTAGCATATGGGTCATAGTTGATAGACTCACGAAAAGTGCTCACTTCATTCCGGTGAAAAGCAAGAAGACCGCATCAGGGCTAGCATCTATTTACCTTCGAGAGATAGTACGATTGCATGGAGTTCCTTCTAGTATAGTTAGTGATCGTGACCCGATTTTCACTAGCCAGTTTTGGAATAGTCTGCAAGAAGCAATGGGAACACGACTGAATTTAAGCACGGCCTATCACCCACAGACGGATGGACAAACCGAAAGGGTAAATAGGGTACTAGAAGATCTCCTGAGGCTATGTATTCTTGACTTTGGTGGTACTTGGGAAGACCATATTCCTCTCGTGGAGTTGGCATATAACAATAGTTACCAAGCTAGCATCGGAATGGCACCGTTCGAAGCCCTGTATGGAAGACCGTGCAAGTCGCCAACTTGTTGGTGGGAGACGATAGACAGACTTATACTTGGGCTCGACATGATAAGGGACACTTCTGAGAAGATTGAATTGATACGAAGACGGATGAAAACGGCCCAAGATAGACAGAAATCTTATGCAGACCAGAGAAGGACAGACCTAGAGTTCGAAGTCGGAGATATGGTCTTTGTAAAAGTCTCTCCGTTACGCAATGTAGTTCGTTTTGGAGCAGTTGGAAAGCTAGCACCAAGGTTCGTAGGACCATTCCCCATCACTGAGAGGATTGGAAGGATGGCCTATTAGGTAGACTTACCCGAGAATCTGGCTAGGATGCACAATGTCTTTCACGTCTCGCATCTCCGGAAGTGCTTGCATGAGTCAGCCGAACTGGTTGAGCCAAGCATCCTTGAAGATGTAGAAGTGGAAAACGAAGCAACATTGAGGCGAGTTCCGATTCGTATCTTAGGAACGGAGATTAAGAAGCTAAGGAATCGAGAAGTCAAGCTAGTGAAAGTGCAGTGGAGTGAAACCCAAGAAGACACAACTTGGGAAACCGAAGAGAAGATACGCGCGCTTTACCCATTTCTTTTTGAGGGTACATTCTCAATCTCTTTTTCCTATAAACTTGAAAACCTTTTCGTATCGTGCTTCTAATATCTATGTTCGTCTAGTTATCTTCTCAATCTTATCCTGAGAACCTTAGGTAGAACCATATGGATGTAAACATGTGATTGAAACATGTTATGGTTGATGTTTGCAAATGGTTGCAAGTAGTTGCAAGTGGATGCTAGTGGATGCATGACACACATTAAGCACTAGATCGGCTCTGTCACATTTTCATGTTGCATATGCATGAGTGCTTATACTTGTACATGGATGGAACTTGTTATGCTATCACTTGGATGTTGCATATGGATGAATGTTTATGCACTCATGTAGAGATTATAAACTATGTTAGGAATTTGCATACATGTTGGATTCATTACACTAACATATTTTGCATTAAGGAGGTTTACTGAATCAGTAACCGCCTGATCTTTGGCATTAGACAAGTACATGTACACACACTTTCTGCATATGTTCATACAGCACTAGAAATCTTTCAAGGACAATGGTTTCCTGTGGATGATGCTTTGAGTAGATGGATGATGGATGGTAGGACACATCCTCCCTAACTTAGAGATTTCGGGGACGAAATCCTTTAAGGGGGGGAGAATGTAACAACCCGTGTTTTTATAGCGTGTAATAATCATAAATCAAGGTAGAATTAATTTTTAAAATAAGAATCAAGGGAAACGGGTTGTGCCATTGCGTTCGTCTCGAAATTCTGCTTGGAAATGAGTCCGAGTTTTCGAAAATCGGAGTCTGTATGACCAAGTTATGACCTTTCGAAGTTTTCAGAAGTTTTCAAATTCAAAATAGCTCAATTCGAATTCAAAATTCGAATTTCAAACCTCAGAATGGACTGGGCAGGAAATTTCCCGCGCAGGACCAGGTCGACCAGGGGGTCGACTATGTAGTCGACCTGCCCAGGACGAGGTCGACCATAGCGTCGACCTGGGGGTCGACCTGGTGGCCGAGTCCACTTTTGAAGTTGAATTCACTCTAATGTATCTGGCCTCGTTTCTGTCCACATTCGTTGACCTGACCCTGTAAATACAGCCCCTCACACTAGTCTCTCTACACAAAATTCTTTCTGACCTTATGCTACTCTAATTCTGGTTGAAAAGTTAGAGAGACTACTTCTTCTACGTCGAAGCTACGTTGCTGATTTGGGGATTTCTATTAGGACCTGACTAAGCATATAGAGATTCAACTATCGACTCTCTTTTTCTAATTCTCGAACCACGATCTGTAAGCCCTAGTTATTTTTAGATTTAAACTGTAAATGTAATCTGAATATGATGTAAATTTAAATTGGACCTATGTATGATGACTGTTTACATTCATTCTCGTTCATCTTGGATCATGACTCTTGAATATTACTATGACATTGATTTAAGGCCTATTCATGTTGTAAATCAAAAAGAAAACCCCTCATATTATCATGTTGAATCTGCTATTAGTCACAAGTTTATGACTATCACCTTATGTCAATCGTTACCATGAATGTGCTATCATCTTATGTCAATCGTTACCATGATTATGCTATCACCTTATGTCAATCATTACCATGGCTATAATATTATCTTATGACAACTGTTATCTTGACTAGTACCTTATTTTGTTAGATTTGAAATCTTTATGTTTAATTCCAATATTCCATATGCCAGTAATGTTATAATCCTTTATCTCAAGTCATACCATGCTATGCTAGTATTCACTTTTGCCACCTTATACCCGTCCCTTTTCATGTTATTCCCTAATTCGATTTATTTGTATCGATTCGAGCTTACGTGCGATGGGAATACGATTTGTGTAGACTAGGTAAAATATGAATTAGCTTTAAACTTGAACATGAACGTTGCTATGACTTGAACCTGAATATGGACATGAACTTAACACGATTTGACATGGAATATGACATGAAAACTGGACATGAATCTAGACATGAAAACTTGAACGTGGGCACGACAATTAGATAAACTTGAAAATGGCCAACTCGAGGTTGGGTTGAGTTTGCAGAGTAAATCTGCCCGGAACCGCCCGACGAATCCAGTGGCTGCAAACAATAGGATCCAATGTGGGTAGTTGGTCATATCGCACGTAAAACCCAAGGTTAGACTATGTTGTGGTGTAAATCTGCCCGGAACCGCCCGGCAAATCCATTAACCACAACAGTTAGTCTAATGTGAGAGGTTGGCATGCGCTAATGAATTAATGCCACATGATAGGGTTAAGTCATGAACCACTTGAATATACTTAACCAACTTGACATGATGATTTGATAAGGTTAAGTCATGAATTGCTTGAACACACTTAACCAACTTGATACATGATTTGGATAGGGTTAAGTCACGAATTTGGATGACAACACTTAACCCATTAGAAACCCTAGTTACGCGGTCCTTTTCAGCAGTAACCCACTTAGATGTATCACGATACCCTCGGACTAGGCAGGGTGGGGCACGATTACTGGGCTGATTGTAGGCGACCAGAACGACGGCTGAGTAGGTGATCCATTGTAGGTTCAGGCGGACTATGGTCGTGCACGTAGTCCGGAGTTGAAAAAGCAGGCATTGGGCACCCGTAGATTTACACTGTGAGTGCTTGATTCGTGTCGGTGGTTAGCACCATAGGACTTGATACACCCTATGGTGGACCTAGCACAGGTAACTACATTTCAGGATAGGGCCGTATGACACAGACACATGACGAGCTAGGACTTGTAGGGAGCCGATCGTCTAGTAGATCATACCGTAAGACCCCGTAATGGGTGACTTCATGATACTGGGCCAAGGGATCATTTCATGGTTAATGCTTGAGATGGGTTAGAATACTAGTACAGTTGGTGCATCAGACCTTGAACATGCGATGCCAGACTTGACTTATCTTGTTATCTTAATTATCCTACTAGTTCTGTTATCATCCTTATGTTTAATTCCAGTTTTCACATATCATGTTACCTTTACTAGTTTTCATACTGAAAGTCACTAGCGCTTACCAGTCTTTATGACTGACCCTTTTTCTTTCGCCTCTTTTTCTTTCGTTTCTTCCCCCAAGGTTCTCAGGGAGGAAACACTAGCTCTTAGCTTGGATTTAGCTTGCTTTCTGACAGCTCATGTACGGTTTGGTCTTGGGCTATGCTATGGCTGCTTCTGCTATTTATGGGGAATAATTTACTTTTTTTTTAAGTTTATGCTTCTTTATTTGGAACTTGATGTAATGGAATAATTTGTATCTTGGATATATGAGCTTTTGACTCTTTTTTGGAAAATAATAAAAAAGTTGATTTTTAATTTCTACCGCTGCTTTATTTATGTTCTGCCTTGTGATATCTCTGTGCATGTTTACCTAGATAATACTCCACCAAAACTAGTGCATTCCCTTTGTGAGTGACCCTAGCGGAGGTGGGGTGTTACACTTGCTGGGGTGCTGGAGTCGATGGGGTGCTGATGGAAGGTGGCGGTGGCTGTGAAGGGGCGGATTTGGTTCGGGTTAAGCTGGTTTTAATGAGGAAAAAGGGGAGAGCAGAGGGGCGAAGGGGGGGGGGGGAGGGGGGCAAGCGTCGGAGGGCCGCCGGCCTTGGTGGTGGCGGGCGCGACGAAGGCGGGGTACATCGCGATGGCGGCTGCTAGGTCCGAAGCTCAATCGATTTTTTTGTTTTTTCTGTTAACTGACGCGAAGAGGGAATCCAGAGAGAGGGAGGTGAGAATATATAATTAAATATATATTTATTTTAATCTATCTCCAAAAAGCAACTTTTTATTTCAACCTCGAAATCGAACCCACCAACTGTCGTCCCTAGCTAATTACCCCCATTCCGAATACAATGGGATATGTATCGTAAGCCGATTCGGCTGTTTCGACCAGTTTTCGTCAAAATCAAAATATAACTCTATATATTGAATTTGATCGCACATTTCAATTTACCGAGGCCACCTACTGATTCTAAAAATTCCCAAAAAATATTTTCTAGCTTCGTATTGACGATACGGTTCTAACAAAACTAATTTCGTCGAATTCTAAGACCATTTGAAAATGGTCATTTTCCAGTCGATTAAAATCAATGAAACTGGTCAAACGCATTTTCCTTTGCCACGCTCACATATTGATTCTAAAAATTATGAATTTTGGAATCTAGCAATAATTTGACATCCCGGATCCAACAAAAGTGGTTTCGTCGAAAACGGAGGTCGTTTGCAAAATTTCCATTTTTAAGGGCCAAAATTCCATAGTGACTATTCTGAAATTTCCACTGGGCATAACTTTTGATTCCCGCTATGAAATTTCAATTTTTCGGATTCGTTGGAAAGATATTCTCAAATGGATTCTAATATTTTCAGTTTCGCTAAAATCCGGTTTATTTTGAATCATGTACATTCATTTGAACTTTGAAATCGAATTTTCAAACTACCGCGCCATTTTCAATTCCTTTTATAATTATAAATAATTATTTATATTCTAACGACAATTCAAATAAATATATATGTTCAAATTCTATTCAAAATAAATTTCTTGTTGTTATTATTTAAAATAATTCATTTTAAACATTCAAAATTCATTAAAATTGCCAAAATAAAAATTTTAAATTTGCTTGGATTCCCAGCTTATTACACTAAGTGTTTATTTGCCCATTTCTCCCGAATCTTCCAACTGCAAACAATCTCCATTTGCCGCGGATTTCGGATACGACATAGTAGACGTGAATACGAGTCCAACGAAACAAGTTTCGTCGAATTCCGAGTTCGTTTGACCGTCCGTTAAAATTCTCAAAAATGCTCAGATAAGCTCTAAAAATGCGATTTTGGCGCACCATTTCTTCTTGCACGCTCACATGCTAACTCCAAAAATCATGTCCTTTTGGATTTAACCATCATTATACGATACGAATCCAAAAAAAAGGAATCGAATTCTGAGGTCGTATCAATAACGTTCCTTTGTAAAATGACTGTCTGTTTTACCCTGAATTGTTTTAGCTCGCACGGCCACATACTGACTCCGTTCGACGCGCCCTTTGGAACTCAACATTGATTTGTCATTATGAATCCATAAAAATTTATCTCGTCGAATTCTGAGCTCATACGCAAAATTTCACTTTTTAAGGGCTATGTATTGTTAACCGAAAAACCCCAGCTTTGATATATTCCGGGTATCGGAATATATCGAAGCTTATACTTTTCGGAGTTGTAAACGGCATTTTGAACTCAATGGAAGTGGTTTCGAGTACAAATTCATCTATATGCAAAATGTGACTTTTCGGGCCATATATCATATAATGGAAGAATATAATTAAAATTCATAGCGACTATTCTGAATTTTCAACTGGGCATAACTTTTGATTCCCGCTTTGAAATTATGATTTTTTGGATTCGTTGGAAAGATATTTTCAAATAGATTCAAATATTTTTGGTTTTGCTAAAATCCAGTTTATTTTGAATCCTGTACATTCATTTGAAATTTGAAATCGAATTTTCAAACTACCGCGCCATTTTCAATTCCTTTTATATTTAAAATAAAATAATTATATTCTAACAACAATCTATATAAATATATACGTTCTAGTTCCATTCAAAATAAATTTCTCATCGTTATTATTTAAAATAATTCATTTTAAATATACAAAATTCATCAAAATTGCCAAAATAAATTTTTTAAATTGGTTCGAATTTTCCGGGTTATTACAATCTCCCTCACTTAAAACTTTTCGTCCCCAAAAAGGAACCAAGTTGAAAGTTGTTTAACTAATCAACTCAACTTCCATTATTTTCTTTACGACTTAAGTTTTTCAACTTTTCAGTTTCTAAGAACTTTTCAAATTTTTCAAAAATTTGGCTAACACCCTAAATTTTCGAAAAATTTCGCCATAACCTCTCCTGCACTGGGAGCTTCGGGATGTTTCAAATAGCCTCCCATGGCCCTCACCAATCCAAAAGGAAAAAGAAACAGCCAATTGGCTCATAAAATCATCCAAAACCAATAAATTTGTAAACATGTACCTATTTACCAGGCAAACAATTTTATTCTTCCGCTCTAGCCTCCTTGCTATGACCTGTTCAATAGATATACATGTATATGCATGCAATTCCAAATAATTTTCAATTCAGTTCTAAATTTGATTCCATTAGGCTAAATGGTTCAAAATATCAAACAAATAAACAAACAACACAACCATCAATCAATTAGTTGATTAACTTTTCAACTTCATAACTTTGATACATATACAAAAAATCATGTTTTTTATGCCAATCACAACAATAAACCTATCTAGTTTTGGTTCTCACACCAGTCTAATGGAAATATATAGAAATCCCACTTTCGAAACTCGAAAATAAATACTAGTAACACTGCAGCATTATCAGAATCATCCCCGAGCAACTAGAGTGTGATTCTATATCTATCCAGTATATTAAAACTTTGAATATACGTTCATTGCGCGTATATGCAAAATCTTTATATACTCGATTGTCCAAATTCAATATAAATAAAATATTCGAATACGTATAAAACGACTTAAATTTCAAAAAAAAAATTGTTTTCGTTTTTATTTTTAAAAATATACTCTTCACACTCGTTCTAGGATACTACTGATCCCATCTCTAACGAGTTATTCTTATTGGATATTTCTAATCCAACCTCTGATGAATTCTTTCGTTCGGTTCTAATGTGTCTTGTTCTCGAGCTCTTTAAACCAAAGCTCTGATACCACTATAAGAACCCGTAACTTCCCCGTGAAGGAAAGAACGGATTGCTTTGAAAACAACACACATCGGAACGCAAATAGAAGAACATTTCATTGCTATTACAACAATTTCCATCAGAGTACAAGAATATACAGAGTATGAATAAATATTACACATTGAATAAATATCAGAGATTTAAATTACATTTAAATAAATAGCAGTGGAAAAATAATACAAAGCACAATAGAAAGAAATACACGGATACAAAGCTTTTCGAGTATCGTTCCAGCCGTAAACCAGGATCCTGTGAATATAAATCTGCAAAACCCAACCTATAGCTGCCCGTGCGGAAAATAAGGGCACCCAGAGTTTAGGTTAAAACAATAAACCACAGGTCAGTCATGTGAATGGTGTGAGAACTAAAACAGTTATTAATTTGATTTTTAAAGTTCGGTAAATCAAGGGACCACGCCGTATAACACGGAACGGGTTTTTACCCAAAGAATACCTGTGCATATAACAACAGTGCAATGCTAAATAAAGAAAATGAAGCTATTATAAGACCCAGGTCCCATCACACAATGCAACGCAAGCCGGAGGATAGGGTTTTCCCTTATAATAGCCAAAGGATGCTTGATACGTGAAATTTAATCTTTTATTATTACTATAAATGAAGAAAACAACTTCGAATATAAATGTATCAATCATATACGGCATGGGTACCATATATCATGTCGCCATACTAGGCTCTACAAATAAAACCGAAATGTCACGTACTGGAAATTGGATTTCCGTCATGAGTCGAGGCAAGGGGAAAGCTCCTCTCCGTTCGAGACACTCTAGCAAATGTCTCAGGACCACACACAGCGATCCTGGATCTTCATGGCCGGACCTCTCTTACTTTTGAGGATTAGTTATTCCTGAACACACATTTCTCGGTCCTATCAGATCTATATCTGAGGCGCCTCGCATCCAACAACCACACAGGTAAAAAGTATATAAATGTCAGGACTGGTAGGTCACTGACATCACCCATTGGTAGAAAGAAACGTCGTGCTCTCCCTGCAGTCACTATCCCGTTTTTGACTCATACCGAGGTGTGAGGCTCGCGAATTAACGCTATACACAAAACTGTGCCACATAGGCCATGCTTTGATCATCAACCATAAGACTTTGCTTTTCAACAAAAGCCTTGATCATTTGCCACTTAGGCATGCCACACAGGCAATTCATGCCATGTGACTGATATCTATCAATATATAACCTCTAAGCTCGTACGTCTCAGAGAAGGGCGCTAAGCAAGAGAATAAATTCTCCGCCGCCAAACAGATATATATTTAATAGAAATCAATCACACAGAATAAAATCCAATGTTTGACACACAGTCCATTTACAAGTTCGTTCTGGGTCTGAACGAAATAGGAGGAACCTTATTCCTCGCATATCCATTGATCTCCAAGTACGTCTGGACGATCACCAACTGATTCCCTCCTATTGGGTGTACAGCCCAATCAGGATCATTAATAATCATTCAAAAGACGTGAAGACCTCTAGTCTTCAACCACCATCTTCATCTTCGACTTATCGTCGAATCGGTTATTCATAATGGGTATAAACCCGGCCTTTCCGAATAACCCGCGTATATAATAAACAAGTGTTACACAAACACAACATACACCTCTTTCCAATTCGGAATATTCTTTTATTTAAATATTCACATTATTATGGAAAGGTTCCCATTAATTTTATCAAAGATAAATTCTTCTAAATTTATTCTTTAATCTTCCTTTGGATATCACTTCAAACCATGTAAAGGTTTTCTAAATTAATCGGGATTAGCGAACCACGACGAAGTAATCATTTATTTTATTTCCCAATCCCAACCTATTCATCCCATGGAGCAAAACTGGTATTACTCCATATCTAACACCATGGTGTTATTAGTAAATATTAACTACCATTTCATGTTCAAATCTAATTAAAGATTTGGCTATCGCTTGGAGAAAAACTGGTGATACTCCATTCTCGATCATTTCAATGTAATTAAAGATTTATTAAAACTCCACTTAGTTTTATCTTCCCATAAATCAATATTAATGGATATTCAAAGCTAAGAAGTTAATCTTATCTTTAACTGGGTTAAAGAACCAATGTCATTTAAAAAAACGGTTCACGACAAACCCAAAATCTCATTCCATTGTTAATCGGGTTAAAGAACAGGTGTTATTCAAAACACCGCTCACAATAAACCCAAAACCCAATTTAAATTCAATTCCAATTAAATACTAATTAACTGGACAATTTCACTAAATATTAATAAAAAGATTTATTCTTTTCTAAACTTGGTTCAAGAACAGTGTTATTTAAGACACCATTCACGACGAACCCAAAATCCCATTTGATATTAAACACAAGGCTCTAAATAGAAAATATATCGGCTTATATTCAATATCTAATTTTGAAACCAACAAATATCGTATTGGAAATAACGATATAAATATATCTTTCAAATTTCCACAACCATATCTGTGTAATCACGAAATCCAACATCGAAATATTCCGAAGATAATTTCGGTTCAAATCCATTCTGATTCATATATATGAAATTCTGATTATTTTTAAAACCACTTCGAATCCAATTTATTTATTCAAAAACATTGGATTATAATTCTAGTTCATAACTAATTCATTTCGATAAAAATATACTTTTATCCTTTTTAAATATGGGATTTTCCACCCCAATTCTTTCTAAATCATTTATTATGATTTTACACAAATTATTGATATTTTTAATAATTTTATCAAGGCCCGTACAGTCGATTTCCAATAACGGTCGTCGAACTACACTTATAGCGACCTTTTCCAAATTTGATTTGGATATAATTCCAAATCCAACCGTTAGATTTCAAATTTCTAATATTCATTGGGAAGCTCTTTTCGATACGAACCCAACGGTTCCGGTTTCAGGAGAATCCGACAGTAGGATCTCCCGCAACGTCAATTCGAAGTCAATGGTCGAAAATCGCGAACGGTCGCGCCGCGGTGCGTTCTATTCAGGTCATTTAATATATATTATATATACTTCATCGATTTCAATTCTAAACGTATTTTACAAATCGTTTAAATTCGTTTTAAAAACGATTTCAACTTTGTATTCAATTTTAAATCAAAATTGAATATTCCATATCACTAATATATAAATGATAATATTTTCAAAACGTTATATTTTGAAATCACTTCCTTTTCTATATTCATTATAAAAACGAATATAACCGATATAAATATTGTTCGCGTCAAAATGGCGCAAATCTAATCAACATGGCTTTATATATTTCAATAACTTCGTTATTCTATTCAACAAATGAATATTTTCTTCAACACATGATTTTTTTTTTCAATACATGAATATTCTCAACACATGACTATTTTTGTTATTTAATATATTTTATAAAATTATGATTTCTATCGTTTAATTCTTAATCAAACTCCAACCGTAAATTAGTAAGAGAACAATTCCCTAAGTATTAAACCCGAAGGCTGAAACCAACATCAGATCAATACCCAGGAAACCACTCATCTTAACTAGTTTCCAGTTAGTTTCTAATTTTATATATGATAAAGATGTAAATTTTATTGTTAAAATATTTTGTTCAACACATGATAAGTTTCAACACATGAATATTCTCAACACTTGAGTATCGTCAACACATGACTATTTATTCTATTCAACACATGAATCTTTATTTTATAATATTCTTTATTTTCCAAATTGGACTGAGGCCCAATCAATTACAATATAATATTAATTATATGGATTCCATACAACACATGTATATAATAGCAATGATAAATAATCAACCATCATCCAAAGTGGACTACACAACTGTCGGTCAACCTATCGATTGACATACAACTAAACAATCAGGATTAGTGCACGTCAAATATCATCCCAATACCCGTGTGGGGTTTCAATCCACAAACACTGAATATTATTTGTGTGGTTGGGCGACGTGTAAAATTTATCGTTCCAATCAATATCAGTCAAAATTGTGTACATAAACAAAATGTCTGATTTGTAAATGAATATTTATTTATTCACATACTCGTTAAAAATTATATTTTTAACGATAAATAATTTATTTCAACACATGAATATATTTCCATTAATTCCACATCACAATCAATTTTCACCACACAACAAAATCAAACAAGTCATCCATGGTCTATGGACAACGGGTGTCGGGTGCTGCTAAGCACCGTCTGCATCCTATTATATATTTTTAACTAGAAAATAAGAATTAAAGTGAGAATTTCTCACCCATAAGCTACACCAAATGCCATGAATCTTCATATGTAGAAATCTTCGCTGTGTTTCCTTTTGTCACTTTCGTTATCCTTATTCACTACATATATAAAAATCATATTTTTATTCTCTACATTACATAAAAATCGAATTTTTTTATTTTGCTACAACATATAAAAAAATCATATTTTTATATTCTCTATCTTATAATTTTTTTTTATATAATCTTTACTATGTAAAAATCATATTTTTATATCGTCACTTTATATGTAAAAATCGTACTTTTATATCTCTACTATATATATAAAGATCAAATTTTTATTATGTTCATATTTTTATTATTTCTATAATATAAAAATAATATTTTCACATATTTCATTCGTCAAAAACCATAGAAGCTTGAAAGCGGAGAAAACTCACATTTTTTCTAACGTCCGGATTTGCTATTCTGGTTCCAGAATTTGCAAACGAGCTCCAATCTTCACACCATCTACTTTTTAGCTTAAACGCGCCATTCCGGACAACTTTCGCCCAGTGGTCTTCCTTCCGAAAATGTGCCATTTCGCCGAAAATCGCGAAAAGACAACATTTTGACAGTGTTTGGACAGCAGACTTTGGATGAGTTTTCCCGATAGCTCCACAATCCAAAATAGGACTATCATATATCAAATCGAAGAGAAAATCGTGCTTTTTGAATTTGATACTGTGGAGTTTTGGCCAGAAATGCACGGTTTGGGAGTTATTGGCTTTGGAAGCTCAGGGTGTTATTTGCAAAACGGGAAATTAGTGCAAAATGGGTTTTTGAGTGTAGCGGGGCCCACGCCCGGAGTTGGGTGGTGGTGCTGGGCCTGATTAGGCGTAGGGGTGGTGCTGGTGGGTGGCGGCAACGGTGGAGGGGCCCACGGTGGTGGTGGTTGGTGATTAGGAGCCTAGGGTTGCAAATTGGAGAGAGAGAAGGGGAGAGAGAGAAGAGGAGGAGAAGGTGGCCGGAGGGAGGTGGTGGCGGCCGTCGGTTAGTGGGGAGGGGAGGCGGCTGATGGGTTTTGGGGAGGAGTCCATTAAAGAGGGAAAATGCAAAAAGAGGAAGGAGGAATTTATGAAGAAGGAAAAGGAAGCTAAGTGTTTATATGCCCGTTTCTCCCGAATCGTCCGACTGCAAACGATCTCTATTTGCCGCGGATTTCGGATACGACATAGTAGATGTGAAGACGAGTCCAATGAAATAAAGTTTCATCGAATTTCGAGTTCGTTTGACCGTCCGTTAAAATTCTCAAAAATGCTCAGATAAGCTCTAAAAATGCGATTTTGGCGCACCATTTCTTCTTACACGATCAAATGCTAACTCCAAAAATCATGCCCTTTTGGATTTAAACATTATTAGACGGTACGAATCCAAAAAAATGGAATCGAATTCTGAGGTCGTATCAATAACATTCCTTTGTAAAATGACTATCTGTTTTACCCTGAACTGTTTTAGCTCGCACACCCACATGCTAACTCCATTCGACGGGCCCTTTGGAACTCAACATTGATTTGTCATTATGAATCCAGAAAAATTTATCTCGTCGAATTCTGAGCTCATACGCAAAATTTCACTTTTTAAGGGCTATGTATTGTTAACCGAAAAACCCCAGCCAATTGCCCCTATTCCGGGTTTCGGAATATATCGAAGCTTATACTTTTCGGAGTTTTAAACATCATTTTGAACTCAATGGAAGTGGTTTCGAGTACAAATTCATCCATATGCAAAATGTGACTTTTCAGGTCATATATCATATAATGGAAGAATATAATTAAATTTCATAGCGACTATTCTGAATTTTCAACTGGGCATAACTTTTGATTCCCGCTATGAAATTTTGATTTTTTGGATTCGTTGGAAAGATATTTTCAAATATTTTTGGTTTTGCTAAAATCCGGTTTATTTTTAATCCTGTACATTCATTTGAAATTTGAAATCGAATTTTCAAACTACCGCGCCATTTTCAATTCCTGTTATATTTAAAATAAAATAATTATATTCTAACGACGATCTATATAAATATATACGTTCTAGTTCCATTCAAAATAAATTTCTTATCGTTATTATTTAAAATAATTCATTTTAAATATACTAAATTCATCAAAATTGCCAAAATAAAAATTTTAAATTGGTTCGGATTTTCCGGGTTATTACAAACGGGATAGCGACCGTTGGGAGAACACGACGTTTCTTTCTAGCTATGGGTGATGACAGTGACCTACCAGCCCTGACATTTATACACTTTTTACCTATGTGGTTGTTGGATGCGAGATGCCTCGGATATAGGTCTGATAGGATCGGGAAACGAGTGTTCAGGAATAACTAATCCTCAAAAGTAAGGGATGACCGGCCCAACCGATTCCAAGGATCACTGTGTGTGGTTCTGAGACATTTGCTAGAGTGTCTCGAACGGAGAGGAGCTTGACCCTTGCCTCGACTCATGACGGAAATCCAATTTCCTATACAACCCTTGTGGTTTTAATTGTAGAACTAGTATGGCGACATGATATATAGTACCCATGCCGTCTATGATTGATACTTATGATTGAAATTGTTTTGACACTATACACTGATAGTAATAATAAAAGATGGAATTTAGCGTATCAAGCATTCTTTGGCTATTATAAAGTAAAACCCTATCCTCTGGCTTGCGGTGCATTGTGTGATGGGACCTGGGTCTTATAATAGCTTCATTTTTCTTTATTTGGCATTGCGCTGTTGTTTTATGCACTGGTATTCTTGGGAGGAAACCCATTCCGTGTTATACGGCGTGGTCACTTGATTTACCTAACTTTAAAATAAAGATTAATAACTGTTTTAGTTCTCACACCAGTCACATGACTGACCTGGAGTTTATTATTTTAACCTAAACTCTGGGTGCCCCTATTTTCCACACGGGCAGCTAATAGTTTTGGTTTTGCAGATTTATATTCAAAGAATCTTGGTATATAGCTGAAGTGATATTCGGAAAGCTTTGTATCCGTGTATTTCATTCAGTTGTGTTTTGTATTATTTTTCCATTATAGTAATGTATTTAAATCTCTGATATTTGTCAAATGTGTAATATTTATTCATACTCTGTATATTCTTGTATCCTGATGGAATTATTGTAATAAACAATGAAATGTTCTTCGGTTTGTGTTCTGATTTGTCTTGTCCTCAAAGCAATTCGTTCTTTCCTTCATGGGGAAGTTACGGGTTACTACAGATAGAGAGAAGCAGGTTTGGGTACTTTGGTTGGGCCGGGAATTTAACGGGTAAAGCCAATAATTAATATTAATTAAGTTTAATTTTAAAGTAAAATAGTGTATTGTCTTGTAAAGTATATAACTCGCTCGGACGTGAACATAATTTGATGAAACAAGATCCGTTGGGATCGTACGGACGGTGGCTACACACTGGAATTGACTGGGAGTGGATTGGATCTAGTTACAATTTATAGCGAAATAAATTATCCGTCTGAATCAACTGACAATTTTCATTATTTAACGATGATCGTCCAATGTGAGTAAAACTCACCAACTCTACCAGTTCATATTTTTATAACGTATATATAGAACTGATAAATGATGATTGATTGCTGTGTATTGACTATTTGGTTGAACTACTAAGTAATTGGTTGAAATTATAGATCTGGTTATATATATATATATATAAATATAAATATATATACATGTATAAATTGATTCTGTTTAGCAGAATATTTCATAGTGAAATGAAATTGATGTTAATTATATTGTTTAACATCTGTGGATGCAGGGAAACAGGTCGTAGGAATCCAACTGGATTCCTCAACATTATTTTACTGTTTTTCATATATTGTAATATATGATGTGGTGTAAAATATGTGTTGATTACATGTGTTGAATGATATCGATCATTGTTATTTGGATATTTTAAATACCGTAAGAAATACTAGGATGTAGAAAAGGGGATTTTCAAGATGTATTTTGAAAACGAATTATTTATATAAAATCAATGGATTTTATATATAAAAGCAAAGGAATTCTATAAAAGAAAATTATAAAATCAAAGAACAAATAGAAAAGGAAATTTTTATGAAACGAATAGTAAAGAGATATATTTCTAAAACATTTACAAATAGAATTGAAAAGGATAAATTTGTAAAACATTTACAAATTGAATTGAAAAGGATGTATTTGTAAAACATTAACAAATAGAAATAGAAAAGGAAATAATTGTTGAACAAATAGAATTGAAAAGGAATATTTATTTGTTAAATAAATAGAAAAATAAAAGGAATATAAATCGAGAGAATAAATAGAAGGTTAAAAAAAGAATATTTATTTAGAAAATAAATAAGATATCATAAAAGGAAATATTTGGAAAGTAAGTAAGATTATAAAAGGAATTAGAGTTAACCGATTAGAGTTAATCGAATTAGAGTTAATCTATTAAAGTTAATCGAATAGAATTAATTAAATAGAGTTAAAGGAGTAAATCGAATATTAGTTATTTGAAAGGAGTTATTGAATATTAGTTATTCGAAAGGAGTTATCGAATATTAGTTATTCGAAATGAGTTATCGAATATTAGTTATTCGAAAGGAATTATCGAATATAAGTTATTCGAATGGAGTTATCGAATATTAGTTATTCGAAAGGAGTTATCGAATATTAGTTATTCGAAAGGAGTTATCGAATATTAGTTATTCGAAAGGAGTTATCGATTATTAGTTATTCAAAAGGAGTTATCGAATATTAGTTATTCGAAAGGAGTAAATCGAATATTAGTTATTCGAAAGGAGTTATCCAATATTAGTTATTCGAAAGGAGTTGTCGAATATTAGTTATTCTAAAGGAGTTATCGAATATTAGTTATTCGAAAGGAGTTAGTGAATATTAGTTATTCGAAAGGAGTTATTGAATATTAGTTATTCGAAAGGAGTTAATCGAATATAGTTTATTCGAATAGAGTTAAAGGAATTAATCGAATATAGTTTATTCAAATAGAGTTAAAGGAGTAAATCGAATATAGTTTATTCAAATAGAGTTAAAGGAGTTAATCAAATATAGTTTATTCGAATAGAGTTAATGGAGTTAATCGAAATAGTTTATTTGAAAGGAGTTAATTGATAGGAGTTAATTGAAAGGAGTTAATTAAGTGGAGTTAATCCAATAGAGTTAATCGAAATAGAATTAATCAAATAGAGTTAATAGAATAGAGTTAATCAAATAGAGCTAACTGATAAGAGTGAATCGATAGAGTTAATCGAATAGTGTTAATTGAATAGAGTTAATCGAATATGGCTATTCGAAGAGAGATTATCGAATATAGTTTATTCGAAGGAAAGAGTTATTGAATAGAGATTTATTCGAAAGAGAGTTACGTAAGGAAGTTTGTTAAAGGTTTAAAAGTTGAACCGTGCTGTTTCAAAGTTAGAAATGTTGTTTAGTTAAGGACTGAGAGGTAGTTATACCCCAACTTGATTGGCTTTGTTTTTAACTAAGGAATGGTTAAGGTTCGATAGTGAAGGTTGGTGAAGTGAATTTAGTTATTGAGTGTAATGGTTTGAGTTGGTATATAGATGTTTTATTTAAACATCTGTTTAAATCCTACGAAGGAGTTTTGGATATGTTTTCCAAATAAATATCAGAAATGTTTTCTAATATAAAATAACATATATTTTCTAAAATTAGAAAATAAGGATCTGATGAATATATGGAACGAGAAATGGGGAAATGAATAAATTTTGATTGATAATTGATCAATAAAATTTCCATCTGGAAATAATATCATTGTTTGCACCCGTGTTTTTCATTGATAGTTAACTCACCGAATATCGAAGTTTTTAACCATATTTCCGTTGTCAATACGGAGAGATCGAGATCAGATTCATTATCTGAAAACCACTCTGTATGGGCGTTAGCGTTGCGACCTAATATGATGAAGATAATTGAAGACGAAGTTATGTAAGGGCTATCTTATTTACAGAATAGTGCCTTCGGTCGGTCCAGTCCCAGAACGACCTATATGGAAGAATGTCCGACAGAGTATATGTAATGGATCGCGCAAGTTGATCTCATCAAACATATGTACGTTTGGTGGTGGAGGAATTCGTTTCTCTTAGCTGTATACCTGGTGTATTATTGGGGAAATCAATTTGTGATTTGGCGGGTATGATAATGTGACATTCAAAGTGAATAAATGTGTGATCTGTCAGAGATAAGCGTGGCCTTTAGCCTCACAACCGGGAAATGACAAAAATCGGGCAGGCAGCATGACTAAGTGGTTGGCTGCCAAGTAGGGTGTATTATCACCTATCTAGTGATATTCATTTCATTCTATAATCTATTGTCGATGCTGTCCCATTCAGTAAACGGTTTCTGATCCCAACCGTTGGTGATATACATTCGATACACTCAAGCGAAATGAGTGGTCGATCATGCGTGGTCGGGTTGCAAGATGTTCTTGTTAAGCCCAGTGTATTCCTCTCTAGAGGTACACTATCGGAAGGTGGTTTCATACCTTGTCATAGTTGGAAATCCATTACCCAATAAGTGCTCGCGGTTTTGATTGTATACTATATATGTGGAACGTGAGATGAAAGCGTTATGCAAGATGATTATTATATTGTAGTTGATAGACACTATTATAATATCAAAAGAGTTTTGATATAAAAGTCATTGTTTCTTTCAAAATGATTTGAAAGTTAAATCAAATTGATTTGGATTCTCATAAGGGAAAAACCCGTTCCATTATACGGCGTGGTCTTATGAGATATCGTTATTTTCCCAAACTGTTTTAAATTGTTCACTCATACTAGTCCCATAACTGGCCCAGAGTTTATTTTGTTTTGTTTTCCCTAAACTCTTCGGTGCCCAATTTTGTACGGGTAGTCAAGTAGTCATGATTTTACATATATACTGAGAGCTTGGAGAAGGAGGCTTCAGGATTGTATAGCTATTGTTAATTTTCGCTGTGTTGTAAGTGTTGTACTATGATAATGTTACTGTATACATATACCAGTTTTATTTCAAAGTTATGTATCTATTATATATTTTTCGTTCCGCTGTGAGTTTCGTGTTACTCTGATGATGATGTATGTTCTTCTTCTTCTTCTTCTATTCTAAGTTTCTATCTTATCTATTCTCACCCTTTGTTTTCTTTCTATTAGTTTTCTGGTTTTCAGTGTAATTTGGGTTGGATTTGAGTTATTTGGTCATCTCAAATTGTACCAGAATTTCGGGACACTACAGTTGGTATCAGAGCTTAAGGTTAAGTAATTACCTTGGCTCTGTGGCGTGACTCAGTAGAGATAGGGTTAGTAATACCCTAGATTGAGTTGAGTGTATATACATGAGCGCATATTTGTTATTAGATATAAAAATGGTTTTATATTGTGGAGATGCATTGGTTGAGTTGTTTATGGGTTCTGGTCAATTAGTTCGATCCATTGTATCGGTTGGGGTTTATAAACACTCGAATACGACGAACCGACATTGTATGTTTTGAAAAGAGGGTAAACGAAATAATTTTACCCAAATTATATTTTGATATAAACAAAGTATAAATATTTGATATATTATAGTATATTGGATATGTTGGTTGTTATAGTAATCAAATAAGATTAAAATTGAGTTGGTTATACATATATAACAAAATAAAATTCATATAGGTATTACGAGATGAATTAAAGCTGAATTTACACCAGAATTGAAATTTAAACTCTGCGGTTTGAATAAGTGTTGTAAATGGATTTGGATTAAATATTTGTGAATTTTAAAATCCTAGGAGATTTTAAATTATTTACAACATTATGAATGATATTTTGAAAAGATTTCAAAATGGAAGGGTCTAGAAATGGTTTTGAAAGTGACATAGTATTGAACTCACTTCGATAGCTGGGAAATAACCCTGATGATGAATCGCGACATCATTAGTGTTCATTTCGAGTTCTAAGCGACGGATTACTACCAAAGAGATTTTTTTTAAATTGTTTTGGCAAAACAAGTTGCTTTAAATCCTGAAAAGGAAAGTTTGAATCTTGATAAAAGCAAAGTTGTTTAAAACTCCCAGGAAGAGACTGTTTGAATTAAAAACAAATTTAAATAAAAATTTGTGGAAATAAATTGGAATCGAATTGAAAACCAATTAAGTGGAAATTGAATTGGATTAGAATGATATAGAGAAAATTGGATTTGTGACATAGGAATCTGAAATGATATTGTGTTGGTGAGTTAAGAATTGGAATCGAGAATGGTAGAATTCGACTTGGATATAAGTGAATAGCTGTGTTGAACTGATATTGATTAGAAATTGGTTGAGATGACATTGGTATATGTTGAATTGATAAGAGGTGAAAGTGATAACGTTAATATGCCTGATAAAATGGTACAAGTTTATATTTCTAATTGGGTATGAAATTTTGATGAGTCGAATTGGCAAGCCGCTTGGCTGTTTGATTTTCTTTTGGGATAGAGAAGCCCAGAGAGGCGAGTTGTATTTGTATCGATTGAGCAGTACAAAGGAGATGCTGGCGAAATTTTTCGAAAAGTTAAGGTGTTAGAAAATTTTCAGAATTTTTGAAAATTTTCGTTAGTAGGAATAAATTAATAATTTAGTTGAAATTATTTGGTACAGTGAAACTGAAGTTAAAGAAGTAAAAATATTTTTTAACCAGTTAATAGGGTTTGTTTTCTATCTTAGCAATTTCGAGGGCGAAATTATTTTAAGGGGGGAAGAATGTAATATCACGTATATTTGCAGTATAATAATTAATTAATTTAATTATTTATATAGTGATTTAGAGGATTTAATGGTGGTTTAATTAAATAACTTTGAATATTTAATTAATATAATAATTAAATAATATATATAATTCTGAAATAATCAGAATTAGACAATACGGTGTGAATTGGGCAATTTAAATTATATAATTCAGTTTAGAGTTGAATTATGTTAACGTATATATTATACAAACGAAGTTTGAACATACAATTATATTATAATTATAATCGAGCCCGTAATGGTGATGCAGTTCATAATTTGGCGATTCGAACTTCAACTGATTATACAGGGTCTGCTTTAAATCGGATTTCTGTGAAACAAGAAACATTCGGAGCTGGTGAAGTGTATTTTTCTAATGGAAGAAAAAAACCAGGATTTCATTGTGTAGATATTGAGTTATGTCCAAATCAAATTTTCAAATAGTCACTATGGAATTCCTTTATAATTTATAATGATTTATTTATATTTTAAAAGGATTTAAATATAAATCGAATATCGGTATAACCGGGAAATTGGAAATATCAAGTTATAAATCCAATTGGATCTGTATGATATTCTGTTGGGAATATATACAATAATATTTATTTATAAATATTTAATTTAATTATTTTTAAATATATTTATATATTTAAATGGGTTATTTAGAGCTTTAAAAATAGCCAGTTATGCAAACGACCTCCGTTTTCGACGAAACTAATTTTGTTGGATCTGCAATATTAAATTATTGTTAGATTTTAATTTTCATGATTTTTGAAGTTAGTATGTGGTCGTACGGTTTTTTAATGTGAAAAATAGTCAATAATTTGACCTTTAAAAATACGTTGTGTGAGAAAACGAAGTCGGAATTCGACGAAACCAGTCTCTTTGGGTCTGTAATGTCAAACTGCAGCTACATGTCTATTTTCATCAAAAACGGGATTCGCATATGACCGTACAGATTTTTAATTGATAAAAACAAATTACGACGGATTAAAAATGAATATAAAATCAAATATAAAAATAATATTCCTTCTTTATGAATACCTACCCTCTCTAAACCTAATTCTTCCTCTCCACAGTCAAACGAAATTCAAGCCGTCAGACTTCTTTCTCCAGAAAACATTCTTGAGTTCTAAATTCAATATAAATTCATTCAAAAATTATAAAATCCTAAAACATATAAATATGATATCCTGGGAAGATGCTCGTCGACCGGGTGTAATTCTTAGTGGAGTTAGAACTAATCCAGTTTGCTGGATTATTACAGCGGTGAGTTAGGGTTTGGGTTATCGAAGGATTGAGGCACAGATGCTCGAAATGAAGTTTGTATTGGGATCGAGGGAATCGAGTTGGGGTCGTGGGAAAAAGTTTGGGATTTTTGTTGAACAAAACTGTCACTCGATGTTTGGGGCTCGACAGGAAACTATATGTGATGCGTTTCACATCGGTGAGGCGAAAGTGTTCCCATGGTGACGAAATTAAAGAGAGCTTGAGGAGGGGTTTAATGGTGGAGTCGGTATGTAACGAAAAGGAATTTCGCTCGATCTGAATCGAACACTAAACCGACCAAGACCATCCGAAACGCCTGATTGTTTTGAGAACATGACACATTGGAATGCAAACAGAAGAACATTTCATTGTTTATTACAACAATTCCATCAAAATATAAGAATATACAGAGTATAAATCAATATTATACATCACAAAATATCAGAGATTTAAATTACATTTAAATACATAGCAGCGGAAAAACAATACAATACACAACTGAAATAGATATACGGATACAGAGCTTTCCGGATATCATTCCAGCTGTAAACCAGGATCCTGTGAATATAAATCTGCAAAACAAAAACTACTAGCTGCCCATGCGGAAAATAGGGGCACCCAGATTTTAGGTTAAAATAATAAACTCCAGGTCAGTCATGTGACTGGCGTGAGAACTAAAACAGTTATTAATCTTTATTTTAAAGTTAGGTAAATCAAGGGACCATGCCGTATAACACGGAATGGGTTTCCTCCCAAGAATACCAATGCACAAAACAACAGTGCAATGCTAAATAAAGAACAATGAAGCTATTATAAGACCCAGGTCCCATCACACAATGCAACACAAGCCGAAGGATAGGTTTTTACCTTATAACAGCCAAAGAATGCTTGATACGCTAAATTTCATCTTTTATTATTACTATAAGTGTATAGTGTCAAAACAATTTCAATCATAAGTATTAATCATAGACGGCATGGGTACCATATATCATGCCGCCAATACTAGGCTCTACAATCAAAACCGCAAATGTCATGTATTGGAAGTTGGATTTCCATCTGTGAACCAAGGCAAGGGATCGTCCTTACCGAATTCGAGACGCTCTAGCCCGTGTCTCAGGCAGGTACTCAGTCAAGCCTTTAGATCGTTAGGGCCGGTCCACCGATGTGGATTAAAATGCCTAAACACTGCATTTCCCCACCCTATGAGGTGCCAATGAGTCCAATGACTCCGTCGGCTCCACACAGTCACCGATATATCCGAGGCGCCTCACAACAGCAACAACCACATAAGTCAAACTCGTCAGGGCGTGTAAAACCACTGATGCCACTTCTAACTAGAAGGAAACGCATGCCCTCCCTGAAGTCCTCTCCCATTTCTGGTTCACAATCGGGGTGTGAGGCTCGCGAATCAACGCCACACAAAGCTGTGCCACACAGGCTGTGCTTTGATCATCAACCATAAGACTCTGCTTTTCAACAGAAGCTTTGATCATTTTCCACTTAGGCATGCCACACAGGCAATTCACTCCATGCGATTGATATCCACCAATATATAACACCTGAGCTTGTACGTCTCAGAGAAGGGCGTTAAGCTAGAGAATAAATTCTCCGCCGCCAAATAGATATATATTTAATAGAAATCAATCATCCAGAATAAAATCCAATGTCAGACACACAGTACATTTACAAGTTCGTTCTGGGTCTGAACGAAACCGGAGGCACCTTGTACCTCGCATATCCATCGATCTCCAAGTATGTCTGGACGATCACCAACTGATTCCCTCCTCTTGGGTGTACATCCCAATCAAGATCATCAGTAATCACCCAAACGATGTGAAGACTTCTGGTCTTCGACCACCGTCTTCATCCTCGACACATCGTCGAATCAGTTATTCAGAATGGGATAAACCCGGCCTTTCTGAATAACTCACGTATATAATAAACAAGTGTTACACAAACACAACATATGCCTCATTCCAATTCAGGATATTCTTTTATTCAAATATTCTTACACTTTGGGAAAGGTTCCCATTAATTTTATCAAAGATAAATTCTTTAAATTTATTCTTTAATCTCCTTTTGAATATCAATTCAAATTAGTCGGGATTAGAGAGCCACACCGAATTAATCATTCATTTTATTTCCCAATCCCAACCTATTCATCCCATGAAGTAAAACTGGTAATACTTCATATCTAACACCACGGTGTTATCGGTAAATTAAATTACCATTTCACGTTCAAATCTAATTAAAGATTTAACTATCGCCTGGAGAAAAACTGGTGATACTCCATTCTCGATTATTTCAATCTAATTACAGATTCATTGAAACTCCACTTGGTTTTAATCTTCCCAAAAATCAATATTAATGATTGTTTAACTTAGGAAACCATATCCTGTCTTTAACTAGGTTAAAGAACCAAAGTCATTCAAAACACGGTTCACTATAAACCCAAAATCACATTCAAATTCAATTCCAATTAAATACCATTTAATTGGTATACTTCATTAAATCTAAATAAAAAGATTTAATCTTTTTCTCAACTGGGTTTAAGAATAGTGTTAATGAAGACACCATTCACGACAAACCCAAATCCCATTTGATATTAAATACAAGGCTCTGAATAGAAAATACATCGGCTTATATTCAATATGAAATTCTACAACCAACAAATATCGTATTGGAAATAACGATATAAATATATCTTTCAAATTTCCATAACAATATCTGTATAATCACGAAATCCAACATCGAAATATTCCAAAGATAATTTCGATTCAAATCCATTCCAATTCAATTATTGGAAATTCTGGTTACTTTCAAAACCCATTCAAATCCAATTTATTTATTTAAAAATAAATAAATTATTATTCTTGTTCAAAACTAGTTCATTTCGAAAAAAATCTATTTTTATCTTTTCAAATATGGAAATTTTCATCCCAATTCTTCACAAATCATTTCTTATGATTTTACACAAATTATTATTATTTTTAATAAATTTATCAAGGCCCGTACAGTCGATTTCCATCAACGGCCATCGAACTGCACTTTACAGCGACCTTTTCCTAATTTGATTTGGACATTATTCCAAATCCAACCGTTAGTTTTCACATCACTAACATTCGTTAGAAAGCTCTTTTCGATACGAACCCAACGGTTTTGTTTTTAGGAGAATCCGACGGTCGGATCTCCCGTAATATCCATTCGAAGTCAATGGTCGAAATTCGCGAACTGCCACGGCGCGGCGCGTTCTGTTCAGGCCATTTAATATATATAGTATTTATATTATATATATTTCATCGATTTCCTTTGAAAACGTATTTTATAAATCGTTTTAAATTCGTTTTCAAATCGATTTCAACTTCATATACAATTTTGAATCAAATTTGAATATTCCACATCATCGATATACAAATGATAATATTTTCAAAACGTTATATTTTCTAATCACTTTCTTTTCTATATTCATCATAAAAATGAATAAAATCGATATAAATATCGTTCACGTCAAAATGGCGTCAATCTAATCAACACGACTTTTATCCTATTCAACACATGAATATTTATTCTATTCAACACATGAATTTACTTTCTATTCAACACATGAATTTATTTTCTATTCAACACATGAATTTTTATTTTTCTATTCAACACATGAATTTGTAATTCTATTCAACACATGAATTTATTTTCTATTCAACACATGAATTTATTTTCTATTCAACACATGAATTTATTTTCTATTCAACACATGAATTTAATTTCTATTCAACACATGAATTTATTTTTTATTCAACACATGAATTTATTTTCTAAATTGGAATGAGGTCCAATCAATTACCATATAATGTTAATTATACGGATTTTCTACAACACATGTATATAATAGCAATGATTTCATCAATCATCATCCAGAGTGCACTACACAACTGCATAAGCATTAAATATAAATAATTAATGCTTACATTGTCTATCAACCCATCGATTGAGATACAACTAAAAAATCGAGAATAGTGTACGTCAAATGTCATCCCAATACCCATGTAGGGTTTCAAATCAACAAACACAGATTTTTATTTGTGCAGTTGGGCGATGTGTAAAATTTATCGTCCCAATCAATATCAGTCAAATTGGTGTACATAAACAAATCGTTCGATTTGTAAATGAATATTTGTTTTATTTCAACACATGAATATATATTTGATTTCAACACACGAATATATATTTTATTTCAACACATGAATATATATATTTTATTTCAACACATAACAAATCAAATTCACACTAATCCATCAATCAAACCAAACAAGCCATCCATGGTCTGTGGACGACGGGTGTCGGGTGCTGCTAAGCACCGTCTGCATCCTAATATATATTTCAACTAGAAAATAAATTAAAAGTGAGGAGTTCTCACCGAGAAGCTAAACCAAACGCCACGACTCTTCATATGTAGAAAATCTTCGTCACATTTTCAACGATATCTGTTTCACGCGGTATTTGTTAAAAATCACATTTTTGTTTCAAAGCCATATTATAAAAATTAAAATTTTACATCGATACTTCGTATGTAAAAATTATATTTTTACAACGCTACTTTCTATATAAAGATTATATTTTTACAACGCTACTTTCTATATAAAGATTATATTTTTATATTCTTTGTTATATAAAATTCATATTTTTAATTCGCTACATATATATAAAATCACAACTTTATTATATCGCTTCCTATATAAAAATTATATTTTTATATCGCTCTTTTCATAATTAAAATCATGTTTTTATATTACTTCTATTACATATATAAAAATCATATTCTTATCACCACTACATTATAAAAATCATACTTTTCTTTGCTAATATCACATATAAAAATCCAACCTTTACCCTTGTAAAAATCTAATCTTTTAATTTAACTAAAAATCGTATCTTTCTCTTTTCAAAAATCATATCTTGATATTTTTAAAAAATCACATCTCATCTATTCTAAGTCAAAGATACGATCATTTTCTAAACAAAAATATGATCTTTTTATTAGCTCAAAAAAAATCAATTCTTTTTGTTTCTAAAAATCTATACTTTATACGGATAAAGGTTTCAACCTTATCATGTTAATCCTCTAAATAAAAATCAAATTTTTATTTCTCTATTTACAAAAAAAGAAAACTGATTTTTTTTATTTTATAAAATCATTTTCCTTCATCATATACATATAAAAAAACACAACTTTATTATGTAAAAGAATTACAATAAAAACTTACATTGTGGGTTTCGATCAAAGGAGAGCCGAGGGTTTGTTTCACGTCTTGGGTGTTCGAGCTGTAGCTCGCGTGAGAGGAGAGGGAGGGGAGTGCGGTGATTTGCTGGTCTCGCGTCGATTGACGGTGGCGTCTCGAGCTCGCGCAGGAGGACTGGAGGTGGGGGTGGTTAGCGTCACGGGGGTAGCGCAGGGGACAGAGGCGGGTCCACGGTTCTAGGGTTCCGCGATGGGGTGTTCGGGCTCATGCTCAATTGAGGAACGAAGGGAAGGAGATGAAGAGGAAGGAGGCGATGGAGGGGGTGGCGAAGGGAGCGGATCACCGGCGTCATGGCGGTTGAGCGTGATGATGTTTTTTTTATTTCTGAATTGATCGGGGGAGGGGGGTGGGGGGGGGGGGGATAAAAGAGGAGCGGGGTATAAGGAAGAAGGGTTGACTTTTAAATTTAATTATATATTTAATTATTTTAATCTCTAAAAAGTTATCTTTTCATTCGAACTACAATCGAGACCCACCGACTATCGCCCCTAGCTAACTACCCCCACTATGAACACAATGGGATATGTATTGTAGGCTGATTCGACTGTTTCGATTCATTTTCGTCAAAATCAAAATATAAATCTATATATTGAATTTGAACGCGCATTTCAATTTACCGGGGTCACATACGGAGTCTAAAATTCTCGAAAAATATTTTCTAGCTTCATATTGACGATACGGTCCTAACAAAACTAATTTCCTCAACTTCTGAGATCGTTTGAAAAATGGCCATTTTCCAGTCAATTAAAATCAACTGAAACTGGTCAAACGTGTTTTCCTTTGCCACACTCACATATTAATTCAGAAAATTACGAATTTTGGAATCTAGTAATAACTTGACATCACGGATCCAACAAAAGTAGTTTCATCGAAAACCGAGGTCATTTGCAAAATTTCCATTTTTAAGGGCCAGAATTCCATAGCGACTATTTTGAATTTTCAACTGGGCATAACTTTTGTTCCCCGCTATGAAATCTCAATTCTTCGGATTCGTTGGAAAGATATTCTCAATTAGATTCTAATATTTTTGGTTTCGCTAAAATCCGGTTTATTTTGAATCCTATACATTCAGTTGAATTTTGAAATCGAATTTTCGAACTACCGCGCCATTTTCAATTCCTTTTATATTTAAAATAAAATATTTATATTCTAACAATGATTCGAATAAAGATATACATTCTATTTCTATTCAAAATAAATTTCTCGTTGTTATTATTTAAAATAATTCATTTTAAATATTCGAAATTCATCAAAATTGCCAAAATAAATTTTTTGATTTGGCTCGGATTTCCGGGTTATTACAATCTCCCCCACTTAAAACTTTTCGTCCCCGAAAAGGAACGAAGCCGAAAGTTGTTTAACTATCAACTCAACTTTCATTATTTTCATTACGGCTTAAGTTTTTCAACTTTTTAGTTTCTAAGAACTTTTCAAATTTTTCAAAAATTTGGCTAACACCCTAAATTTTTGAAAAATTTCGCCATAACCTCCCCTGCACCGGGAGCTTCGGGATATTCCAAATAGCCTCCCATGGCCCTAACCAATCCAAAAAGAAAAAGAAACAGCCAAGCGGCTCATAAAATCATCAAAAACCCAAGAAATACAATAAACATGTAGCTATTTGTCGGGCAAACAATTTTATTCCTCTGCTCTAGTCTCCTTGTTATGACCTGTTCAATGTAAGTACATGTATATGCGTGCAAATGCGACAAATTTTCAATACAATTCACTATTTGGTACAATTTGGCTAAATGGTTCAAATTTTAATTAATCAACCAATAATCAAACAACACAATCAGCAATCAATTAGTTGATTAGCTTTTCAAATTCATAACTTTGATACATAGTCCAAAAATCAGATTTTTGATGCCAAATCACAACAATAAGCCCTATCTAGTTTTGGTTCTCACACCAATCAATTGGAAATATATAAATATCACACTTTCGGCACTCGAACCCAAACGACTGATGCTGTACAGTCATCAATAGTTTCATCTCCGGGCGACTAGAGTCTGATTCTATATCTACCCAATATATTAAAACTTCGAATACCCGTGGATCAGATGTATATGCAAAATCTTTATATATTGGATTGCCCAAATTCAATACAAATAAATATTCAAATACATTGAATAAAGTTTAAATTTTCAAAATAAAATTCTTTTTTATTTTAAAAATATACTTTTCATACTCGTTCTAGGATACTACTAATCCCATCTCTAACGAGTCATTCTTATTGGGTATTACTAATCCAATCTCTGATAAATTCTTTCGTTTGGTTCTAACGTGTCTTGTTCTCCAAGCTTTGTAAACCAAAGCTCCGATACCAACTGTAACAAAAAGGAATTTCGCTCGATCCGAATCGATCGCTAAACCGACCAAGACCATCTGAAACGCTTGATTGTTTTAGAACACGACACATTGGAACACAAACAGAAGAACATTTCATTGTTTATTACAACAATTCCATCAGAATACAAGAATATACAGAGTATAAATCAATATTATACATCACAAAATATCAGATATTTAAATTACATTTAAATACATAGCAGCGGAAAAATAATACAGTACACAACAGAAAGAGATATACGGATACAGAGCTTTCCGGATATCAATCCAGTTGTAAACCAGGATCCTGTGAATATAAATCTAAAAAACCAAAACTACTAGCTGCCCGTGCGGAAAATATGGGCACTTAGAGTTTAGGTTAAACCAATAAACTCCAGGTCAGTCATGTGACTGGTGTGAGAACTAAAACAGTTATTAATCTTTATTTTAAAGTTAGGTAAATTAAGGGATCACGTCGTATAACACGGAACGGGTTTCCTCCCAAGAATACCAGTGCATAAAACAACAGCCAATGCTAAATAAAGAACTATGAAGCTATTATAAGACCAAGGTCCCATCACACAATGCAACACAAGCCGGAGGATAGGGTTTTACCTTATAATAGCCAAAGAATGCTTGATACGCTAAATTTCATCTTTTATTATTACTAAAAGTGTATAGTGTCAAAACAATTTCAATCATAAGTATTAATCATAGACGGCATGGGTACCATATATCATGCCGCCAATACTAGGCTCTACAATCAAAACCGCAAATGTCACGCATTGGAAGTTGGATTTCCACCTGTGATCCAAGGCAAGGGATCGTCCTTACCGAATTCGAGACGCTCTAGCCCGTGTCTCAGGCAAGTACTCAGTCAAGCCTTTGGATCGTCAGGGCAGGTCCACCGATGTGGATTAAAATGCCTAAACACTGCGTTTCCCCACCCTATGGGATGTCAATGAGTCCAATGACTCCATCGGCTCCACACAGTCACCGATATATCCGAGGCGCCTTGTAACAGCAACAACCACATAAGTCAAACTCGTCAGGGCGTGTAAAACCACTGATGGCACTTCTAACTAGAAGGAAACGCATGCCCTCCCTGAAGTCCTCTCCCGTTTCTGGTTCACAATCGGGGTGTGAGGCTCGCGAATCAACGCCACACAAAGCTGTGCCACACAGGCTGTGCTTTGATCATCAACCATAAGACTCTGCTTTTCAACAGAAGCTTTGATCATTTTCCACTTAGGCATGCCACACAGGCAATTCACTCCATGCGATTGATATCCACCAATATATAACACCTGAGCTTGTACGTCTCAGAGAAGGGCGTTAAGCTAGAGAATAAATTCTCCGCAGCCAAACAGATATATATTTAATAGAAATCAATCACCCAGAATAAAATCCAATGTCAGACACACAGTCCATTTACAAGTTCGTTTTGGGTCTGAACGAAACCGGAGGCACCTTGTACCTCACATATCCATCGATCTCCAAGTACGTCTGGACGATCACCAACTGATTCCCTCCTCTTGGGTGTACAGCCGAATAAAGATCATTAGTAATCACCCAAACAATGTGAAGACCTTCGATCTTCGACCACCGTCTTCATCCTCAACACATCGTCGAATCAGTTATTCAGAATGGGATAAACCCGGCCTTTCTGAATAACTCGCGTATATAATAAACAAGTATTACACAAACACAACACACGCCTCATTCCAATTCAGAATATTCTTTTATTCAAATATTCTTACACTTTGTGAAAGATTCCCATTAATTTTATCAAAGATAAATTCTTTAAATTTATTCTTTAATCTCCTTTTGAATATCAATTCAAATTAGTCGGGATTAGCGAACCACACCGAAGTAATCATTCATTTTATTTCCCAATCCCAACCTATTCATCCCATGAAGTAAAACTGGTAATACTTCATATCTAACACCACAGTGTAATCGGTAAATTCAATTACCATCTCACGTTCAAATCTAATTAAAGATTTAACTATCGCCTGGAGAAAAACTGGTGATACTCCATTCTCGATTATTTCAATCTAATTACAGATTCATTAAAACTCCACTTGGTTTTAATCTTCCCAAAAATTAATATTAATGATTGTTTAACTTGGGAAACCATATCCTGTCTTTAACTGGGTTAAAGAACCAAAGTCATTCAAAACATGGTTCACTATAAACCCAAAATCACATTCAAATTCAATTCCAATTAAATACCATTTAATTGGTATACTTCATTAAATCTAAATAAAAAGATTTAATCTTTTTTTCAACTTGATTTAAGAACAGTGTTAATGAAGATTCCATTCATGACGAACCCAAATCCCATTTGATATTAAATACAAGGCTCTGAATAAAAAATATAACGGCTTATATTCAATATCAAATTCTACAACCAACAAATATCGTATTGGAAATAACGATGTAAATATATCTTTCAAATTTCCATAACAATATCTGTATAATCACGAAATCCAACATCGAAACATTCCAAAGACAATTTTGATTCAAATCCATTTCCACTTTACATATTGGAAATTCTGGTTATTTTCAAAACCATTTCAAATCGACTTTATTTATTTAAAAATAAATGGGATTATAATTCTAGTTCAAAACTAGTTCATTTCGATAAAAATCTATTTTTATCTTTTCAATAATGGAAATTTTCATCCCAATTCTTCACAAATCATTTTTTATGATTTTACACAAGTTATTACTATTTTTAATAATTTTATCAAGGCCCGTACAGTCCATTTCCATCAATGGCCATCGAACTGCACTTACAGCGACCTTTTCCAAATTTGATTTGGACATAATTCCAAATACAACCGTTAGATTTCAAATCACTAACATTCATTAGAAAGCCCTTTTCGTTACGAACCCAACGTTTCCGATTTTAGGAGAATCCGACGGTCGGATCTCCCGTAATATCCATTCGAAGTCAATGGTCGAAATTCACGAATGGCCGCGGCGCGGCGTGTTCTATTCAGGACATTTAATATATATAATATATATACTATATATTTTTTGTCGATTTCCTTTGAAAACGTATTTTATAAATCGTTTTAAATTCGTTTTCAAATCGATTTCAACTTCATATTCAGTTTTGAATCAAAATTGAATATTCCACATCATCGATATACAAATGATAATACTTTCAAAACGTTATATTTTGAAATCACTTTCTTTTCTATATTAATTATAAGAATGAATAGAATCGATATAAATATCGTTCAGGTCAAAATGGCGTCAATCTAATCAACACGGCTTTTATCTTAATCAACATGAATATTTATTCTATTCAAACATGAATTTACTTTCTATTCAACAAATGAATTTATTTTCTATTCAACACATGAATTTATATTTTTCTATTCAACACATGAGTTTATATTTCTATTCAACACATGAATTTATTTTCTATTCAACACATGAAATTATTTTCTATTCAACACATGAATTTATTTTCTATTCAACACATGAATTTATTTTCTATTCAACACGTGAATTTATTTTTTAAATTGGAATGAGGCCCAATCAATTTCCACATAATGTTAATTATATGGATTTTCTACAATACATGTATATAGTAGCAACGATAAATCATCAATAATCATCCAGAGTGCATCACACAACTGCATAAGCATTAAATATAATTAATTAACGCTTACACAGTCTGTCAACCCATCGATTGACATACAACTAAACAATCGGGATTAATGTACGTCAAATGTCATCCCAATACCCATGTGGGGTTTCAAATCAATAAACACAGATTTTTATTTGTGCAGTTGGGCGATGTGTAAAATTTATCGTCCCAATCAATATCAGTCAAATCGGTGTACATAAACAAATCGTTCGATTTGTAAATGAATATTTGTTTTATTTCAACACATGAATATATATATTTGATTTCAACACATGAATATATATTTTATTTCAACACATGAATATATATATTTTATTGCAACACATAACAAATAAAATTCACACCAATCCATCAATCAAACCAAACAAGCCATCCATAGTCTGTGGACGATGGGTGTCGGGTGCTGCTAAGCACCATCTGCATCCTAATATATATTTCAACTAGAAAATAAATTAAAAGTGAGGAGTTCTCACCGAGAAGCAAAACCAAACGCCACGACTCTTCATATGTAGAAAATCTTCGTCGCATTTTCAATGAGATCTGTTTCACACGGTATTTGTTAAAAATCACATTTTTTGTTTCAAAGCCATATTATAAAAATTAAGTTTTTATATCGCAACTTCGTATATAAAAATTATATTTGTACAACGCGACTTTCTATATAAAGATTATATTTTTACAACGCTACTTTCTATATAAAGACTATATTTTTATATTCTTTATTATATAAAAATCATATTTTTAATTCGTTACATATATAAAAAATCACAACTTTATTATATCGCTTCCTGTATAAAAATTATATTTTTATATCGCTCTTTTCATAATTAAAATCATATTTTTATATTACTTCTATTACATATATAAAAATCGTATTCTTATAACCACTACATTATAAATATCATACTTTTCTTTGCTAATATCACATATAAAAATCCGACCTTTAACCTTGTAAAAATCTAATCTTTTTATTTAACTAAAAATCATATCTTTCTCTTTTCAAAAATCATATCTTGATTTTTTTAAAAATCACATCTCATCTATTCTAAGTCAAAGATACAATCTTTTTCTAAACAAAAATACGATCGTTTTATTAGCTCGAAAAAAAAATCAATTCTTTTTGTTTCTAAAAATCTATACTTTATACGGATAAAGATTTCATCCTTATCATGTTAATCCTCTAAATAAAAATCAAATTTTTATTTCTCTATTTACAGATAAAACTGATTTTTTTTATTTTATAAAATCATTCATCATATATATATATATATATATATAAACATAACTTTATTATGTAAAAGTTTACAATAAAAACTTACATTATGGGTTTCGATCAAAGGAGAGCCGAGGGTTTGTTTCATGTCTTGGGTGTTCTAGCTATAGCTCGCGTGAGAGGAGAGGGAGGGGAGTGCGGTGATTTGCTGGTCTCGCGTCGATTGACGGTGGCGTCTCGAGGTCGCGCGGGAGGACTGGAGGTGGGGGTGGTTGACATCACGGGGGTAGCGCAGGGGGCTGAGGCGGGTTCGCGGTTCTAGGGTTCTGCGATGGGGTGTTCGGGCTCGTGCTCGATTCAGGAACGAAGGGTAGGAGATGAAGAAGAAGGAGGCGATGGAGGGGGGTGGCGAGGGGAGCGGAGCGTCGGCGTCACGGCGGTTGAGCGTGATGAAGTTTTCTTTTTTTAATTTGATTTCTGAATTGACCGGGGGGGGGGGGGGAATGAAAGAGGGGGGGGGGATAAGGAAGAAGGGTTGACTTTTAAATTTAATTATATATTTAATTATTCTAATCTCTAAAAAGTTATTTTTCATTCGAACTCCAATCAAGACCCCCCGACTATCGCCTCCAGCTAACTACCCCCACTCTGAACACAATGGGATATGTATCGTAGGCTGATTCGACTGTTTCGATTAGTTTTCGTCAAAATCAAAATATAAATCTATATATTGAATTTGAACGCGCATTTCAATTTACCGGGGTCACATATAAACTCTAAAAATTCCCGAAAAATATTTTCTAGCTTCGTATTGACAATACGGTCCTAACAAAACTAATTTCGTCAACTTCTGAGATCGTGTGAAAAATGGTCATTTTCCAGTCGATTAAAATCAACTAAAACTGGTCAAACACGTTTTCCTTTGCCACACTCACGTATTGTTTCAGAAAATTACCAATTTTGAAATCTAGCAATAACTTGACATCACGGATCCAACAAAAGTGATTTCGTCGAAAATCGAGGTCGTTTGCAAAATTTCCATTTTTAGGGCCAGGATTCCATAACGACTATTCAGAAATTTCAACCGGGCATAACTTTTGATCTCTGCTATGAAATCTCAATTCTTCGGACTCGTTGGAAAGATATTCTCATTTAGATTCTAATATTTTTGGTTTTGCTAAAATCCGGTTTCTTTTGAATCCTATACATACATTTGAAATTTGAAATCGAATTTTCGAACTACCGCGCCATTTTCAATTCCTTTTTTATTTAAAATAAATTATTTATATTCCAATGATGATTCAAATAAAGATATACATTCTATTTCTATTCAAAATAAATTTCTTGTCATTATTATTTAAAATAATTCATTTTAAATAATCAAAATTCATCAAATTGCCAAAATAAAAATTTTAAATTGGCTCGGATTTCTGAGTTATTACACGGTATGTATTTTAATGTGTTGTGGAGGGAGGTCGTTGGATTTGAAGATGGGCGGAAATGGCAATTTGCGTTTGGAGCGTACGGGATTACTAGTGATGAGGAAGAAGAGGGATGATATGCGGGTGGTTTAATGTTAAAAAGGAGATTAGTAAAGTTTTAGTACGTGGATTTTAAAGAAGAAAAAAATATACACCATTAAGAATGAATTAGGTTCGAAACTTGGGTACTCCGTGAAACAGATCGTTTTTTTTTCAAATTCTGGAATGAAGATAGAGAGAAGCGTGTTTGGACACTTTGGTTAGGCCGAAAATTTAATGGGTAAAGCCCATAATTAATATTAATTAAGTTTAATTTTAAAGTAAAATAGTGTATTGTCTTGTAAAATATATAACTCGCTCGAACGTGAACAAAATTTGGTGAGACAAGATCTGTTAGAATCGTATGGACGGTGGCTACACACTGGAACTGACTGGGAGTGGATTGGAGCTAGTTACAGTTTATAGAGAAATAAATTGTCCGTCTGAATCAACTGACAATTTTCGTTATTTAACGATGATCGTCCAATGTGAGTAAAACTCACCAACTTTACCAGTTCATATTTTTATAACGTATATTTAGAACTGATAAATGATGATTGATCATTGTGTATTTACTGTTTGGTTGAACTGCTAAGTAATTGGTTGAAATTATAGATCTGGTTATATAAATATATATATATATATAAATATATATATAAATCGATTCTGTTTAGCAGAATATTTCATAGTGAAATGAAATTAATGTTAATTATATTGTTTAACATCTGTGGATGCAGAGAAATAGGTCGGAGGAATCCAACTGGATTCCTCAACATTATTTTACTGTTTTTCATATATTGTAATATATGATGTGATATAAAATCTGTGTTGATTACGTGTGTTGAATGATATCGATCATTGTTATTTGGGTATTTTAAATACCGTAAGAAATACTGGGATGTAGAAAAGGGGATTTTCAAAGTGTATTTTGAAAATGAATTATTTATATGAAATCAATGGATTTTATATATACATGGAAAGGAATTTTATAAAAGAAAATTATAAAATCAAAGAACAAATAGAAAAGGAAATATTTGTGAAACGAATAAAAAAGGGATATATTTGTAAAACTTTTATAAATAGAATTGAAAAGGATATATTTGTAAAATATTTACAAATAGAATTGAAAAGGATATATTTGTAAAACATTAACAAATAGAAATAGAAAAGGAAATAATTGTTGAACAAATAGAATTGAAAAGGAATATTTATTCGTTAAATAAATAGAAAAATAAAAGGAATATATATTGGGAGAAAAAATAGAAGGTTACAAAAAAATTATTTGGAAAATAAATAAGATATCATAAAAGGAAATATTTGGAAAGTAAGTAGGATTATAAAAGGAATTAGAGTTAATCGAATAGAGTTAATCGAATTAGAGTTAATCGATTAAAGTTAATCAAATAAACTTAATTAAATAGAGATAAAGGAGTAAATCGAATATTAGTTATTCGAAAGGAGTTATCGAATATTAGTTATTCGAAAGGAGTTATCGAATATTAGTTATTCGAAAGGAGTTATCGATTATTAGTTATTCGAAAGGAGTAAATCGAATAGTAGTTATTCAAAAGGAGTTGTCGAATATTAGTTATTCGAAAGGAGTTATCAAATATTAGCTATTTGAAAGGATTTATCGAATATTAGTTATTATAAAGGAGTTATTGAATATTAGTTATTCGAAAGGAGTCAATCGAATATAATTTACTCGAATAGAGTTAAAGGAATTAATCGAATATAGTTTATTCGAATAGAGTTAAAGGAGTAATTAAATCGAATATAGTTTATTCGAATAGAGTTAAAGGAGTAAAACGAATATAGTTTATTCGAATAGAGTTAAAGATGTTAATCAAATATAATTTATTCGAATAGAGTTAAAGGAGTTAATCGAATATAGTTTATTCGAAAGGAGTTAATTGATAGGAGTTAATTGAAAGGAGTTAATCGAGTGGAGTTAATCTAATAGAGTTAATCGAAATAGAATTAATCAAATAGAGTTAATAGAATAGAGTTAATCAAATAGAGCTAACTGATAAGAGTAAATTTATTAGAGTTAATCAAATAGTGTTAATTGAATAGAGATAATCGAATATGGCTATTCAAAGAGAGGTTATCGAATATAGTTTATTCGAAGGAAAGAGTTATCGAATAGAGATTTATTCGAAAGAGAGTTACGTAAGGAAGTTTGTTAAAGGTTTAAGAGTTGAACCGTGTCTGTTTCGAAGCTAGAAATGTTGTTCAGTTAAGGATTGAGAGGTAGTTATACCTCAGCTTGATTGGCATCGTTTTTAACTAAGGAATGGTTAAGGTTCGATAGTGAAGGTTGGTGAAGTGAATTTAGTTAATGAGTGTAATGGTTTGAGTTGGTATAGCAATGTTTTATTTAAACATCTGTTTAAATCCAATGAAGGAGTTTTGGAAATATTTTCCAGATAATTATCAGAAATGTTTTCTAATATAAAATAATGTATATTTTCTAAAATTAGAAAATAAGGATCTGATGAATATATGGAACGAGAGATGGGGAAATGAATAATAGTTGATTGATGATTGATTGGTAAAATTTCCATCTGTGAATAATATCGTTGTTTGCACACGTGTTTTTCTTTGATAGTTAACTCACCAACTATCGAAGTTTTTGACCGTATTTCCATTGTCAATACGGAGAGACCGGGATCAAATTCATTATCTGAAAACCACTCTGTATGGGCGTTAGTGTTGCGACCAAATATGATGAAGATATTTGAAGACAGAGTTATGCAAGGGTTGTCCTGTTTACAGAATAGTGCCTTCAATCGGTCCAATCCAAGGACGACCTGTATGGAAGAATGTCTGACAGAGTGTATGTAATGGATCGCGTAAGTTGATCTCTTCAAACTTATGTACATTTGATGGAGGAGGAATTCGTTTCTCTTAGCTGTATACCCATTGTATTTTTGGGGAAATCAATTTGTGATTTGGCGGAATGATAATGTGACATTCAAAGTGAATAAATGTGTGATCTGTCAGAGATAAGCGTGGCCTCTAGCCTCACAACCGGGAAATGACAAAAATCGGGCAGGCAGCATGGCTAAGTGGTTGGTTGTCAAGTAGGGTGTATTATCACCTATCTAGTGATATTCATTTCATTCTATAATCTATTGTCGATGCTGTCCTATTCGGGAAACGGTTTCTGATCCCAACCGTTGGTGATATACATTCGATACACTCAAGCGAAATGAGTGGTCGATCATGTGTGGCCGGGTTACAAGACGTTCTTGTTGAGCCCAGTGTATTCCTCCCTAGAGGTACACTATCGGAAGGGGGTTCCATACCTTGTCATAGTTGGAAATCCATTACCCACTAAGTGCTCACGGTTTTGATTGTACACTACATATGTGGAATGTGAGATGAAATCGTTCTGCAAGATGATTGTTATATTGTAGTTGATAGACACTATTATAATATCAAAAGAGTTTTGATATAAAAGACCATTGTTTCTTTCAAAATAATTTGAAAGTTTAATCAAATTAATTTGGATTCTCATATGCAAAAAACCCGTTCCATTATATGGCGTGGTCTTTTGAGATATTATTATTTTCCCAAACTGTTTTAAATTGTTTACTCATACCAGTCCCATGACTGACCCAGTGTTTATTTTGGTTTGTTTTCCCTAAACTCTTGGGTGCCTAATTTTGTACGGACAGTCAAGTAGTCAGGATTTTACAGATATACTGAGAGCTTGGAGCAGGAGGCTTCAGGATTATATAGCTATTGTTATTTCCACGGTGTTGTAAGTGTTGTACTCTGATAATGTTATTGTATACAAATACCAGTTTTTTTTCAAAGTTATGTATCTATTATACATTGTTCGTTCCGCTGTGAGTTTCGTGTTACTCTGATGATGATGATGATGATGTAGTATCTTCTTCTTCTTCTGTTCTAAGTTTCTATCTTATATATTCTCACCCTCTGTTTTCTTTCTATTAGTTTTTTGGTTTCCAGTGTAATTTGGGTTGGATTTGAGTTATTTGGTCAGCTCAAATTGTACCGGAACCTCGGGACACTACACACGCACATGACTCCGTTGTCTTACGTTGCCATCGCTCTTTACTCTTTTGACCTCTTACAATCAACCCCAGTAAGCATGTCCCATCCTCGACCTAGTTTGAGCTCATATAGATACTAAAAATGGGTTACTGGTAGAAAAAGGTCCCCATACTTGACACAAACTTCCCTCCTACGCTTGGTCCCCACTAGGATTTCCCACTTAACCCCTTTTATTACTCCCATGTCTTACCACATGTCTCGTAATGGTCAAGTGCTCTTAATTATGTTTCACTTGCTACCCATATCACCCACTTAACCCTTTTATTATACCCATGTCTTACCACATGTCTTATCTTAGTTAAGTGCTCATTAATTCATTATATCCGTAATTGTGCAAGACCTGCCACATTAGATTACCGTTTGCGGTTGCTGGACATGCCGACCGGTTCCGGGCATACTTCTACCGCAATCTGAATCTAACCACGTGTATTAGCACTATTACGCTTCTTATTTCTGCCTTTGACCTCTCACATTAGATTTCCGTTTGCGGTTGCTAGATATGCCGGTTTTAGGCAGACTTCTACCGCAACCCAATCTAACCTCGTGTCTTAGGCGTTCATTATCTTTTCCTTTTATTCATGCCCAATTTCAAATCTTCAATTAATGTACTCCAATTGCCCATAATTTCCAATTATGCTTATAATGCTAATTCAAGTTATGCCTATAATTCCATGTATACACATTGTACCAAATTATGCCTAAATAAATTTCATAGTTATCGACAATTTATGCCAAATCTCATTTTATTACATATTTCCCAAACTTTTCCCAATCATCCCAACATTATTCGTACGTAAATCTCAACATAATATGCTTAGGCTAGAAGTTAGCCTAATCTCAAAAGGAAAAAGAAAAGAAGAAGAAAAGAGAATCAAACATCAAAATTGGCATAAACATACAAATAGGCATGTGAAATGAATAACGATAAGATAGATCAGACAGACATATGATAATAGCAATTGGGTATGAATATGAAGGACAAGCAATTACAAAACTTGATATGATTCATATAGTTTACAGGCATATACATTAGATCCAATTTACAATCCTATCACAATTACTTTTTAATTTAATTATATGTGAAAGTAACATAAACTCACAGTGATAGAATTTTTAGAAAAGAGAATTTGGCATTGTTGTAGCAAATCCGGTCTTTAATAACCTCTTCTTGAATGTTGAAGAAGAAAAGCTAAATTAATTTGTGTTGGAGCAGCGGCATGGAGGCTCCATGGATTAGGGTTGAAGAAATTAGGGTTAGGTTTAGGTGTTTATTTATAGATGTATTAGGTGAATTAGGACCTATAGATTCGATTAGGAACCATCTGAACCACTCAAATTAGAAAAACACGTTGTCAGGAAACTGCCTTGAATCAACCAGTCGATTAGCCAATTTCAACCGGTCGACAGTTTTCACTTCTGCTTAAAAATGGTCGACTGGTGATAAATGGGCGGTCGACTTGTAAATGGTCGAATGGTGAAAAATGGGCGGTCGACTTGTTTTACAGCTCTAAATTTTAAATCTTCCAAGCTTCATAACTTTTTCATAGAATGTCCGTTTTACGCAAATTTGAACTCAATCTCAAGCAGAATTCCGAGATGAATGCAATGGCATAACCCGTTTCACTTAAATCTTCTTATAAAAATTAAGTATTCTTTAATTTGTTAGTTTTAATATTTTAAAATTATGGGGTGTTACAAAGTTCATTCTCGGAATAGGAACGAAACCGAAGGCACTTGAATCCATGTCCCCGCCTGGGAGTGCAAGTCCTTGTAATATGATACGCTTCAAGTATGGTTAGATAATGCCGTCACTTTAACTTCTTTTGGGATCAACCCCGAGGCATCGACAAGCTATCCATCCTATGTGAAGAATATCGATCTTCGACCATCATCATCATCATCATCTTGATATCAGCATAACGTTGTATAATTATTCGGAATGGGTAAAAACCCGGCCTTTCCAAATAATTAGAGCATCTTTAGATTCATTAGGTAAGCATGATTTCATGAACCTCATTACAATCCATAATATTCATTTATTCAAATTTTCATTAAAGTGGGGATTATTCCCATGAATCTTATCGAAGATTTAATTCAATTAAACCTCTTGTTTAAATTTTTCTTTGGATACCATTACAACAAATTTTACAATATCTTTACACATTCTAAACCAAATTAAGGTTTATATCTAGTCGGAATTAAAGAACCTTATAGAAGTAATCATTCAGTTAATTATTCCAATCCCAACCTATTCATCCCATGGAGCAAAACTGGTAGTACTCCATATCTAACCCCCATTGTGTTACCGATAAATTAAATTACCATTCAATGTTTTAAATCTAATTAAAGATTTAACTATCGCATGGAGTAAAACTGGTTGTACCCCTTTCTCAAACATTTCTTGAATTTGGTAAATTTAATTACCCTATTCTCCTTTCAATCTAATTAAAGATTCATAAAAACTCTACTTAGTTTTAATCTCAAAAATCATTACTCAATGATTATTCAATCTTAGGAAATAAGTCCTATTTTTAACTGGGTTAAAGAATGTATGTCACTTAAAACTCAGTTCACGATAAACCCAAAATCATCTTCCATTTAAAATGGAATCTTCATGGAAATCACATATGCTTACAATTGATATTAATCTTCATATCAAACCAACACTATAAGCGGAATATCAGCTAGCGCCTTTCAAATTCCTCAAATAGTCTAAGTCTTCATCTATGGAGAGTTATCTCAACCGTTAACCAGTAAGGTTTCCATTTAATTCCAATTTATTTTAATTAATTGGAAAACTCCAGTTTTCACTTATCTTTAATTCAGATTCATTATACAATGATGAATATCTACCTTACATTTAGCGTTTAATAAACTATTAAATGAACATCCGGGCTTTCCTTTCGATCCATTCTGATTCTCGCCCAGATAAATAAACGTTGGCCAGGTAAGTTCAGCAAACTGGTTGCAGCATTCCTTACCTTGCTAAACACCTCATTTATATTTCTGGATCTCACAAACGGGACAGACTTACTCATGGTTTCCACATATTCAACCGATATAGGTGTTTATTATTTAAAACATTATTCATCCATCCGAAATATTTTCACTTTTCCTGATTATTTTATTATTAAAATAATAATTTAAAATCCAATTTCTGGAATGAGACACATTCAACTCCTGTATAACCCGAGAATCTAGGTACATACAAATGTTCAATAAACATAAACAAGATGTCATGTGTCTAACGAGTTATAACTAAACTCGTTAGTTATTTACGATCAGATGTCAGTGTCATAATTGGGTTCCATTTTATTAATTAACAATCAAACGGTATTCATAACCATTGAACACCCAAATCAACCATTCAAAATAATATAACATTCACAAAGCAACCACATACATAATTAAGTGAATACTTGGGACTAGCGTGGGTCATTATCCCAATTCCATGTGTACGGGTTTACTAATAAATAGCGATCTACAGTAATCCATAACTAAATCAAATCAAATGCCAACCCACATACCTATGGTGTTACGACTTAGCTGTAATTTAGTCCAAAAATGAGACTTATAACTTGTTTTTACCTAAATAAACATTCAAAACAATACATCAAACACAAAAAACCAATATATATTCAGATCTGTGCATATAATTTCAGCTATATGCTTATAAATACAGATTTTCCCTTATGACCACAGATCTACTATAATAATCATAAATCTGTACAAATATCTCCAGATTTGTGCTTATAACCCCAGATCCATAGCTATTATCATAGATCTACGATTATATTGGTAAATCCACAATTATAATCACAAATCTATAACCATATCCACAGATTTGCTATTAATTCACAGATCTGAGCATAAACATCCAAATTCAACCAAATCTATATACCAGCAATTAGATCTACACTTAGGTAATCCGATCTAGACTTAAATATAAGCTAAAACCCTTTTAAATAAGAAGTTTTCCTCTCACCGTGATGTTCTGATTCCATACAGAAATTTCTAGAGCTCTACTATAGCTTCCCTTCTCTCTTTTCTTGGAAATCCGGAAATTTCAGAGGCTCCTAGGCTCCCAAATACTCTTTTAGGTTGAATCTCTTGTCTTCACGATTCCAACGCCTCTAAGAATGCGCTATTTCGTCTCAGTGTGAGGAAGTTATGGCAGTTTTACTGTCAGGGTTCGCAGATTTCAGCCGAAGGCAGAAATGGGTTGGATTGATGGATGAACGGGGTCTGGATCTCAAGTGGGACCAACGTTTTTTTTGGAGAGGGGTCTGGACGTGGCAGGTGGGGGCTGTTGGGTGAAGGTGGTGGCGGATTTAGGGCTTAGGGTTGTCGAGGAGGTGGTGAGATAGTGGATTCCCTTTTCCTTTTCTCTCTTTTCCTTTCCTTTACTTTTTTTTGGTCCGCCATGACTGGTATGATTTTAAGATGGAGAAAGGAAAATGAAGATAAGGATGGAGGGGCAAAGGGATAAGAATTAGGAGGTATATTTATAATAAGAGAAAGTACGTGGATTGCTGACTGTGTAGGCACTAAAACATAAGTGTGTTTTCTCAACATTCGAACGTTAATTTGACTCACTTATTTATATCTTATTCAAAATCTTTTTAAACCATTTTTTTCAGTTTTTCTTGATCTTCAATACCATATAAAAATCTTTCAAATTCAAATTCGTTTTAATTTTCAAATAATTTAAATCCGCTTCAAAATAGTGTTTTCTGCCTATCTTAATGTCCAGAACTCCGAATTGGACCCAATGAAAAGTGTAATCACCTAATTACCCCTATTCTGGACTCAATGGAATATATTTCAAAGTTTAATTCAACCATAAAAATAGGTTAATTTCAAAAACAAGTTATTTTTAGTTCAAATTTAACTCTTTTTGACATGTTTTTCTATCGCACAGTCACGTACTGACAAAGAATGACTTGAAACTTCACCCGCTACTACAATTTGATGTAATGGATCCAACAAAACTATAATTGTCAAAATCCGTGACCTTTGGGAAAATTCCTATTTTTAAGGCGACCAAAATATCACGTTTTTACTAATTTTCAACTGATACCTATTAATTATCAATTCTGAAAAAACAATAACTTTATAACCATTTAATTCAACTTTAAAACTTATTTACAATTGCTTTTGGGTTCAAATCTCTTATTCAAACCATTTATAATCCTTTCATACTCATTTAAAATCACATTTAAATTGACCAAAAATTAGGGTTGTAACATTATCATCCTTTCTTCAAAAAGGATTTTCAAAATTAAACAAGTTGTTTGTGCTATGAATTTATCGTTGAAAGTATTCCAGACTGATACAGGTGAACTTTGCTTTGCTTCAATATGCTTGGGTTTGACCGAGTATATTATCGTGTTAGGTTTCGCTTGGAGCTTCAGAAGAGGAGTTGAAGTCGAGATGTATATCCATATTTTCTGGTACTAGTTATTCCGTTATGTGTTATGTTGAAATGTATGTACACTCTGATGTTGTAATATATAGTTTCTTTTGTACAAAGCATTTGATATATTATATTTTTATTCGTTCCGCTGTGAGATTCTAATCTTCTTATTCTTTTATTCCAATATTTATTTCTTCTCTCACCCGCTAATTTCTTTCTTCCAACTATCTGTTTTTTGTGTAATTTGAGTTAACATGTGTTGTTAAATGTTAGCTTAAACTGTAAGGAAAAAGTGGGATGTTACAATAAAAAGTTGTGTTCTCCTGCATTATTTTATTTTACATTCGGATTATTCTATTCCTAATACACACACACTTGGGTTTTGTCGTGCGTTGAGTCCACGACAATTTTCCATGTCAACATTTTGGCATGCAAGGAAGAGGGTGCACAGCTTCAGCTTCAGTTCTCGACTTTAGTTCTCGACCATAGTTTTCGACCCAGAATTCAACTTCAACTTTCTATCGAAAACCCCTCGCCTCCCTCTATGGTTAAAACTAAGCAAACTATTCATTTAGGAGTAGGTGCAGAGGAGGAGCAAAAACTCTCCTCGATCGGACACTCATCCAACTTTGTCACTCGAGACGACATCGACGAAGTCGTCAAAGATCTAACTAAAGATCTTTCTTCTCACTTAGAGCAATAGAAGAACATTTCCATCCCCACATCGTGGCCACTCTTCTCTCCTTACTCAAAGGATTTACAGGCAGTCAGACCAAGGAAACATTGTCGGAACTAATGGTAGTGTTCCGCAAGGCTTAGCTTGGGACTTGGCGAGAAATTCCCGAGAAACAACCCCATGTTGACACCAATCAACAAACAGCTCTCGGGTCGGCTAGGCTCGGGGGGCAACACCCCCAATTCCATTCAAGGCTCAGCTCAGGTTGTAGCCAATTAAGCTTCGGGATCAGGCATTTGCATTCCCTCTCAAGTGTCAGCGCGCACAGCTTTGTAAACAAGAACTCCCATAGTACCTAATATTGGATTTGTGCCCTTTAAGGCACCTTAGGCTTGGATCAAGCCAGATATTTTGCTTGACGCTCGACTTTTTGCTAATGTCGGACTCAATGCTGGGGGCATCAGCGTCAATTTACATAATCAAAACCTGTTGATGGTAAAAATGTCGTAAACACCAAAGATTTCAATTACTAGGAATAGTTAATTTGGTCGTACAGACAAGAGTTGAAAAGCTGTAAATAACACAAGAGATTTATAGTGGTTCGACCTCATGAGGTCCCTACGTCCACTTTGAAGCGTTGTTGGAATATTATTAATCACAAAAAGTTACAAGGTTGAGACCCTATCATGACATCTCATTACATTCATCTTTATGCTAGATGATGTCATAATTAAGCTATACGATGTCATCCTTAGGGCTATATGATGTCACCTCTAAGGCATGATATCATCATCCTCATATATGATGTCATAATTATCATATATTAAATATCTCAAGAAAGGAACAGTTTTTCCCTTCTTCTTCCTCAAATCGGAGATGCCATTAATGGAGCTCTCTAGAGGTCCCAAGTTCTCAAATTCCAGCCACTTTCAAGTATGAAGTCATGGGGTATTTATAGGAAGGGAGTAGGTAGGAGTTAGGTAGGAGTAGGTAGAAATAGGGGACCACATGCAAAAATTCACACCTGGAGCCTGCGCCTACGGGAAATTCGCATCTGGGCCCAGGGCGTGAAATTTCGCATCTTGTAGGTACGAAATTTCACTCCTCGCTAGTGCGAGATTTTGCATCTCGAGGGTGCGAGATTTTGCACCTTTAGGGTGCGAGGCTCCACACCTCGAAGGCTGCACAAATGGGAGTTTGGGGGTGCCGCGATGTCTCTGCTGGCGCGATCCCTCTTAATCTTGTTTCCTTCACCTCTAAGCGTCCCTTTCGACTTTAGTTCCATGCGATATGTTAAGTCGAGCGTGTCTTGTGTACTTTTGGGAACCGGACCAAAAGGTCGATTAACATTTGCCCCCCAAAGTATGTCTTGTGTTCACATGATGTGCTTTGGATTGGTTGAAGTAGTAATTGAGTTGTTGGTTTGTCTTATAAGTTTAAAGGAAAACACGCGTTAGCCGATGGGCTCGTTCGCTGTAGGTTTGCATGCGAGCTGTCGTGTGTATGGCGTTGTGCTCACGTTGCTAAGTATTCGCAAGGTGCTGCCCCGTGTGTCCGCGAGGCTAGTATACGCAAGGAATACGTGTTCATGAGCGCATGGCGTGAAGTTTCGAACCTGGAGGGTTTGGCTTTTTTTTTTGTAGGGTGCGAAATTTCGAACCACTAAGGTTCGAGATTTCGACCCCAGGGGTTTGAATTTTGAACTCGTCGGTTCGGAATTTCGAACCCAGGAGGTTAGAAATTTCAAACACGTGGTTTCGAAATTTCGAGCCTGTGGTTTCGAATTTCTCGGGAATGCGAAGGGGCTATTTCCTTTTACTATAAATAGCTCCCCTCCTCATTTCCTCCTTTCACTGTTTTTTTATCTCGACCGACATTAATTTCTAGCTTCGAGACCCCCTAATTTTCGAACTTAGATTTTTAGGTAAGGTAAGGGGTCGAGGCGCAAGAAGGAAGGAGGTTGAGGCATCAAGGCTCGGCCGGAGTGGTTCGACGTGAAGGAAGGAGAGGCGATGGTCCGACTTAGGTTGGAAATTTCGATCCTCTCGAGGTTCGAAACTTCAAACCCTTGGGGTTCTAAATTTCGAGCCTCCGTGGACTCGAATCCACGAAACTCCAAGGGTTGAGATTTCAAACCTGAGGGTTTGGAAGTTTCGAACCTCGAGGGTTTCAAAGTTTCGAACCCTCTGGGTTCGTAATTTCGAACCTTGGTGGGTTCGAATCTTCGAGCCCGGGGTTCGAAGTTTCGATCCTCTAGGGTTCGAATTTCCAAGCCCAGTGGGGTTCGAATTTTTAGAACTTTTAAGCTTGTTAGAGCCACTCTTGCCTATCGTGGTCCTTTGTTTGTTTGCTAGCCCCACTACTTTGTGCCACACCTCGGTGGAGTGTCGTTTTTTAGGTTCAGTACTTCGATCTCCTGACTGCACGCCCTTAAGTTTACACATTACATACTTTCGTTGCGCGATTTTACGAATGCATATGGTGATATTTGCACGGACAAGGACATGAATCTTTCACATAGGATAACGCATATATCCTAACTATGAATGAACTGTTGGACTGTTTGACTTTTCTATGTATACCTTATTCTAGCACAACACTACACACATATGCTAGTTTTCGCCAACACAAGGGGTACAGGTTACTCCAATGTGATGTCTAATACTGGTGTCTTAATGTATAGTTAACCATGCAAACAAGATCAAAGATGGGAAAAATCCTAGAAGCCAAAGCTTCCCTATTATTGTTACCTTTATCTGATTTTACCAATAGCGGCAGCTCGAGTGGAAACGAGCATGAGACTACTGAAGAATCCGTTCCTTCTCAACCGACCAGTTCGCCCGAAGTATCCGATCACGGGGAACAAATTGAGAGCTTACATTCCCCGGTCATACGCGAAAATGTCGAGAATGTGGACATTATGAACGAAGATGCACCAGCGGGTCCAGTAGCCCCGGATGTGCTACACGATGCTTTTTTCTTGGAAAATCCGACGGACTTGGTGCCATCGCGCCTGGATGCTATAGCGTTAGGAAAATGGTGCAGCCGTTTAATATACCCGCAGGTGACGCTCATGCGCCGGGAGAAGGTGGAAGGCCTCACGCACCGCCTGAGGGTTTAACTTTCTAGAACAGGCAAGCTTGTTTTGCGGGGTGCAGTCCCCCAGCCAATAATTTTATTCGAGACATGTTGTCTTACTTTCGCTTTGCGCCACCACAATTGCATCCAAATGCTTACTCATCGCTCCTAGGTACTTACGTTCTATACCGAGAGTATTTTAACATGGAACCCACCGGAGAGGACATTCGGTACTTATTCAGCCTGAGAAGGACGTCTAACTAATCGCTTTCCCAATGGTTCCCGGAAGCGACAGTCGCTACCAAATTCTTTAGGGGGCCGTGGCCTAGGTCGTTGGTGTTCAAACAAGACTGGTTCTTTGTGCGCTGCCCTCCTGGGTTTGCAAGGAGGTGGATTGAAGGAAGTAAGTACTTTCAGACATTTCTTTCAATTATAAAATTCTTGGATTCCATGTCTTATCATTTACTTTTTTGATTGCGATAGGGAATCCATAGGCACCCACCGGTGACGAGTATAGGTAACGCCTTAATGCCTTACAGGCGATCCCTGAGGAATTCCACAAAATGGAAACTGTGACAAGCCAAGAGCTCCATCGCCGTACGGGGTTGCTTCCTAACGATTGGGAAATAATTAGACCTGCAGTGGCTAGCGGTGTACTAAAGAAGGTCGTGGCGAAAGACCCTGCGACCACTGGTCAGAATAGAAAGATGCCCTTTGCGAGGCCCCGACCGAAAAAGGTCATCAAGTTCCAAGGAGTCATCGGTAGAGACAGGACTCGTGATGAGGAGGGTGCAATCGGAGATGAGGGCCCATTGAGTGCTCCCGTTCCGCCCCCATTGGAGGGACGGGGGAGGGAGAGTCGATCAGGCCATTATCTCCGGTGGCATCTCCTGAGGCTGCCACCCTGCTCGAGGACGAGCGTTAGTTTGATGACCTAAATAAACTTGATCTTAGCGTATCTCTACGGCCAACTCCTGCTATCATGGATGAATCAGCTCTTACCACGGAGGGGTTACCTCCTTCGAGCGGACCACAATCTGGTTTGTTGAGAGAACACTTAGGGCATACACTCATTAACACTACATAGCATAATGGCTTATCTGAGCGTGCGACGTAACTGATTTCGTTTCATTTCTTTGACATGTGATATGGCTAGAGGACGCGGAGGACAAGGCTATGGTCGTGGAGGCCGCCCATACCCTAGGAATCCTTTCTTTGAAGGCTTCAGAAGAGGGACCAACTTGTATGGCATTCCACCCCCGATCGGCAGCCGTATTGGACACCAGGATGAGGATCGATCACGTTGATCTCCTCCTCCTCCCCCTTCGATTCGGGTGTCTAAGGGTGACTCTCGGCTTAACTTACGGGGTTCTCGGCGTCCGTCTGTGATAGCTTCTCCAATGCCGCGTCTCCTGCCCCTATTCCGAGGAAGCCACCACTCGCCCAACCAATATTGGAGAGGGCGACCGTAATCGGGACGTGGGACCTAGCGGCTTATGAGCAACAAATGCTTTCTATGGAGGAAACAAAGGGCATGGTTGAAAACGACTTTCCCTCGACATTACTTTGATGAACTGATGGTCCTTCCAGACCTTCGCCCGTATCCCGCTAGGGACTCCGTAGAAGTCTGGATGCATGTGAAGGAAGCGTACCACTAAGATGACAAGTTTACCGCCTACTCCTTTCATCTATCGGAGCTGATCAAGAGAAAGAATATGGAGCTCATGAATCAGCAGTTAACTATTGATGCTGAGAAGACCACTGTCGTTCATCTGAACACGGACATTGGTAAGTTCGCTCCCTGTACTGTGAGCACATTGTCATTTATTCCCATATCTTTAGATGCTAACTCATGAATCTCGTTGCTATAGCCGAGATAAGGAAAGAGTACGAGGCACTAAAGAGGGAAGCTGATCACTCCATTTCCGTTTACATGGAAACTCTAGCCGATCTTACTACCCATAATATAGCCCTAAAGAGAGACAAAGCCGAGGTGGATAAAGTATGCATCGATCTGGAAACGGAAAATGCACGAGCCTTTGACCTTCGAACTGACAACAATGCTCTACGAGCGGAGAATGACAGCCTGAAGAGGCAGCTTGAGGAGATGAAGAAGGCCAAGGAGGACGTTGAAGCCAATAACCAGGATGTGTTGGGGATGATGGATGGATTGAGAAAGGTACATCAGAGAGAGGTGGAGCAACTGAGAGAGGAGCTGGAGAACACAGAGTTCCGAGTACAATCGTCTGTGGTGGAGGATATCCAGAACATGTATGTCAAAGTTCTGAGATTCCATGAACTCTCATGGGTTGAAGATTATGCCTGGGAACTAGCCCGGAGTTGGGAGAGGTTGGTTCCGTATGAGGCCTTTTTGCGCCAAGTGGATGTGCAAACTTTAGATGAACGTCAACTCGCGATTGATCTCCTGACGGTTGTAGAGCGAGAGAAGCTGGAGGAGGGTAGGAGGTTATTGCATGAGTATGCCGAGAGAGAGAGAGAGAGAGGCTGGAAAGACTCACTACTGAGAAATGGAAGTCTATCCTGACTGAGAGTGTTGTGGTAGCGGAGACATTTGCCGAACCAAGCTCCTATCGGCCATTGGCCCCTGAATCAGTTATAGTGAGTGATCTCGTAGCTTCGAGTCAGGTTCGGATGGAATATGACCCTGAGCATGCGGAGCTAGGAGAGACCAGATTCATTTTACGTACCACCACCAGTACCCCTCTTGACATTTCTACACCATCCCTATCCGGAGGTAAATTTCCTTTGCCATGCAACCCAGAGGATGATGTAATTACCGAATTTGAGGACTAAAAGTTTGTGCTTTCAATGTACAGCCCTTCCTGGATTGACCATGACATCTGGCCCTGCCGTCGTGGTCCCACAAACAACTGAATCTGAGCTAAAACTTGCGGTAGCATAATTTGGAGAGGGTGACGATCAACTGGATACCTACTCGGATATATTGTTAACCCCCAACACGATCGATGCCCTTATGGAGGAAGGAGAGGTGGATGATAGGCAAAGTGTGGTTGCCCGGGGTCCAGTGGAGAATGGTGTTCCTTTTGATGGCTGCTATGGTGGAGACCCAAAAAGCCAAAATGGTGGTTAAGAGTGAAGAGGTGGAGGAGCAGAAGAGGCATGACGAGGCTGCCAGGAAGGAGGTCCTAATAAAGACCAGCCAGGATATCGAGGCGAGAGTTACTGAGACGGTTGAGAAGAGGGAAGCTGATGATGAAGCACAATAGAGGGCTACTGAGTCCCTTGAGAAAGCCAAGGCTGGTGGTGACATGCCGCATAGATCCCAGAAGATGGCTGAGTGTCGGGCTGCCAGAGAGGCCAAGGAATGAGCTGAGCGAGAAAGCAAGGAGATAACGGAGAAGATTGGTGTCGTAGTAGGCCTTGCTGCCGGTAGTGCCCCCGTACCTACGCAGCATACCGCCCTTGTTGACGTCACCGAGATCTCTAGCAGCGATGGGGAGGATGAGATGCGTCTCTCGGCTTCTCATTAATCGATCGCTTCTCGGAAGGGCCGAGAGGGAAGGAGCGGGTCTAACAAGAAGACGCCCGGTGCAAAGGATGAACCATAGAGCGCTGAATCTGCAAAAAAGAATAAGCATAAGAGGAAGAAACATGATTAGTGTTAGCAACCTACGTAGTTGTTACCGTTTATTTTGGTAGTGTAGGCCGATAGTTTACGCGAGTACGACCCTCTCTTTTGGTTTTTCAAGGCACGGTGTGGTTCTCATGTACACCCTATCATTAGAAAGAAAGATGTTATACATGCAGTCTGTTTTTAATGTGTGTGTTGAAATGGAAATATGAATTAGTAAATATTATATTTTATGTTTGTGTTAAATGTTCGGATGTTCTTCTTATTTTTCGGGCGACCCGTACTTGCATAAGCATACTTATCGTCACAGTTGACAAAAAAGTGACTGTGTACCGCGCTCTGGGTCAATTATTCCAGAGGGGTGTGATTTTGTACCACGCCCTGAGTCAATTATTCTTGGGTGTGATAGAACATAGGCTTCTAGTAAGTTTCCCTCAGCTCAGGAAACCCGTAGTTTGTGAAGCCAGGCTGAGTGCCTGTTGTGTTTTGGTTGCCCGGCGTTAATCCCAAATGTAGTGAAGGTGTACGACGTCGCGTTATGCGGTACGTCCGGTGTATGGCTCTCCTGTCATTCATTGGGTTAGGGCGAGCCCTAGGTGTCATATTATTCACCTGAGAACAGAAGCCCTGATCATCATCCCGTAGGGTTCGATCGTGGCCATGAGCTACCCCTCAGCCTTGAGAGCTTCGGGGAAGAAACGATTTAAGGGTCGGTCTCGGTGCTGAGCCATGATTCGACCAGTATCCGTAGTCGGGGGAGGGATTTACATCACTCTCGCCTGGCTATCGGGTGGCCCTAAGTCGCTTGGGGCCTTGGGCACGGAATGATTTATCCTCGGTCTCGACACGGGGCTGAGATTCGAGTTCATGGTTATTTATACTCGGTCGTGTCGTGGGCCGGCGACTCGAGTGGCGTTGCCGGCTCCCACGCTCTAGGTGTCGGGTGTAGCCAATGTGTTTTGGTTTTCGAGGTTGGCTCGAGATTCGGAAGGTAGTACCGATTCATGGTTTTGATATGATAACCGACCATTTGGGCGTAAGCTAGTTGTCAGGATTAGTCAAACGCGTCATGCGCAGAGTAAACCTAAACAAGAAGAGATGGGAAGTTGAACATCATTTCCACTAATAACTTTGGTAGTAACACCCTTTACAATGCCTTGAATTATCAAAAAACAAAACATTGTTGGAAAGCGTATGCAACTGAGTACTAAGTTATGTAAAGTAGCAGCGGAGATGTTCACTGTTCTAGGCCCTTGGGAGTTCAGCTACATCCACGGTTGCGAGTTTGAAAGATCAATTGCTGAGCTTCCGTTGTATGAAGTACGGACCTTCCCAACGAGGTGCGAAGCCTGTTAGTGGAGGGAAGACCCGTTTTAGGGCGAGGTCGCCGACGTTGAGGTCCTTATAGCGAACCCTAGAATTGAAGTATCGGGTGACTCATTGCCGTTGGGCGGTAGCTCGGAGATCGGCTTCGTTCCTTTTTTCTTCCAACAAGTCAAGTGATCCTAGAAGTAAATCTTGGATTGTCCTTGGATCGAAATAGGTGACTCGGTGAGATGGAAGCTTGAGTTCAATAGGAATGGCGGCTTTTGATCCGTAGGCGAGGGCGAAGGAAGTATATCTGGTTGTTGTCTTGTGGGTGGTTCGGTATGCCCATAAGGCTAGAGGAAGTTCATCTGCCCATATCCCCCCAGCCTTTTCCATGTGCTTCATGATGACGGACTTAAAAACTTTGTTGACTGCTTCGACCTGCCCATTGGCTTGAGGATGAGCCACTGCCGAGAATCTCTTTTCGATGTTGTGCTACTGGCAGAAGGCTTTGAATTCGGCGCCCTTGAATTGAGTGTCGTTATTAGAAATGATAGCTTAAGGGACCCCATATCGAGCAATGATGTTGCGTACAACGAAGTCGATTATCTTCTTGGTGGTGATTGTGGCGACGGCTTCGGCCTCTGCCCATTTGGTAAAATAATCAACTGCGACGACGGCGTATCATGCTCTGCCTCTAGCCATTGGAAGAGTTCCAATGATGTCGATTCCCCACATGGCGAATGGCCATGGTCTGATCATTTGTGTTAACTCAATATGCGGTGCTCTCAGGATCTTTGAGAAACGCTGGCATTTATCGCACTTGCGAGCATAGTCTGCGGTGTCTTGATCGAGCGTGGGCCAGTAATAACCATGCATAAGTATTTTTTTGGCTAGGGTTTTCCCTCCAGTATGTTGCCGTACTTCCCCTCATGCACATCTTTTAGGACTTTGATGGCATCATGATGGGCTACACATCTGAGCAATGGGATGGAGAAACCTCTGCGGTAGAGAATCCCATCCACAAGAAGATAGCGAGCTGATTGGCGGGTGAGTCCTTGTCTTTCCTTGCAGCTCCCCGGAATGATCCTATGTTGTAGGTAATTCCTGATTGGTGTCATCCAAGATTCAGGTTCGGGTTCAATGCTCATGACTGCCTCAGTATGAATTTGCTTGATACTAGGGGAGTTGAGCACTTCAACGGGGGCGAACCCCAAAAGTTGAGATCCTCGGAGCTTGCTAATTTGGATAGCGAATCTTCTTTTTCGTTTTGTTTTGGGGGTATATGAGTGATGACGAAGTTGTCGAGGCGAGTAAGTAGTTCCTGAACCTTGGTTAAGAAGAGGGCGAGTCACTCCCCCTTAGCTTGATATTCCCCTTTTACTTGACGCACGATGACTTGCGAGTCAGAGAAGACTTGGATTGTCTTCAGTTTAAGCTCAATCGCGATTCTGAGTCCGGCTATCAAGGCCTGATATTCCGCATCATTGTTGGTGGCAGGGAAATTTAGTCTTAGCACGTAGCATATTAGGCGTTCCTCGGGTGTGACAAACACGACTCTGACCCAGAGCACTGTTTGGAGGACTCGTCCACGAACAATTTCCATTGAACCTCGGGAGCTTCCATGTTCTCTGTTGGAGTCTCCTCAGTGGTGGTAAACTCTACTATGAAGTCAGCGAGAGCTTGTCCGAGGATGGATTGACGTGGAATGAAGGTTATCTCAAATTGACTCAGGTCCATACTCCACTTCAATAGTCGTCTAGACGCTTCGGGTCGCTGCAGGACCAGTCGTAGTGGCTAATTAGTGAAAACCTTTATAGGATAAGAATGGATGTATAGTCAAAGCTTCCGAGAGGGGACGAACAAGCAGATCTCCAGTTTTCCAGCTTCGGGAAATTCTTCTCTGCCCCTGTTAATCGCTTGCTTATGTAGTAGACGGGTGGCTGGACGCGGTCCTCGAGGCGGATTAATGTCGAGCTGATTGCCTACGTAGAAACAGCCAAATAAATGTATAAGTCCTCATGGTCTATGAGATTAGATAGGATAGGTGGTCACTCTAAGTGATCTAGAGTTTCTTTGAACGCAAAAATGCATTCTGGGGTCCACTCGAAATTGCGTTTCCCTTTTCAAAGTAAATCGAAGAAAGGAATGCACTTGTCGGTGGCCTTGGATATGAACCGACTTAAAGCGGCGGCCTTTCCGTTTAAACTTTGGACATCCTTGATGTTCTTGGGGACTTGGATGTCCCAAATATCTTGGATTTTTTCTGAATTAGCTTCGATTCCCCGGGAGTTGACGATGAAACCCAAGAATTTCCCCGTAGCGACTCCGAAGGAGCGTTTCAAGGGGTTGAGTTTCATGTCGTACTGGCGAAGGATATCAAACATTTCAGAGAGGTCGTGGATGTGACCGCTTGATGCTTTAGATTTTACCAACATATCGTCCACGTACACCTCCACGGACTTCCCGATTTGGTTTTAAAGAGTCGATTAACCATTCGTTGATAAGTAGCATCTGCATTCTTGAGGCCGAAGGGCATGATGCGATAACAGAAAAGTTCGAGGTCTATTATGAAGATCATGGTCGCGAAGGTTCATTAGGATCTGATTGTAGCCTAGATAGGCATCCATGAAAGATAGCAGCTGGTATCCGACAGTTGAGTCAACAAATCGGTCAATCTTTGGAAGTGAGAAGTTGTCCTTTGGACATGCTTTGTTTAGGTCGGAGAAATCAACACACGTTCGCCATTTACCATTGGCCTTCTTGACTAGAACGGGGTTGGAGACCCACTCAGGGTAGTCGGCTTCACGAATGAAATTGTTGTTGAGCAGACGGTCTACCTCTTCCTCAAGTGCTTTAGACCTCTTGGGTCCCAAGAAACGTCTCTTCTGCTTAATGGGAATTGTCGTAGGATTGATAACTAGACAATGGAAAGCGATTGTAGGGTCGATGCCTTTCATATTGGAATGAGTCCATGCAAACACATCTAGGTTAGCCTTCAAGAAATCTACAAGATCTTCTTTTATTAAGGGATGGAGTTGCGATCCTATCTTTATAACTCTGCATGGATCATTAGGATTAACGGGAATATCTATTGTAGATTCGACTGAGGTACCCTTTCGTACTCAGGCTATTCGTCCTTCCATGGGTCGAGGTCTTAAAAAGATGGCAATGGCACCGAGCCAAGGCCCAGACGCCGTTGATTACTATGCTGAAATAGTTTTGGCGCAAGAAGGCATGGGCACTACTTTTTCCTTGTCCTTATTGCGCGCGTTCTTCCATTCTATTGCCTAACATTCTATGGTGCTTACTTGATCGCCTCTAACTGTTCCAATCCCGTTTTCTATCGGAAATTTCATTAGGAGAGGCCATGGCGATATGCAAACCCGAAACTCTATGAGAAAAGGGCACCAAAGGAAAGCATTGTAGGTGGAATCAATGTCTATAACCACGAAAGGGAGGATTCGGACCCAGCTCTGATCCCCCTTGCCTAGCTCCATAGGTAAATCAATCAGTCCTACTGGCGAACTAGAAGCCCTATTGAAGCCGTGGATCGTGGCACGACATGGCTTTAAGTCCTTTGTTTTTAACTTCATCTGGTCGTAAGAAACTTTGAAAATGCTGATGACTGAGCTTCCGGAATCGATCAACACCTTTCAAACAAAAGCGGCACCGATCTGAGCAGTGATAACTAGTGCATCGATGGTTGGGATTTCCACCCTAGTAAAATCACTTTCGCGGAAGACGATGTCGTCCCGCATGGTCTTTTGGAGCTTGGCTGGGTCGGATTCGTTGAGTGCGGAGCAAGTTTCATAAGTAACATGCTTTATCGAACTAACATACTCTTCCATTTTTCGGAGGCTATCATGTGTGGGATAAGGTCTGCAACATATGGTGTTGATTACGATCCCACGTCTTGGGTTAGATGGACCTGGAGCTGCTTTGGCGGCTGCGTGAGCCGCTGGTGCCTAAGGCTTTGGATTTGCTTCGGGATGAAAAGGCTCTTGGACATATTGCTCAAGTCGCTTTCCACGGGTAAGATTTTCAATTGCATCCCTAAGCTGGCGACATTCATTGGTATTGTGGTCATATACGTCATGCTATCCGCAGTACCTCTCAGTATTTTTCTCAAGATCGGTTGATTCCCTTGTGCGCAGCTTCTTATACAGCAAAGTGTTGCATGTCTCCAAGTATATTGTTTCTAGATCCTCGTTTAGCGGGGTGTATGTATCGAAGGCTTGGTAAGGGTCGGGCTTTCTTGGCTTAGTCAGGATCGGATCGTTGTTCCGACCGTCTTGCCTACCATTGTTCGGTCTTTCCTATTAGGACCTGCCCCCTTGTTCTGATCAAAGGGCTCTCCTACTTGTTTTCTTTTGAGGTTGTTATTTGCAGCGCCTGCTTGATGTCCATTGGGGAGATTGGTGGCTGAGAGTTGGTTGTGTCTTGCCTCCTCTTGGCATAAGTACTGATCCTCCTTCTCATAGAAGGCGTCAAGGCTTTTTTGGTTGCTTCCGATCGATCCATGCCCTGAATTCAGAAGTAGGGAGGAAACCTTTGGCTAACTGAAAGAGTATGGTGCGACGGTCCGGATCCTCGACCTCGGCGTGTGCAATATTGAACCTGGAGAGGTAGCTTTTGAGTTACTCGGCGGGCCCTTGGTATAAGTTAGAAAGGGTGAGAGCATTCTTTGGAGTTGGTATATGCATCATGAATTGCTTGACCAAATGTGTTGCTAACTGACCAAAGTTGATAATGGAATCGAGTGGGAGACGAGAGAACCATAATAGAGCGGTCCCTGATAAGAAGACTGGGAAACATTTTCATTTGACCAAATCATTGCCCCGACTCGATTCCATTTTCCATTCATATCGATTTAGGAAGACACATGGGTCAGTGATGCCATCGTAGAGCAGCATTTGCGGCATGTTGAAGTGTCGCAGCCATTCAGCTTCGTTTACCCTTCTTGTGAAGTGGTTATGCCTAATGTGCACTTCCCAAGAATCATGCACATTTCCTCGCATTTCCCCCATGATTCTTCGAACCATGTCAGGTAGGTAAGTTGGATGGGGATCCTCCATTGGGACCAATGAGTTTTGGCGAGCTTCTGGAGTTCTGTTGTGAGGTGTCTCCTATGATGGACGTCTGGATCATCTTCCTCCATGTCCTGACATCTATGATTGGGTCTTGGTGTGGACAGTGATGTGGAGCAGGGTGATGCGGTTCCTGTTCTGGAGGAACGCGGGCCGTTGGAATAGCAGGCCCATCATCCTGATTAGCGACCGTCGGGTTGTGTCGAGGAAGAGGTCGTTTTGTAGGACCTGGTCCGTTATTGATGATCAAGCGAGAGCGGTCTCGGTATTGTTCCCTTTCGTTATATGTGACAGCAGTTCGGTCGCCGTTCCCATTGCCGTTGGTTATCCATTGCCATTACCGTTGTCGTGGGCATTGGTGCAGGCGGCGATATTGTTGATGAGGCTAAACCTCTTCCTTTGATGCAGACCCCTCGGTTCAAAAGAGGAAGTTTCCGATATGGTTGGTCGAGGTCGAGCATTGTTCCGAGTAAGTTGAAGTCAAGCGACGATGCGCTGACTTTCTTGAAGTTGTCGCATAAGGTCAATGTTATTCCTTAATGCTTGAGTAAGCTCAACCGCCGTGCTCTCATATTTTTCATTAAGCACGCGGATTTGAATTTGTGTTGCAGGCTCTTCGGGGTCCACACTAGAAGGGACAGTTTCATTAGTGGATGGGATGTCCGTTGGTTGAGGTTGTTGGGACGTACCGGCCTCGGCTTTGGCTGAAGTGTCGACCATTGCGTTCTTTGGTCGCTTTGCCATCGTAAGCGGACTCGACAACAGGTTTAGCAAGGAAACTCAAGCTCGTCAGGGGTCGAGGTGACAATGTGCAACAAAGGAGAAAATTCGACCCTTCCCAGTGAAAGCACCAAATGTTGACAGGAAAAAATGTCGTAAACACCAAAGATTCCAATTATTAGGAATAGTTAATTTGATCGCACAGACAAGAGTAGAAAAGCATTAAATAACACATGAGATTTATAGCGGTTCGGCCTCGTGAGGGTCCTGCGTCCACTTTGAAGCGTTGTTGGAATATTATTAATCACAAAATGTTACAAGGTTGAGACCCTCTCATGACATCTCATTATATTCATTACATTCATCTTTATGCTAGATGATGTCATAATTAAGATATATGATGTCATCCTTAGGGCTATATGATGTCATCTCTAATGCATGATGTCATCATCCTCATATATGATGCCATAATTATCATACATTAAATATCTCAAGAAAGGGACACTTTTGCCCTTCTTATTCCTCAAATGGGAGAAGCCATTTATGGAGCTCTCTAAAGGTCTCACGGTCTCAAATTCCAACCACATTCAAGTGTAAAGTCATGGGGTATTTATAGGAAGGGAATAGGTAGCGGTTAGGTAGGAGTAGGTAGAAATAGGGGACAACATGCAAAAATTCGCACCTGGAGCCTTCGCCTACGAGAAATTCGCACCTGGGGCCGGGGCGTGAAATTTCGCACCTCGTAGGTATGAAATTTCGCTCCTCACATGTGAGAAATTTCGCACCTCAAGGATGGGAGATTTTAGACATCGAGGGTGCGAGATTTCGTAACTCGAGGCTACGAGATTTCGCACCTCGAGGCTGCGAGATTTCGCACCTCGAGGCTGCGAGATTTCGCACGTCGAGGCTGCGAGGCTCTACACCTCTAAGGCTTCACAAATGGGAGTTTGGGGTGTCGCGAGGTCTTTGCTGGCATGATCTCTCTTCATCCTGTTTCCTTCGCCTCTAAGCGTCCCTTTTGGCTTTAGTTCCACGCAATGTGTTAAGTCGAGCATGTCTTGTATACTTTTGGGAACTGGACCAAAAGGCCAGTTAATAAAACCCATTTCTTGGTTTGGGCAGCAAAAGTCAAGTGGACGATGTCATTTGATGCTACACCCGTGATAGGACACCCCAAGCTAGCTTGGACTGCGTTACTCGCAGCCCCCTTCACTCCAAACATCATAAAATCTCAGAACCCACTGGACTTCAAATTTTCGGTGCTAGAAGCTTTCAACAGTAGGATAGACCCTACTATTCATTTTATGCGCTACGTGCGACCTATGGAAGTACATTTCGCCTCAGACAGTGTCATGGCCAAGTGCTTCCCCTTTATCTCACTGTCATAGAAGCTCTATGCTTCATACAGTTAGAACCAGAATCCATTGGCAGCTAGAATGCGCTAGTTATGAGATTCATCGAGCAATTCAAAGTTCACATCGCTCAACCAAGGAACATCATGACTTTAACATCTATCAAGCAGAGATCGGCTGAGACACTGCATAAATTTCTCAAGCGATTCAATGTGGTGGTGGCCTCTGTTGACAAACCAGATCCATTCATGGTCCTATTGGCCATCGTCTTTAGCATTCTTGGTAGGATGGACTTCCGAACTTCATTACGAAAGGACCTGCTGAGGGATCTCGCTGAATTCTACTTTGAAGTCGAAAGATTTCTTAGAGGGGAGGACTCCCACGACAAAAAGCCTGTGCATCAAAACACAAACTTAGGGCCATCCACCTTCGACAAAGGCAAGGGTAAGTCTCGGGAAAATCAGAACTCAACGTCTCGCTTTCAACCAAAGTTCCCAACTTACACAGAGCCCAACCAATGTCTAGAAAGGAATTTTCTCGACATTCACGAAACTACACCTTTCCAGAAGTCCCCCAAGAGGAACATGACTCCGACACAAGAAAGCTTCGAATGATATTGTCTATTCCATGAGCTGCCTAGTCATGACCCCGACCATTATAGGCAGTTCCATGATCTCGTTGAAGCTCGCATCAGACCTGACGACCGACAATAGTACATCTTGAATCCATCGACAATAGCCGCACCACCTACTCTGCCCCCACGACATCCCAAGATAGGGGAAAAATGGTTGTCCATAGGGCATTGTCGTCAACTGATCCTGCTCAACGGATCTTTTTGGCTACTGGACCCAGGTCCATTGTTGTTTTTGTCGTTGGCGGCTTCTCGCCTCACTTTTGTTTTTTTCTTTTCCATGTAATTAAAGACGCAATGTCGGCCCACATGCATAGAACTAGCTTGTGGTCTGCAGTCGTGTTCGGGGTTTTAATAGCAACTGTTTTACTCATGAGGAATTAATAAAATGCTACTTTGGAGCTTCGGCTCCACACTGGACTAGTCCAGTATAAATATAATTCAAGCTCTGGGTCATACTGAACCAGTTCAGTATAAATATGATTCCCAGTCCAATATAAATATGATTCGAGCTCCTTCTCACAATAGACCAGTCCAATATAAATATGATTCGAGCTACGGCTCACGCTGGGCCAGTCCAGCATAAATATGATTCGAGCTATGGCTCACACTGGACCAGTCTAGTATAAATAGGATTTGAGCTCCAACTCATACTAGACCAGTCCAGTACAAATATGATTTGAGCTTCGACTCACACTGGACTTGTCCAGTATAAATTTCACACTTTGGCCTCTCCCGCATTGGATCCGTCCAGTATAATCATAAGACTCCGATCTCCCCTTCGTTGATCAGTCGGGCATGAACTTCGAACTCCGGTTCATAGCTTTGGACTCCGTTCCACGACTTTCCCCAAGGGTTGGGCATATATGGCGTTAAGATTCCTAGGATAAGTTTTTCAAACATAAGAACCACTTGACTTCCGCCAAGCACGCGAGCTCCTTATCACAACCCACTTACCATAGGAACCTTAACGACCTGGCCCTCCATACACATAACACAACATAACTTGGTCCACCAAGTGCAAAACCCTGTTTTTCAGGAATATACTTGCTTTAGTAAAATTCGACCAGCTCATGGCCTCCTATTTCCTAGATTCCAAGCATCCCAGACTTGACAATTCATTCTAAATATGATCTGAACGATTGTCAACTTTCTATTCCAATACGATCTCAGCAATCATCGGACGTCTATTATTACAATCTCAATGATCGTCGGTTTTCTATTCTATTACGGTCGCAACGATCCTCGGCTTCCAATGGATTTCTATCTAACACGATCTCAAGTGATCGTGATTTCTAATACAATACGATCCGGTGCGATCGTTGCTCTAAGTTTTTCTAATTTTAAAAGTTTGCTATGGACATCTCTAAGCTTTGGTTTCCAGATTTCGGGATTCTGGTCTTCTCGCAAAACATATCTCCCTCCCATCAAGAAAGACATGTTCTGAGGGACAAATATTGACATGCTTTTTGGTCAAAATTGTCAGACCTCAATGACATCGTCGGCAAACACAAAGCGATTTTGTCGACGTCGCGACATAAACATTAAAATGTCCCAAAACTCCTTTATATGACCTCTTTTAGGCCAAAAAATGGATTACTGTCCTTTGCACCATAACTCTTGTAGCCCTCTGAGCTCGTTCAGGTAACACTTTCATTTGGCCAAAATGGTCTTATTGTTTGAAAAATACGCTCGTTTTCACGAACACGTGCCAGTCACTCAAAATCATCGGATCAACTCAGCATGACAAGCCCAGGATTCGACAAGCACAGGACTCCCCCAGCCCCTTTTCTTTTGCAACTCTTAGAGGGATACGAAATTTCGTATCGACTTGAGGGATATACAACTCGTGTTCCTCGGAGGGATACGTAATTTTGTATCCCTCTAGGGGATACGAAAATTTGTTTGTATCCCTCAACAAAGGAATACAAATTTTTGTGTGTTGCCTCTTTTGGGATCCGAAATTTTGGTGTGTGGTCCCAATTCTCACCTATTCCCACTTAACCTATCACTTATATATACCCCTAAGCTTCTCATTCAAAAGAGTTGGATTCTTTGCACTCTTGATGCTCTCATGCACCATTAATGCTTCGATCTTCTTCCCTATGACTATTGAACATAGCATTGACCACTAAAACATTGCACACATGTTTTTCATTAACTTTTTGACATTTACATGGACATTTACACTACTTTTGGATATTTTTGAATTTCTCGGACATTGTTGACCAAGCCAACAGGCCTATCACTCGACGAAGAAGGACTTTTTAGATAATGTTTGGCATTAGCAAACCATTTGTTGTTCAATCATACAACTTTGTACATTGAAATTGTCCAAACATGTATGAACTTTTTAATCGACAAATATACGATGAATGACTACTATTAAGTGGACGTAGGCTGAAACACCCCACCTCCGTTAGGGTCACTCTCAAAGGGAATGCCCTAATTTTGGTGGAGGTTTATAAGTACAAGTCACAGATATACAAGACAGATATAAGAACACATATTTGTAAACAGCGGAAAATCAACAAACTTTTATTTCAAAAAGGGCAAATACGTGCTACAACAATATCACCATAATTGTCTTACATCTTTTCCAAAAACATAACATAATACTTTCATAATCTGTCTTGATTACATTATTTAAAGAAGCATAAATAAAACATAGATAAACTGCAAAAGCCCCATAGTGGATTGTCCAAAGCCATAGTTCAAAGTGAAAAGGTCCAAGCAATACATTTCTCTTCTTCAAGCTGGGTGTTAAGACTGGTCAAGCTGCTGTGTTCCCTCCCTGTGGACCTGGGGGGGAGGGGGAAACGGAAGAAAAGAAGACGAAAGAAAAGTAGAGTCAGACATAAAGCCTGAGTAAGTCTAGTACTATTTTGTCTATGAATAAAGAACTGGGTATGATAAGTATAAACAAGAAGTGGGCAAGCACTATAAACTTGGTTAAGTTGTCTAGGGTCGAATATACTATCGTACCCCATGTTAATCTCTGAACCCATATAAACTAGTTTCCAACTGGCACCCCATAATCAGGGTGATGTGATCCATTCTATGATGATCGGCTCCTACTCGCATAGTTACATGTGTCTTACGGCCCCCGATGTTGTAGTTACCTATGCTGGTCCCACCATGGGGTGTATCAAGTCCCATGGTGGCGGCCCGACACAACCTTAGAGTGCACAGGTATGCTATTGGTGTCCAGTGCCTTATTTTTCTGCGCCGGAGTGTGTGCACGCCAGCACCCCGTTAGAACCTACATTGCTACACCACCGCCGTCGATTTGACCTCTTACAATCAGCCCAGTAATCGTGCCCCACCCTGCCTAGTTTCAGGGTATCCTGATACACCTTCTAGGGTTACTGCTGAAAAGGGTCCCCCGTTACTAGGTTTTCTATCTCTAGCCAACATGCTAAGTTGGTTAAGTGTTTTCTAACCTAACCCCCACCAGTCCGTTTAGTTTAGCATGTTCCATTTTGATTAAGTCTTTAGTTCACTTAATCCTAACAATCCTGACTCAGCCTTAATTGTCTTATTAAGGCCCTGACCTCTCACATTAGACAGGTATTGTTGTGGCTGCCTGTTGCCGGTTGGTTCCGGGCAGTCTTACGCTACAACTCAGTCTAACCTCGGGTCCTTATTGGGCTCCATGTTTAACCTCCCACATTGGATAGGTATTTTTGTGACTACTGGACAGCCGGGCGGTTCCGGGCAAGTTTACATCACAACTCAATCCAACCTCGGGTTAAACACATCGTATGTTCTACATTTACATATTTTGTCTTTCTTCTTTATTTTCTTATATGTAAATATTTGCGGCCAATTATTAAGTTAATGGTGTAAAGGTTACACCAATCATGGGCCCAACCCATACTTGAATTTGGGCCCTTCTATTTTATATTTTCATTCATTAGTTAATTTTAACCCAACGTTATTTTCCCCCGTTTTACATGTCCGTTTATATATATTGGGCTTAGCCTTTTAAAGCCCAATTTAGCCATGCGAAAAAGGGGAGGCTTAAAGCGTGATTACATACACAAAAAGGGGGAATGTGAGCGCATGAACTTGCAATATGACGTTGGAAATACAAACTAGAAACTGGTGAACTTGCATAGTGGTAACATATACTTTGGTCATAAAGCATAGGTGACATGAATCAAGGCATGTAAACTTGCATAGGCTTAACTACAACATGAACCTATATTCTTATTTAGGCATAATGTCAAACATAAGCATGGAATAAGCATGGCATAATGTCAAACATAAGCATGGCACAGGTATAGTTAAATTTGTTCACATAACCATGGCATAAATATTTCTAACATGAAATCATGATTCTTACTTTAGTCATGTAAACTTGCAAAAAGGGATTTTTGAGTCTAACCTAGCTATGTACCCCATATGTCATCATATAATTCTTGTAAACAATATAGACTTAACATGGATTTCAATTATGCCAAATATTAATCATAGCCTAGCCATATTCATAAGTTTGCAAATAGGTTTTCTAGTACAAAAGCATGGCTTAATACATGATGCCAAATTTTCAACATAATTTCATATGGATTATGATAACTCAAACTTATTCCAATTACTTCACAAAAATGATGTTTGCATAAAAATACACATTATGATGGCATAGTAACAAAGGCCCAAACTTGCATGAATTTCAATCAACCACATACATGTAGCTTCAACATAGATTACATAATTTGCGAATATTCCAAACGTGTACTTGCATAGAACTACCGCATGTAGTTCTTTATAATGAATAACATAATTTTGCACAAATATGAATTACTTTATGGCCACAATTCAAGCATACAAACCAACACAATTATTTGTTCATACCAAAGTAATACTCTACTTACAATCGTTGCGGCGAATTCTCTAATTTAGGAATTTAGAGATGCGACTCCTTTTGACGTAGGCGTTGATTTGCTTTGTTTGAATTGCTTGAGGCTTTAGAATTTTCCTCCTAATCCTCTCTCTAGTTGGCGCCTACTCTTTGTCGTTCCTCAGCAACATGGCGGCTATGATCTTATTTTTGAATGAATAGATTAGGGTTTAGTCTAGGGTTGTTTATATAGAGGTTAGGAACTGATTAGGACCATTGATGTTGCCTGGATTGATCGTAGCCATTCATTCGATAGAGAGACCAATTAAAACTTGCCACCTAGCCCTAATGACAAAGCAGACCACAGAAAATCGACCAACATAGCATAGGCCAGCCGGGTTAGACTGGGCTCGACCTGGCTCTGGACCAGGTCGACACCCCTGTCGACAGCCCTGTCGACCTGGTTAGACCAGGTCGACAGCCCAGTCGACCTGGGTGCGTGAGGCGGGTGTTCTTCCGCCCTGGCCCATTGGGCCCCACTTTTAATTTTTTAAACTGTTTTATTCTGTTTGAAATTTAAATTTAATTTAGAAACTTCCGAAGGCCATATCTTCTTCATACGGACTCCGTTTTTCGAAAACTCGGACTCTATTTCGCGTATTTTTCCGAGACGAACGCAATGGCGTATCCCGTTTCCCTTAGTTCTTTGATTTAAATTAATTATACTTTAATTTATGGATTTCACAGTTATAGAATTCGCGGGTTGTTACATTCTCCCCCACTTAAAAAGGATGTCGTCCCCGAAATCTTCAAGTTAGGAGGAATGTATATCCTAACATCCAATCATCCATCTACTCATCCATCAAACACGAGCATCCATTGTCCTTAAAAGACTTCTAATGCTTCATGATCATATGCGAAGTGTGTGTGTACATGTACTTATCTAATGCAAAATCAGGCGGTCTACTGATTCAGTTGACCTCCTTAATGCGAATTATGTAAGTGCCATGAATCCATTATGTATGCAAATTTTTCCTATTCTTGATTCTACATGAGTGCACAATCATTCAATATAAATGCAACATCCATATGACAACATATTAAAGTTCAACCATATACGAATGCAAACATATATGCATATGCAATATGAAGTGACTGAGCCGATCTAAAACCTAGATTGTGTGTGTATATGCAACCACGAGCAGCCACTAGCAATCACTTGCAACCACTTGCAACCATCATCCATAACATGTTTCAATTACATGTTTCCATCCAAAGGTTCCTAAAGATAAGGTCGAGGAAATATACCTAAAAAGATAGATAAAAGCGCAACTCAAGGAAAAAGAAAAATCAAGGATGTACCCTCGAACACAAAAGGGTAGGCAGCGCGTATTCTAGCTTCAGTTTCCCAAGTCGCGTCTCCCTCGGCGTCGCTCCACTGAACTTTGACGAGCTTGACTTCGCGGTTGCGTAGCTTCTTCACTTCCGTTCCTAATATGCGGGTTGGAACTTTTCTTATGGTTGCTTCGCATTCCACTTCGGCCTCTTCGAGGATATTTGGTTCTACCACCTCAGCAGACTCATGTAGACATTTTCGGAGATGTGAAACGTGAAAGACGTTGTGAACTCCGGCCAAATTTTCGGGTAGCTCTAATCTATAGGACATTTTCCCAATTGTTCCTATCTAAAGGTATAGTCGAATGAAGCAAGTAAAAACTTTGTGCCCATTAGGCAATGTCAAAACTGAAAACCTATGCAACATATATATTGATTAGGAGAAGAACTCTCTAAGCATCGGCCCCGAAGACCGAAATCAACATCAGACTGACACCCAAAGAGTTACTCAACCCAACCACCATATATGATTCTAGGAAACTAAGTATGATGGACTCCTTTTAGGTCACAAGGGAGTCCCTTCCTAAGACCAATCTGTATCCTATAAAACCCAAAACTTTAGTCAAACCAATGAACACCCTCGAGCCCCAACATGTGTTACTAACAGGTGAGTCATACTCCCTATGGGGTTTGCGACAAAAATTGGATTGAGAATGGGACCAAGAGGATATACAGAAGAGATACCATGCAAGTAAGCTCTACAGGAAGAGAGGGATCAAGGATATACTCTTAAGAAGAGATATTATGCACGAATCTAGTCTTCAATCTTCTAAGTCGCATTTCTTGAGCTTGACTCCATTATGCTTTGTCCGTCGTTAACTTCACAATTTCGTAGCTTCTTAACTCTTGTTTCCAAAATATGAGTTGGAACCTATTTCTCGTTCCTCTTTCACTTATTCTCCTCCTAGTATACTTGGCTCAAGCCTAACTGCGTACTCATGGTTCCATGCAAGCTCTCCAAAATTCACTAGTGAATCTTGGATCTTGTTCACTTACTAGAAGGTATCCCACATAGATGAATTATCTCTTGAAAATAAACAATTGTCAACTTCGTGAGCGGAGCTGAGATTTTCGCAAAATCCCTTATGAACTTTCGATAGAAACCTGCTAGTCCTAGAAAGCTTCGGACCTCAGTCGTATTCCTTGGTGTCTTCCAGTCCTGTACCGCCACTACCTTAGCAGGGTCCACTGCTAACCCTTGTTTGGATACTATGTGCCCAAGGAACCTCACCTCTTCTCTCCAAAAGTGGCATTTGGAGAATTTGGCTTTTAGTTGATGGACTCGCAAAGTTTCCATGATTGCCCTTAAGTGTTGAGCATGTTCCTCTTCACTCTTTGAGAAGATAAGGATATCATCTACGAAGACCACTACGAATTTGTTGAGGAAATCTCTAAATACCCTACTCATTAGGTCCACGAAGTAAGCAGGTGCATTTGTCAAGCCGAAAGGCATGACAAGCCATTCAAAGAAGCCGTCTGGGGTTTTGAACGCCGTTTTATCGATGCTATCTTCAGCCACCCTTAGCTGATGAAAAACGGTTGCTAAATCGAGTTGGGAGAAAACAGACGCTCCTACAAGCTGGTCAAATAAATCGTCAATTCTAGGGAGAGGGTGCCTATTCTTTTTCGTTAGCTTGTTGAGCTCCCTATAGTCAACACATAGACGGAGTGAACCATCCGCCTTTGTAGCGAACACCACTGGAGCGCCCCATTCTGAAATGCTCCTCCTAATGAACCCCTTCTCTAGAAGCTCTTTAATCTGTTTACTGAGCTCTTTCCTTTCCCGTGGAGCCATGTGTCTAACGGGCAACGCAACGGGCTTTGCATTATCTACAAGATATATACGGAAGTCAATTTCCCGCTTCGGAGGCAAGCCCTTCACCTCTTCAAAGACATCCGGATATTCCCGGACCACTCTAACTGATTGCAAATTTTCAACAGAGGCATCTAGCGATTCAAGATAACTAAGCATAACCGCATACGAGGGATTACAAGAAATTTCCAAAGTATTACCGAGCTGGGTTAGGAGCCTAACAACCCTTTTCTCACAATCAAGGATGGCCCCATTACTGGATAGCCAATCCATACCCAAAATCAAACCATACCCCGAAAAGCCCAAAACAAAGGCACTACATTGAAATTCTACGCTTAGAATAGAGATTTTCAATCCCACACAGATCATAGACAAATGAGCCGGGCCCCCAATTGGGTTTGAAACAATTAAGGGGTCCTCTACCATACTAGTTTTTAGGTGCAGAGATTCTACTAAAGCAGACGAGATAAAGGAGTGTGATGCGCCAGAATCAAATAAAGTGCGAACGGGGTGATCATAAAGATAAACTACACTTTCTACAGAAGTATTTATACCTCGCTGTTGCAGAGGTGGCGCTTCCAGCACATGAACCTGTGCCCCTGGGGTGGATCCAGCCCTCTGCCCCTGTCCTCGTTTCTTTGGGCAGTCCTTGGCCCTGTGGCCTGTCTCACCGCAAGAAAAGCACCCACCATTCTCCTTGGCCTTCTTTTTCCGGCAGTCCTTTACTAAGTGCCCCACTTTGCCACAGAAATTACACTTCCTCTTCTCTTGGGACTTGTTGTCTTTCCCGCCCTTCTCAAAGTCTGTCTTCTCAGGGCAGTCTTTGCTGATATGTCCAGTCTCCCCAAAATGAAAACATTCACCTTGCTTTCTTCTCCTCTTTCTACAATCCTTGGCTATGTGCCCCTCCTTACCACAAAAATTGTATTTCCTTTTTTCTCGTTTCTTATTATTACTGTTACGATCCTTTCTTGTTTGACTATTATTCGTCTTCCTACTCTGGGACTCTTCCGCTTGATGGTTCACGTGGAGGAGGAGGAGTGAAAGCATTAGCAGCTGGGGAGTAAGGTCTCCAGACATGCTGAAACCGAAAGGATAGATTCAAAACGAAAGATAATAGATAATACCTATGGCTTTGGGGACTTTGCCTTTTAAAACAAAATAATATTTTTCTTTTAAAAATGCTTCTTTAAATTTCCTTTTTGAAAATAATTTTTCAAAACTTTTTATCTTATCTGGTAAACCTATGCTCTGATACCAAGTGAAACACCCCACCTCCGTTAGGGTCACTCTCAAAGGGAATGCCCTAATTTTGGTGGAGGTTTATAAGTACAAGTCACAGATATACAAGACAGATATAAGAACACATATTTGTAAACAGCGGAAAATCAACAAACTTTTATTTCAAAAAGGGCAAATACGTGCTACAACAATATCACCATAATTGTCTTACATCTTTTCCAAAAACATAACATAATACTTTCATAATCTGTCTTGATTACATTATTTAAAGAAGCATAAATAAAACATAGATAAACTGCAAAAGCCCCATAGTGGATTGTCCAAAGCCATAGTTCAAAGTGAAAAGGTCCAAGCAATACATTTCTCTTCTTTAAGCTGGGTGTTAAGACTGGTCAAGCTGCTGTGTTCCCTCCCTGTGGACCTTGGGGGGGGGGGGAACGGAAGAAAAGAAGACGAAAGAAAAGTAGAGTCAGACATAAAGCCTGAGTAAGTCTAGTACTATTTTGTCTATGAATAAAGAACTGGGTATGATAAGTATAAACAAGAAGTGGGCAAGCACTATAAACTTGGTTAAGTTGTCTAGGGTCGAATATACTATCGTACCCCATGTTAATCTCTGAACCCATATAAACTAGTTTCCAACTGGCACCCCATAATCAGGGTGATGTGATCCATTCTATGATGATCGGCTCCTACTCGCATAGTTACATGTGTCTTACGGCCCCCGATGTTGTAGTTACCTATGCTGGTCCCACCATGGGGTGTATCATGTCCCATGGTGGCGGCCCGACACAACCTTAGAGTGCACAGGTATGCTACTGGTGTCCAGTGCCTTATTTTTCTGCGCCGGAGTGTGTGCACGCCCGCACCCCGTTAGAACCTACACTGCTACACCACCGCCGTCGATTTGACCTCTTACAATCAGCCCAGTAATCGTGCCCCACCCTGCCTAGTTTTAGGGTATCCTGATACACCTTCTAGGGTTACTGCTGAAAAGGGTCCCCCGTTACTAGGTTTTCTATCTCTAGCCAACATGCTAAGTTGGTTAAGTGTTTTCTAACCTAACCCCCACCAGTCCGTTTAGTTTAGCATGTTCCATTTTGATTAAGTCTTTAGTTCACTTAATCCTAACAATCCTGACTCAGCCTTAATTGTCTTATTAAGGCCCTGACCTCTCACATTAGACAGGTATTGTTGTGGCTGCCTGTTGCCGGTTGGTTCCGGGCAGTCTTACGCCACAACTCAGTCTAACCTCGGGTCCTTATTGGGCTCCATGTTTAACCTCCCACATTGGATAGGTATTGTTGTGACTACTGGACAGCCGGGCGGTTCCGGGCAGGTTTACATCACAACTCAATCCAACCTCGGGTTAAACACATCGTATGTTCTACATTTACATATTTTGTCTTTCTTCTTTATTTTCTTATATGTAAATATTTGCGGCCAATTATTAAGTTAATGGTGTAAAGGTTACACCAATCATGGGCCCAACCCATACTTGAATTTGGGCCCTTCTATTTTATATTTTCATTCATTAGTTAATTTTAACCCAACGTTATTTTCCCCCATTTTACACGTCCGTTTATATATATTGGGCTTAGCCTTTTAAAGCCCAATTTAGCCATGCGAAAAAGGGGAGGCTTAAAGCGTGATTACATACACAAAAAGGGGGAATGTGAGCGCATGAACTTGCAATATGACGTTGGAAATACAAACTAGAAACTGGTGAACTTGCATAGTGGTAACATATACTTTGGTCATAAAGCATAGGTGACATGAATCAAGGCATGTAAACTTGCATAGGCTTAACTACAACATGAACCTATATTCTTATTTAGGCATAATGTCAAACATAAGCATGGCATAAGCATGGCATAATGTCAAACATAAGCATGGCACAGGTATAGTTAAATTTGTTCACATAACCATGGCATAAATATTTCTAACATGAAATCATGATTCTTACTTTAGTCATGTAAACTTGCAAAAAGGGATTTTTGAGTCTAACCTAGCTATGTACCCCATATGTCATCATATAATTCTTGTAAACAATATAGACTTAACATGGATTTTAATTATGCCAAATATTAATCATAGCCTAGCCATATTCATAAGTTTGCAAATAGGTTTTCTAGTACAAAAGCATGGCTTAATACATGATGCCAAATTTTCAACATAATTTCATATGGATTATGATAACTCAAACTTATTCCAATTACTTCACAAAAATGATGTTTGCATAAAAATACACATTATGATGGCATAGTAACAAAGGCCCAAACTTGCATGAATTTCAATCAACCACATACATGTAGCTTCAACATAGATTACATAATTTGTGAATATTCCAAACGTGTACTTGCATAGAACTACCGCATGTAGTTCTTTATAATGAATAACATAATTTTGCACGAATATGAATTACTTTATGGCCACAATTCAAGCATACAAACCAACACAATTATTTGTTCATACCAAAGTAATACTCTACTTACAATCGTTGCGGCGAATTCTCTAATTTAGGAATTGAGAGATGCGACTCCTTTTGACGTAGGCGTTGATTTGCTTTGTTTGAATTGCTTGAGGCTTTAGAATTTTCCTCCTAATCCTCTCTCTAGTTGGCGGCTACTCTTTGTCGTTCCTCAGCAACATGGCGGCTATGATCTTATTTTTGAATGAATAGATTTGGGTTGTTTATATAGAGGTTAGGAACTGATTAGGACCATTGATGTTGCCTGGATTGATCGTAGCCATTCATTCGATAGAGAGACCAATTAAAACTTGCCACCTAGCCCTAATGACAAAGAAGACCACAGAAAATCGACCAACATAGCATAGGCCAGCCGGGTTAGACTGGGCTCGACCTGGCTCTGGACCAGGTCGACACCCCTGTCGACAGCCCTGTCGACAGGCCTGTCGACCTGGTTAGACCAGGTCGACAGCCCAGTCGACCTGGGTGCGTGAGGCGGGTGTTCTTCCGCCCTGGCCCATTGGGCCCCACTTTTAATTTTTTAAACTGTTTTATTCTGTTTGAAATTTAAATTTAATTTAGAAACTTCCGAAGGCCATATCTTCTTCATACGGACTCCGTTTTTCGAAAACTCGGACTCTATTTCGCGTATTTTTCCGAGACGAACGCAATGGCTTATCCCGTTTCCCTTAGTTCTTTGATTTAAATTAATTATACTATAATTTATGGATTTCACAGTTATAGAATTCGCGGGGTGTTACATAGGCATTAGTGCAGAACTACTGTAAAAGGATGTGTTCTTCCGCCTTAATTTATGTTACATTCGGATTATTGTGTTGCTAATACACACGCACTTAAGTGTTGGCGTGCCTTGAGTCCACGATAATTTTCCACCTCAACATAAACATAACAATAAAAATGCACCACCACACCCACTATATATTGTAAAAATTTCAATTAGTATAGAAATATATAGTATTTAATCAACAATGTCATGTTACAATTAAATTCCAATATTTTTGCACTAAAAAAAATCCAAACTAAAAACATCAAACATGTTTCTTCATAGTTTACTCTTTTTATAATGAATGATTATAAAAAAATTCTAATTCTATCTTTGCATCAAAAATTGCTTTTCTTGCACTGGGTTTTAATTAAAATAAAGGACAAAAATATCTCTATATATGTTCGCACTGTTGTAATACATTTAGTTCATATACTCTAAATCCTAAAATGATAATTAATCCAGTTGAAAGTATAAAATCAAATTCTTATTACTCATGAAATTGCTGAAGAAGAAACTAGTTTAGGGTTATAATGAATAGAAGCTGATAATTTTAAAGCAGAAGGAGAAAATGTGATTTTGGAATAGAATCTGCATGTAAGTCATAAATTTTTTTTCTCTAAAGTGATCGATGTAGTAAACTAAAATTGACGAAAGCAAATCGAGCATGACCATGGACCATCGATACATTCAAATTTTGACAGTATGTCACTGATACTAAGATGCATTACTGCAAGTGATGAAAAATAAAGATACATAGTAAACTCACTTAACTTTGACACCTCTAATAAAAACATGCTCAAGTTGTGATGCTTCTCCATCTTGCAAAATAAACGATAAATTCATTGAGTAGACAAAAACCTTAACAAACAAACAAAAAAATGACTAAAATATTAACATATGAGCATGATTGCAGAATAACCATATTTTGTGGGCCCTATGATGGGTGACACGCAAATATGACATGAGAGGCACATGGTTTTCTTGAAGGACATTGATTCCTCTTACGTGGCAAGGTTATATGTTTCGACGACACACCAAGATTCAAGTCATTCCCCTTTAGTTTCAGTATGTACCAAAACAAAACAATACAAAGACTCCACTTCTATTAAAAAAACCATTTGATCAAAATCTGAGTGAAATGTCAGCAAAATATATAGCAAGTAAACTAAAAAATGAACGAATCCTATATACATGAAACAGAAAAAGCAAAGCAGTAGTATTTTTTTGGATCTTGAGACATTTTATTCCTAAAGGATCCATGCTTTTATTAATTACAAATTCTCAATCAAGGCTATCATCTTCCGGTTGTTCTTTTGAGGAGCCAATGTAGTTGTTTTCCTCTTCAATCATGAATTCTTGTTCGACCCACTGCATGCTTGAGGTCTTACTATTAACCTTAGATCAATTATTATATAATGAATTATAAATTTTGACAAAAAAAGATAGGATGGCATATGGTATAAATACGCATAAAAAATTATGCTTACATGAAGTTAAGGATTTGTCTCCCAGGACATTGTCAGTACATGGCACATACTCTAGGTTTCCCATTGCTACCTAGTTTCATCCCAGCAAGAACGTTGGCCAAACTGGATAAAACCTCACAACAAATCAACACATGCGATACATATTTTTAGGTAGCTGCATTTGTATGAGTTTGGGAGAAAAACTGATTTTTTTACCACTACTAGGAAGCAATACTCATCAACAGAATAACATTTAGTCAATTAGCATTTAACATACATTTGATTTGTTCCTTGATCGGCTAAAATAGGAATTGAGATTTTGGATGAGCGAAGGAAGCGCAAATGAAGAAGATTCCTGAATGATATAGATTAGGGATAGGACGGGTAAGGTAAGGGTGCGGTTAAAGTAAGAAAATGGTGCAAATTTTTTGTGTGATGATAAGGGCACACCTTTTTTACTCTTTGTAGTACCACGAACAAAAATAATAAGCATAATAAATTTTATGTACTTTCTAATACCGCACACAATTCACACGACAATCAACCACCATGCAAAATCAATTTGCACGACAAGCTGCTACCGACCAACAATGTTTTACATAGTCATCAATCGTCGAACTACTGTTGATCGGTGGTTGATCACTACGGAAAACAATGTTGGTCGGCGGTTGTTCACTATACAAAAATAAATAAAAATAATATATTCGGTAGCCCTTAAAAGTTTGGTATTAGAAAGAGTGTAATATAAAAAATTATGGTGCATTTTAGTAATGGTATAGGAAGAAGAAGATGGGGTTCCCTTAGAAGTGCACTACTTTTCTTAAATAACTTTTGGTATATGAAAAGTAAAATTAGGTGTAGAAATAGAATTAGCCTATAAAAAATGCCTAAATTCATGTTTCCCTTATGTGCCGTCAGTTGGTTGCTAAAGTCATTAGCGTGCAATATAATTTTATGTGCCTTCACCAAAAGCATGTTGGACTACTAAACAATTGCAAATTGGCTATAAAAATGTTTCATAATCATAACCAGTGTTGTATACAATACCATAATGTGAATTGGAAGAAAATAAATGATTAGATTGTGGTCAGCAGTAAATAAAAATATGATCAATTCACAAACAGGAAGCAATTAATAAAAATTGTTAGGTTGTTAAGAACAAAGTACTAAAAAATACACATAGGTGGGGAAATGATACAAAGAAAGCGGTTTTTAATAAATTGAACACAACAAAAAAAAAGATACCACAAAATTGATTAACGAAAAACGAAGTTAAAGGCATCAATTAACACCCAGCTATATCACAGTTTGGGAGCATCTCCTTGATTTTGCAGCTATACAGCGGAAGTCAACTATCAACTGACATCTAGCTATTTCTTAACAATCGGCCAGAGAAGTCACTGAAAAGAGATCATCTTCACGTCCTTACTAACTCGCCTTCAAAATATGTTGCGTACGCAGCGACAACTATGATTTGGATTTTGGACTGCTCCATTTCGGAAAGGAGTGTTGCGTTTTTCCATGGAGTTCAAATCGATCTTTCATAATGAAGCAGTCTCTTGATGGAGGTGGTTGATTCCGTCATTTGACTACTATGCTTCTCTGCCGCTGAGATATTTTAGTTCGTCATCTGATAGGGCTCCATTTGTAGGGTGTTGATCTTTGGAATCCATGATAGGGTTTCCACAGATGTTTTAAAAAGCACCGGAATTCACTTGACGAAAGTCGCAATGAAGGATGATTATTATTATTGTAGGTGAATATATGAGAGGTAATTGAATTTCACTTCTGAAGGTTCTTCTAATCGAGCGGAGGAAGGGAAAAGCAATGGCGGAAGGAACTGAAATGGTTTAAAAAGAGGCGACCTAGAAAAAATCATCTGCCCGCTTATAAATTTTGATACCCCGTTATTTTATGGCATAAGCCAATGCCACACATGTTTTTATTTTATTCTTTACTAGAGTAATAACAAGAAGTCAAGTTTTTATGCAATCTATGTTTGCTATCAATATATCATTTTCTTGTAGTGTTATTACTTGCCTCGGATATACGATCCTTTCTTTCTGGTGCAGTCCCGAGTGCCTTTGCAGTTTCCGAGGTCCTATGAACATTGTAGACAGGAAATGTACAATGCTTGCAGAATGTGCCCTCTACATAGAAAATCATCCCCTTTGCGCTTTAGATGTTTCGCCTTTAGAGTGCCATCGTCCTTATCAGTTTCCCCTGGTATAACTTATAATCCATCTTCTGAAATGTAGATAATTGGACAAGGATTAATAAGAATTTCATCATCTTTTGCCAACAAGTAAAATGGTCTATGTCAAACCACTCCAGTCATGCTAAATGTTGATTCATAACTTGTAAAGCGCTCGTACCTTCCATGTTGAAGACTATTATTTGAAAATTTGTTGGGAATTTGTGGTTTGAGACGACTATTAAGAAGATATTGTCATATTTCAGACTTCAAGGATCTTTGGAATAGATTCGTTTACACAATAGTTCGACCCACCAGGTAAAAATGGGTTATCAAACTATCGAATTTCAGGGTTCAATGAATCCCTGGAACAATGTAACCAAATTCAAAGTTTGTACTACTTTGATCCGACCAAGAACACTATAGAATTTTAAATTCTAATGATGCAAGTGGATACTAGAATGAAGAGGAAGAAGATCAGTCCTGCAACACTATATAAGCTTTATAAATTTGAGAATTTGCAACACTTCTAAGATGTTGGAAATGGTAGTGTTGCAAAATCTTGAGGAAGAAGATGACCATAAAAGGTGATTTGAAACAGATCAGGGTATGGCTGTTTATAGGCGCTTAAAGGAAGCGTCCCTTCATGAAACATCGTGATCGTTAGAAAAGACCATAATTGCATTACCTTTTATTTACAACAAGAACAAAGCATTGAAAATTCCCCACCTATATTTAAATTAATTCTCAGGTCTATATGGGCAAAAAACCGGTATATTACTGTCTTGAAATTTTATCCAAAAATATGCTTACTGGATTCAGACTCGAAACTCGTACCTGTACCCGGTCCAGTTCAGTTGGAAGGATGGTGAGGGGTGCATGCATGTGTGGTGCATGAGTTCCCTTCTCACAACAAAGCGCACATTTCGAAGCCATAAGGCCCTAACACCCTCTTGAGAAAGCTATTCTTATACAAGAATACTTCCTGAAATACCTATGATATGGGACAAATGATTTTCCCTTTTATTCTTCCTTTCTTTCTTCCCTCTTCCAAAACGAACCCCATCCCATAACGTTTTGAAAATTTACAACAATCTCCACCAATTTTCAAAATAAGAAAAATAAATAAAGTGGATGACTGAATCAAAAGAGTGACCTGCTACATACCTAAGTGGGATCAAGCCAATGTAGTTCTGAAATCAAGTTCTGCATCATCATGGTAAACAACACATGAATAAAAGTTAGCTTTTGAATTTGTACATTTACTTAGTGTAAACCATTCAAATCCTTATCGATATTCCACAGTGAACAAATCTTGAGTCAAATATCCTAATGATAAAATTGGAACAATCAAACATGTTTATTTCCTTAGGTAAAGTGTCATGCATTGATTACCACGTTAATGACCGTGTTTTTTTATTCTCGGTTCATGAGTAAACTCTAGAAAGAGGTCTTACTTTCTTAGGAAATGACCTGATTTCCATATTCATATAGGTAAGTCTCTTAAGGTGTTATTGTGATACACCTTCTAAGGTTTCTAGACCTATTAAGGATATATATCCATCCTTTGTTCTTGTAGAATCCAATATTAAATATTATAGGGTTATTGATTTAGTGATCCATAATCATTCTCTTAACTTATTTGTACCCATTGAACTTTGTATATCTTTTCCAAGACATAAGTTGGATTTCTGTTAAGGATGATCAATTTCCATTCACAGACCTTAGTCCTATTTATTTTTAATATATAGAAATCAATGTATTTGGAACACTCTTTGTGAGTGGGTCGGCCTAGTTTTTCTTTATTTCAATGTATTCAACAGTTATTACTCCACTTTTGATTAACTGTCATACCATTTGATGTCTCAGACTCACATGTCCAGATTTCTCATTATATGTCTTATTAGAGACATTATAAAGCGTTGCTTGATTAGTACAGTTAATCACGATTACTGGAGATGGCTTCTTCCATAATGGAGTTTCCATTAACAAATTCCTAAGCCATTATACTTCCTTACATGCATCTGCTAATGCAATCAATTCTGACAATATTGTTGAATCCGATATAGAAGCCTGCTCCTTGAAATCCCAAGACATATAAGCACCTCCTAATGTAAATATCCATCTAATCATAGACTTCAATTTGGATTCAACATTGTTTCAGGTTGCATCTCTGTATCCTTCTATTACCGTAGGACAACCTTTATAAGATAAACCTAGGTAATGGTTTCTTTCAAATAAGCTAAAACTATCGAAATAGCTTTCCAATGTTCAAAACCTGGATTACTTGTAAATCATTCTTATAGCATGTGCGATGTATGGTATAGTGCAATGCACAACATACATAAGACTCCTAGTAATACTCTAATTGAGAAATTGTATGTCCAGTGTTCTTTATAATTTAATACTAGGATCTAAAGGAGTTGGTGCTGGTTTGTCATTATAATGACCATATTCCTATGAAAACTTCTGAATGTAATGAGATTGAGTTAGTAGTAAGCCCACCTCTTTCCTAATAATGTTAATTTCCAGCATTACATCAGCTTCTCCAAGGTCTTTCATATCAAATTTAGAGGACACCAACTCCTTAGTTTTTTTCAAACAAGGTATATTTGAACCATATATCAACATGTCATCAACGTATAAACATGTTATACATAACCGTTCTTATCCGATTTGCTATAAATAAGTTTATCAACATCATTAATAGTGAATCCATATGAAGGTGCAACTTTATCAAATTTCTCATTCCATTGCATGGGAGTTTGCTTCAGGCAATAAAAAGATTTTATTAATCTACAAACTTTCTTTTCTTGACCTGGGGTTTTGAAACCTTCAGGTTTTTCCATATATATCTATTCTTCTAGATCCTCAATTAAAAATGTTGACTTTACATCCATTTGATGTATGACAAAATTATGAATTGTAGCAAGTGCTATTAAACTGCATATAGAAGATATGCGAGTAATTAAAGAATATGTATCAAAATAATCTACCCCTTTTCATTGCTTATATCCTATAGAAACTAATTTGGATTTAAACTTAGCAATGGATCCATTTGTATTCAAACTTTTTTCTTGAATATCCATTTACATCATGTAGGTTTAGCACTTGGAGGCAAACCGGTTAAAACTCAAGTTTGGTTTAACGTTATGGAATGCATTTCATCATTGATAGCTACTTTACAGAAAATAGAATCTCTGAAACTCATAACCTCAGAATAAGTTTTGGGCATCAAGGTTCATTACATATCTTATCACATTAAGGACTTCATCCTTACTTCCTTCTATAAGATATGCAATGAAGTTAGGACCATAGTCCTTTTCTATTCTCGCTCTTTTACTTCTCCTATATTCAGTATTATTACCGGTACGATACTTGCTTGCTATTTTGGGAAGGGGATATTCATCGTCATTTATATCATTAGTCATACTAGGTTATACACTAGATGATTTCAATGTAAGCTAAATAGTTTGATTTTCAAAGAATTCTACATTAACAGATTCTACAAATTCTAAGTTGTCAAGAATAAGGAACCTATAAGTTATACTATTAAGTAAATATCCTATGAAAACACATTTAATTGCCATATTTCCTAACTTTGGTCGTTTAGGCTCTGGTTTTCCAACATATGCTAAGCAACCCCAAACTTTAAGTCAAGCCAGGTTAGGTTTTCTATTAAGCCATAATTCATAAAGGGAAATATTATTCTTTTTAAGCGACAACGTATTTAAACTATAACATGCAGATAACATAGCATCACCTCATAGGTTATAAGGTAAGTTTTAACTTATGAGAGACACCATTTTGATGTTGTGTATATAGGGCAGTACATTGGTAAACTATATCATGTTGTTAACAAAACAAGATGAATTCATTTGAAAAATATTCACCACCCCAATATGAATGCAACACTTTAATTTCAACTCTTGTTCTTGTTTCGATCTCTACTTTGTAAATTTTGAATTTACCAAAAGCCTCATCTTAGATTTCATTAGATATACACATATGCATAGCTAGTAAAGTCATCTATAAATGATATATACTATTGGTTAGTACCATTGGTGATATGATTTTTAAATCACCTACATCATTATGTACCAAATCAAGCAAACCCATTTTCCTTTCTACAATTTTGGTGTATTTTTGCTTGAACGCATATTTTACATTTGGAGATAGTATCGAAATCACACTAAGAAATAAGTACTAATTTAGGCATATTTTTAAAAGATTTATAATTAACATGACCTAATCTACGATGCCATAAACTAACAGAATCAACAATATAACCAAAAGATTTCTTTATTAGATTCAACTTAACCATGTCATTACAAGAATATCCCTGTCCAATGAATTTACCGTTCTTGGACAACACTAACTTTTCAAACACATACACCATCATGAATCCTCCTTTGTTAAGAAACTATCTAGAAACCAAATTCTTACAAATATTGGGTACATAAAATATACTGATAAAAGTAAAAACTTTTCCATAGATGAATGTAAGATATATAGTGCTTTTCTCAAAAATTTGCTTGCAACTTTGTTTGCACCAGTAACTTTGCTAGTTTCTCCATCATTCCCTTCATAAGTCTTGAATAGATTATGGTCTTTGAAACTGCAAATAGTTTCTCCATTATCAAGCCACAAATTAGTATCAATGCCACTAATGGAGTTTTCCTCTTGTACAACATCCATATGCGATTCTTGGACCGCATTCATTTTTTGTTATTTCTTCTGTAGACCACAAGCTCAGACATAGTGGTCGAGTTTGTTACAATAGTAATAGGCACCTTTCTTTTTATTGTTCTCGGAATGATTTTCCTTTTTAAATTGTGACTCATTCTTAGGTTTTAACTTTTCAGTAATTTCAACCTTATTTTCCTTAGAATGTAACTCGGTTTGCGGATTGTCATCTAATTTGCGTTTATGGGAATCCTCTTCAATACGAAGATGTTGCTGTAAACCATCTGAACCATAATCAGTTTCAACAAGTTTAATTTTTTCTTATAATCATTCCAAGAATGTGGGAGTCCTAAATAATAACTCCGACAACAAAAGAATCAAGGAGATCTATTCCAACATCTTTAAGTTGATTCACCAACAGTAAGAATTAGCTTACTTTTCCAACTATGGCCTTGTTGGCGAACCTTTTGATATCCATAAAATTAGAAATTAGAAATTTATTGCTTTCCTAAGACGTGCGATACTTGCTTTCTAGTGTAGTCCAGAGTCCATTTGGAGTTTTCAAGTTTCTATGAGCGTTGTAGACTGTTGTGTATAACGCAGTCATATACACAATTATATGATTTTTGTTTGATGATAACAAACGAGTATATATTATTTTAAATGTGTTTGTTACTGTACTGTTTCATATCACGTCACAGACATGAATATAATATTCATATTTAAACAGAATAAAACTGTACACGAATTTAAATATTCACACAGTATTTTGTTTAAATATAATATTTTATTTCACTAGTTAAAACAGTACAAACTTATGACTCCACTATTTGTACATCTCAGTTATACATTTCATTTCATTTCTCATATACAAATCTCATCACTACAACCCTCACACTCTGTACATTCTTTGACACAATTACATTTCATTTTCATATACAAACACTTTTGCAGACACCGCATCATTCACTGATATTGTCTTCAGTCTTCTTGTCTTCAGTCTTTTGCTCCTAGTCGGTCCTGTCATGTCAGTCCAGTCTTCGTACCTGTCACAATGAAACACACACAGTACACTGCAATAGAATTTAAACTGAATATATGCGAATATAAAATTTATTTTTAAAATTTTTATTTGCCTCAGATTTCAGTGTGTTTCTCATCATTTTTCAGACTCGATCTGATTTATCCGACTGTGTCTAGACAGCTTGTGATATTCACAGTAAAACACTGTAAATACCTCAAGGCAATCAGTTTATATATATATATATATATATATATATATATATATATATGGTGCAGGGACAAGAAAATCAGTGTGCGACTGAGGAGTTGTCACGTGGACCATCTCGACTCAGTGCAAGTGAAAATGACGTGACACATATATACACATACGTGTATATATACATATATGTATATACATGCATGCCAGGTCATCAAAACATTCATGGCATAAGTGCAGCTAAGCCACAAAAGTCAAAGGCCATTATTCCAACAACAATAAATTCATGGAGTCGAGTACAAGTTGTGCACCTACATGTTTTGATACAGTGAAGCTCAAAATGGACAAAGCATATATGTAAACAGCAAAGCATGGTTCAATGAACTCAAGACACAGCACAACAAACAAGGCAGCAATATGATTCAAAATGGAGATACAGCATGTTCAAGACTTCAGAACTGTCAAACCAAAGTGGTCGAGCAAAAGGTGATAAAACTTCAAGGCAGTAAACATTTTCAAGCAAGAGCAAGATAGGAAAATGACATGTAGATGGAATATTGAGACATGCATAAGCATGACAGTTTATATATGAGCATGTGCAAATTTATATATACTCAACCAAGAAATTTGCATGTTGTTTCAGACACAATGTCAAGCACTAAACAAAGCAAAACTCAAGTTTAACAAGGTTTTCAGTACATCAAAGTGTGCACAAACTTAACAGCGAATAGGTGATCAAAGTCAAATGCATGGCGCAGCTAACAAGACAGTTTAAGTTAGATTTCAGCATATACAAATGGATGGTGCAAGTGTGCATACACATGTACAAAGTGTGGAACTCAAATCAAATCTGGATTGTGTTCATGCATGTCAAGTCAGCAAACATAAGGCATCAATATATTTCTGGTCAGTCAAGTTCAATATGCAGGAAATGATTTCAGCAACAATGTAAGTGGCAAGTTTTTCAAAACCAAAAGTCAAATGTGCAACAATTGGACAGCTCAACATATATTGGTCGAGACAACTTGTCAAAGCCTCAGGTATGCCAATAATCAACCAAGTCTAAATCTCGTGCATGACAATAAAATCTGAAGAAATTAAAAAGAGAAAATCACTTTCAAATCGAGGCCAGCAAAAAGGGGAAATAAGCAATTTCAGATTCAAGGAATTAATTCACATTTTTATCATGGCAACGTGAGGGAATTAATGGCAACAAATCAAATTAAAATCGTGCAAATCAAAAGGGGAAAGCCACAGCGAATCAGATCAAGGCATATACGAAATCAGAGGTTATTAGGGTTTTATTTTTTACCCTATATTACACACAGACTCATCACAGGCAGAGATAGATCATCGAAATCGAAACCCACAAAATCAGTTCAATTTTTTCAAAGCAACAAATTTCAGAAAACTCACTGATTCAATCAAGCCAGAGAGAAACTCCAAGTCAGACGATGAAAGCCATCGAAGAATCAAGCTTCAGAGTTATCACAACGTCAACGATCAATCATCGATTTGATCTGGAGCAATCGAAGAAACCCTAGGTTTCTCAAGCCGCCGCCATTTTCATTTGCAAATAATAAAAGGGATGGGACCAAGAGAAGGGGTGAAATCACTATACAAATGGCCGGCCTAATTCTCATGTGTTAAAAGGGATGACTCCTTTTATTTTAAATTCTAGGCTTTCTTAATTGTTTTAGTTTTTATTGTTTTTATTTTTTTGTTGTTTCAACTTGTTCTATAAACCGATCAAACAGTTTTCTAGAGTCTATAAAATTCTAGAGGATTCAGTCAGGGTGTTGACTGACAGTTGACAGAGTCTGTAAAATCTGGGTTATTAGTTACGGGATCGTAACTAGGGGAAATCTGATCGAGGGAATATCGATCAGTCTACGGTTTTAAGCGTAGGGTTAGGACAGGAGCAGGCGCTGCGAGTGTACATGGTCTTGTATGCGGGATCTGTTTATAACACCTAGTAGAAACCTTAGGAATGCAGCAGTAGGCAGGTTTTTGCCGAAGCTGGGTATATCTGTGTGTGATTTATTTTCTGCACTTTTATTTTTGCTGCATTCTGTGATCTGTTTATTTTTTTATATCCAGTCAGTTTTTCAATTCAGTTTAAAAACTGTGATAAACCCTATTCATCCCCCCCTCTAGGGTTAATCTAGATCCAACAAGTGGCATCATAGCAGGTATTTCTGTTAACTCTAGAGTCATGGGTAATCCAAGTTGTCAGTCTATAGAGAGTCAGTCCAGTCATATTCCAACTATTTTTAATGGTACAGATTTTTTGAATTGGAAATCGGAAATGGAGTCTTATTTAAAATCTGTTGATATTAAGTGTAAGGATACTATTTTAAATGGGTATGATATTGTAAGTAGGGTTGATATTGGATTTAATTCACGAGCTACTCATATTTTATATTCTCATATTGATGATATTCATTATAGCCTTATCTCCCAATGCTTAACTGCGCAGGAAATCTGGAACACTCTCGATGCAAAGTATGGACGGAAACTGGACAACTGCTCAAAACCCTCAACAGCCAACTCAGATTCAGATCTGTGTTTAACTGGAGCTATTCATGACGATTCAAATGATGGGAACTTATGCTATGAAGATTTGGTATCTCTTTGTAATAATTTAACAAGAACTGTTGATCGTCTCAAACGGAAAAACAAATCTTTGAAATCTGAAAATTCTGAGTTGACCCGTAAAAACAATATGCTGAATTTAAAATTTGAAAACTCTGAGTGCAAGAATTGTTTTAATTTGAAGAACAATTTAGCTCATCTCAATATGAATCTTCAGAAATTTGAAAAAGATATTATTATTTTAAAACAAAATGAAGATGAGTTAACTTGTAAAAATGATTCTTTGCGAAAGGAGTTGGATAATATTAATTCCAAACATAATTTTTTTGAAAAGGAGAATTTGTTGAAAACTGATTCAATTCTGAATGAACTTGAAAATGAAATTAAGAATTTCAAGATCCTTGAGGTTGAAAAACAAAAACAGTTTGATTTTGAGATTTCTGAGAGTAAAGCCAAAACTGAGAAATTTCTAAACGAGAATAATTTTCTAAAATCTAAAATCGACAATCTTGAGTTGAGTCTGAAACGTTTTTCAACCAGTGAAAAATCTTTGAATATGCTTTTGAAAAATCAGTTTTCTCATGGAAATAAACATGGACTCGGTTTTGGGAAAAACAATGATTTTGAAAAATGGAATTCTTTTGATTTTAAAAATCCTTCAAATCGCTTTGGAAATGATTGCTTTGAAAATATAAACTCTAACAATTTCAAACGATTTTTAAATCAAAAACGAGATGTGAATTTGTTTAATAACAATCCTTTCAAACATTCTTGGACCCCTAAAGAAAAGAAAACGATTTTCACATAATTCAAACAAGTTTGGGTTCCTAAAGGTACAAAAATAGATTTGAACGGATTGCTATACAAACAGGTTTGGGTACCTAAGGTTGCGAACAAAACTGTGAGTGGTTTTACTAATTTTGTTAGACCATACGATCCTCTAAACTGCTAGGTACCTGTGACGCTGAGGAGGAACTGTGCAGAAAGAGAAAGTGAATTCGAACTGCTTCATATCATGGAATCTTTTACTGTTCCTTTGCCAAGTCTGAGGAGTTATAGATTCTGATTTACATCTGCTTCCAAGTATAATCTCTTAACTCATTTTTGAAAATATTTTCTATTTTTATTTTCTTGTCTTATTCCTTCTTCTACCCCTTTCTACTTTATTTTCTTCTGTTTGTTTTTATTTGATTTGTCACTGCCATATTCTACTTAATCTGTGCATCTTAAACTTCCAATTGCAGTTTCTCATGTTTTTCTGGAAATTCGCTTAATCTAAATAACACCCTTACATTTTAATCATTTCCAGAACTTTATTTAAACTTGTATATATCTGCAATTGTTTTGGAGTTTATTTTTTTTAAATTCCTAACAGTGTTTATTATTCATGTTATATCTTGAACGCTGTTAGTCTGAATTCTAAATTGTTTTGAAAATCTGAAATATTTATGAGATTTCACACACCTTTGCTGTTCTGAGTTTCTTCCAATTCATTTTGGAAACACTTGAGATATTATACTCATTACAGTACATAGCTTCTTATCAGTCGTGATAATTTCACTTATTTTCAGTTTGGCTTGGATTTCCCAAATTTCAGTGATACATCTTGTAATTTCATATTTATTCATGATCATTTTAGTTGAAATTGTTTTGTTTGAAATCATCTGAAATTATTGATATTTTGTATAATCGCACACCTCCTAAATTTGAAATTATGAACCTTTGTGTGATTGATTCATTATATCACAAAACTTGACATTGATTCAAGTGATTTCAAATAAATTATTTATTTATGGATCATGAATATCTCTTATTTATTTGATGTAAATGGTCTGAAATTATTCTTGGAAATCTTGTGAAAATTTCCTTTGAAAATCTGGTCTTGAAATTCACTCTTGTTTCATGATTATCTGATTTAATTATTTGTTTGTTTAAAATCATTTGAAATTATTGATTTATTGAATCTCACACATATCTCAAATCAAAAATTTATAATCTGGTGTGTTTGATTCATTAAATTCTGATATTTTCATATTCCTCAAATGATTTCAAGTAAACAGTATTTTAATCATTAGAACATGAATCATCATATGTGGCCATCATCTTGACAAGTATGATTTGAAACTATGTTCTGTGTTGCTCTAATATTGTTTTGAAAAATGTTTGTTCTGGAATCACATGCTTGCTGCTCTGATACATGTGCATAATCTATTATCTCGTCTGTTTGGGCTTGGTACTTAATAACTCTTTTGTCTATGACATTCTTGTTCAGTATCATGTTAAAATTCCTCGTAAATAGAGACACCAAGTGGTATCAGAAGCGCCTTATATTTGTCTCACCCATCTGTACTGAGATTCGAATTCTCACCTTGTATAGATCCATACATTTTTTTCCTTATACTAATAAATGTGCTAAATTTGTCTGGCTGGGTTTGTGTTTAAATTTCTTTGGTCTGAGCTGTCCATGATAGTCCATCAGGGTGTAATTAAATTCCTCAATAAAGGAGACTACAATTGGTATCAGCCTTTTTTCACTCATCTGTTTTTTGAATTATCACCCTGTATAGATTCATTTTTTTAAATCTGTTTAATTTCCTCTTGTAATTGATTTTCAATTTTAAAATTATTTATTGATTATTCATTCAGAAATTGAAATCAATATCCGAATTGAACTGTATTTATAATTCATCAAAACATATTATCAGAATTTGAAATTGTGATGAAATTGTGACTGCAGTATATTTCACAACAAGAGAGGATTTGATTTTTTTCATGATGGTTGAACGTTTATTATAATATCTTTGAACTGGCAATTATTTCACGACCATCTTCATTACCTATCATCATTCTGCCATCCATCATTTTTTTTATATAAATGTGGAGAGTTTTTTTAATCATCTTGTTTTAAAACAGTGAAAATTATGTGTGATAGAAATGGGACTATATTATTATTCAGAATTAGTGATAATTGAAAATTTTCAATAATCCCAGTACAGTCGAGCATATTTCATAATATAATTAATTTTGAAATTTATTTCACAGTCCATCTCTGTACCTACCACATTTCTATCATCCATATTTGGTTTTATATACCGAGGTGTTTTTTTTCTTTTTAAAGCTGAAATGATAAATATATATTTAATACATAAGTTTTGTCTCTAATCTCATTTAAAAATCCAAGCTCTGGTCATGCATGGTTATGAGATGACTTATAATTTAAGTTGCGACTGACCCCATTTAAAAATCCAAGCTCTGGTTATGTGTGGTCAGTGTGCTCTTAAATAAAAAATAAATAAAAAGGAAATAAAGTGCTAAAAATAGAAATTAATCTGAAATTCTTCTCAGTGTATAAAAACCAACCTATCAATCCATCTTTCTAATCTGTGAAATGTGTTGAAGTATTATGACGTATTATGATTTGTTGATTGACAGATATTGGGATTTGAGATTATTCGATCTTGTCACTTAAATTGAATTATTAATTATAGCTCAAATCCATCACTGTTTTTGTGCTTTATTTTTATAAAAATCCTTTGAAAATAATTGGAAATGAATTGTTTTTAAAACTCTCTCCATTTTATGTAAAATTATTCGTATATCCGTCATTTTCTACAATGTGAAATATGCCATCTGTTCTTAGAATATTATGATTTTTGTTTGACTGATTGAAATTTATGATGACCGTTCTACCTCTTAAGCTGAAATTATATTTTTAGTCAATTTTCATCTGTATTTTAAAATCTGTATCCTTTTGATGATAACAAAAGGGGGAGAATGAATTAGATTTTGATTTATGAGTGAATATTTTATAAATATTTTTATTATTGAAAAATCATTCAATTTATTCCATTCACTCATGCACATATTTAGGGGGAGTTTCTGTCGAAGGGGGAGCTTTCAAATAGGGGGAGTTCAATATTCTCGTTCAAACACATTTAATTTATTCAAAATCTCTTATTTGTTTGTCATCATCAAAAGGGGGAGATTGTTGTGTATAACGCAGTTATATACACAATTATATGATTTTTGTTTGATGATAATAAACGAGTATATATTATTTTAAATGTGTTTATTACTGTACTGTTTCATATCACATCACAGACATGAATATAATATTCATATTTAAACAGAATAAAACTGTAAACGAATTTAAATATTCACACAGTATTTTGTTTAAATATAATATTTTATTTCACTAGTTAAAACAGTACAAACTTATGACTCCACTATTTGTACATCTCAGTTATACATTTCATTTCATTTCTCATATACAAATCTCCTCACTACAACACTCACACTCTGTACATTCTTTGACACAATTACATTCCATTTTCATATACAAACACTTTTGCTGACACCGCATCATTCACTTATATTGTCTTCAGTCTTCTTGCCTTCTGTCTTTTTCTCCTAGTCGGTCCTGTCATGTCAGTCCAGTCTTCGTACCTGTCACAATGAAACACACATAGTACACTGCAATAGAATTTAAACTGAATATACGCGAATATAAATTTTTTTTTTAAATTTTTATTTGCCTCAGATTTCGGTGTGTTTCTCATCATTTTTCAGACTCGATCTGATTTATTCGACTGTGTCTAGACAGCTTGTGATATTCACAGTGAAACACTGTAAATACCACAAGGCAATCAGTTTGTATATATATATGGTGCAGGGACAAGAAAATCAGTGTGCAACTGAGGAGTTGTCACGTGGACCATCTCGACTCAGTGCAAGTGAAAATGACGTGACACATATATACGCATACGTATATATATACATATATGTATATACATGCATGCCAGGTCATCAAAACATTCATGGCATAAGTGCAGCTAAGCCACAAAAGTCAAAGGCCATTATTCCAACAACAATAAATTCATGGAGCCGAGTACAAGTTGTGCAACTACATGTTTTGATACAGTGAAGCTCAAAATGGACAAAGCATATATGTAAACAGCAAAGCATGGTTCAATGAACTCAAGACACAGCACAACAAACAAGGCAGCAATATGATTCAAAATGGAGATACAGCATGTTCAAGACTTCAGAACTGTCAAACCAAAGTGGTCGAGCAAAAGGTGATAAAACTTCAAGGAATTAAACATTTTCAAGCAAGAGTAAGACAGGAAAATGACATGTAGGTGGAATATTGAGACATGCACAAGCATGACAGTTTATATATGAGCATGTGCAAATTTATATATACTCAACCAAGAAATTTGCATGTTGTTTCAGACACAATCTCAAGCACTAAACAAAGCAGAACTCAAGTTTAACAAGGTTTTCAGTACATCAAAGTGTGCACAAACTTAACAGTGAATATATGATCAAAGTCAAATGCGTGGCACAACTAACAAGACAGTTCAAGTCAGATTTCAGCATATACAAATGGATGGTGCAAGTGTGCATACACATGTACAAAGTGTGGAAGTCAAATCAAATCTGGATTGTGTTCATGCATGTCAAGTCAGCAAACATAAGGCATCAATATATTTCTGGTCAGTCAAGTTCAATATGCAGGAAATGATTTCAGCAACAATGTAAGTGGCAAGTTTTTCAAAACCAAAAATCAAATGTGCAACAATTGGACAACTCAACATATATTGGTCAAGACAACTTGTCAAAGCCTCAGGTATGCCAATAATCAATCAAGTCTAAATTTCGTGCAAGACAATAAAATCCGAAGAAATTAAAAAGTGAAATTCACTTTCAAATCGAGGCCAGCAAAAAGGGGAAATAAGCAATTTCAGATTCAAGGAATTAATTCACATTTTTATCACGACAACGTGAGGGAATTAATGGCAACAAATCAAATTAAAATCGTGCAAATCAAAAGGGGAAAGCCACAGCGAATCAGATCAAGGCATATACGAAATCAGAGGTTATTAGGGTTTTATTTTTACCCTATATTACACACAGACTCATCACAGGCAGAGATAGATCATCGAAATCGAAACCCACAAAATCAGTTCAATTTTTTCAAAGCAACAAATTTTAGAAAACTCACTGATTCGATCGAGCCAGAGAGCAACTCCAAGTCAGACGAGGAAAGCCATCGATGAATCAAGCTTCAGAGTTATCACAACGTCAACAATCAATCATCGATTTGGTCTGGAGCAATCGAAGAAACCCTAGGTTTCTCAAGCCGCTGCCATTTTCATTTGCAAATAATAAAAGGGATGGGACCAAGAGAAGGGGTGAAATCACTATACAAATGGCCGGCCTAATTCTCATGTGTTAAAAGGTATGACCCCTTTTATTTTAAATTCTAGGCTTTCTTAATTGTTTTAGTTTTTATTGTTTTTATTTTTTTGTTGTTTCAACTTGTTCTATAAACCAATCAAACAGTTTTCTAGAGTCTATAAAATTCTAGAGGATTCAGTAAGGGTGTTGACTGACAGTTGACATAGTCTGTAAAATCTGGGTTATTAGTTACAGGATCGTAACTAAGGGAAATCTGATTGAGGGAATATCGATCAGTCTACAGTTTTGAGCGTAGGGTTAGGACAGGAGCAGGCGCTGCGAGTGTACATGGTCTTGTATGCGGGATCTGTTTATAACACCTAGTAGAAACCTTAGGAATGCAGCAGTAGACAAGTTTTTGTCAAAGCTGGGTATATCTGTGTGTGATTTATTTTTTGCACTTTTATTTCTGCTGCATTCTGTGATCTGTTTATTTTTTAATATCCAGTCAGTTTTTCAATTCAGTTTAAAAACTGTGATAAACCCTATTCACCCCCCCCCTCTAGGGTTAATCTAGATCCAACATAGACTAGAGTAGACAATGCATTTAGAATGTGCCCTTTACATAGAAAATCATCCTCTTTGAGCTTTACTCATTTCTCCTTTAGAGCGGCATCATCCTTGTCTACTTCCTCTAGTATAACTTCCAATCCATCTTCCAAAATGTAGAATAATTTTACGGTGAATTGAAAGAATCTCATCGTCTCTTGCGAACGAGTAAAACTGTCTCCATCAAACCGATTCAATCAGGTCAAATGTAGATTCATAACTTGTAAAGCGCTCGAACCTTCCATCGTTGAAGACTATTTTCTGAAAATTTATTATGGATTTTATGGTTCAAGATGACTATGAGAAAGATATTGTTGTACATCAAACTTCAAGGATCTATGAAATAAATTCTTTCAGACAGTAGTCCAACCCACTAGGCACAAATGGGTTATCGAACTATCGACTTTCAGGATTCAATGAAGCCTTGGAACAACGTAACTGGATTCAAAGTTTTTACGACTTTAATCCGACCAAGAACATTCTAAAATTTTGAATTCTGATTATGTAAGTAGATAATATAATAAAGAGGAAGAAGATCAATTCTGCAACACTATATAAGCACTACAAATTCGAGAATTTGCAACACTTCTGGAATGTTGGAAATAGCAACATTGCAGAATCTCGAGGAAGAAGATGAACCAAAAAAGGTGTTTTGAAATAAATTAGGGCATGGATATTTATAGGGGCTGAGAGGAAGTGTCCCATTATAAAATATCGTGACTGTTTGGAAAGGTCATATTCATTTCAATTTTAAATGCCGTGACTTTTCATTTGCAACGATGGCAAAGCACAACAAATTTCCCGTTAGGATTTAAATTAATTCTTGGGTCTATAATGGGCTGAAAATCATCCCAATATTGTCTTGAAATTATATCCAAAAATATGCCTATTGGATTCAGAACTAAAACACGTACCCGACCCAATTCGGTTTGGTCAGACGGATGGCGGTGGCGACGCGCGCTATGGTGCATTACTTCCCTCCTCACAACAAAGCACACATTTGGAAGCCCAAAGGCCCCAACACCCTTGTGAGAAATCTATTTTTATATAAGAATATTTTATCAAATAACCATGATGTAGGGCGAATGATTTTCCATTTCCTTCTTCCTTCCTTTCTTCCCACTTCAAAAACAAACCTTATCCCAATACATTTTGAAAATTTACAACAATCTCCCCTCATTTTCAAAATAAGAAAAATAAGTAAAGTGGATGACTAAATCACAAGAGTGACTTCCTACATACCTTAGTGGGAGTAAGCCAATGCAGTTCTAAGATCAAATTTTGTATCAACGTGGAAAGCAACATATAAACAAAAGCTAACTTTTCGATTTGAACCTTTACTTAGTGAAAATCATTCAAAGCCTTATCGATATTATATGGTGAACGAATCTTGAACCAAGTACCCCTAATGATAAAACCGAAACGATCAAACATGTTGATTTTCTTTGGTAAAATGTTATGTGTTGCTTAGCATGTTAATGGCCATATGCATTTAATCTTGGTTCATGAGTCTACTTTAGAAAGCGGTCTTATTTTCCTAGGAAATGGCTTGATTTCCATCATACTCATATTGGAAAAACTCTTAAGATGTTTCTACGATACACCTTTTAAGGTTTCTATGCTTATTAATGATATATATATATATATCCATTATATTTTCTTGAGGAATCCAACACTAAATATTATAGGGTTATTGATTTAGAGTCCCATAATCATACTCTTAAATTACTGTGGTACCCACTAAACTTTGTTTATCATTTTTAGGACATAAGATGGGTTTCTGTTAAGAATGATCAATTTTCATTTATGGACTCTACTCCTATTTCTTTTGACTTTATAAAACCATTGTCTTTGGAAGAATCTTTGTGAGTAGGTCATCCAAATTTTTCTTTGTTTCTATGTAGTCAACAGTTATTACTCCACTTTTGTGTAACTGCCTTACCATTTGATGTCTTAGACTCACATGTCCCAACTTCCCATTATATATCTTATTAGAGACATTATATACCGTCGGTTCATTATTACAGTTAATCAAGACTGCTGGAGATGACTTCTTCCATAGTGGGATTTCCATTAACATATCCTAAGTCATTCTGCTTCTATACATGCATCTGCTAATGCAATCAATTCTGACAGCATTGTTGATTCATGTATATAGGTATTCTTCTTTGATGCCCAAGATACAGCAATGCCTCCTAATGTAAATATCCATCCAATCATACTTGGATTTAGATTCAACATTGTTCCAGGTTGCATCACTATATCCTTCCATTATAGCAAGATAACCTTTATAAGATAAACCATAGGTAATTGTTCCTTTCAAATAAGCTAATACTTTGGAGGTAGCTTTCCAATATTCAAAACCTGGATAATTCGTAATTGACAAAAAATGCTTATAGCATGTGCGACGTCAGGTCTAGTGCAATGTGAAAAGACAAGTAGGATCGAGTTATGTAGGAATATGTATATTATACAAAATGGTGTTTTAATAGATGATATACTGACTTTGATATATGCAATTAAATTACTGAGATATAATTTATGAATGATATCATAGATAAGCAGTATGAAAGCTGTAAATAAAAGTAAGGAACACCAGAAATTTTTATATTGGTTCGAAACAATGTCATATGTCCGGTCCCCAAGTTACCCTTATGCTTTTATATAAACCCCCTTTTCACCTGGAGGAATAGGTATCTACCACCGTTATAGGATTTCTTACCATCTAGACTATACTTACTAGGATTTTTCCGCTTGGACTTGCTTATAGGACCACTTACCAGTTGAATTTACCTATATATATTTTTTCTCATCCTTTACCAGACTTTGATACAAAAGTATGATTGACTCCTTTGTGTTCTAATACAACATGGATTTGTCAATATAAAGTACAATATCCTATAATCTTCGCCTAGAGTTTATAATGTATGAAATAGGAGCAAGGGAGAGAATAGGAATTCATCTCTTTTGAATTCAAACAAAGTTTAAAATGAAAACTTAAAGAATTCAAAAATATCTCGAATGCAAGAACCTGAGTACTTAGAATGAATATGAATGTTAATTCAATAAGATAGAAACTAATAGAATCAATTTGGTTGTTAGAGATGTTATTCTTGCATGTATTTATAGCGATTTAAGAGCTACAACATTTGATTAAAATTCATGGTCGAAATCTAGGCGATGCAACAATTAGAGATCAAGAAACCCTTAGGTAAAGAGTCATGTCTCTTCATAATATGACAGTTGGAACAATGTTTAGCCGAATGAATATTCTTAGTCAGTCGACTGAACTTGAATTATTATAAAAATTTGTACTTGGCCAGATCAATTGACTAAATAAGAGTATTTGGTCGACTGAATCTAGAATATGAACACAACTTTATATACACATAGATTCAGTCGACTAACCTAGTTTATTCAGTTGACTGTACTGTGCAAATTCTAGTATCTCCATAAATACTTCAAGTTTTGTCATTGAATAATGAAAGTAAAAACTAGAGGAAAGATTTTACTGTCATAATCTAAAAACTAAACTCTACTAATATATGGAGTAACGAGCATACTCTAGAGTATTTGGCATAGTTCAACGATATTGACATGTTTGCAAGACAGCTTGTTTGTGACATATTGATTTTATCTTTCATCGTATCATTGATCAAAAACTCGTGATTCAACAATTCTCCCTGTTTTTGGTTGATTACAACACTTGAACATGATATGAGCAAACAATGATGATCTCCCCCTGAATTTCTACTATATTCTGCATTCAATTGTTAATATATATATATATATGATTACTCCACCTTTGTCATCGATAAAAAAGAGATTGTTATAATATAAATCTAATATATACACTTAGATATCATGTACACACCATTAACTCGAAAATGCAACGAATCATGCATATCTGAGCATATGTGTATGTAATGGAATGATATACTTGAGTAAATATAGAGTAGTGAACATATATCACTTTAAGCAAAGACATAAACATAGCATCCTATCCATATAACTTGATTACAAACCCGTCGTAGCACCAATAAAAGAATATTTACATAAGCATTGTTTTAAACCAAAATAATAGATAAAGTGTTTCAAGTTTTTAAAAACTAAAATGTTTCACATATAGAATTAGATATTTCTATTGGATCTTCCCCACCATCTTTAGTTGGTTCATCTCCATCCTTATAAAGTGCATCAACTTCCCTATTGCCATGATCTTCGTCTTTGTCTGATTTGTCTGATCCCCATACTATTGTTTTAGTAAGATCAAAGTCTATTATTGCAATTAAATTAGAGGAAGATGGAAGGCTTCGAATAATATCATTAAGCATTGATATAATTTTGCCTTGTTTTACATCTGCAATGATCATTTTTTCTTCGATCATAGATAAGCGTTAATTAACATTGAATTTATGACCTTTTGGCAAGAGAGATGAGGATATGTTTAGTTGGACCATCTGGATCAATATCTTCATAACCAGGAATTGGTTGAAGTTGAGTTTCTAGTTGAGCTTATTGACTTGAGGAAGGATATTAAGGAGTTATAGATTGGGTAGGTTAGGTAGTTGTAGGTTGAGTTGGACGAGTTCGATAAAGTGATGGAGATTATGGTGCATTATCTTCCTTACGTTTTTTCCATTGTTCAAATGACTGAAATGCGTTGAAGTATTGTCAACTCTTTAGGAAGTCCCATTAGGCTTAAGATTTTATAACTCAAAGATCTTATGGTTGAAATTCTCGGTTTCAGGAGCTGCAATTTGAAAATGGGTAAGAATATGAGAGAGGTAAGCTCCACAATACATAGTTTGTAGTCGAGATTGGTTAAAGAAAAAACTCTTCCATTATGTGTTATGCCCAATTTATTCATTTAATTCCCTATATTTCATATAATTCTTGAAAATCCTTATGATATATTTGATCATAACTTCCAGTACGTGGATTAATTTTATGACTTAATGCACAATAAATCCTGCGAGCCTTCGTCTGTAGGTTAATTTCCTTAAGTTCGGTGAGATCATTGGAGAGAAATTGGTGGCTAATATTATCATGTCTTAATCTATCACACTCTATTTCATATAACTCTTTTCCTTTAGATGGGCATTGATGAATATGACCTAATCTACCAGGAGTTAGATATGAATTCCACATAAATTTTTATGCAAAGAGTTCTCATCCTGAGATTCTTGTTGCTCAGTATTCAAATTAGCAAAGAAAAGTTAGAGTAACAAGGGATACAATTTGAGATTGTTAGGAGTGTAAGAGAGAAGGGATTCAAGACCACTACTTCGAATCATTGGAAGAATTTCATAAGATTCAAAATCAAAAAAACTTCATAAAGAACCTTCAAATATGCGGGTGTTCTTCATCTTTTTGAACCTATTCTTAGCGTTTTGACTTACAAGCCATGAATCAATCTATGTTTGCGAAAGTCCAGTTGATGAAGAGGCTTCACCCTTTCGTTTTGGTGCCATTTGATGATTGAGATTGAGTAAGACATGAGATTTTAAGAAAGTAGAAAGCTAGGGTTTTGAGGATTTAAAAAATAAGTTATAACATGAAATGTGGAGAAAAGAAGGGACAGGCGGTTTATAATAGGTTTTCAACGAATTCAGTCGTCCAAATTTAAAGATTCAATCGAGTAAATGTTATAGAATTGTAACCTGAGAGTAGGTTTGTAAATTCAGTCGACTAAGTATTCCTAGTCAGTCGAATGAGTTACAGGAAATTTTATCACGAGAGTTTTTGTTTGAGTTCATTAGGCTGGTTACAGTGTTTTAGTCGTTTGAACTACAAGGATTTCTTTCCAAAGAATTGATAGCAGTTTTTAGTCAACTGGTTATGAAATTTCAGTCAATTGGAAACCTGAAAATATGTTTTCCATGAAATAAAGCAATTCAAATATTCTTTTATATGAATATTTTTTTATTTCTTTATAAGTTATGTAATTTGTGTTGGGATTAGTTATTAAGATAGTGAATCTTTATTTTTTATTTCTATTTTATTTATATACTTTAACGAGGTTGCCTTATATATGATATTTATATAGATGTGTTTTATAAAACAAAAAAATATCACCACACCAGGTTTCATACATGAAATCAAAGCAACAGAAAAAATTTTGATTATATAAATAATTGATGAATTGTTTTAAGGTGGATGAGGTCGACTTCTTAGGAGAGTTGCTTTTCTCCTTAGATCGTCCTTTAGTTGTCTTGTAGTTTCTGTCCTATGAATTCGAGTAATAGGAGGTCATTGAGTGGTCGAATTCCAGGAATCCCATGGTGTATGAGATGACGATGGATAAAGAGATGATGAAGGTCGTGGTAGAGGCTCATGCACATCTGGTTTAACGTTCCAAAAACCTTTATGGAAATTTATTCTAGAAAGCTTAGAGGACGTGCGGTGGTCTTTTGCTCGGAGTATTGTTCTTGTTGAAGCTCCAACTGCTGACGTTAGTAGTGATGAATGTCATCCATCTTATCAATAGTAGACAGAGAGACGACTATTGGTTTCTTTGATTGTTTGTTATCCAATGTATAACCAGTATGATAGTTTGATCATTTATTAACCGGGTCATTACGTGGTGTTTAAGTTGGAATTCTTGGTGAAGTTGGTGATGATGGTAATGACTTGGTTGTTGGTGGAGTAAGATCAATTGAAGAGTAATTGCTTAATGACATATTGTTATAGCTTTTATAAGACACGTATGTTTTTCTTTCTTGTTCAAATTAAAAACATAAAGCTTTATTTGTAGTAGAATATTTGTGAATTTTAAGAAGATAACCTGTGCTTTAGAGAAATGAGAAAAATCTGAACTTGATATATATTTTATAAATGGATTTTTAAAGCTAGTGGTTAAAAATTGTTACTACGAATGTATTTTAATATACGTATATTATAATTTTCTGAGTAAACAAGAAACACAAATTAGCCAGATGGCAAAGATATATAACTAGCAATCAAGCCACCAGGGCTCGAGTCCCGATTGATGCAAAAAATGAAACTTTTTTTAAAGTAAATTTTTTGGATTTTTATAAACCTTTTAAAGATACTTTTCTTCGTTCTCGTCTTAATTTTATAAATATGTTTTCAAGTAATGGTTTCAAAATATATGTTTGTTGGTTTTTAGACCATATAAATTCTAAGCTTGTTATTTATTTTTCTATATTGTCACGTAGAAAGTGATGACGAATATTTATCTGTTTAGTTCGAGAATGGTTAACTGGGTTTTTAAATAAATTGATCGCACTAGTATTATCACAACAGGTAATTGATTTTGATAAATTCATGTTAAAATCCTTTAGTTTTATTGCATGTATTTGACTTGAGCACAATTCAAAGCTATTGTTATATACATATACATATACATATACATATATATATATATATATATATATATATATATAGCTTCACATGGTGATAGTGAAACGCAATTTTGTTTCTTACTAAACCAAGAGACTAGTGATTTGCCAATAAAACGACATGTACCACTTGTATGTTTTCGACCCGTCTGTGATCCACCAAAATCAACATCACTATAGGATACTAGTTCAAAAGAACAATATTTCGCATAGAAGTCCAAGTCCTTGGTATTGCTTAGATAACGTAATATATGTTTTACTGCTCGTAAATGTGATTCCTTTGGATTAGCTTGAAATCGTGCACATAAACGAACACTCATCATAAATTAAGTTTACTTGCAGTTAAATATAACAAAAATCCTATCACACTATGATATAATTTTTGGTCAATAGCTTTTCCATTTTCATCTCTATCGAATTGTGTTGTTGTATTTATGGGAGTTGGTTTTGCAGAAGTGTTTTCATTCCAAAACATTTAACTAAATTATTTCAGTATTTTTCTTGATTTATGAATATTCCATTTGGTAATTGTTTAATTTGGAGACCAAGAAAATAAGATATTTCTCCCATATAGGACATTTCAAATTCCTTAGTCATTATTTCTGAAAATTCTTGACATGATTTTTCGTTTGTAGGGCCAAAAGTAATACCATCTACATATATTTGAATTATTAAAATATCCTTTTTAGATCGTTTTAGAAAAACCCTTTGATTAACCTTCCAATTTGAAATCCCGAACTTATAAGATAATTTTGAAGAAGTTCATACCAAGCACTAGGTGCTTATTTAGACCGCATAAAGCCTTTTTTAACTTATATACATAATCAGGAATTTTTTCATATATAAATAGAGGAGGTTGTTTAACGTAAATATTTTCTTTTATATATCCGTTAAGAAAAGAACTTTTTACGTCCATTTGATATAATTTAAAGTTATGAAAACATGCATAGGCTTGTAAAATACGAATTGCTTTTAATATGGCGATTGGAGAAAATGTTTCTTCCTACTCTTTTCCTTTTTCTTGATTATAACCTTATGCAACTAATCTTGCTTTATTCCTAGTTATATTTTCTAATTCGTTTGCTTTGTTTTTATATACCAATGACAGCTTCATCACTTTATTAGGAACTAATTCACAAACTTCATTGCATTCAAATTGATTAAGATCTTTTCGCATAGCTATAATCCAGTTGTCATCAACAGAGGCTTCTTTTGCATTTTTGGGTTCTACATTAGATAGAAAAGCTATGTAACTTACTAGATTTAACTGATTTCTAGTTCTTACATTTGAATAAATTTCTCCAATAATATTTCGAACCGGATGGTCTCGTAATAATTTTGGTCGAGATTTTAATTTATTATTATTATGAACAATGTTTTCATCTTCTCTAGTATTATTAACAATGTTTTCATTTTCTCTAGTAATATTAACTATGTTTTCATCTTCTCTAGTGTTATGACTAGTATTTCATCTTGGATATTTTTTCATCAACATTTTGACTAATATTTTCATTTTCTATGTTATTAGAATTGACATTTTCATTATTATTATTATTAATGTTTTCATCTTCTCTAGAGTTATGAATAAAAATTTTATTTTCTCTAGAATTTTTATTTTCCAAATTTTCATTATTATATGAATTTTGATTAACATTTATGTCAAAAGATGGCTGAAGAGTTTCTTTAATTTTATTTGTTTTTTCAGTTAAAAACAAGATATGCTTTGCTTCGATTTGAATATCCTAGGAATATTCCTTCATCCGATTTTGAATTGAATTTTCCAAGCTGATCTTTGGTGTTTAAACAAAACATTTCGAGCCAAAGATTTTAAAATAAGAAATATTTGGTTTTCTACTGCTAAACAGTTCCTAAGGAGTATTTTTCGTTAGTGGTCCAATAGAAAGATGATTCAGTACATAATAGGCTATTGCAATGGCTTCTACTTTAGTGGTCTAATAGAAATGTTTTGGAAACGTGCTTCCATTTAGTAATGTTCTGGCACATTCTTGTAATGTTCTACTTTTCGATTCTACAAGTCCATTTTCTAGTGGGGTTCTATGGAACGAAAAATTATGGAAAATACCTTTCTTTTTACAATATTGATCAAATATTTCATTTTTAAACTCTCCTTCATGATCACTTCTTATAGTTTATAACATTATATCCTTTTAAGTTTAAACAAAAGTTTTAAAGTGATCGAAAGTTTCACATTTTTTATATAAAAATTGTCCAAGTGTATCTGCAAAAATCATCTACAATTACAAACACATATCTACTATGATTTATGGATTGAACTTGGGTTGGCCCAAACAGATCTATATGCAGTAATTCTAATGGTTGTACTGTTGAAATGACCTTTTTAGATTTAAATGATGATTTATTAGTTTACCTAGTTCACAAGTGTCACAAAGATTATTAACTTTAAATTTAATTTCTGGTAAGTCTTTTACTTATTCCTTTTTTTAAAATTTATTTATTATTTTAAAATTTATATGATAAAATCTTTTATGCCATAGCCAAGGGTCGTTTTCTTTGGCTAATAAACATAAATCTCGATTATTATTTATTTTCATATTTAGAATGCAAATATTTTTATGTCTATTTCCTTCAAAGATAAGATTTTATCAAAAATGCTGCATTTATTTTTTGAAAAAGAAGTTTTTAAACCCTTATATCACATAGTTGATTAATATTAATTAAATTATGTTTTAAATTCTTAACTAATAAGACATTAGTATTAAGAGGTAAATTAAATGTACCGTAGCTACTCGCTTCGCCTTTGCTCATGATATGTCCCTTGGAATTATCTCCAAAAGTGATAGTGCCTCCTTTTGAGTAGAAAATATATGTAAGCATTTCTTTGTCTCATGTTATATGTTTTGAGCAAATCCATTTTTCTCTTTTCTCAAGTGGGACCTGCAAAAAATATGCAATGACTTTGGTACCCACTTCCTCCGTCAGGGTCATAAGAGTTAGGCCTTATGAAACCAAACCGAAGAGCTTTACAAATATAATTTTTATTTTTATGAATAGTTTCTAATAATCATTTTATATATTTATTCCTAATAAAAATTATTTATTTAGGAACCCATATGTTAATAGTTTTAGAAAACATTTTTATTGTTGAATGTTTTACTAAACTACTCGGTTTAACCTTTTTACTCAATTTTTACCTTTTATAGGTTCAGAGTTTTCCACAATTTTAGATATATTCTCTCTTCCTTTATTAAAACGAGAGATTTTTTTAGTAATATCATCTAACTTGATTTTAAGACTAGGTTAATTAATTCTACTATTTTGATCTTAGTTTTCAACTTATGATTTTCATAAATAAGAGCAATATTCTTTTCTATTTGAGTTTCAATTTCTTGACTCAATAAAGAAAGTTGAGAATTAACATTAGAAAGGGATTCATAAAGTTTCAAATTTCTTGTAATATCTCTTTTTCATCTTTTGGCTTATATCTATTGAAATATGCCTTTTTCTAGTCTGCATAAGCTTGTTTATATTTTCTTTTGAAATTATCCCTAGACTCTAATAATTTGAATTTATTTCTACCATATCTTCATATGTAAAATTACCAACCTTGTTATCTTTGGCCAGAAACATACTTTAGCTTGTTCAATGTCGCTATCATTGTCACTATCTGATGATGATGAGTTAGGACCATCCCACGTTATAGAGAAGGCTTTCTTCTTGGATGTATTTATCTTATTTTGATATTCTTCCTTTTTCTCTGGACACTATTTCTTCATATGGCCTCTATGGTTATAACATTCTAATGTTGAGGCTGATGGTTTAAATGAATTATTGTTGAATTTTATTTTGAAGGCAACCTTATTTCCTCTCTATATTTTAAGGATTTCTTGAAATTTTAGCAATAAAGGCTAGATCTTCTTTAGTGGCCAAATCTAAGTCTTCTTCTTTTTAGCAGGAATTGCAAGATTCTTTTTATCCTGAGCTTAAAATCTTTTTACCTACAAATTAACTTCGTGTAACGACCCGAACTATAGTGACCCGCATTTTTAGCTGTTGAATAATTAATTAATTAATTTAATTATTAATTATCAATGTGGCTGAAAGAACCCGTAACTTCCCCGTGAAGGAAAGCACGAATACTTTGAGAACAACACACAAAAGGACGCAAACGGAAGAACATTTCATTGTTATTACAACAATTCCATCAGATACAAGAATATACAGAGTATAAACAAATAAATTACATTCGATAAATATCAGAGATTACAATAAATTACATAGCAGCGGGAAAATATACACAACACAACTGAAAGTGATACACGGATACAGAGCTTTCCGAGCATCGTTCCAGCTGTAAACCAGGTTCCTGTGAATATAAATCTGCAAAACCCAAAACTACTAGCTGCCCGTGCGGAAAATAGGGGCACCCAGAGTTTAGGTTAAAACAATAAACTCCAGGTCAGTCATGTGACTGGTGTGAGAACTAAAGCAGTTATTAATATTGGTTTTAAAGTTAGGTAAATCAAGGGACCACGCCGTATAACACGGAACGGGTTTCCTCCCAAGAATACCAGTGCATAGAACAAACAGCGCAATGCTTTTTCGAAAAATGAAGCTATTATAAGACCCAGGTCCCATCACACAATGCAACGCAAGCCGGAGGATAGGGTTTTCCCTTATAATAGCCAAACATGCTTGATACGTTTAAAACAAATCATTTGATACTATAATAAGTGTATAGTGTCAAAACATTTTCAATCATAAATATCAATCATAGACGGCATGGGTACCATATATCATGTCGCCATACTAGTTCTACAATTAAAACCGCAATACACGTATTGGAAATTGGATTTCCGTCATGAGTCGAGGCAAGGGGCAAGCTCCTCTCCGCGTTCGAGACACTCTAGCAAATGCCTCAGGACCCCACTATGATCCTTGGATCTTCAGGGCCGGTCCTCTCTTACTTTTGAGGATTAGTTATTCCTGAACACACGTTTCCCGGTCCTTACAGACCTATATCCGAGGCGCCTCATATCCAACAACCACACAGGTGAAAAGTATATAAATGTCAGGGCTGGTAGGTCACTGACACCACCCTAGCTAGAAAGAAACGTCGTGCTCTCCCTGCAGTCACTATCCCGTTTTTGACTCATACCGAGGTGTGAGGCTCGCGAATTCACGTTATACACAAAGCTACGCCACACAGGCCGTGCTTTGATCATCAACCACAAGACTTTGCTTTTCAACAGAAGCCTTGATCAATTGCCACTTACGCATGTCACATTGGCAATTCACTCCATGCGACTGATGTCCATCGATATACAACCTCTGAGCTCGTACGTCTCAGAGAAGGGCGTTAAGCAAGAGAATAAATTCTCCGCCGCCAAACAGATGTATATTTAATAGAGATCAATCAACACAGAATAAAATCCAATTCAGACACACAATCCATTTACAAGTTCGTTCTGGGTCTGAACGAAACCGGAGGCACTTTCCTCGCATATCCATCCATCTCCAAGTACGTCTGGACGATCACCAACTGATTCCCTCATCCTGGGTGTACAGCCCAATCAAGATCATCAGTAATCACCCAAACGATGTGAAGACTTCCGGTCTTCAACCACCGTCTTCATCTTCGACATCTCGTCGAATCGGTTATTCAGAATGGGTATAAACCCGGCCTTTCTGAATAACCCACGTATATAATAAACGAATGTTACACAAACACCACAAACGCCTCATTCCAATTCAGAATATTCTTTTATTCACAAAATCACATTCTTAGGGAAAGGTTCCCATTAATTTTATCAAAGATAAATTCTTCTAAATTTATTCTTTAATCTTCCTTTGGATATCATCTCAAACTAGTCGGCATTAACGAACCACACCGAAGTAATTATTTAGTTTATTTCCCAATCCCAACCTATATATCCCATGGAGCAAAACTGGCGATACTCCATATCTAACACCACGGTGTTATCGGTAAAATTAATTACCATTTCACGTTCAAATCTAATTAAAGATTTAACTATCGCTTTGGAGCAAAACTGGTGGTACTCCATTCTCGATCACCTTTCAGATTTGATAATTTAAATTATCAATTCACATTTTAATCTAATTAAAGATTCATTAAAACTCCACTTAGTTTTAATCTTTTCAAAAATCAATATTATGTCTTTAACTGGGTTAAAGAACCAATGTCTTCTAAAACACGATTCACGACAAACCCAAATCACATTTGATATTAAATACAAGGCTTTGAATAGAAAATATATCGGCTTATATTCAATATCAAATTCTGAAACCAACATATATCGTATTGGAAATAACGATATAAAATATATCTTTCAAATCCCCATAACAATATTTGTATAGTCACGAAATCCAACATCGAAATATCCCGAAGATAATTTCGATTCAACTCCACTTCCACTTCACCTATTGGGAATATTGATTATTTTTAAAATCACTTTCAAATTCAATTTATTTATTTCAAAAATAAATTGATTTTAATTCTAGTTCAAAACTAGTTCATTTCGATAAAAATCTATTTTTATCTTTTCAAATGTGGAATTTTTCAACCCAATTTTTCCCAAATCATTTCTTATGATTTTACACAAATTATTCGTATTTTTAATAATTTTATCAAGGCATGTACAGTCGATTTCCAACAACGGCCATCGAACTGCACTTATAGCGACCTTTTTCAAATTTGATTTGGACATATTTCCAAATCCAACCGTTAGATTTCAAATTTCTAATATTCATTGGAAAGCTCTTTTCGATACGAACCCAACGGTTCCGGTTTTAGGAGAATCCGACGGTCGGATCTCCCGCAATGTCCGTTTGAAATAAATGGTCGAAATTCACGAACTGCCGCGGCGCGGCGCGTTCTATTCAGGCCATTATATTATATATATAATATATATAATATATATTTCGTCGATTTCTATTTAAAATGAATTTTATAAATCGTTTTAAATTCGTTTCAAAAACAATTTTAACTTCATCTTCAATTTCAAATCGATTTGATTTCAATTCAATTCGAGTTCATTTCAATTCAATTCAAATTCAAATTCGTTTCAATTCAATTCGAATTTACCTTCTATTTGATTCAATTCGAATTCGTTTCAAATTGATTTCAATTCAATTTCAGTCCATTTTAAATTTCAATTTCAATTTAATTAATTTCGAAATCACTTTTCAATATTCATTATACAACGAATAAAATCGATATAAATATCGTTCGCGTCAAAATAACGCATCTCTAATCAACACGGATTTATATTTTCATAACTTCTATATTCTATCCAAGAAATGAATATTTATCCCATTCAACACATGAATCTATATTTCTTTCAACACACGACTAATCTCAACACATGAGTACTGTCAACACATCACTATTTTTGTTATGTAAAATATTTTATAAAACTATGGTATCTATCGTTTGATTTTAATTAGACTCCACCGTGAAGTAGATTCTAATTGTAAATATGATAAAGATGTAATTTATTTTATTTAAAATATTTTACTCAACACATGAATAGTTTCAACACATGATCATCGTCAACACATGACTATTTTTATACTCAACACATGAATTTTCTTTTATAATATTCATTGCTTTCCCGATTGGAATGAGGCCCAATTAATCACCATATAATGTTAATTATATGGATTCCATACAACACATGTATATAATAGCATTGAAAAATAATCAATCATCAACCAAAGTGCACTACACTGTATAAGCATCAAATATAGATATCGACGCTTATAACAGCCTGTCAATCAATCGATCGACATATTTAATCAATCAGGATGAGTGAACTTCAAATTTCATCCCAACACCCGTGTGGGGTTTCAAACAATCAAACACAGATTTTATTTGTGCAGTTGGGCGATGTGTAAAATTTATCGTCCCAATCAATGTCCTTCAAATAGGTGTACATAAACAAACCGTCCGGTTTGTAAATGAATATTTTATTTTATTCACTTCCACGTTAAAAATTATATTTTTAACGATAAAATATTCTATTTCAACACATGAATTTCTATTCATTTCATTTACACAATAAAAATGATATTTTTATTTTTCTAACATATTTTAGAAAATTTCGGCGGCATAACGGCACGATACTAGAAACGGGACGAGGCCTAGCCTTATCCCCGGTCTAGTGAAGGCCCACGCCATTCACACATCAATCAATCCATTCCATTTCACCAAACAATTCAATTCAAACCCAACAAACTAACCAACTACACAACCAAACAATTTTACAAACAAGCCATCCATGGTCTGTGGATGACGGGTGTCAGGTGCTACTAAGCACCGTCTACATCCTAGTATATATATATATAACTAGGAAAAGAGAATTTAGAGTGAGAAGTTCTCATCGAAAGCTATCCAATACCACGACTCTTCTTTGATATAAATCTTCTTCGTTCACGCCTTTTTGTTACCTTCGTTGTCCGCTTTCACTACCTATGTAAAAATCGAATTTTTTACTTCGCTATTCCATATATAAAAATAAGCATATTTTCACAACGCTACTATATAGATAAAAATTATATTTTTATCACCTTATTCTTCATATAAAAATTTCACCCTTTCAAAAATAAAGTTTTCGCCTTTATAAAAATAAAGTTTTCGCCTTTATAAAAATAAAGTTTTCGCCTTTATAAAAATATAGATTTCATCGTTGTGAAAATCACCACTTTATTTCAACGTATATAAAATAAAAATCAGATTTTTATTTCGCTACATATACAAAGATTATATTTTTATATTCTCTATCCTATAAAGATTATATTTTTATATTCTCTATCCTATAAAGGTTATATTTTTATATTCTCTATCCTATAAAGATTATATTTTTAATACTTTAAAAATATAAAAATCATATTTTTAATATTTCTATATAGTAAAGACTATATTTTTAATTCTTTAAAAATATAAAAACTATATTTTTATTACTTTAAAAATATAAAGATCGTATCTTTTACCAAATAAAAATCAAATCTTGCCTTTTTAATAAAAAATCAAACTTTTCTATTTAAACATCTAAACTTTCGCTATTTTAAAAATCTTTCTTTCGCATTTTAAAAATCTTTCTTTCCTGATTTAAATAAACTAAATAAACTAATTATTTTAAATAAATTACTAAATGAAATAAATGTAAAACTTACAGTCAAATCAGAAAAAAGGGGGGGTTTGCTGTTGAGGTCAGGGAAGTGGAGGGAGGAGGGAAGAAGAAGGCGGAGGATCGGAGGGGGTGCTGGAGGTGCGTCGGCGTCGGGTTCAGGCACTCGGGTTCTCGCGGTGGGAAGAGGGAGCGGGAGGAGAAGGAGAAGGGGAGGGGGGGTCTCGCGGCTGAGGCGCGGCGGCGGCGCCGCTGGGGGGGGGGGGGGGCGCGAGGTGGCGGCGGCGGCTCTCCCCCCCGTCGCCCTCGTCTCTTTTTCTTTTTTTTCTTATTTTTTTTTATTTTAATCTGATCGAATGAAACGGGGGAAGGGAAATTATAGGGGGGGTTTAAATATATTTTTATTTATTTATTTTATTATTTTATTTTCAAAGAAGTTGACTTTTACATACGACCTCTAAACGAGGCCCACCGCCTGTCGTCCATAGCGTTTTACCCCCATTCCGAACACAATGGGATATGTATCGTAAGCTGATTTGATCGTTTGAATCAGTTTCCGTTGAATTTACATTTAAATCACTATATTGAATTTTAAACGTACATTTCAAATTACCGGGGTCACATACTAACTCTATAAATTCCATAAAAATATTTTCTAGCTTCGTATTGACGATACGGTCCTAACAAAACTAGTTTCGTCGAATTCTGAGACCGTTAGAAAAATGGCCAATTTCCAGTCGATTAAAATCAACTGAAACTGGTCAAACGCGTTTTCTTTTGCCACGCTCACATATTGATTCGAAAAATTATGAAATTTGGAACCTAGCAATAATTTGACATCACGGACCCAACAAAAGTGGTTTCGTCGAAATCCGAGGTCGTTTGCAAAATGTCCATTTTTAAGGGCTGAATTCCATAGCGACTATTCAGAATTTTCAACTGGACATATCTTTTGATTATCGCTACGAAATTTTGATTTGTCGGATTCGTTAGAAAGATATTCACAATTAGATCCCATTATTTTTGGTTTCACTAAAATCCGGATTGTTTTGCACCCGGTACATTCAATTGAAGTTTGAAATCGAATTATCGAACTACCGCGCCATTTTCAATTCTATTTATAATTATATATAAATATTTATATTCTAACGATGACGTATATAAATATATACGTCGAATTCTATTCAAAATAAATTTCTCGTCGATATTATTTAAAATAATCTATTTTAAATATTCAAAATTCGCTAAAATTGCCAAAATAAAAATTTTAAACTGGCCCAGATTTTCGGGTTATTACAATCTCCCCCACTTAAAACTTTTCGTCCCCGAAAAGGAACAAAGTCGAAAGTGGTTTGATTAATCAACTCTACGTTCGATCTGGCTTCCATTCTCCAACTTTTCAATTTCTGAGAATTTTCAAAATTTCAAAAATTTGGCTAACACCCTAAATTTTCGAAAAATTTCGCCATAACCTCCCCTGCACCGGGAGCATCGGGGAATTTCAAATAGCTTCCCCGGTCCTTCAGATCTCAAAAAGAAAAAGAAAAAGCCAAGCGGCTAGCCAATAGGCTCATAAAATCATCATCACCCAAACAAAGCAGTAAATTATGTAGTAAACATGTACCTATTTGTCGGGCAAACAAATTTTATTCTTCGGCTCTAGCCTCCTTGCTATGACCTGTTCAATGTAAGTATATATATATGCAAGCAAATGCGACCGATTTTCAATACAGTTCAATATTTGGTTCAATTAGGCATAAATGGTTAAAAATTAGCAAACAAATAAACAAGCAACTCAAACATCAATCAATTAGTGGATTAGAGTTTCAAATTCTTAATTTTGATACATATACAGAAAATCATGTTTTTATGCCAATTCACAACAATGTGTTCTAGCTATATAAGTTTTGGTTCTCACACCAGCCTAATGGAAATATATAGATATCACACCTTCGAAACACGAATATAAATACTGATGATGTGGCCACATCGCCAGAATCATCCCCGAGTGTCTAGAATGTGATTCTATATCTATCCAGTATATTAAAACTTCGACTATACGTTCATGACGCGTATACGCGAAATCTTTATATACTCGATTGTCCATATTCAAAATAAATAAATATTCAAATACGTATAAAATGATTTAAATTTTCAAAACAAAACTGTTTTCATTTGAAAAAAATATACTCTTCACACTCGTTCTAGGATACTACTGATCCTATCTCTAACGAGTAATTCTAATTGGATGTTGCTAATCCAATATCTGATGAATTCTTTCGTATGGTTCTAATGTGTCTTGTTCTCGAGCTCTGTAAACCAAAGCTCTGATACCAACTGAAAGAACCCGTAACTTCCCCGTGAAGGAAAGCACGAATACTTTGAGAACAACACACAAAAGGACGCAAACGGAAGAACATTTCATTGTTATTACAACAATTCCATCAGATACAAGAATATACAGAGTATAAACAAATAAATTACATTCGATAAATATCAGAGATTACAATAAATTACATAGCAGCAGGAAAATATACACAACACAACTGAAAGTGATACACGGATACAGAGCTTTCCGAGCATCGTTCCAGCTGTAAACCAGGTTCCTGTGAATATAAATCTGCAAAACCCAAAACTACTAGCTGCCCGTGCGGAAAATAGGGGCACCCAGAGTTTAGGTTAAAACAATAAACTCTAGGTCAGTCATGTGACTGGTGTGAGAACTAAAGCAGTTATTAATATTGGTTTTAAAGTTAGGTAAATCAAGGGACCACGCCGTATAACACGGAACGGGTTTCCTCCCAAGAATACCAGTGCATAGAACAAACAGCGCAATGCTTTTTCGAAAAATGAAGCTATTATAAGACCCAGGTCCCATCACACAATGCAACGCAAGCCGGAGGATAGGGTTTTCCCTTATAATAGCCAAACATGCTTGATACGTTTAAAACAAATCATTTGATACTATAATAAGTGTATAGTGTCAAAACATTTTCAATCATAAATATCAATCATAGACGGCATGGGTACCATATATCATGTCGCCATACTAGTTCTACAATTAAAACCGCAATACACGTATTGGAAATTGGATTTCCGTCATGAGTCGAGGCAAGGGGCAAGCTCCTCTCCGTGTTCGAGACACTCTAACAAATGCCTCAGGACCCCACTATGATCCTTGGATCTTCAGGGCCGGTCCTCTCTTACTTTTGAGGATTAGTTATTCCTGAACACACGTTTCCCGGTCCTTACAGACCTATATCCAAGGCGCCTCATATCCAACAACCACACAGGTGAAAAGTATATAAATGTCAGGGCTGGTAGGTCACTGACACCACCCTAGCTAGAAAGAAACGTCGTGCTCTCCCTGCAATCACTATCCCGTTTTTGACTCATACCGAGGTGTGAGGCTCGCGAATTCACGTTATACACAAAGCTACGCCACACAGGCCGTGCTTTGATCATCAACCACAAGACTTTGCTTTTCAACAGAAGCCTTGATCAATTGCCACTTACGCATGCCACATTGGCAATTCACTCCATGCGACTGATGTCCATCGATATACAACCTCTAAGCTCGTACGTCTCAGAGAAGGGCGTTAAGCAAGAGAATAAATTCTCCGCTGCCAAACAGATGTATATTTAATAGAGATCAATCAACACAAAATAAAATCCAATGTCAGACACACAATCCATTTACAAGTTCGTTCTGGGTCTGAACGAAACCGGAGGCACTTTCCTCGCATATCCATCCATCTCCAAGTACGTCTGGACGATCACCAACTGATTCCCTCATCCTGGGTGTACAGCCCAATCAAGATCATCAGTAATCACCCAAACGATGTGAAGACTTCCGGTCTTCAACCACCGTCTTCATCTTCGACATCTCGTCGAATCGGTTATTCAGAATGGGTATAAACCCGGCCTTTCTGAATAACCCACGTATATAATAAACGAATGTTACACAAACACCACAAACGCCTCATTCCAATTCAGAATATTCTTTTATTCACAAAATCACATTCTTAGGGAAAGGTTCCCATTAATTTTATCAAAGATAAATTCTTCTAAATTTATTCTTTAATCTTCCTTTGGATATCATCTCAAACTAGTCGGCATTAACGAACCACACCGAAGTAATTATTTAGTTTATTTCCCAATCCCAACCTATATATCCCATGGAGCAAAACTGGCGATACTCCATATCTAACACCACGGTGTTATCGGTAAAATTAATTACCATTTCACGTTCAAATCTAATTAAAGATTTAACTATCGCTTTGGAGCAAAACTGGTGGTACTCCATTCTCGATCACCTTTCAGATTTGATAATTTAAATTATCAATTCACATTTTAATCTAATTAAAGATTCATTAAAACTCCACTTAGTTTTAATCTTTTCAAAAATCAATATTATGTCTTTAACTGGGTTAAAGAACCAATGTCTTCTAAAACACGATTCACGACAAACCCAAATCACATTTGATATTAAATACAAGGCTTTGAATAGAAAATATATCGGCTTATATTCAATATCAAATTCTGAAACCAACATATATCGTATTGGAAATAACGATATAAAATATATCTTTCAAATCCCCATAACAATATTTGTATAGTCACGAAATCCAACATCGAAATATCCCGAAGATAATTTCGATTCAACTCCACTTCCACTTCACCTATTGGGAATATTGATTATTTTTAAAATCACTTTCAAATTCAATTTATTTATTTCAAAAATAAATTGATTTTAATTCTAGTTCAAAACTAGTTCATTTCGATAAAAATCTATTTTTATCTTTTCAAATGTGGAATTTTTCAACCCAATTTTTCCCAAATCATTTCTTATGATTTTACACAAATTATTCATATTTTTAATAATTTTATCAAGGCACGTACAGTCGATTTCCAACAACGGCCATCGAACTGCACTTATAGCGACCTTTTCCAAATTTGATTTGGACATATTTCCAAATCCAACCGTTAGATTTCAAATTTCTAATATTCATTGGAAAGCTCTTTTCGATACGAACCCAACGGTTCCGGTTTTAGGAGAATCCGACGGTCGGATCTCCCGCAATGTCCGTTTGAAATAAATGGTCGAAATTCACGAACTGCCGCGGCGCGGTGCGTTCTATTCAGGCCATTATATTATATATATAATATATATAATATATATTTCGTCGATTTCTATTTAAAACGAATTTTATAAATCGTTTTAAATTCGTTTCAAAAACAATTTCAACTTCATCTTCAATTTCAAATCGATTTGATTTCAGTTCAATTCGAGTTCATTTCAATTCAATTCAAATTCAAATTCGTTTCAATTCAATTCGAACTTACCTTCTATTTGATTCAATTCGAATTCGTTTCAAATTGATTTCAATTCAATTTCAGTCCATTTTAAATTTCAATTTCAATTTAATTAATTTCGAAATCACTTTTCAATATTCATTATACAACGAATAAAATCGATATAAATATCGTTCGCGTCAAAATAACGCATCTCTAATCAACACGGATTTATATTTTCATAACTTCTATATTCTATCCAACAAATGAATATTTATCCCATTCAACACATGAATCTATATTTCTTTCAACACACGACTAATCTCAACACATGAGTACTGTCAACACATCACTATTTTTGTTATGTAAAATATTTTATAAAACTATGGTATCTATCGTTTGATTTTAATTAGACTCCACCGTGAAGTAGATTCTAATTGTAATTATGATAAAGATGTAATTTATTTTATTTAAAATATTTTACTCAACACATGAATAGTTTCAACACATGATCATCGTCAACACATGACTATTTTTATACTCAACACATGAATTTTCTTTTATAATATTCATTGCTTTCCCGATTGGAATGAGGCCCAATCAATCACCATATAATGTTAATTATATGGATTCCATACAACACATGTATATAATAGCATTGAAAAATAATCAATCATCAACCAAAGTGCACTACACTGTATAAGCATCAAATATAGATATCTGACGCTTATAACAGCCTGTCAATCAATCGATCGACATATTTAATCAATCAGGATGAGTGAACTTCAAATTTCATCCCAACACCCGTGTGGGGTTTCAAACAATCAAACACAGATTTTATTTGTGCAGTTGGGCGATGTGTAAAATTTATCGTCCCAATCAATGTCCTTCAAATAGATGTACATAAACAAACCGTCCGGTTTGTAAATGAATATTTTATTTTATTCACTTCCACGTTAAAAATTATATTTTTAACGATAAAATATTCTATTTCAACACATGAATTTCTATTCATTTCATTTACACAATAAAAATGATATTTTTATTTTTCTAACATATTTTAGAAAATTTCGGCGGCATAACGGCACGATACTAGAAACGAGACGAGGCCTAGCCTTATCCCCGGTCTAGTGAAGGCCCACGCCATTCACACATCAATCAATCCATTCCATTTCACCAAACAATTCAATTCAAACCCAACAAACTAACCAACTACACAACCAAACAATTTTACAAACAAGCCATCCATGGTCTGTGGATGACAGGTGTCGGGTGCTACTAAGCACCGTCTACATCCTAGTATATATATATATAACTAGAAAAAGAGAATTTAGAGTGAGAAGTTCTCACCGAAAGCTATCCAATACCACGACTCTTCTTTGATATAAATCTTCTTCGTTCACGCCTTTTTGTTACCTTCGTTGTCCGCTTTCACTACCTATGTAAAAATCGAATTTTTTACTTCGCTATTCCATATATAAAAATAAGCATATTTTCACAACGCTACTATATAGATAAAAATTATATTTTTATCACCTTATTCTTCATATAAAAATTTCACCCTTTCAAAAATAAAGTTTTCGCCTTTATAAAAATATAGATTTCATCGTTATGAAAATCACCACTTTATTTCAACGTATATAAAATAAAAATCAGATTTTTATTTCGCTACATATACAAAGATTATATTTTTATATTCTCTATCCTATAAAGATTATATTTTTATATTCTCTATCCTATAAAGATTATATTTTTATATTCTCTATCCTATAAAGATTATATTTTTAATACTTTAAAAATATAAAAATCATATTTTTAATATTTCTATATAGTAAAGACTATATTTTTAATTCTTTAAAAATATAAAAACTATATTTTTATTACTTTAAAAATATAAAGATCGTATCTTTTACCAAATAAAAATCAAATCTTGCCTTTTTAAAAAAAAATCAAACTTTTCTATTTAAACATCTAAACTTTCACTATTTTAAAAATCTTTCTTTCGCATTTTAAAAATCTTTCTTTCCTGATTTAAATAAAATAAATAAACTAATTATTTTAAATAAATTACTAAATGAAATAAATGTAAAATTTACAGTCAAATCAGAAAAAAGGGGGGGTTTGCTGTTGAGGTCAGGGAAGTGGAGGGAGGAGGGAAGAAGAAGGCGGAGGATCGGAGGGGGGGCTGGAGGTGCGTCGGCGTCGGGTTCAGGCACTGGGGTTCTCGCGGTGGGAAGAGGGAGCGGGAGGAGAAGGAGAAGGGGAGGGGGGGTCTCGCGGCTGAGGCGCGGCGGCGGCGCCGCTGGGGGGGGGGGGGCGAGGTGGCGGCGGCTCTCCCCCCCGTCGCCCTCGTCTCTTTTTCTTTTTTTTCTTATTTTTTTTATTTTAATCTGATCGAATGAAACGGGGGAAGGGAAATTATAGGGGGGGTTTTAAATATATTTTTATTTATTTATTTTATTAGTTTATTTTCAAAGAAGTTGACTTTTACATACGACCTCTAAACGAGGCCTACCGCCTGTCGTCCATAGCGTTTTACCCCCATTCCGAACACAATGGGATATGTATCGTAAGCTGATTTGATCGTTTGAATCAGTTTCCGTTGAATTTACATTTAAATCACTATATTGAATTTTAAACGTACATTTCAAATTACCGGGGTCACATACTAACTCTATAAATTCCATAAAAATATTTTCTAGCTTCGTATTGACGATACGGTCCTAACAAAACTAGTTTCGTCGAATTCAGAGACCGTTAGAAAAATGGCCAATTTCCAGTCGATTAAAATCAACTGAAACTGGTCAAACGCGTTTTCTTTTGCCACGCTCACATATTGATTCGAAAAATTATGAAATTTGGAACCTAGCAATAATTTGACATCACGGACCCAACAAAAGTGGTTTCGTCGAAATCCGAGGTCGTTTGCAAAATGTCCATTTTTAAGGGCCTGAATTCCATAGCGACTATTCAGAATTTTCAACTGGACATATCTTTTGATTCTCGCTATGAAATTTTGATTTGTCGGATTCGTTAGAAAGATATTCACAATTAGATCCCATTATTTTTGGTTTCACTAAAATCCGGATTGTTTTGCACCCGGTACATTCAATTGAAGTTTGAAATCGAATTATCGAACTACCGCGCCATTTTCAATTCTATTTATAATTATATATAAATATTTATATTCTAACGACGACGTATATAAATATATACGTCGAATTCTATTCAAAATAAATTTCTCGTCGATATTATTTAAAATAATCTATTTTAAATATTCAAAATTCGCTAAAATTGCCAAAATAAAAATTTTAAACTGGCCCAGATTTTCGGGTTATTACAGTGGCGATATCGATGACCGAAATTAAATAAAAATGAATATTTAATTAATAATTATAATATAATAATTATATATTATAAGCCCGGAATGGTCAGAATAGTGAAATTCACGATATACTGTGATTTGGATAGTATCAGAGGATTGGTTGAGTTTATAATCGAAATATAAATAACGAATATATTCAATCGACGACAGTTGAATGTATAATTTATAATATATTTATAAACGAGCTCTAAATGGCGCTGCAGTTCGCTATTTGGCGATTTGAACTTCAACTGAATATACAGGGTTCGTTTTAAATCGGATTTCTGTGAAACAAGAAACGTGTGGAGCTGGTAGAGTATATCTTTCTAGTGGAGGAGAAAAATCGGGATTTCGTCGGTTAGATTTTGAGTTATGTCCAAATCAAATTCTCAGAAATGCAGCGCCCTGACCATAAGGATTTAGTTATATTTTTATATAAGGATTTAAATAGAAATCGAACATCAATATAACTCTGACGATGTAATATCGAGTTAGAAATAAATATAGGATTTATCCTGAGCTGTATGGTATTCCACTATGAGTATAGACGAGAATATTTATTTTTAAATATTTAATTTAATTATATTTAAATATATTTATATATTTAAATGAATTTTTAGGGGTTTAAAAATAGCCACTTTTGCAAACGAAGTCGAAATTCGACGAAACTAGTTTTGTTGGATCCGCAATGTCAAATAGTTGTTAGATTTCCAGTTTCGTGATTTTTAGAGTCACTGTGTGGTCGTACGGATTTTTAGAGTGAGAAACAGTCAGTATTTTGACAATTTAAAATATGCTGTGTGAGCATACGGAGTCGGAATTCGACGAAACCAGTTTCGTTGGGACCATAATGTCGAACTCTAGCTACATGTCCAGTTTGGTGATTTTTAGATATCGTGTGTGAGCACACGGATTTTTAGAAGATAAATAAGAACTACGGTAGCTATATAAATGAACAAAAAATATATATTCTTACACTATAAATACTCCTTAAAAACCCTAAACCCTAAATTCTGCCTCCACAAAGTCAACAGACCCAAATAAAATGGTGCCGCACCATTTCTATCTTCTCCAGTAAACATTTGTTCAAAGAAAAATCCAAACATACCAAAATAAAATGCTAAAAATCCTAATACTCATGGATTTGAAATAGTGAAGCGATTCTCTACATCGCAGCACTCATTTTGTGGTGTTCGATCTACTATCGGGAGTTCGACGAGTAGTAGTAAGTCCCTAGGGTTCTCGTTAGTTGATTTTTTGAAGCATCATTCGAAGTTTGATGAGTGGATTCGGGTTTGTGCTGGAGTGAGGTTTCGGTTGTGGGTCTTCTGGTGAAGTTCGGTGCCAACTTGCGTCGCAGAGTTCCTGTAGTCGAACGTGGGAGCGTGAGGTCGCAACGACCAGGGTGGTCTCGAGTTCGAATGGAAGGACACGGGGTGGTGCGGTTTTCAACAAGAAGTTGAACGGTAGTCACGGTTTTGGGTTTCGTTGAAAGATTGAGGAACGGTGGGAGGATGAAATGGGCGAAATGGTGTTTGAGGAGCTATCGGGTTCGATTACTGAAGTTGGGGGAGAAGATAAAGTGCGGGTCAGGGTAGTAGCGATGGGTATGGGCCTGTTGAGTGAAGGTAAAGCCCATTTAGGAAATAAAATCCAAGTTTTAATTTAATTAAAATGTTTACTAACTTCGTATTGTTATAACTTGATCATACGATATCGAAATTCAGCGAAACAAGATCTGATAGGATCGTATGGACGAGAGCTACACACTGGGACTGACTGGAAGTCCATCCGAGCTCGTTACAATTTATGGCGAAATAAATTGTCAGATTGAATCAAATAACGCAAACCGTTATTTAACGATTAACGCGCAACTGTGAGTAAAAACTCACTAACTCTCCTCAATTTATATTTTAATATAAATTGTATTTTTTTTCTGTATTTGACTGCTAGTTATGTACTGTTAATTTGGATTGTTAAGTTGTATTGTTAAATTGGACTGTTAAATAATTGATTGAAAACAGTATGGATATATATATATATATATATCTACATATATATATGTATATATATATATATATATATATATCGTTATTAAACGGTGATTTTGTTATCAGTGTATTTCATTAGAAATGCAAGTGATGTTATATACGTTGTTTAACATCGGTGGATGCAGGGAAACAGGTTGGAGGAATCCGACTGGATTCCTCAACAGTTATTTTATTGTTTTTCATATATTTTGATATATGATGTGAATTATAACCTGTTGTTGATTGTATATGTTTGGACGATATTGATCATTGACAGTTGATTGTTTGAAAACAATAGAAAACACTGAAAATGTAGAAAAGGGGATTTTCAATATTTATATTGAAAATGAATCTATTTATAAAATCGAAGGATTTTATAAAAGGATATTTATTTAGAAATAAATAAATAAAATAAAGGAATATTTATTTAGATTAAATAAACAGAATAAAGGATATTTAATTAGGGATTAAATAATTAGAGTTATAAAGGAAAATCTATTTAGGAAAATAAATAGATTATACAAAAGGAAATCTATTTATGAAATAAATAGAAGTTAAAATAAATAGAAATAAAAGAAAAATTAGTTAGTCGGATATAAATATTCGAATCAAGTTAGTTAAGTGGTCAAACCAAGCTAATCGAACCAAACTAGTCAAGATGGTCGAGTCGAACCAATCGAGTCAAGATGGTCGAGTCAAACCAACCGAGTCGAGCTGGTCGAGTCGAACCAATCGAGTCAAGCTGGTCAAGTTAGTCGAACCTGGTCAGTCGAGTCGAGTAAATCAAACTTAGTTAATCGAAAGGAGTTTATCGATTTAGTAAATCGATAGGAGTTAATTGATTTAGTCAATCGAGATGAGTTAATCGGTTTTAATGAATCGAGAGGAGTTTGTCGAATATGGTGTTCGAACCAAATGGTCAAACCAAGTAGTCAAGCCCAGTGGTCAAACCAAATGGGTCAGGTTAGCCAAACATGGTCAGTCAAACCAAATGGGTCAGGTTAGCCAAACCTGGTCAGTCAAACCAAATGGGTCAGGTTAGCCAAACATGGTCAGTCAAACCAAATGGGTCAGGTTAGCCAAACCTGGTCAGTCAAACCAAATGGGTCAGGTTAGCCAAACCTGGTCAGTAAAACCAAATGGGTCAGGTTAGTCAAACCTGGTCGGTCGAACCAAGTTAGTCGAGTTAGCCGAATAGGGTTAGTCAAATAGAATTAATCGATTAGGGTTAAACCATAGAACTAATCGATTAGAGTTAAACCAATAGAGTTAGTCGAGCCTAGTTAATCGAATCGAATTGGTCGAACCAAGTAAGTCGAGTTAGTCGAGTCAAGTTAAGTTAGTCGAGTTAAAGTTATCGACGTTAGTTTCATCGAAAGAAGTTATCGATGTTAGTTTCATCGAAAGGAGTTATCGATGTTAGTTTCATCGAAAGAAGTTATCGATGTTAGTTTCATCGAAAGGAGTTATCGATGTTAGTTTCATCGAAAGAAGTTATCGATGTTAGTTTCATCGAAAGGAGTTATCGATGTTAGTTTCATCGAAAGAAGTTATCGATGTTAGTTTCATCGAAAGGAGTTATCGATGTTAGTTTCATCGAAGGGAGTTATCGATTATAGTATAATCGAAGTGAGATTTTCAAATATGAGATATTTGAAAAGGAAGAGTTATCGAATATTAGTTATTTGAAGAGAGATTATCGAATATCGTTTATTCGAAAGAAGTTAATCGAATATAGCTTATTCGAAGAAGAATTAATCAAATAGAGATTTCTCGAAGAGAGTTAATCGGCAAATTCGATTATATCGAATTCGGGAAAGTACTTATACTTTCCAGTGTTTAAATAAAGTTTTATTTATTTATAAATAAATAAGTGTTAGGTTAATTATTCACTAATAAGAATAGAAGTTATAATTAAAGTTAGATAATTCGAAAGTAGGGATTATAACGTTATCGTTATAACCAATGTTTTAAATATAGAAGTGGACTAGTAAAATTGAATCCGAGAAAGGCGTAAAGAAGTTGCTAAAGATTTAAAAGATAAACTTTGACCATTTCGAAGTTATAACGTTGTTCAGTTAAGTTCTGAGAGGTAATTATACCCCAACTTGAGTGACTTCCTTCTTAACTAAGAAATGGTAAGGTTTGATCGTAAAGGAGTTTTGGAAATGTTTTCCAAACGAGAATCAGAAATGTTTTCTGATAAAAGAAAAATAAGAATTTAGAATATAGGGAAACAGGAGATAAGTAAATAAATGAACTAAAGAGATTAATGTTAAATGATGTTTATTCGACATAATTTCCATTTGGGAATAATATCGTTGTTTGCACACTTGTTTTCTTTGATGGTTAAATCACAGACTATCGAAGTTTTGAACATTTTAACGTTGTTAATATGGAGAGACCGGTTGGATTATTATCCAAAGAACCACTCTGTATTGGCATAAGCGTCGCGAATCATATTTGCCAAAGATAATTGAAGACGGAGTAAAATGCAAGGGCTATCCTGTTTACAGAATAGTGCCTTCGGTTTGTCCAGTCCCAGGACAACTTGTATGGACGAAAGTCTGACAGAGTATATCAAATGGATCGCGTAAGTTGATCTGTTCAAACGTATTCACGTTTGGTGGCGGACGAATTCATTTCTCTTATCTGTATACCCGTGTTATTTTTGAATAAGTCAATTTGTGATTTGGCGGGTATGACGATGTGACATTTCTAAGTGAATGAAGATGGATGTCTGACATAGTATTTCCAGACGGTCATGTACATTGATTTCTTCAACTGTACCAAGAGTGGAAGCGGAGAGGGAAACTTCTTTTAGCTGACACGTAATGTATGGTTGTAGACGTCAATTAGTGATTTTCGATGGATCTGACAATGTGGCATTCGAAGTGAATCTATTGTGATGATAAAGCGTAGCTTCTAGCCTCACATCCGGTAAATGACAGAAATCGGGCAGGCAGCATGGCTAAGTCGGTCGCACCGAAGTAGGGTGTATAATCACCTATCTAGTGAATATTCATTTGTTTCTTAAATCTATCAATGCTGTCCCATATATATATACGGGAACGGTTGCTAATCCCAACCGTTGGTGATGTACATTCGATACACTCAAGCGAAATGAGTGGTCGGTCATGTGTGGCTGAGTTGCAAGATGTTCTTGTTGAACTCCAGTGTATCGTTCCTAGAGTACACTGATCGGAAGGTGGTTCCATACCTTGTCATAGTTGGGAATCCAATCATCCAATACGAGCTTGCGATTTTGATTGTATACTATATATGTAGTAACGTGAGATGCAAGCGTTTCTGCTAGATTGATATTTATTTGTACTTAGACATTATTATAATATCAGAATGATATTGCTTTGAAAAGTTATTTGGATTCTCATAAGGGAAAAACCCGTTCCGTATTCACGGCGTGGTCTTATGAGATATCATATACCTGTTTAAATGATTTGAGTTTATTCACACCAGTTCCATGACTGACCCGGAGTTTATTTTGTTGTTTTTCCCTAAACTCTTGGGTGCCTAAATTTGTACGGGCAGTCAAGTAGTCAGGATTTTACAGATACACTTGGAGAGCTTGGAGCAGGAGGCTTCAGGATTCTATAGCTATTATTATTTCCGCTGTTGTTGTAAGTGTTGTACTCTGATAAGTGTTATTGTATACATATACTGATGTTATTTCAAAGATATGTTATGTTATATTTTATTCGTTCCGCTGTGAGATTCGTGTTTACTCTGATGATGATGTTCTTCTTCTTCTATTCTATAAGTTCTATCTTATCTATTCTCACCTTCTAATTTCTTTCATTAATTACCGGGATTTTTCGATGTTTTGGTTATCGACGTCGAGCTTACGTCGATAACCAAAGTCGCTCAGAATCCGGGTCACTACAGTTGGTATCAGAGCGAGGTTTAGTTAATACCTTGGCTCTGTGGCATTATTCAGTAGAGATGGGATTAGTAATATCCTAGACTGAGTTTGAGTGTATATATACGAGTGAACGTATTTGTTAGTTAATATAAAATGATTTTATATTGTGGAGTTTTATTGGTTGAGTTGCTTGTGAATTCTGGTCGATCGGTTTGATCCACTGTATCGATGGGGGTTACTAAACACTCGAATACGATAAACCGTCATGGTATGTTTTGAAAGAAGGTAAATGGAATAATTATACCCGAATATATTTGATATAGTATATTGGTTGTGTTGGTTGTTATTATAATCGAGTAAGATTATAAAAAGGTAAAATGATTATAAATGACTAATCAGAATTCATATAAGTAAAGTATATGAAATAAAATGAAGAAAAATCTGAATTTAAATCAGATTGGAATTAAAATAAGGAAATTTTAAGTTCCTGGGAGATTTTGAAAACATTTTTCAAACTGAAAATGTGATATAGTATTGAACTCACTTCGATAGCTGGAAAATAGATTCTGATGATGAATCGCGACATCATCAGTGTTCATTTTCGAGTTCTAAGTGACGGACTACTACCAAAGGTTTTGTTTTTGAATTGTTTTAAGAAAAACAAGTGTTTAGAAATTCAAAGGTTTTAAATTGGTATTATGATTTCAAATTGATTTGAAATAAACCCAGGAATTTAAATTCTGGAATATAAATTTAACCTATGAAGTTAAAGAGATTGAGATGGTAAAAATTGAGAAAAAATAAATTGAAATTAACTTGAACTGAGTTAAATAAAATTGAATGGGTTAGAGATAATCTAGAATGGAACCAATTTGATAAGTCAATAATTTGGAATTTGATATTGGGGTTAGAATGAAATTCGATTTGGTTTTGAGGATATGAACTGATTGGAATTTGATGGAAATAACACTGGTATATGCTGAGTTGATAGCATATGGAAGTGATAGAGTTGATATTCCCGACAAAAAGGTACCAGTTTATATTATATATGGATATGAGATTTATGAGCCGAATTGGCAAGCCGCTTGGCTGTTTGATTTTCTTTTGTGTTAAAGAAGGCCCAGAGAGGCGAGTTGGAGTTTGAGATATTGACCAGTACAAAGGAGGTGCTGGCAAAATTTTCGAAAAGTTAAGGTGTTAGAAAATTTTCAGAATTTTTGAAAATTCGGTTAGTCAGAATAAATTAATATTTTAGTCGATATTAATTGGTTCAGTTGAAACCGGAGATAAGAGGTAAACAGATAAATTTTTACCCAGTAGATAGGGTCGTCCCCTAGCTTAGCAATTTCGAGGACGAAATTTTATTAAGGGGGGAAGATTGTAGTGACCCGCATTTTTAGCTGTTGAATAATTAATTAATTTAATTATTAATTATCGATGTGGCGATATCGATGACCGAAATTAAATAAAAATGAATATTTAATTAATAATTATAATATAATAATTATATATTATAAGCCCGGAATGGTCAGAATAGTGAAATTCACGATATACTGTGATTTGGATAGTATCAGAGGATTGGTTGAGTTTATAATCGAAATATAAATAACGAATATATTCAATCGATGACAGTTGAACGTATAATTTATAATATATTTATAAACGAGCTTGAAATGGCGCTGTAGTTCGCTATTTGGCGATTTGAACTTCAACTGAATATACAGGGTTCGTTTTAAATCGGATTTCTGTGAAACAAGAAACGTGTGGAGCTGGTAGAGTATATCTTTCTAGTGGAGGAGAAAAATCGGGATTTCGTCGGTTAGATTTTGAGTTATGTCCAAATCAAATTCTCAGAATTGCAGCGCCCTGACCATAAGGATTTAGTTATATTTTTATATAAGGATTTAAATAGAAATCGAACATCAATATAACTCTGACGATGTAATATCGAGTTAGAAATAAATATAGGATTTATCCTGAGCTGTATGGTATTCCACTATGAGTATGGACGAGAATATTTATTTTTAAATATTTAATTTAATTATATTTAAATATATTTATATATTTAAATGGATTTTTAGGGGTTTAAAAATAGCCACTTTTGCAAACGAAGTCGAAATTCGACTAAACTAGTTTTGTTGGATCCGCAATGTCAAATAGTTGTTAGATTTCCAGTTTCGTGATTTTTAGAGTCACTGTGTGGTCGTACGGATTTTTAGAGTGAGAAACAGTCAGTATTTTGATAATTTAAAATACGCTGTGTGAGCATACGGAGTCGGAATTCGACAAAACCAGTTTCGTTGGGACCATAATGTCGAACTCTAGCTACATGTCCAGTTTGGTGATTTTTAGATATCGTGTGTGAGCACACGGATTTTTAGAAGATAAATAAGAACTACGGTAGCTATATAAATGAACAAAAAATATATATTCTTACACTATAAATACTCCTTAAAAACCCTAAACCCTAAATTCTGCCTCCACAAAGTCAACAGACCCAAATAAAATGGTGCCGCACCATTTCTATCTTCTCCAGTAAACATTTGTTCAAAGAAAAATCCAAACATACCAAAATAAAATGCTAAAAATCCTAATACTCATGGATTTGAAATAGTGAAGCGATTCTCTACATTGCAGCACTCATTTTGTGGTGTTCGATCTACTATCGGGAGTTCGACGAGTAGTAGTAAGTCCCTAAGGTTCCTGTTAGTTGATTTTTTGAAGCATCGTTCGAAGTTTGATGAGTGGATTCGGGTTTGTGCTGGAGTGAGGTTTCGGTTGTGGGTCTTCTGGTGAAGTTCGGTGCCAACTTACGTCGCAGAGTTCCTGTAGTCGAACGTGGGAGCGTGAGGTCGCAACGACCAGGGTGGTCTCGAGTTCGAATGGAAGGACACGGGGTGGTGCAGTTTTCGACAAGAAGTTGAACGGTAGTCACGGTTTTGGGTTTCGTTGAAAGATTGAGGAACGGTGGGAGGATGAAATGGGCGAAATGGTGTTTGAGGAGCTATCGGGTTCGATTACTGAAGTTGGGGGAGAAGATAAAGTGCGGGTCAGGGTAGTAGCGATGGGTATGGGCCTGTTGAGTGAAGGTAAAGCCCATTTAGGAAATAAAATCCAAGTTTTAATTTAATTAAAATGTTTACTAACTTCGTATTGTTATAACTTGATCATACGATATCGAAATTCAGCGAAACAAGATCTGATAGGATCGTATGGACGAGAGCTACACACTGGGACTGACTGGAAGTCCATCCGAGCTCGTTACAATTTATGGCGAAATAAATTGTCAGATTGAATCAAATAACGCAAACCGTTATTTAACGATTAACGCGCAACTGTGAGTAAAAACTCACTAACTCTCCTCAATTTATATTTTAATATAAATTGTATTTTTTTTCTGTATTTGACTGCTAGTTATGTACTGTTAATTTGGATTGTTAAGTTGTATTGTTAAATTGGACTGTAGATTGGACTGTTAAATAATTGATTGAAAACAGTATGGATATATATATATATATATCTACATATATATATCGTTATTAAACGGTGATTTTGTTATCAGTGTATTTCATTAGAAATGCAAGTGATGTTATATACGTTGTTTAACATCGGTGGATGCAGGGAAACAGGTTGGAGGAATCCGACTGGATTCTTCAACAGTTATTTTATTGTTTTTCATATATTTTGATATATGATGTGAATTATAACCTGTTGTTGATTGTATATGTTTGGACGATATTGATCATTGACAGTTGATTGTTTAAAAACAATAGAAAACACTGAAAATGTAGAAAAGGGGATTTTCAATATTTATATTGAAAATGAATCTATTTATAAAATCGAAGGATTTTATAAAAGGATATTTATTTAGAAATAAATAAATAAAATAAAGGAATATTTATTTAGATTAAATAAATAGAATAAAGGATATTTAATTAGGGATTAAATAATTAGAGTTATAAAGGAAAATCTATTTAGGAAAATAAATAGATTATACAAAAGGAAATCTATTTAGGAAATAAATAGAAGTTAAAATAAATAGAAATAAAAGAAAAATTAGTTAGTCGGATATAAATATTCGAATCAAGTTAGTTAAGTGGTCAAACCAAGCTAGTCGAACCAAACTAGTCAAGATGGTCGAGTCGAACCAATCGAGTCAAGATGGTCGAGTCAAACCAACCGAGTCGAGCTGGTCGAGTCGAACCAATCGAGTCAAGCTGGTCAAGTTAGTCGAACCTGGTCAGTCGAGTCGAGTAAATCAAACTTAGTTAATCGAAAGGAGTTTATCGATTTAGTAAATCGATAGGAGTTAATTGATTTAGTCAATCGAGATGAGTTAATCGGTTTTAATGAATCGAGAGGAGTTAGTCGAATATGGTATTCGAACCAAATGGTCAAACCAAGTAGTCAAGCCCAGTGGTCAAACCAAATGGGTCAGGTTAGCCAAACATGGTCAGTCAAACCAAATGGGTCAGGTTAGCCAAACCTGGTCAGTCAAACCAAATGGGTCAGGTTAGCCAAACATGGTCAGTCAAACCAAATGGGTCAGGTTAGCCAAACCTGGTCAGTCAAACCAAATGGGTCAGCTTAGCCAAACCTGGTCAGTAAAACCAAATGGGTCAGGTTAGTCAAACCTGGTCGGTCGAACCAAGTTAGTCGAGTTAGCCGAATAGGGTTAGTCAAATAGAATTAATCGATTAGGGTTAAACCATAGAACTAATCGATTAGAGTTAAACCAACAGAGTTAGTCGAGCCTAGTTAATCGAATCGAATTGGTCGAACCAAGTAAGTCGAGTTAGTCGAGTCAAGTTAAGTTAGTCGAGTTAAAGTTATCGATGTTAGTTTCATCGAAAGAAGTTATCGATGTTAGTTTCATCGAAAGGAGTTATCGATGTTAGTTTCATCGAAAGAAGTTATCGATGTTAGTTTCATCGAAAGGAGTTATCGATGTTAGTTTCATCGAAAGAAGTTATCGATGTTAGTTTCATCGAAAGGAGTTATCGATGTTAGTTTCATCGAAAGAAGTTATCGATGTTAGTTTCATCGAAAGGAGTTATCGATGTTAGTTTCATCGAAAGGAGTTATCGATGTTAGTTTCATCGAAGGGAGTTATCGATTATAGTTTAATCGAAGTGAGATTTTCAAATATGAGATATTTGAAAAGGAAGAGTTATCGAATATTAGTTATTTGAAGAGAGATTATCGAATATCGTTTATTCGAAAGAAGTTAATCGAATATAGCTTATTCGAAGAAGAATTAATCAAATAGAGATTTCTCGAAGAGAGTTAATCGGCAAATTCGATTATATCGAATTCGGGAAAGTACTTATACTTTCCAGTGTTTAAATAAAGTTTTATTTATTTATAAATAAATAAGTGTTAGGTTAATTATTCACTAATAGGAATAGAAGTTATAATTAAAGTTAGATAATTCGAAAGTAGGGATTATAACGTTATCGTTATAACCAATGTTTTAAATATAGAAGTGGACTAGTAAAATTGAATCCGAGAAAGGCGTAAAGAAGTTGTTAAAGATTTAAAAGATAAACTTTGACCATTTCGAAGTTATAACGTTGTTCAGTTAAGGTCTGAGAGGTAATTATACCCCAACTTGAGTGACTTCCTTCTTAACTAAGAAATGGTAAGGTTTGATCGTAAAGGAGTTTTGGAAATGTTTTCCAAACGAGAATCAGAAATGTTTTCTGATAAAAGAAAAATAAGAATTTAGAATATAGGGAAATAGGAGATAAGTAAATAAATGAACTAAAGAGATTAATGTTAAATGATGTTTATTCGATATAATTTCCATCTGGGAATAATATCGTTGTTTGCACACTTGTTTTCTTTGATGGTTAAATCACAGACTATCGAAGTTTTGACCATTTTAACGTTGTTAATATGGAGAGACCGGTTGGATTATTATCCAAAGAACCACTCTGTATTGGCATAAGCGTCGCGAATCATATATGCCAAAGATAATTGAAGACGGAGTAAAATGCAAGGGCTATCCTGTTTACAGAATAGTGCCTTCGGTTTGTCCAGTCCCAGGACAACTTGTATGGACGAAAGTCTGACAGAGTATATCAAATGGATCGCATAAGTTGATCTGTTCAAACGTATTCACGTTTGGTGGCGGTGGAATTCGTTTCTCTTAGCTGTATACCCGTGTTATTTTTGAATAAGTCAATTTGTGATTTGGCGGGTATGACGATGTGACATTTCTAAGTGAATGAAGATGGATGTCTGACATAGTATTTCTAGACGATCATGTACATTGATTTCTTCAACTGTACCAAGAGTGGAAGCGGAGAAGGAAACTTCTTTTAGCTGACACGTAATGTATGGTTGTAGACGTCAATTAGTGATTTTTGATGGATCTGACAATGTGGCATTCGAAGTGAATCTATTGTGATGATAAAGCGTAGCTTCTAGCCTCACATCCGGTAAATGACAGAAATCGGGCAGGCAACATGGCTAAGTCGGTCGCACCGAAGTAGGTTGTATAATCACCTATCTAGTGAATATTCATTTGTTTCTTAAATCTATCAATGCTGTCCCATATATATACGGGAACGGTTGTTGATCCCAACCGTTGGTGATGTACATTCGATACACTCAAGCGAAATGAGTGGTCGGTCATGTGTGGCTGAGTTGCAAGATGTTCTTGTTGAACTCCAGTGTATCGTTCCTAGAGTACACTGATCGGAAGGTGCTTCCATACCTAGTCATAGTTGGGAATCCAATCATCCAATACGAGCTTGCAATTTTGATTGTATACTATATATGTAGTAACGTGAGATGCAAGCGTTTCTGCTAGATTGATATTTATTTGTACTTAGACATTATTATAATATCAGAATGATATTGCTTTGAAAAGTTATTTGGATTCTCATAAGGGAAAAACCCGTTCCGTATTCACGGCGTGGTCTTATGAGATATCATATACCTGTTTAAATGATTTGAGTTTATTCACACCAGTCCCATGACTGACCCGGAGTTTATTTTGTTGTTTTTCCCTAAACTCTTGGGTGCCTAAATTTGTACGGGAAGTCAAGTAGTCAGGATTTTACAGATACACTTGGAGAGCTTGGAGCAGGAGGCTTCAGGATTCTATAGCTATTATTATTTCCGCTGTTGTTGTAAGTGTTGTACTCTGATAAGTGTTATTGTATACATATACTGATGTTATTTCAAAGATATGTTATGTTATATTTTATTCGTTCCGCTGTGAGATTCGTGTTTACTCTGATGATGATGTTCTTCTTCTTCTTCTATTCTATAAGTTCTATCTTATCTATTCTCACCTTCTAATTTCTTTCATTAATTACCGGGATTTTTCGATGTTTTGGTTATCGACGTCGAGCTTACGTCGATAACCAAAGTCGCTCAAAATCCGGGTCACTACACGAACTTCCCCGGAGAGGAAAGCCCGGATTGAGTCGACAACAAGCCATATCAAGACGCGGATGGAAGAACATTTCTTTGTATATTACAACAATTCATCAGAATACAAGAATATACAGAGTATAAACAAATAATATACATTCGATAAATATCAGAGATTACAATACATTACATAGCAGTGGAAAATAATACAAAATACAACCGAAGGAGATATACGAATACAAAGCTTTCCGGATATCGTTCCAGCTGTAAACCAGGATCCTGTGAATATAAATCTGTAAAACCAAAACTGCTAGCTGCCCATGTCAAAATAAGGGCACCCAGAGTTTAGGTTAAAATAATAAACTCCAGGTCAGTCATGGGACTGGTGTGAGAACTAAAACAGTTACTAATCTTTATTTTAAAGTTAGGTAAATCAAGGGACCACGCCGCTAACGCGGAACGGGTTTCCTCCCAAGAACACTAGAGCATATAACAATAGCGAAATGCTAAATAAAGAAAAATGAAGCCATTATAAGACTCAGTTCCCATCACACAATGCAACGCAAACCAGAGGATAGAGTTTTACCTTATAATGGCCAAAATATGTTTGATACGAATAAAACAAAAGCATTTGATATTATTACTAGTGTTTATAAGTTTCAAAAACAATTTCAATCATAACTATCAATCATAGACGGCATGTGTACCGTATATCATGTCGCCATATATATATATATATATATATATATATATATATATATATATATATATATACATTCAAAACCGCACAGTCACGTATTTGGAAATTGGATTTCTGTCATGAACCAAGGCAAAAGATAGTCCTTACCGAATTCGAGACTGTCTAGCCCGAGTCTCAGGCACAGCCGCAACCGTACCTTTGATCGTCAGGGCTGGTCCACACGGAGTGGATTATAATGCCTGAACAATGTGTTTCTCCGCTCTTTAGGGCGTAAATGAGCCAACGAATGACTCTATCGGTCCCGGATCGACCGATATAATTGAGGCGCCTCGCAACAGTAACAACCACATAAGTCAAACTCGTCAGGGCGTGTAAAACCACTGACGCCACTTCTAGCTAGAAAGAAAACGCACGCCCCCTGAGGTCCTCTCCCGTTTCTGGTTCATACCGGGGTGTGGGGCTCGCGAATTAACGTTATACACAAAGCTACGCCACACAGGCGGTGCTTTGATCATCACCACAAGACTTTGCTTTTCAACAGAAGCCTTGATCACTACGTCTTAGCATGCCATACAGGCAATTCACACCATACGACTGATGGCTATCAATCACACAGAATAAATTCCAATGTCAGACACACCGTCCATTTGCAAGTCCGTTCTGGGTCTGAACGAAAATGGAGGCACTATATACCTCGCAAACCCATCGATCTCCATGTACGTCTGGACGATAGACCACTCATTATCTATATTTCGGGATGCCTCCCAATCAGGACATCAGTATCCATCCAAACGAGTCAAGATCTCCGGTCTTCGACCACCATCTTCATCTTCGATTTCTTATCGTCGATTTAGTTATTCAGAATAGGATAAAACCAGTCTTTCTGAGCAACTCGCGTATATAATAAACAAGTGCTACACAAACACCCATACGCCATAATCTAGTTCATTAGTCACTAACCGTAAATCAGTAAGAGAACGATTTCCCAAATATTAACCCCGAAGGCTGAAACCAACATCAGATCAAAACCCAGGAAACCATTCGACTTGGCCAACCTTCAGTTAGTATCTAAATTTCACATTCTTAGGGAAAGATTCCCATTAGCTTTATCAAAGATAATTTCTTTTAAATTTATTCTTTAATCATCCTTTGAAAATCAATTCAAACCAAATTTTGGTTTATCCAAACTAGTTGGGATTAACGAACCTTACCGAAGTAATCATTTGTTTTAATTTCCCAATCCCAACCTATTCATCCCATGAAGTAAAACTAGTAATACTTCATATCTAACACCACGGTGTTATCGGTAAATTCAATTACCATTTCACGTTCAAATCTAATTAAAGATTTAACTATCGCCTAGAGCAAAACTGGTGATACTCCATTCTCGTTCTTTTCAATCTAATTAAAGATTCATTAAAACTCCACTTAGTTTTAATCTTTAACTGGGTTAAAGAATCAGTGTCATTTAAAACACGGTTCACGATAAACCCCAAAACCATATCACATTTCAATCAGTCCCTAACCGTAAAATAGTACGTGAGCAATTCCCTAAGTATTAACCCCGAAGGCCGAAACCAACATCAGATAAATACCCCGGAAACCATTCAACTTAACTAACCTCCAGTTAGTTTATGATTTTCTTAACTCCTTTGGGTCTAAGAACAATATTATTGAAGATACCGTTCATGACAACTCAAAATCACATTTCATTAATTATCGGGTTAAAGAATAAGTGTTATTTAAAACACTGTTCACGATAAACCCAAAAAAAATCAATTCCAATTCAATTCAAATTAAATATTATTTAATTGGTACACTTCATTAAATCTAAATAAAAAGATTTAATCTTTTTCTCAACTGGGCTTAAGAACAGTGTTAATGAAGACACCATTCATGACAAACCCAAATCAGATTTGATATTAAATACAAGGCTCTGAATAGAAACTATATCGGCTTATATTCCATATCAAATTCTACGACCAACTAATATCGTATTGGAAATAACGATATATATATCTTTCAAATTTCCATAACAATATCTGTATAATCACGAAATCCAACATCGAAATAATCCAAAGACAATTTCGATTCAAATCCATTCCAATTCAATTATTGGAAATTTGGTTACTTTTAAAACCCTTTTCAAATTCAATTTATTTATTTAAAAATAAATAGAATTATAATTCTAGTTCGAAACTAGTTCATTTCGATAAAAATCTATTTTTATCTTTTCAAATATGGAGTTTTTCATCCCAAATCTTCACAAATCATTTCCTACGATTTTACACAAATTATTACTATTTTTAATAATTTTATCAAGGCCCGCACAGTCGATTTCCATCAACGGCCATCGAACTGCACTTACAGTGACCTTTTCCAAATTTGATTTGGACATAATTCCAAATCCAACCGTTAGATTTCAAATTTATAATATTCGTTAGAAAGCCCTTTTCGATACGAACCCAACGGTTCCGGTTTCAGGAGAATCCGACAGTCGGATCTCGCGAAATATCCGTTCGAAGTCAATGGTCGAAATTCGCGAACTGCCGCGGCGCGGCGCGTTCTATTCAGGCCATTATATTATATATACTTCGTCGATTTCCTTTTAAAATGTATTTTATAAATCGTATTAAATTCGTTTTCAAAACGATTTCAACTTCTTTTTCAAACTCAAATCAAAATTGAATTTTCCCTTACAAATTCGTTTTAAATTCATTTCAAATTGATTTCCATTCAAATCAATTTTGAATTCAATTTCAGTTCGTTTTCAATTCAATTTAAATTTGAATTCATTTCTATTCAATTTCAATTCTATTCAATTTCAATTCGAATTCATTTCTATTCAATTTCAATTCTATTCAATTTCAATTCTATTTCAATTCTATTCAATTTCAATTCTATTCATTTCAATTCGAATTCATTTCTATTCAAATTCATTTCTATTCAATTTCAATTCGAATTCATTTCTATTCAATTTCAATTCGAATTCATTTTTATTCAAAATATCAGATTTTGAAATCACTTTCGGTGTTCATTATAAAATGAATAAAATCGATATAAATATCGTTCACGTCAAAATGGCGTAAATCTAATCAACACGGCTTCATATATTTCTATTTTCAAATATTCTATTTCAAATATTTCTTTTTCAAATATTTCTATCCAAGTATTTCTTTTTCAAAACTGGAATGAGACCCAATCAATTACTATATAATGTTAATTATATGGATTTTCTACATCACATGTATACAATAACAACGATGAATAATCAACCATCATCCAAAGTGCATTCTACACTGTATAAGCATCAAATATAAATATTCAACGCTTGTAACAGTCTGTCAATCAATCGATCGACATACAACTAAACAATCGGGATTAGTGTACGTCAAATATCATCCCAATACCCGTGTGGGGTTTCAAACAATCAAACACAGATTTTATTTGTGCAGTTGGGCGATGTTTAAAATTTATCGTCCCAATCAATATCAGTCAAATGTGTGTATATAAACAAATCGTCCGATTTGTTTATTTTTATTTCATTTCATATACAAGTTAAAATTCTATTTTTAACTATATAAATATTTTATTTCATTTCACATCACAACACACAATCAACTACACATCAAAATCTTACAAACAAGCATACAAGCCGTCCATGGTCTGTGGACGACGGGTGTCAGGTGCTACTAAACACCGTCTGCATCCTAGTATATATTTTAACTAGAAAAATTAAAAGTGAGAAGTTCTCACCGAGCTAAACCAAAAGCATCGACTCTTCTTATGTAGAAATCTTCGCCGTTCTCGCCTCTTGTCACTTTCTTTGCCCGTATTCTCTATATATGTAAAAATCACATTTTTACTTCGCTATTCACTATATAAAAATCGAATTTTGACTTTGCTATTCAATATATAAAAATCAAATTTTTACTTTGCTATTCAATATATAAAAATCGAATTTTTACTCTGCTATTCAATATATAAAAATCAAATTTTTATCTTCTCTTTGTTATAAAAATTATATTTTTATATTGCTCTTCTCCTAATAAAGATTATATTTTTATAACTCTACATGAATAAAAATCATATTTTTACTATCATACCTATATAAAAATTATATTTTTAATATGCCACTAGTATAAAATTTATATTTTTAACCTCTCTATATTATAAAAATTATATTTTTAATTTGCTACATATATAAAAGTCACACGTGCTTCTAGAGATAAAAATCTCATCTTTATAACGCTCATATGTAAATAAAAATGGAATCTTTACATTTGCTACTTCATAATAAAAATTTAATCTTTACATTTATAAAAATGAAACCTTTAACTTTGCTATATTATACAAAAACCAAACCTTTTCTATTGTATAAAAATATAGTCTTTTGTAATGAAAATCAAATCTTTTTGTTGTTAAAAATCAGATCTTTATAATGTTAACTACAAATCAAAACTGATTAAAAATAATATTGCTTTTTATTTATAAAAACTGATTTTATACTACGTATTTGAATTTAATTAAACTAGAAAACCTCACTTTTTGAAAGAGGAATACAACTGTTGATGAAGGAGGGTCATCAGTCGGAGGAGCGAGGGCCGGAGCATGGCTGTGGCGGTGGCTGTGCTAGGGTTTCCGGCGGTTTTGGGGGGGGGGGGGGGGGGCTTGCGTGGGGGTGTTCGCCAGTTCTAGGAGGAAGACGAGGTGGAGAAAAGGATCAGAGGGGGGGCGGAGGAGGTGCAAGGGCGTGGATCGGTGGTGCGACGTCGATCTTGAGGGGGCTAAGGAACGGGTTCGTTTGGGGGATCGATCGTTTGGAAGGAGACATGAGGGAGAGAGGGACGCGATGGGAAGGCAGCGCGACCTGGTGCGAGGCGGAGGGGCCAAGCGCGGCGGCGGATGAACGGTGGAAGTGGGAGTTTTTTTTCTTTTGTTTTAAATGTGAACGAATGGGGAAGGGAGAAGATGGGGGGTTTATAGGAAAATATATATTTTTTTTATTTAATTTTGAGTCCATAAAGTTCAATTTTCGTTCGAACCCCAAATTGGGCCCAACGACTGTCGCCCCTAGCTAATTACCCCCATTCCGAACACAATGGGATATGTTTCGCAAGCCAATTCGATCGTTACGATTTGTTTTCGTTAAAATCAACATATAACTCTATATATTGATTTTGAACGCACATTTCAATTTACTGGGGCCACATACTAGCTAGAAAAATTCCAAAAAAATATTTTCTAGCTTCATATTGACGATACGGTCCTAACAAAACTAGTTTCGTCAAATTCCGAGACCGTTTGAAAAATGGCCATTTTCCAGTCGATTAAAATCAACTAAAACTGGTCAAACGCGTTTTCCTTTGCCACGCCCACATATTGATTCAAAAAATTACGAAAATTGGAATCTAGCAATAACTTGACATCCCGGATCCAACAAAAGTGGTTTCGTCGAAATCTGAGGTCATTTGCAAAATGTCTATTTTTAAAGGCCAGAATTCCATAGCGACTATTCTGAATTTTCATTTGGACATAACTTTTTATCCCCGCTATGAAATTTCAATTTTTCTGATTCGTTGGAAAGATATTCTCATTTATATTCAAATATTTTTGGTTTCACTAAAATCCGGTTTATTTTGCACCTAGTACATTCATTTGAACTTTGAAATCAAATTATCGAACTACCGCGCCATTTTCAATTCCTTTTAAAATTATAAATAAATTTTTATATTCTAACGACGATCGATATAATATATACGTTCGAATTCTATTCAAAATAAATTTCTCGTCGTTACTATTTAAAATAATTCATTTTACATAATCAAAATTCAATAAAATTGCCAAAATAAAATTTTTAAATTGGCTCGGATTTCCGGGTTATTACACTTCGTATGACATTATATTTCCTATTAACTCTTCTGGTTTCACGGTTGAGAGATCGTTACTTCTTAACTGCTATGACCTTTCTTTCCCAATCTTACGTTAACGAGTTTAGGATTTTTGGCACTGCAATTTTCTCCTAATCCTATTTATAAGTGATAAATATCTTGAAATATAGACTACTTGTCATTAATGGATTCATTTTCACTCATTCTAAAATTATGAAATTGGCCTTTAAGCATGTATATCTTGCTTTTTTAACCTAGTTGATTCCTTCATGAGTTACACTGAGTGTTCGCCATATTTCACATGCAGTATTCCACATGCTAATACGGTTAAACTCATTTTTATCCAAGGAACAATGCAACATATTCATAGCTTTAGCATTTGCAGTGGCAACTAGTATTTCTGAATTTGACCATTCATAATAATTAGTGTTAGGGGTGTATATTCTTTTTTCAGTAGTACTCCATGAGTCAAATCTATTGGCATGCATATAGACTCTCGTTTGTGTTGCCCAATAGTTATAAATCATGCCACTAAATAATGGAGGTCGTTTAGTGGATTGACCTTCCACAAAAGTAGAATTAGTGCTGATGTTAGTTATTTTCCATATTATCAGATATAAATAACTGTTTTACGGTTATAAGATGTCTTGCTCTGATTCCTATTGAAAACACTAGTAGGATCGAGTAATATGGAAATATGTTTGTTATAAAGAATGCGAAAATTTTAATAGATGATATACTTTGATATTTGCAAGCAAATATTTAATGAGATAAATATTTATAAATGATATCAAGATAAGTAGTATAAAAGCTGTAAATAAAAGTAAAGAACATCAGAAATTTTTGTATTGCTATGGAGCACGTCTTACGTCTGGTCCCTAAGTTACCCTTAGCCCTTTATATAAATCCTCTCTTCACCAGAAGGAATAGGTATCTACTGCCGTTACAGGACATCTTACCACCTAGACTGTACTAGTTAGGACTTTTCCGAATGGACTTGCTTACAGGACTTTTGACCACCTGAAATACCTACGGGATTTTTTTCAATGCCTTTATAGGACTTTGATACAAAAGTATAACTGACTTTTTTATATTCTAATACAACACGGATTTGCCAAGTTGAAGTACAACATCTATAATCTTCTCCTCTGGTTTATAATGTACGAAATAGGAGCAAGTGGAGATAAAATAGGAATTAATCTCTGTTGAATACAAACAAAGTTTGAAATGAAAACTTAAAGAATTCAAAGAGATATCAAATGCAAGAACTTAAGTACTTAGGATGAATATGAATATCAATTAAATAAGACAGAAAGAAATAGAATCGATTTAGTTGTTAGATATGTTATTCTTGCATGTATTTATAGTGATTCAAGAGGAATAACTGTTGTTAAAGTTCATGGTCAAAATCTAAGCGATGCAACCATTCGAGATCAAGAAACGGTTGGGAAAAAAGTCGTGTCTTCAGAATATTACAGTTCAAAAACATTTCAGTGCACTTTCCAATCAGCTGAATATTGTTAGTCAATCGACTGAACTGGAATTAGTACAAAAGTTTGTACTTGGCCAGATCAGTCGACTTGATCTGTGTGACGACCCAGGATTCCAGCTTTCGCAAATCAGAATTTGACATAACTCAAGCATCAAACGTCGGAGATTATAATATCGGATTCTATATCGGCTGTCGGGTTATAACACATAATAACTAAACAAAATAACTTTTTCATTAATATCATTATGATATTAAATTAGAGTATAAGAAAATATCAGAGTACAACTTATATCAAAGTACGCCGAAAAATACACATCAGAAAATGTAAAACTCTTAGCGGAAGACTAAAAAATGATCCAGAGTATAGCTCTAACCATAATCCGGAACCATTCTCTAAAATGACTCAAAGACAAAATATGCAAAACCTAAACAACCAGGCTTCCCATGCGAAATATTTGGGCACCCATAGTTTAGGTGGAGGAACAATAAACTCCAGGTTAGTCATGGGACTGGAATGTCAAACTAAAATAGTTATTTATATTTATTTTAAAGTTAGGTAAATCATAAGACCACGTCGTATAACACAGAATGGATTTTCCCCTTATGAATACCATTTCAAAAAAACTCGTAATGCTTTTTTGGAAATAAAGCTACCATAAGGTCTCTTGGCTCGCACACCATGCAAAAGAAGACTTGGGAAAGGCTTCTCCTAATGATAACCAAACATGTTTGATACGCGAAAATAAATTGCTATTATTATTAGTGTCCAAATATTGAAATCTCTTTCATAAATAAATGTATCAATCGAAGCCAGTATAATGTCCCGTTGACATATAGGTTTACAACTAAAACCGTACAACTCGTAATGGAGAATGGATTTCCAACAAATGACCAGGCTAAGGAACTTCCTCACTGTTGGTTACACCTCTAGAGGGATGCTCTGAGAACAATCACATAGTTCTCTGTCAACACAAGGTTGGTCCATCCCTTAAATAGATGAATTCAATAACTCGTAAGTATGCATCTCCTGGTCATTACCCACCTTTAACTAGGGCCCTAAAACATCAACAACCACAAAATGTAGAAGTTGCCACATAAGTAATACCCGGGCTCCATATACCATGCTACACTTTTTATCTAGAAGGAGATGACACACATATATCCTTACTGCATTTTCCTATTTTGATAATTTACCTAGGTGTAAGGCTTGTCGAAGCCTTGTTACATAAATCTATGCTCTATAAGCCATGCTTTGATCATCTAGCTCATCACTTAGCATGCCACGTTGTCATTTCATAACATACAATTGATAATAACTAACCATATCACCTTTGAGTCATACGTCTCAAAGATGGGTGTTAAGCTAAGAGAATAAATTCTCTGCCACCAACAGAAATATGTTTAGGAAAGACCAAATCAATGTATTATAAAACGCAATGTCAGACACATATCCATACAAGTCCATTCTGGGTTTGAACGAAACCGAAGGCACCTTATTCCTCATCCAAAAGAGTAGAGAGGCCCTTGCATATCCGCAACTCCTCCAAATAAGTCTGCACAACATCTGTAATACCAATGAATCCATCTTAAGTAACGAGCTACCAACAAGATACATTGAACGAGCAATCCTTTCCATTTGAAGGTCTCCAGTTTTCAGCAACGTCTTCAATATCTTTGAGTTGTTCCAAAACATCGTACTATTATTTGGAATAGTTTTGTCGGACCCAAATTCTAAATTTCGGTCTTTCCAAATAACACTCGCTATTTTAAAACTATATGAAATACAAGATTCACTAAGTCTCTCTTCCATTACGATTGGTTAATTAAAACCTTATTATTCATTTCCTAATTCCATTTTCAAAACATATCTATTAATCAAAGACAGTAAAAAACATTAATTTAAATTTATTAGTTCTCCAATTTCATTCCATTTCTGAAAACAAGATTACTAAGTGTTGTTTCAAGTAGCCTTTACAAAATCTTAATTTTTTTTAGATTCAAATCACAACTTAATTTTAGTGGGTTAAAAAATAATGTTATTTAAGATGCCACTCACAACAAACCTAAAACCAATTGATATTAAATATAAGATTTAAATAGAAATTGTATCCACTTATATTAAATGCCAGTTCTCGTAACCAATGAATACCATAAGTGGAATAACGATATAAATATCTTCCAAATTTCTAAAATATTACACGTTTAGACAACGGAGTTCAATACCAAATATCAGAGGATTATTTATATCCAAATCTAGTTTATTTAAATTTGGAAAACTTTATCTTAATCAAAAGATTTATCAAAGCATATCCTCCTTCCTCTAAATCAAGGCCATTTATCTTCATTAGCTTTTTAAAAGATCTTTATTCACTTTTAAATTCCAAATCATACTCAATCTTCGGTTATAGAATAATGTCATTTTAAATACCATTTACAACAAACCCAAAACCAATTTATATTGAACAAAATTTATATCATCTTATATTCAATACTAATCTTCGAAATCCACAAATACTATAAGTGGAATAACGGTATGAAATACATTTCAAATTCCTTGAATAGTACAATTTGAACTACGAGTTCTAATATCAAATATTTGAAAATTATTTTTATTTCTTTTTCCATAATTCAAAAACTAATTATTATTGAGTTTAAAAATTAAACTGAAATTGTATAAACCTATACTCAATATCAATTTCCGTATTCAACACGTACTATACGTGTAATAATGGTATAATTACCTTTCAAATTCAGTGAATAGTATAAGTTTCATCTGTGGAATTTAATACCAATTATATGGAGATTATTTCCATCTAATTCCAAATAAACCCTTATTTGGAAACTCTTTAATTTTTTTGAGTAAAAATTAACCTGTTCAAGTTAAATTTTTCTTAAATGTTTAAAAATTCCAGAAATATTTTATTTATCATTTAAAAATGATTACTTAAGTCAGTATAAATTTAGATTAAAATATAGTCTGAATAGGACTAGTTGCGCCGTGGTAGTTTGCGAATTTCGACTATAAACTTCAAACGCTTATAATAGTAGTAGCAATTTAAACTGGATTTTTATGAAAATTAAAACACTCGCTTCCTAAAGATAATATTTTCCAAATAGAAGAGGAATCTTTAAAATATAATATGTAGAATTCAGATTATGCATAAAACCATTTTTGAAAAGGTCGTTATAAGTGCAGTTCGTTGACCGTAACGGAAAACGACTATTTTAAATTAAATAAAAATTGAAAAAAATTGTAAAATAATTTAAAAGTATTTGAATTGATAAAGTGAAGTTTTGGATATTATAAAAGTCATTTTGACTAAACTAGCTAATACAGGCGTATTTGCAGCGCTTTTTGTACTGCTATTATAACATTATCCAAAAAAAATTTATTTAAAGGTTTTAAACTCATTTGTTTCATCAACTTATGTAATGTACTTCAAATATGATTTTAAATATATTTAAACTTTTTTGAAAATAGTTTTTCAAAATTTAAATTCAAATATTCATATTAAATGGATATTATATTATTAAAATAATATTATTTTTTGAAACTGGTCCTTTCAAACCCAAACTTTCCTGAAACCGATTAAAAATAAAATAAGATAGTTTGAAAAATAAAATTTAGTTTTCACCATTATTATATATCAAATTCAACTTCATTTTTTGAAGTTACTATTCATAATTGATTTCAAATTTGGACGCGCCATAAATACTTGAAATCTTTTTCAATTAAATTTCAACCTTTATGGAAGTTATTTCCAAAAAAAATTAAACTTTTATTTTTCCCTTTTGTTTAACTGAATTTAGTATTCAATTATATTCTCGAAATGGACCAGGACTTAACCAATACTCATATCATTCGACATATATGTCTGCACGAAACATTATCACTATTAACTTTAAAAACAATATTTTCCAACATTATATCAACCATTCACACATAACATATATATGTATATACACACACTCATAGTGTACGTATATATATATATATATATATATATATATACACACAACATATGGACATATGATATAAGCGTTTACAAAATTACGATTATATATCATTAGTGAACTAATTAATCATAATTTCACATCCATGAACCAATCACAAACATACATAACAATATTCTATATATAGTTGTTATACAAATATACATATGCGCAACATTTTCTCTTATATAAATGTGTATACATATATGACGGGGTTCCACATCACTATAATTATTTAAAATTGAGCTTCTTACTTCAACATATATATATATATATATATATATATATATATATATTTACAACTAATACACATGAAAATAGTGTTTCTCTCCTTTAGGTTCCACTCCACCATAATTCACTGAACCGTCAGACAACGAAACCGCATCTCGCATTATTTTCTCTCTCTACCAAAATGTAAATGTATATGTATATATACATTCTTTCTCTCTCTCTATTTTTAATATATATAGTGCAAGGAGGAGAAGAGGAAGTAGGGTGGTGGCTCGTGGACAAAGAGGAGGAAGGGAATGGAAGAGGAGTAAGGGAATGGAAGAGAATGAGGAGGAAGAAGATGGCTTGGAAGTCATTAGAGAAAGAAGAGAGAGCTTAGGAAAATGAAGAAGAAGATGATTGAAAGAGAAAGGTGTTTAGGAGCCTTTTTATAGGAAGAGAGGAAGGGGCAAAGTGCAAAATGCTAAGACATGTGTCTTCTTCCTAAAGTTTCCCATAGCTTAATGGTTAATAAAGTGTGAAATCACTTACAAAACCATGTGCTTTAGCACTTTGTTTTAGAAAAAACATTAGTGGAAAGTGCTTTAGGTTATTCCTAAAGATTTGTCACTCCATTTGTCACAATTTTTTACTACACTTTTAAGTATTTAAACCTTGCAATGCTTACACATTTCAATAATAATATCTTTTGTCAATTCAAATCAAATAATATTAGTTTATTCACTACTTCATATTAAAATGATCATAATTAAAATGGTTTTGTCAATTAAAGAACTCATTTTGACAAAGCTGATATGTTTTTGTCAATATTTTCACTGCTATATTTTATAGTTTTAAACAACTGTTAGCCGAGTTCAAAATCCAACTTAACATCATTAAATTAACATTTTTAAATGTTTAAACCAACTTAAATTTGTCAAATTATAAATTATTTCGTTTGACAAAATTTTAATATTTGATAAACCCGGTTTTGACAAAAGTTGTCATATTTTGTCAATATAATATACCGTTGAATTCCATTACTTTAGACAAGTTATTTTATCATTAAGTTCAATTTAATCTAGATTCCCAAATGATTAAATCAAATGAATTTGATAAATTATTTTGACTAATTTTTAAATCGCCGTAAATCTGACAAAACTAAATCTTAGTATCAAATTTAACTTATTATATCTTTAAAGCCATGTTAAAACTCAAAAGTATTTTGAATTAGTTTAAATTAAATTAGGCTCAAAAATTTGGGTTATTACATACTTCCCTCCTTAAAAAAATTCATTCTCGAAAAGCAAAGAAGATATAAGCAACTTTATCTTCATTAATGGAGAATTCGTTGGCAAAATTAAGTCTAGAAGAGGATTAAGACAAGGGGACCCTCTCTCCCCCCTCATTTTTGTTTTGATTGCAGATATTTTTAATCAAATGATTAAGCAATCAGTATCTCAGAGCATATTCTCTGGCATCTCACTTCCAAACTCAAATGGTCATACGTCATGCTTACAATTTGCAGACGATACTATTCTTTTCACCCCTCCAACACCCTCTAACAACCACTGCCTCAAAATACTCCTCTACACTTTTGAAATGATTTCCGGATTATCCATCAACTTCAATAAAGCTCTATTATAATGTTGGGCAATTGCACTCACCTGGGTCCTAGAATTGCTGAATGTCTCAATTACAAACTGGATTCATTCCCAATCACATACTTAAGCATTCCACTTCGTCCTACCAAACTTCACAAATCTGACTGGCTACCTCTCATTTCCAAAATTGAAAATAGACTTGCAAGTTGGAAAGCCAATTCATTATCATTAGCGTGCCGCCTTGTCTTGGTCAAGCATGCTCTCACTTCACTTCCAACCTACTTGATGCCCTTCCACAAACTCCTTGTTTGGGTAATCAACAAAATTGATTCAATTCGAAGTCTTTCCTCTGGAATAGGGGTAAATTGAAAAAACTAATCAATTGGAAAACTGTTTGCCTTCCGTTGAACCATGGGGGACTTGGAATTCACAACCTCTTTATCTTCAACATGGCGCTTCTGGCTAAATGGCTTTGGCGCTGCCTTACGCCAGGACAATTTATTTGGAAAGACTGTATACTTCATAGACTGTATCAAGCTAACCCCTTCTTCATCCTTCACTTCAGCCCTTCTTTTAATCCATCGCCTTTCTGGAAAAGAGTATTATCCACCATTCCTAGATTAAAATCTCTCTTTCACGTTATAGTCAATAATGTTGTATATGACGTAGTCGTATACACTATTATATGATTTTTGTTTGATGATAACAACCAAATAAATATTTATTATAAATGTGTTTGAAATCGTACTGTTAATATACATCACAGACATGAATATAATATTCATATTTAAATGGAATACAACTGCACTAGAATTGAACATTCAAAATGTATTCTATTTGAGTATAATATTCTATTTCAACATTCAAACAGTACAGTATTATAACTCCACTATTTACGCTTCACTGAATTTTGTACTTGTAAATAAACAGAAGTGTATAGACAGGTTCGTTTAACAAACAAATAAAATAATATTTTATTTCAAACCAATTTGTTTGTTACAAATAAACAGTACAATAAATTTTCTATACACAGCTCCTCACTATAACATTCACACTCATTACACATTTTTATATATACATTTACATGGACACAAGTACAGACTTATACATTCACAAACTTTGACACTCTGTTATTTTTTTTCTTCAGTCTTTTGTCTTCATCTTCTGTCTTCACTGCTTCTCTGTCAAACATGTCTTCAGTCAGTCCAGTCTTCGTACCTGTCATATACAGAAACACACACAGAGTACATGGAACAGAAATAATTTTCAAAATACATCTGAATATAAATTTTATTTTTTGAAAAATTATTTGCCTCAGAATTTCGGTGTGTTTCTCATCATTTTTCTGACTCGATCTGATTTGATCAGCCTCGACATAATCACACTAGTTTGCTGATTTTTGATCAGCCTCAACATAGTGTGACTAGTCTGCTGATATACATATAAACACAAATGTCACAATCAACACAAGACAGGTCAAAGGAGAAATGGAAATCGAATATGCATATAAAATCAGCAAAGAGGCCACACAAAATCATGTAAGCTAAATGGTCAAGTACATGACAGACAAAAAGATTCAAGATGGTGATGCAACCTCAAATAACAATTAAAGCAAAGCAATACAAAGTGGAGCTACAGCATGTTCAAAGACTTCAGAACTGCCAAACCAAAGTGATTGAGCAAAAGACACAATGTCAAGCACTAAACAAAGCAGAACTCAAGTTTAACAAATTTTTTAGAACACCAAAAGTGTCCACAAACTTAACAACAAATAGGTGATCAAAGTCAAATGCATGGCGCAACTAACAAGGCAGTTCAAGTCAGACTGCAGCATATACATGAATTTCAGCATGGTCGAGTCAATATCAAAGGCAGTTCTCATATGAACAGCTCAAATCAGTGTGATCATGGCAAGTAAATACTCAATGGACTGTAAACAACATGGCAACAGCAAACTAACAAAGTCAAGACAGCATGGACCATATTCAAATCAGCAAAATACATGTGTGAAACAAGTCCATAAGCCGCTCCAAAAAGTCAACACAACAAGTCAAGCCAAGGTGTCGAGGAGAAATGAAGATGAACATAGATGCATGCATGAAGAAGACAGACAACAATATAGTGATGTATACATGGTGCATGCAAATAGTATATGGTCAAGACTACTCAGCAAAATGATTAAAGCACATGGTGGACTATACATGTCAATGTATACAAAGCAAAGCCAAGGCACAACACACAAGCATACAAGTCGGACTACAGCTAACAAAGAGGTCCAAATACGGGTGCTTTCTGGATACAAGTACATGATACATGAATGGACAAGCGTGCAGGGTGTTCAAGTGACAGAGCATGGTGTTACAGCAGCAAAATATAGTTCAGACTCAAGTTACATGCACATAGCACAGAAGACATGGGGGCAAAACAAAATCAAAGTCAAGAGCATAATGGTGTCATCTTTTACATAGTGCAAACAGCATGTACATTGTGGTGTCATGGTGGAGCAAATGATTGTGCAAGGTTCAAATAGTGATTTAGATCAAAACAGTGCATGGAACAAGTTCAAACTACAGGGAGCTTTCAAGGTGGTGATGCATACAGGGTTAAATGTCAACAGCAAAAGTGGACATGCCAAAAATAATTGGTCAAGGATACTCAAATACACAAGCAACACTTCAGTATACATAAGTGAAACAGCAAATGACAGAGCACATTTATGCTCTGGTATACATACAAAGGCAACTCATAACACAGAAACTCATTTCCAGTTTTTGTTCATGTATTTCAAATCTGATTGATTTCAATCAAGGGAAAACTCATTCAAATATTTTCCAGAAATTAAGTAGTACAGTCTTTTGAAAATACAAAAATGGCAATATATGGAAAATTTATTTTCCAGATTTACTGCTGTGTCATAGGTGATTGAAGCATGATTCAAGTAACAAGTCAATGAGTCAATTTTGAAGCAAGAAATCACTTGGGGGGCACACGATCATTTACATATACAAATTTCCAGAATGATGCATAAGAACCAAGGAAATTAATCAGTTTATTTCTTACCAGAAATGTTCGAGAGTTTTAACAGTGGGCCAAGGAGTTTTAATTTGCAGAAAATCATATTTGGAAAGAGTTTAATTTTTTTCCAGAATTGCCACATTCAAATCAGAGCCGAGGCTGTTTTTTTTCAAAAGGGAAATTTCCTTTTTTTTGATTCAAGAGATTTTCATAAGCGACAGTAAAACTGAAAATCATACAAGGCAATACATTTAATACCAAGAATTCAAAAGGGGCCACGCAAAAATTCAAATTCAATCAAACCATTTCAAAAGTGGAAACCGCACGAATCAGGGGCAATATCAGATCGAGTCAATATAATGAAATCAGAGAGCAATTTTAGGATTATATAATCCTATATGTACAACCATTCATCACTGGCAATTTGGTATTGATCCCACACAACATCAATTTGAATCATAAAATAAATTCAGAGAAACTCACGAAGTTTTCAGGGGGATTTGATCAATCTCCAAATTGATTGAGCAACAAATCGAAGCATCACATATCAACGAAATATCGAGCCATCAGAGCCTCAGTTTTTTATCAAGCAATCGACCGATTTGGGGAAGGATTCAAGAAACCCTAAGCCGCCATTTATTTTCTCAGAGAAAGTGGACCAAAGGAATGAACGATGAAGTAAAAGAAAATGGGTCGGCCAAAAATGAATATGGGCTTGGAGCTTTAAATTGACAAAGGGGTTTTCTAAACTCTTATTATTTTAAGTCCAATGGCTTTTCATTTGTTTTAAGTTGTATTTTTTAATTTCGTTTTGTAAACAACTGTCAAACAGTTTCTAGGTCTGTAAAATCTAGGAAATTCAGTTGGGGGTCAACTGACAGTTGCTAGAGTCTGTAAGATCTAGGGTTTACGTGTTTACGGGTTTGTAATACGGGAAAATCTGGTTAAGGGGATATTGGCAAGTCTAGGGTTTTGAGCGTAGGGTTAGATCAGGAGCGAGGTGTTCGCGAGTGTACATGGTCTTGTATGCGGGATCTTTTCTATCACCTAGTAGAAACCTTAGGAATGCAGCAGTAGGCAGGGTTTTGCCGAAGCTGGGTATATCTGTGTGTGATTTACTTTCTGCACTTTTATTTCTGTTGCATTCTGTGATCTGTTTATTATTTTAATATTCTGTCAGATTTTCAGTTCAGTTTCAAAACTGTGATAAACCCTATTCACCCCCCCCCCCCTCTAGGGTTAATCTAGATCCAACATTTGGTATTAGAGCAAGGTATTCGGTTAACTCTAGAGAAATGGTGAATCCTAGTTGTCAGTCCATAGAGAGTCAGTCCAGTCATATTCCATCTATTTTCAATGGTACAGATTTTTTAAATTGGAAATCAGAAATGAAATCTTATTTAAAATCTGTTGATATTAAATGTTGGAATAGTATTAAAAATGGGTATGATATTGTAAGTAGGGTTGATATTGAATTTAATTTACATGCTACTCATATTTTATATTCTTATATTGATGATATTCAATATAGCCTTATTTCCCATTGTTTGACTGCGCAGGAGATCTGGCAGACTCTCAACGCGCTATATGGAAAAATTGACAAATGCTCAAAATCCCAGAAAGATAACTCGGCTTCAGATTTGTGCTTGACAGGTTGTACAGATGGAAATCCAGATGGAGACTCAACAGGAAATATTTCTTTGATTCACCGTTTAAATGGTTTAACTGAATTTGTTGAGAAGTTAAAATCTAAAAATAAACTTCTGAAATCTGAGAAGCTTGAGTTGATCTGCAAAAATAATGTTTTGGAATCAAAACTCAAAAACGTTAAGAATTCTTCAAATTCTAATTGCAAAAATTGTTTAAAATTGAAAACCAATCTTGTTCATCTCAATAAAAATATTCAAAAGTTTGAAAAGGAAATTTTGATCTTAAAAGAAAACAAGATTGAGTTATCAAATTTGAACAATCTTCTACAAAAGGAATTTGAAGTTTTTAAGACTGATATAAGTTCCAAATTTGAGATTGCTGAAAATGAAAATTTGGTGAGAAGTGATTTGATTTTGAAAGAACTTGAAAATGAGATTGAAAAATCCAAGATTTTTGAGTCTGAAAAACAAAAACGATTTGAATTTGAAATCTCGGAATCTCAAGCCAAAATTAGATTGCTTGAAAATGAGAATCTGGTTTTACAACAGACCAATGCTGAACAGATGATCGCTATAAATAATTGCTCAAATTTATTAAAAGAAAATGGCGATCTAAAATCTAAAATTCAACGATTAGAATCCACTTTGGATAAATTTTCCAATGGGGAAAAATCATTGAATATGTTGCTACAAAACCAAGTTTCTATTGGAAATAAATCGGGTCTTGGCTTCGGAAAAAATGATGTTCTTGGAAAAACAAATGAATTTGAGAAACGGAATTCAATTGTTTTTAAAAATCCTTCAAATCATTTTGGAAATGGTTGTTTTGAAAATTTGAACTCTAACATTCCCAAAGGATTTTTGAATCAAAAACATGATGTGAATTTGTTTTATAACAAACCAATTAAACAATCTTGGATCCCAAATAAAAATAAAACGACTTCAACTAAATTCAAACAGATTTGGGTTCCAAAAGGTACAAAGGTAAATTTAGATGGTTTGTTATATAGACAGGTTTGGGTACCAAAAGTGGTAAACACATATCAGAGTGGTTTTACAAATTTTGTTAGACCACTCGATCCTTTAAACTGTTAGGTACCAAAGGAGGCTGAGGAACTGCTATGCTGAAAAGAGATTGATTTCAAGTTGCTCTATATTTCTGTATTCTTTACAGTACCTCAGCCAAGGCTGATGAGTCAGAGATTCTGGTTTACACTGATTTCAGGTATGATCTCTGAACTTGTCCTTGTAAATATTCTCGTTTTTTTTTGGTCTCTTGTTTATTTCTTCTTCTATCTCTCTTCTGTTTATTTTCTTTTTCTGTTTGATTTGTCACTGTCATATCATTTTAACTTCTTGGGCTTCCTTAACTTCTAATTACAGTAATCATGATCTTCTGGAAACTTTCTTTATTTGAATAGAATTCTGAGGTGTTAATCATTTCCATATCCTGAATTTAATCTTGTAAATATCTGCAATTGTTTTTGAGATTTTTTTTTATTTCTGAATTCATAATAGTGTTGATGTATTCTTATCATATCTTGAACACTGTTAATTTGAATTCTAAATTTTTTGAAGATCTGAATATTTAATGAAATGTCACACACCTTTGTTGTTCTGAGTTTATTCTAATTCATTTTAGAAAAGCTCAAAATATTATACTCATTACAACACTCTGTTATTTATCAGTTGTGATAATTTCATTGATTTTCAGATTGGCTTGTATCAGTGATACATCTTGGAATTCATCTTTATTCATGATCATTATATTGAAATATGTTTGTTTGAAATCATCTGAAATTCTAGATATTTTGAATATCACACACCTCTTATTGTTGAAATTGTCAATCTCGTGTGACTGATTCATTATATCCCAAAACTTTACATTGATTCATGTGATTTCAAATAAATTATCCCGATCATGAGTATTTTCAAATTTGATGTAAATGACCTGAAATTTCTCTTGGGCTTGTCGGAAATAGTTTTGAGAAATTCTTGAAAATGTTTTTTTAAAATGGTCATTGAAAATCATTGTTATTTCATGATTATTTGATTTGAATAATGTTTGTTTAAAATCATTTGAAATTATTGATTTATTGGATCTCACACATATCTTGAATCTGAAATATAACCTGGTGTGATTGATTCATTAAATCCTAATACTTTTACATTTCTTCAAATGATTTAAAATAGAGTATATTTGCAAATCTTGGATCATGAACCACCTTATGTGACCAACATCTTGACAAGTCTGTTGTGATACTGATTTCTCTGTGCTGCTCTGATACTGTTTTTGAAAAATGTTTGTTTTGGAATCATGCTGCTCTGATTATAAGAAATTGATTTGTAAATATATTTTTTGAGGACTGCTTGATTTGGTATCAAAGGTTTATCGTGCTTTGATAAATGAAATTTGTGTGCTTGAGTTGCTTGCTTTGTAATTAAGTATTTTCTGTTGACTGAGGTACCATTTGTTTGCCACCGGGGTGTCATTAAAATCCTCGAGAAAGCGAGAACATTTGGTATCAGAAGCGCCTTATATTTGTCTCATCCATCTGTTCTGATTTTTCACTTTGTAGAGACAGCATGTGGTATCAGTTTAAAAGTGCTGCATATTTTTTTTTGCTGTATATATTTTTTTTTTCCCTCTTGTCATGTATAGATCAGCATATTACTCTTGTAATTGATTTTCAATTTTAAAATTATTTATTGATTATTCTTTCAGAAATTGAAATCAATATCCAAATTAAACTGTATTTATAATTCATCAAAATTATAATCAGATTTAGAAATTGTGATGAATTGTGACTGCAGTATATTTCACAACAAGAGGAGAATTTTATTTAGATTTTCATGATGGTTAAATATTTATTATAATATCTTTGAACTGGCAATTATTTCACGACAATCTTCATTACTTATCATCCTTCTGCCATCCGTTATGATTTTATATAAATGTGGAGAGTTTAATTTTTCTTAAAATCATTTTAAATAAACAGTGAAAATATTTGTGATGGAATTGTGGTTATATTATTATTCAGAATTAGTGATAATTGAAAATTTTCAATAATCCAGGTACAGTTGGTCATATCTCATAATATAATTAATTTAGAAATTTATTTCACAGTCCATTTCTGTACCTACCACATTTTCTATCATCCATATATTGGTTTTATACCAAGGAGTTTTTCTTTTTTAAAAGCTGAAATGATAAATATATATAATAAATATATAAGTGTGTCTCTAACCTCATTTAAAAATCCAAGCTCTGGTCATGCATGGTTAAGAGACAACTTATAATTTAAGCTGCGACTGACCTCATTTAAAAATCCAAGCTGCATGGTCAGTGTGCTCTTAAATAAATAAATAAAAAAAAGTGCTAAAAACTGAAATAAAATTGAAATTCTCCTTGGTGTGTAAAAATTAACCTATCAATCCATCTCTCTAATCTGTGAAATGTGTTGAAAATATTATGACGTATTATGATTTGTTGATTGATAGATATTGAAATTTGAGATTATTCGATTTTCTCACTTAAATTGAATTTTTAATTATAATCCAAATCCATCACCGTTTTTGGTGCTTTAATTTTATAAAATTCTTTTGAAAATAATTGGGAAATATTCATATTTTTTATAACTCTCCTCATTTTTATATAAAATTCATCGTATATCCGTCATTCTCTAAAATGTGAAATGTGCCACATGTTCTTAGAATATTATGATTTTTGTTTGACTGATTGAAATTTATGATGATCGTTCTTCCTCTCATGTTGAAATTATATTTTTTGGTCATGTTTCATTTGTATTTTAAATTCTGTATCCTTTTGATGATAACAAAAGGGGGAGAATGGATTAGATTTTGATTTATGAGTGAATATTCTATAAATATTCTAATTTTGAGAATTCTGAATCTTTTTACATTTTTTTTCACTCATGCACAGTTATAGGGGGAGTTTCTGTTGTAGGGGGAGCTAATAAATAGGGGGAGTTCAATATTCACTGTCAAACACATTTATTACGATCAAAATCTTTTATTTGTTTGTCATCATCAAAAGGGGGAGATTGTTGTATATGACGTAGTCGTATACACTATTATATGATTTTTGTTTGATGATAACAACCAAATAAATATTTATTATAAATGTGTTTGAAATCGTACTGTTAATATACATCACAGACATGAATATAATATTCATATTTAAATGGAATACAACTGCACTAGAATTGAACATTCAAAATGTATTCTATTTGAGTATAATATTCTATTTCAACATTCAAACAGTACAGTATTATAACTCCACTATTTACGCTTCACTGAATTTTGTACTTGTAAATAAACAAAAGTGTATAGACAGGTTCGTTTAACAAACAAATAAAATAATATTTTATTTCAAACCAATTTGTTTGTTACAAATAAACAGTACAATAAATTTTCTATACACAGCTCCTCACTATAACATTCACACTCGTTACACATTTTTATATATACATTTACATGGATACAAGTACAGACTTATACATTCACAAACTTTGACACTCTGTTATTTTTTTTCTTCAGTCTTTTGTCTTCATCTTCTGTCTTCACTGCTTCTCTGTCAAACATGTCTTTAGTCAGTCCAGTCTTCGTACCTGTCATATACAGAAACACACACAGAGTACATGGAACAGAAATAATTTTCAAAATACATGTGAATATAAATTTTATTTTTTGAAAAATTATTTGCCTCAGAATTTCAGTGTGTTTCTCATCATTTTTCTGACTCGATCTGATTTGATCAGCCTCGACATAATCACACTAGTTTGCTGATTTTTGATCAGCCTCAACATAGTGTGACTAGTCTGCTGATATACATATAAACACAAATGTCACAATCAACACAAGACAGGTCAAAGGAGAAATGGAAATCGAATATGCATATAAAATCAGCAAAGAGGCCACACAAAATCATGTAAGCTAAATGGTCAAGTACATAACAGACAAAAAGATTCAAGATGGTGATGCAACCTCAAATAACAATTAAAGCAAAGCAATACAAAGTGGAGCTACAGCATGTTCAAAGACTTCAGAACTGCCAAACCAAAGTGATCGAGCAAAAGACACAATGTCAAGCACTAAACAAAGCAGAACTCAAGTTTAACAAATTTTTTAGAACACCAAAAGTGTCCACAAACTTAACAGCAAATAGGTGATCAAAGTCAAATGCATGGCGCAACTAACAAGGCAGTTCAAGTCAGACTGCAGCATATACATGAATTTCAGCATGGTCGAGTCAATATCAAAGGCAGTTCTCATATGAACAGCTCAAATCAGTGTGATCATGGCAAGTAAATACTCAATGGACTGTAAACAACATGGCAACAGCAAACTAACAAAGTCAAGACAGCATGGACCATATTCAAATCAGCAAAATACATGTGTGAAACAAGTCCATAAGCCGATCCAAAAAGTCAACACAACAAGTCAAGCCAAGGTGTCGAGGAGAAATGAAGATGAACATAGCTGCATGCATGAAGAAGACAGACAACAATATAGTGATGTATACATGGTGCATGCAAATAGTAAATGGTCAAGACTACTCAGCAAAATGATTAAAGCACATGGTGGACTATACATGTCAATGTATACAAAGCAAAGCCAAGGCACAACACACAAGCATACAAGTCGGACTACAGCTAACAAAGTGGTCCAAATACGGGTGCTTTCTGGATACAAGTACATGATACATGAATGGACAAGCGTGCAGGGTGTTCAAGTGACAGAGCATGGTGTTACAGCAGCAAAATATAGTTCAGACTCAAGTTACATGCACATAGCACAGAAGACATGAGGGCAAAACAAAATCAAAGTCAAGAGCATGATGGTGTCATCTTTTACATAGTGCAAACAGCATGTACATTGTGGTGTCATGGTGGAGCAAATGATTGTGCAAGGTTCAAATAGTGATTTAGATCAAAACAGTGCATGGAACAAGTTCAAAATACAGGGAGCTTTCAAGGTGGTGATGCATACAGGGTTAAATGTCAACAGCAAAAGTGGACATGCCAAAAATAATTGGTCAAGGATACTCAAACACACAAGCAACACTTCAGTATACATAAGTGAAACAACAAATGACAGAGCACATTTATGCTCTGGTATACATACAAAGGCAACTCATAACACAGAAACTCATTTCCTGTTTTTGTTCATGTATTTCAAATCTGATTGATTTCAATCAAGGGAAAACTCATTCAAATATTTTCCAGAAATTAAGTAGTACAGTCTTTTGAAAATACAAAAATGGCAATATATGGAAAATTTATTTTCCAGATTTACTGCTGTGTCATAGGTGATTGAAGCATGATTCAAGTAACAAGTCAATGAGTCAATTTTGAAGCAAGAAATCACTTGGGGGGCACACGATCATTTACATATACAAATTTCCAGAATGATGCATAAGAACCAAGGAAATTAATCAGTTTATTTCTTACCAGAAATGTTCGAGAGTTTTAACAGTGGGCCAAGGAGTTTTAATTTGCAGAAAATCATATTTGGAAAGAGTTTAATTTTTTTCCAGAATTGCCACATTCAAATCAGAGCCGAGGCTGTTTTTTTTCAAAAGGGAAATTTCCTTTTTTTTGATTCAAGAGATTTTCATAAGCGACAGTAAAACTGAAAATCATACAAGGCAATACATTCAATACCGAGAATTCAAAAGGGGCCACGCAAAAATTCAAATTCAATCAAACCAATTCAAAAGTGGAAACCGCACGAATCAGGGGCAATATCAGATCGAGTCAATATAATGAAATCAGAGAGCAATTTTAGGATTATATAATCCTATATGTACAACCATTCATCACTAGCAATTTGGTATTGATCCCACACAACATCAATTTGAATCATAAAATAAATTCAGAGAAACTCACGAAGTTTTCAGGGGGATTTGATCAATCTCCAAATTGATTGAGCAACAAATCGAAGCATCACATATCAACGAAATATCGAGCCATCAGAGCCTCAGTTTTTTATCAAGCAATCGACCGATTTGGGGAAGGATTCAAGAAACCCTAAGCCGCCATTTATTTTCTCAGAGAAAGTGGACCAAAGGAATGAACGATGAAGTAAAAGAAAATGGGTCGGCCAAAAATGAATATGGGCTTGGAGCTTTAAATTGACAAAGGGGTTTTCTAAACTCTTATTATTTTAAGTCCAATGGCTTTTCATTTGTTTTAAGTTGTATTTTTTAATTTCGTTTTGTAAACAATTGTCAAACAGTTTCTAGGTCTGTAAAATCTAGGAAATTCAGTTGGGGGTCAACTGACAGTTGCTAGAGTCTGTAAGATCTAGGGTTTACGTGTTTACGGGTTTGTAATACGGGAAAATCTGGTTAAGGGGATATTGGCCAGTCTAGGGTTTTGAGCGTAGGGTTAGATCAGGAGCGAGGTGTTCGCGAGTGTACATGGTCTTGTATGCGGGATCTTTTCTATCACCTAGTAGAAACCTTAGGAATGCAGCAGTAGGAAGGGTTTTGCCGAAGCTGGGTATATCTGTGTGTGATTTACTTTCTGCACTTTTATTTCTGTTGCATTCTGTGATCTGTTTATTATTTTAATATTCTGTCAGATTTTCAGTTCAGTTTCAAAACTGTGATAAACCCTATTCACCCCCCCTCTAGGGTTAATCTAGATCCAACAAATAATGGAAACTCTTGCTTATTTTGGATGGATATTTGGAACGAACAGATCCCCTTCTCTTCCCTTTTTCCAAACTTGGCATTATTAAACCAATTTAATCCCTGGTCAGTTGCTTCAGCACATTCTCTGGGCTCATTGGGCTTTTTACCTTCCACCTATTTTGGGCTAGAAACGATTAATGAGCTTGTGAGCATTGATCATATCCTTAACTCAACCCAATTCAACCCTGATCCTGATAGATTTATTTGGGCCTTGGGCCCCAACTTCTCTGTAGCGGCCTGTTATAAATTCCATATTCACCCAGGTAGGTGCTTCACTTTCGCTCGTGTATGGAATTGTCATCTGCCTCCCTACGTTATCTTCTTTCAATGGCTACTCATTCATAACCGCATCAACACCAAAGATCGTATTTATCGCTTTAACAACAATATCGATCCTATTTGTGTCCTCTGTAACAGTCATAATGAATCTCTCACTCACCTCTTTTTTGAATGCGATTTCTCCTATGCGGTTTGGGCTGCAATCAGCTCCTTCCTTCTTGGTTTTATCCCCTCGATTCACTCATTTTTTGAGTATTGGCAGCATAACCCCCAAAACCCTACACTGGATTCTTTAGTGGCTCTCTTTGCATGGAGTATCTGGTTGGAACGAAACACTCATATCTTCGACAGACCAAGGAAACTTCTGTTGGGTATTTGTCATCACATCTTGCATATTTTCGACTCTTGGACAGGATCGACCAGGCCTGCTCGTTTCAGGCTAACTCTGCCTATGCCTCATTCGCCTGGTTCACAAGAAAGTAGCACCCAGATCCCGCTCTGATCGGCACAGTGCACTTATGCTACCTGCTTTACTTTATTTTGGCTTGTAATCTAATAAGTTATGGTATGCTCTGATCTATCTGATGTATAATTTTGCATTGTAGTAAGCTGGTACTATATACTTTGGCCTTCTTGGCGGAACTTTATGCCACTGGTTGGGCATGTCAACCAGATAATTATCTAGCTAATTATATCTGTGCATAACCGGCTGTGTAGTGCCACGCTACACACCCGTATTCCTCAAGAATACTTTATCTATAATCCTTTTTAATTATCCCTTTAAATTATTAACCAGATATCTTTTACTCGGAATTGTGAAACTCAATTCGCAAGGTATTCATGATTATTTTCACATTTTATTTTCTTACCTAATATGTTTCAGAACTTATCAGCTATCCAAAATCGTCTATAATTTCAATTTCTGTCCCAAATTTTTAATTCTATCATATATATGTATTTAAAAATAATTTTAAAAATGTATCTTATTATAGTCAAAACATAACTTTCAAAAAAACCCATTTTTATATCGCAGTTATGCTTTCTTATATAATTAATATTCTGAACTCATTTTAGGGCATTACTAACCCTGTCTCTAATGAGTTACTCTTTTAGGATATTACTGATCCTAGCTCTGATGAGTCCTCTCCTCTTATTCTAATCTGTCATACCCCAAAGCTTTGATACCACTTGTGCCAGAACTAGGCTTTTCAACCATCATCCAGTGGTTACTCTCCACCGTGGCATTACAACGGTATCCCAGACACTGTTTTACGACTACCCTTTCGAGTCGAAACTAACCCTTTTGACTCAGGGAAGTGTATGGGTAAGAGTCTCCTACTCGCCACCAAACACAAAGTGAGAACCGCCTATCACTCGGTAACAAGGATTGGTGTGAGAAACAAAAGCAGTTATATATTTATTTATTTTAACGTTGGGTAACTCATAAGACCACATCGTATAACACAGAACGGGTTTTCCCCTTATGAATACCAATGCATAAAAACTCACAGTGCTTTTTTTTGAAAACAAAGCTACCATAACGTCTTTCGGCACACACCATGAAAATAAAGACTTGGGAATTGTTTCTCCTTATGATGGCTAGACATGCTTGATATGCGAAAACCATTTGGTATTATTATTATTGCCTAAATGTGGAAATCTCTTTCACAAATAAATGTATCAATCCTAGCCAGCATAATGTCCCATACCATTACGTTGGCATATAGGTTTACAACTAAAACCATGAAACTCATATGGAGAAAGGATTTCCAACAAATGACCAGGATAAGGAACTTCCTTACCGATGGGTACACCTCTAGAGGGATGCCCCAAGAACAATCACATAGTTCTCTGCCAACACAAGGTTGGTCCATCCCTTAATTGGATGAATTCAATCACTCCTAAGTATGCATCTTCCGATCATTAGTAATCTTTAACAAGGGCCAACATCAATAGCCACAAAAGTAGAAGTCATCACATAAGTAATACCTAGGCTCCATACTATGGTACACTTTTTATCTAGAAGGACATGACATACCGATATCCTCACTACATTTTCCTGTTTTGGTCATTTACTGGGGCGTGAGACTTCTCGAAGTCTCATTACACAAAGCTACACTCTCTAAGCCATGCTTTGATCATCTAACTCATCACTTTGTATGATATGTTGTCATTTCATAGCATACAATTGATAATCACTAATCATATCACCTTTCAACTCGTACATCTCAAAGAAGGGTGTTAAGGTGAGAGAATAAACTCTTTGCCACTAATAGAAATAAGTTTAGAAAAGACCAAATCAATATATTATAAAACACAATGTCAGACACACATCCATACATGTGCATTTTGGGTCTGAATGAAACCGAAGGCACCGTATTCCTCATCCAACAAAGGAGAGAGACCCTTGCATATTCACAATTCCTATAAATACATCTGGACTACTACTATAATACCGTCGTATCCATCTTAAGTAAGGAGCTACTCACAAGAGACATTGAGCAAGCAATCCTTTCGATGTGAAGGTTTCTGGTCTTCAACATTGCCTTCAATATCTTTGATTTGTTCCATAGCGTCATACTATTATTTGGAATCGTTTTGTTGGACCCAAATTATTTATTTCGATCTTTCCAAATAGCGCTTGCTATTTTAAAACTATTTGGAAATACAAGATTCACTAAGTCTCTCTTCCATTTTGTTGTCTTAATAAAACCTTTTTATTCATTTCCTCAATCCCTTTTCAAAATAAGTGTTTTAAATTAAGGATAATAAAAACTTTAATAAATTTATTACTCCTTCAATTCCGTTCCATTTTCTAAAAAAGATTATTCAGAGTTGTTTCTAGTAGTCTTCATAAAATATTAATCCACTTTAGATTCCAAATCACAACTTAATCTCAGTGGATTAAAGAATGATGTTATTCAAGATGCTATTCACAATAACGCCAATACAAATTGATATTAAATATAAGATTTAAATAGAAATTATATCAACTTATATTAAATACCAATTCTCGTAACGAATGAATAATATAAGTGGAATAACGATATAAATATCTTCTGAATTCCTCAAATAGTACATGTTTAAATATCAGAATTCAATACCAAATATCAGAGGATTATTTTTATCCAAATACAATTTATTTAAATAGGGAAAATTTTACCTTAATCAAAATATTTACCAAAATATATCCTCTTTCCTCTAAATCAAGGTCATTTATCTTCATTAGCATTTAAAAGATCTTAATTCATTTTTAAATTCCAATCATACTCGATCTTGGGTTAAAAAATGATGCCATTCAAAACACCATTCACAACATACCCAAAACCAATTTATATTGAATAAAGATTATATCGGCTTATATTCAATACAAATCTTCAAAATCCACAAATACTATAAGAGGAATAATGGTATGAAATACCCTTCAAATTCCCCGAATAGTATAACTTGGACTATGAGTTCTAATACTGAATATTTATAAATTACTTTTTATTTCTTTTTCCTAAAATTCAAAAACTAATTATTATTAACTATAAGAATTTTAAAAAAATTATCATCCTATACTCAATATCAATTTTTGTATTCAACACATACTATAAGTGGAATAACAGACAATTATCATTTGAATTCCATAAATAGTACATGTTTCATGTATGGAATTTAATACCAATTATATGGAGATTATTTCCACCTAATTCTAAGTAAAATACTTATTTGAAAACTCTTTAATTTTTTCCAGTCAAACTTAATATGTTCAAGTAAAATTTTCTTTAAACATTTAAAACTTCCAAAAACATTTTATGTATCATTTTTTGAACTAGATGGTTGTGTAGAGCGATTCTACACATCCAATTAAAACATAATATTAATAAGATAGTTTTAAGCGATCAGCAGGACTAATCACTGGTCATAAGATGACAAAATGTGCATGCAAACGGCATGTAGAAGTAAAGTTTTTCGCCGAGCGCAAGCACTGACAGAACGACTACAACTTCACCAAAATATACATACAAACACTGCTACCAACTGAAAATACGCATGGAAAACCAAAACAAGCTTGCACAATAGCTGATCAACATCAATAACCACAAAAAACTGATAAAACGAAGGGGCTTACACTGCATCTGGTGGGTGGAGCTTTTACCATGGCCTCGGGTGTTGCGACTGCCATTGAACACCACCAAGTCGAACCCTATCAACCGATTCTTCCCAAAGTTGCGTAACGTCCAGGATTAACAGCGTAAAAGATAGCATTTGGGTACCAGAATTAGAGGCATTAAGCCTGGCAATGCATTTAACAGTAGAAGAAGACAAAGCTAGTGCAATCAAGGGTGTAGTTGCGTTACTCGTCGGTGGCGGTGGCGGAGGCGGTGTTGAAGCTTGGGGGACTATCTGCATGTCTGAAGGGTTGTTTGCGGCTGCCAAAGGGAATGGCTCAGAGAGGTCCAGGTCATGAAAGGGATCCCATCTAGGTTCATCAAAGGGCCATGGGTCCGAAAACTTCCATGGAGTTATCTTGCGTGGCTAGAGGGTTTGCCGTAATAGGAAGCGAACGTTCGGGAATTGAGGACTCCACAATCATAGCATCAAAGCAGTTATCTAACTCATCGGTGTTGGAGGACATTCGTAAGGGAAACTGGAAGGCTTCCATCATAAATTTCCTACTGTTTTCCCAGTAGTTAACAATAAGCAGGTCGTTTGGGTTTAATGTTGGGTGGAAGTGGTCCCAATCCCCCACCGTGAGAACGTAGTGGTTGCCATGGACGTAAACTAAGTACATGGAAGGGTCACCGAATTGAGCAGCCTGACTCTCGCGAAAACAAACCTAAAGTTTGACTGAGCCCAGATACTGTCATCTGCACGGAGGAAGAGGACAAATGGGTAGATAGCGTAGGTGAGACAGTCATTATGGTGGCGGAGATGGATAGGAAAACCCCTAATTCTGACCTAGATGGTGGGCCAGAATTCTCTGACAACTATTTCAGACGCCGAATTCCAAGCTTCGAGGATAAGCACAGATCCAGGATTCTTCAGGGTACGGCGTCCTAGAGCATCGTTGTAGAGCTCGGCAGAGGGAAACTGGATAAGGAAGCTCTGATCACCAATAATGAAGACGTTCCAGTCGAAGTGGTGGTAGAAATCGGAGAGGGTGGCGCGGATGGAAGTGATGGTCCAGTAGCCTTTGAGGACTGAGGCCTTCACCAGACGTACGGCATCGGCTGGAAGCGCCATTGCAGAACGAATAAAATTGGAATTTTCTGGAGATGAATGGTTGAAAGGGGAAGGTGCAGAGGCTTTAAGGCAAGAATCTGATATGATGGAGAGAGGATGCTGAGCGTCGATTGCAGGCACGTATCGGGAGAGAGGTTTCGATCTGACAGTCGCGAGATTTGCTTCAAAGGAATACACGGGGTCTGTATTACCCTATGTCCGTTAATGTCACTCACAAGGGGAATGCATTATGTTTCATGGAGCATTATAAGTAAACAGAACAGAATATTACAAGACAAATACATAAAATAGTACTTGAAATTTTTTTATAACTTTACTGCAGCGGAAACAGAAATAAGTTTGGTTACATCTTTAAACGCATCGCACCATAACCAACTACATAATATCGGTCTTGTACAAAAGCCATCAGAGTACATAATTTTTAAAACAATAATCCCCAATCCAAAATGCCACATGAAAGGGAAACAAAGCTAAGCATTACTTTCAGCACTTCAAGCAGGAAAGTCCGATTCAAGCTTCAACATGCCCACCCTGAGTACTTTGTGGGGAGGGGGGAAGGAAAGAAAAGTGGAAAAAAAGGGTCAGACATAAAGTCTAGAGAGTCCAGTGACTTTAACAATATAATTAGTAAAGCAACATGATAAGAACATAAACTGGATATAAGAGATGACTGTAATATAAGTAGATATGACAAGGTAACAAGATGAACAAGATGTAACATTGACTACGCTTCTAACCCCTATAAGATATTCTCTACACCACACCAATACTAGTTTCATACTAAAAGATGATCCCTCTTGGCTAAATAGAATGATGATAGTTTCTTGTACTTCCAGCTGCCATCATAGGTAACCAACATGCACCTATCACCACTAGATATACCCGCTATCCTCCTTGTTCGATTATGTACCTCTAGTTACTATCATAGGTAACCAATATGCACCTATCACCACTAGATGTACCCTCCCTATTCGATTATATACCTCTAGATTCTATCATAGGTAACCAATGTGCACCTATCACCACTAGATGTACCCACTACTCTTCCAATTCGATCGGCTCCCTAACCTCGTAAATACCTGCGCTGGTCCCACAATAGGGTGTATCACTCCCTAAGGTGGCAACCCCGATACTACTGAAATGCATGGCTTATACCTATGCAACAGCCTCTTACCTTCCAGCCCGGACCCACGCACGCACATGACTCCGTTGGACTTGCGCTGCCATCACTATCTCTTTATTGACCTCTTACAATCAACCTTAGTAAGCATGTCCCTGTCCTCGACCTAAATCGAGCTCATATAGATACTGAAATGGGTTATGGTGAAAGGGGTACATACACATGACACAAGCTTCACTCCTAAGCTTGGTCCCTACTAGGAATTACCACTTAACCCCTTTTTATCCCCATGTCTTATCACATGTCTCATCTTGGTTATGTGCTTTTATTATGTTTCACATGCTACCTATGTTACCCACTTAACCCTTTATTATTCCCACGTCTTACCACATGTCTTATCTTGGTTAAGTGTTTTCTAATTATGTTTCACACGCTACCCATGTCACCCACTTAACCCTTTTACCATTCCCATGTCTTACTACATGTCTTATCTTGGTTAAATGTTTTTAATTATGTTTCACATGCTACCCATGTCACCCACTTAACCCTTTTATTATTCCCATGTCTTACTACGTGTCTTATCTTGGTTAAGTGGTCACTGATTTATTATACCCGTAATTGTGCAAGACCTCCCTCATTAGATTATCGTTCGCGGTTGCTGGATATGTCGAGCGGTTCCGGGCAGACTTCTACCACAATTTGAATCTAACCTCATGTCTTGGCATTATTATGCATCTAATTTCTGCCTTTGACCTCTCACATTAGATTATCAAATTGCGGTTGCTAGATATGCCAAGCGGTTCTGGGCAGGCTTATACCACAATCTGAATCTAACCTCGTGACTTAGGCATTCAATATCTCTTCCTTAATTCATGCCCAATTTCAAATCTTGAATTATAGTGATTTCCAGTTACCCATAAATTCCAATCCAATTTATGCTTATAATTATAATCCAATTTATGCCTGTAATCCTATGTATATAAGTTATACCAAATTATGCCCAAATCAATTTTCATAAATATTAACAATTTATGCCAAATCTCATGTATACAAGTTATACTGAATTATGCCCAAACCAATTTATGCCAAATCTCATGTATACAAGTTATACTCATGCCCATATCAATTTCCATAGTCATCAACAATTTATGCCAAATCTCATTTTTATTACAAATTTCCTAACTTTTCCTAATCATTCCAACGTTATTCGTACATAAATTTCAATGCAATATGCTTAGGCTCGAAGTTAGCCTAATCTCAAAAAGGAAAAAGGAAAAGAAGAAGGGAAAGAGAATCAAAACATCAAGCATAAACACATAAATAGGCATGTGAATTGAATAACGACAAAATAGATCAGATAAGCTTATGATAATAGCAATCTGGTATGAATCTAAAGGATAACAAAACTAGATATGATTCTTCTTATTTATAGGAATATACACTAGATCCAATTTACAATCCTATCACAATTACTTTTTTAATTTAATTATCTGTGAAAGTAACATAGACTCACAGCGGTAGGATTCTTAGAAAAGAGAATTTGGTGTTGTTGCAGCAATTCTGATCTTGAATAATCTCTACTTTGATTGTTTGTAGATCTGATCTTCTAATTGGAATACTCCTATTCTGATTTGTTTTGATGGAGAACAAAGGCTAGTTTAGATTAGAGCAGCATGGAGGCACTATGGATGAAAACAATGAGATTAGGGTTAGGTTTAGGTGTTTATTTATAGGTGTATTAGGTGAATTAGGACCTTTAGATTAGATTAGGAATCATCTGAATCATCAAGACCAGAAGAATACGTCATCCAGCAAATCCCAAAAAAACACATCGTTATATACAGATCTGGCCGATGGGGGTCGACAACCTATAGGGGGTCGACTCCACAGTCGACACCCTTATAGGGGGATCGACTCCCCAGTCGACTCCCCTTGGGGGGGTTGACACCCATGAGCAGGAAATTTCTTGCTCAGCTATTTTGGGTTGGGTTTCAAATTTTGAACTGCTCTGGGTATTTAATTATTATTTAATTAAATTTTGCTTTAAACTGAAATCTTCTAAGCTTCATAACTTCTTCATAAGATGTCCGATTTACGCAAACTCGGACTCCATCCTAAGCAGAATTATGAGATGAACACAATGGAGCCGCCCGTTTTTCCTTAATTCTTCTTCTAAAAATTAAGTAATCTTTAATTTGTCATTTTAATATTTTAAAATTACGAGGTGTTACATTCTCCCCTCCTTAAAGGATTTCATCCCCGAAATCTCCAAGTTAGAAGAATGTATATCCTACCATCCAATCATCCATCTACTCGTCCTTCACTCACAAGAATTCGTTGTCCTCAAAAGATTCCTATTGCTGTATGAGCCTATGCAAAAGTGTGTGTATATGTCCCAATCCTAATGCAAAAGATTAGGCAATCCACTGACTCAGTTGACCTCCTTAATGCAAATTATGTTAGTGCCATGCGTCAAACATGTATGCAATTAATCCTAATGCACTTTATAATTTTCTATATGTGTGCACAACCATTGATTCAAATGCAACATCCATATGATAATACACCCAATTACATTCATAAACCAATATGCACACATATCAATATGCAGTATGAAAGTGACTGAGCCGATCTTAGTGCTTAAAGTGTGTGTATGCATCCACGAGCAACCACTAGCAATCACTTGCTTCCACTTGCAACCATCAATCATAACATGTCTCAAACACATGTTTACATCCATCGGCTTCTACCTAAGGATCGAAGATATAATCGAGAGGATATACCAAACGACAGAAACAAATATGAACAAAGCTGGTAGGAAATGAGAAGTTAAGAAGATATCCTCAAAAAGGAAAGAGTACTATGCAAGTATCTTGTCTCCCGTCTCCCAAATTGCATCTCTTTAATCATCTCCCCGTTGAACTTTGACCTCTCGGTTGCGTAACTTCTTGACCTCCGATCCAAGGATGCATGTAGGAACTCTTCTAACCATGGCATCTCGCTCTACTTCCACTTCTCTAAGCATGTTCGACTCTACTACTTCCGCGGTATCATGTAAACACTTCCTCAAATGCGATACATGAAAAACGTCATGAACACGATTAAGATTGTCAGGCAACTTCACTCTGTAGGCCATCTGTCCAATTCTTTCTGTAATGGGGAATGGCCCTATAAAACTTGGTGCCAATTTCCCTACAGATCCAAAGCAAACTATGTTCCTTAATGGTGACACTTTAATAAATCTGTGTCTCCAACATCGAACTCAAGATCGGCTCGTCTCTTATCAGCATATGACTTTTACCTGTCTTGTGCCGTCTTTATGCGTCTTTGAACCAAGTCTATCTTCTCTAAGAGTTCCCTAACCATCTTGGGACCAAGCAAATTCTTATCCGTAGATTCCCACCAACAAGTCGGTGATCGACAAGGTCATCCATATAGATCTTCAAAAGGTGCCATGCCAATACTAGTATGATAGTTGTTTTTGTAGGCGAACTCTACTAATGGAAGGTGTTCTTCCCAGGTCCCTCCAAAATCCAAGATACATAACCTCAAAAGATCTTTTAGAATTCGATTCACTCTTTCTGTTTGTCCATCTGTCTGAGCGTAATAAACGATGCTCAAACATAACTGTGTACCTACCTCCTCTTGCATATCACCCTTTTCTCTTGCATCAAAAACTGCTCCAAGCCCTGTCTGCAAGCATCGGCATATACAGTGAACGGTTTGATCCCATATGGCAAAGTCAAAACTAGGGCTGATGTCTTCACAAAGTTCTTAATGAACTTCCTATAATAGTCCACCCAACCAAGAAAGCTTCCGTTGTATTCTTTGGAATCCTCCAATCCTGGATTGCCACTACCTTCACGAGATTCTACAACTATCCCTTCTTTAGAGATCCCATGTCCTAAGAACCTCACTTCCTTCCTCCAAAAATGATATTTGGAGAACTTAGCTTTGAGTTGATGTGCTCAAAGGGTCTCTAAGACTTCCCTAAGATATAGGGCATGTTCTTCCTTGCTTTTGGAGAATATAAAGATATCATCCACAAAGACTACCACAAACTTGTTTAGAAACTCCCTAAACACCCTACTCATTAAGCCTATGAAATATGCAGGTGCATTTGTCAAACCAAAAGGCATGACTAGTCATTAAAAGAAACCATCTGAAGTTCTAAATGTAGTCTTATCTATGCTGTCCTCAGCCACCCTTAGCTGATGAAATCCTGTAGCTAAATCCAACCGCGAGAAAACCAAAGCACCAACCAACTGATCGAACAAGTCATCTATCCTCGGTAATGGGTGTTTATTCTTCTTCGTGAGCTTATTCAGTTCCCTATAGTCCACACACAATCTAAGCTAACCATCAGCCTTCGTGACAAAAACAACTGGAGCACTCCACTCCGAGATACTTCTTCTCATGAACCCTTTCTCAAGCAGCACCCCTACTTGCTTACTGAGTTTCTTCCTCTCTCTCGGAGCCATGTGGTGCACTGGCAATGCAACTAGCTTTGCATTATCTACTAAGTATATAAGGAAGTCTATCTCGTGCCTCGGGGGTAAACCCCGAACCTCATCAAAGACGTCATCATACTTACATACTACTTGAACAGATTTCAAATCATCGATGGATGCGTCAAGTGATTCTAGGTAGCTAAGCATCACTGAACCCCTAGGGTCACATGAAATATCAAGGGTCTTTCCATAACAAGTCAATAGTCTAACTACCCTCCTTTTATAGTCTATGATGGCACCATACCTGGCTAGCCAATCCATCCCTAGAATCAGACCATAGCCTATGAAACCAAGTACGTAGGCATTGCATTCAAAACCAACACCTAAGATAGACACTCTCAAATCCCGACAAATCATAGATAAATGAGCTGAGGCACCAATAGGATTTGAGACCACAATGGGATCCATGACTAAAATTGTATTTAGGTGTAGAGTTTCAACTAAAGAAGCAGATATAAACGAATGTGAAGTGCCAGAATCAAACAAGGTTCTAACAGGAGAATCAAACAAGGTTCTAACAGGATAATCAAAAAGGAAAATCAAACTTTCAACAGAAACTTTTCTACCTCTATCAGGCATGCCAGCCGTGAGAGCACGCATCTGCCCTCCGGAAGGTCCTATACTTTGTCCTTTCCCTTGCCTCTTTGGACAATCCCCGATAAGATGTCCTGTCTCTCCGCAATGATAACAACTAGTCTTCTTCTTCCCATGGTCATTGGCTATATATAACCCACCATGCCTCGGTCACTTCCTTTTTTCTTGGGGTCTATAGTTCTTTCCACCCATCTTAAGTTCCACTTCCTTATTTTGTGATTCTTCAACCTCGACCTCCTTCTTTTCTCCTTTATCTTCTTTGTGCATCAAGGTTATATCCATAAGTTTCTCATCCTTGTGAAACATGTTAACCAGTCTCTCTCCAAGCTGCTTCCATCAAGCGGAAAACCCTACAAAGCATGAAAGAGAATTAGCCGCAGGTGAAACTACCGCGGCTATAGATGGAAGTTAGGCACTTCTTTGCCCTTCGACAGGCGCCCTAGTCTCATCATGCCTACGGAACCATGCCGCGAAGAGGTTGCCTCCTAAAAAGCCAGGAGCCCCGGAGTCTCAGAAAAGAAGGGAACAAGAATTCAAATAGCAAAAGATAGTGCATAGGATTTGGGGAATATGTCTTTCAAAACAAGCTTTTCTTTTGAAAATACTTCTTTTAAAGCTATTTCGAAAACAGCTTTCAAAATCTTTTATCTGATCCTGTAACCTTTAGCTCTGATACTATGTGTAACACGCCACGTCCGTTAATGTCACTCAGAAGGGGAATGCATTAAGTTTCGTGGTGCGTTATAAGTAAACAGAACAGAATATTACAAGACAGATACATAAAACAGTACTTGAAAAAAATTATAACTTTATTACAGCGGAAACAAAAATAAGTTTGGTTATATCTTCAAACCCATCGCACCAAAACCAAGTACATAATATCAGTCTTGTACAAAAGCCATCATAGTACATAATTTTTAAAACCATAATGCCCAATCCAAAATGTCATACGAAAGATAAACAAAGCTAAGCATTACTTTCAGCACTTCAAGCAAGAAAGTTTGAATCAAGCTTCAACGTGCCCACCCTGAGAACCTTGGGGCGGAGGGAAAGAAAAGAAAAGAGGCCAAACAGAAAGGGTCAGAAATAAAGTCTGGCGAGTCCAGTGACTTTAACAATATAATTAGTAAAGCAACATGATAAGAACATAAACTGGATATAAGAGATGAATGTAATATAAGCAGATATGATAAGGTAACAAGATGAACAAGATGTAACGTTGACTGCGCTTCTAACCCCTATAAGATATTCTCTGCACCGCATCAATACTAGTTTCATACTAAAACATGATCCCTCTTGGCTAAATAGAATGATGATAGTTTCTTGTACTTCCAGCTGCAATCATAGGTAACCAACATGCACCTATCACCACTAGATGTACCCACTATCCTCCTTGTTCGATTATGTACCCCTAGCTGCTATCATAGGTAACCAATATGCACCTATCACCACTAGATGTACCCTCCCTACTCGATTATGTACCTCTAGCTGCTATCATAGGTAACCAATGTGCACCTATCACCACTAGATGTACCCACTACTCTTCTCATTCGATTGACTCCCTAACCTCGTAGATACTTGTGCTGGTCCCACAATAGGGTGTATCACTCCCTAAGATGAAAACCCCGATACTACTGAAATGCACGGCTTAAACCTATACGATGCAACATCGTCTTACCTACCAGCCCGGACCCACGCACATGACTCCGTTGGACTTGCACTGACATCGCTAACTCTTTATTGACCTCTTACAATAAAACCCAGTATGCGTGTCCCTGTCCTCGACCTAAATCGAGCTTATATAGATACTGAAATGGGCTACTGGTTGAAAACGGTCCATACACTTGACATAAGCATTCCTCCTAAGTTTGGTCCCCACTAGGAATTCCCACTTAACCCCTTTTTATCCCCATGTCTTATCACATGTATGATCTTGGTTAAGTGCTTTTATTATGTTTCACATGCTACCCATGTTACCCACTTAACCCTTTATTATTACCACGTCTTACCACATGTCTTATCCTGGTTAAGTGTTTTTTAATTATGTTTCACATGCTATCCATGTCAGCCACTTAACCCTTTTACCATTCCCATATCTTACTACATGTCTTATCTTGGTTAAGTATTTTTAATTATGTTTCACATGCTACCCATGTCACCAACTTAACCCTTTTACTATTCCCATGTCTTACTACATGTCTTATGTTGGTTAAGTGTTAATTGATTAATTATACCCATAATCATGCAGGACCTCCCACATTAGATTACCGTTTGCGGTTGCTGGATATGCCGGGCAGTTCCAGGCAGGCTTCTTCCGCAATCCGAATCTAACCTCATGTCTTAGCATTATTACGCATCTAATTTCTGCCTTTGACCTCTCATATTAGATTACTAAATTGAGGTTGCTGGATATGCCAGGCAGTTCCGGGAAGGCTTATACCGCAATCCGAATCTAACCTCGTGTCTTAGGCGTTCATTATATCTTCCTTAATTCATGCCCAATTTCAGATCTTGGATTATAGTGATTTCTAGTTACCATAAATTCCAATCCAATTTATGCTTATAATTCTAATCCAATTTATTCCTATAATCCTATGCGTACAAGTTATACCAAATTATGCCCAAATCAATTTTCATAGTTATTAATAGTTTATGCCAAATCTCGTGTATACAAGTTATACTCAATTATGCCCAAACCAATTTATGCCAAATCTCATGTATACAAGTTATACTCAACTATGACCAAACTAATTTATGCCAAATCTCATGTATACAAGTTATACTTAATTATGCCCAAACCAATTTATGCCAAATCTCACGTATATAAGTAATACTCAATTATGCCCAAACTAATTTCCATAGTCATCAACAATTTATGCCAAATCTCATTTTTATTACAAATTTCCCAACTTTTCCCAATCACGCCAACGTTATTCTTACGTAAATTTCGACGCAATATGCTTAGGCTCGAAGTTAACCTAATCTCAAAATGGAAAAAGGAAAAGAAGAAGGGAAGAGAATCAAAACATCAAAATTGGCATACACATATAAATAGGCATGTGAACTAATAACAACAAAATAGATCAGATAGGCTTATGATAATAGCAATTGGGTATGAATCTAAAGGATAACAAAACTAGACATGATTCTTCTTATTCATAGGCATATACATTAGATCCAATTTACAATCCTATCACAATTACTTTTTAATTTAATTACATGTGAAAGTAACATAGACTCACAGTGATACGATTCTTAGAAAAGAGAATTAGGTGTTGTTGTAGCAATTCTGATCTTGAATAATCTCTACTTTGACTGTTTGTAGATCTGATGTTCTAATTGGAATACTCCTATGCTGATTTGTTTTGGTGGAGAAGAAAGGCTAGTTTAGATTAGGGCAGCATGGAGGCGCCATGGATGAAAACAATGAGATTAGGGTTAGGTTTAGGTGTTTATTTATTGGTGTATTAGGTGAATTAGGACCTTTAGATTAGATTAGGAACCATCTGAACCATTTAGACCAAAAAACACGTCATCTAGTCAATCCCAGAAAAACATGTCGTCAGATACAAATCTGGCCGATGGGGTTCGACAACCTATAGGGGGTCGACTGCGCAGTCGACACCCTTATAGATGGAGTCGACTCCCCAGTCGACACCCCCTAGGGGGTCGACTCCCCAATCGACTCCCCTTTGGAGGGTCGACACCCACGAGCGGGAAATTACCTGCTCAACTATTTTGGGTTGGATTTCGAATTTTGAGCTACTTTGGTTATTTATTTATTATTTAATTAAATTCTTCTTTAAACTAAAATCTTCTAAGCTTCATAACTTCTTCATACGATTTCCAATTTACACAAACTTGAACTCCTTTCCATGTAGAATTCTGAGATGAACGCAATGGCGCCGCCCGTTTTCCCTTAATTATTCTAAAAACTAAGTATTCTTTAATTTATCATTTTAATATTTTAAAATTATGGGGTGTTACAGGGTCTTTACGGGAACCAAAGCTGCATTTGTTTGTTTTTAACCGTTCGTGTGAAGCTTTTATTGTCATGCCTAAAAATCCACATCTATAGCATATACTGACATTCCTATAGTAACCTGCCATGTGTCCTTTTGAAGCACAGTGGTAATATTGGCGGTTTGATTTCAAAAATTGAACAGTATTGTCAAAAGATTTGAACAAAGGCAACAGCCCCCTTTTGAATGTCGATGCCAGCCGAGGTGCACGAGAGGCCATAAAGGGTTTCTTGGATCCACGTGACAGCATGGCCACGTAAGATAAATGCTAGGGATCTGGTGGCATGGGTAACAGCGGCGGTAGCTTGGTTGAGGAAGTAGTAAGCAAAGAGTCAAGATCCTCGTTGAGGGGGGATTCATGAATGGTGGTTGATTTGGGAACTAGTGGAGAAGGCTCTTGGCGCAGTGGTGGAGGTTTGCAGCTAATTAAGGATTCGGTTATCATAAGGTCAGCAGGTAGTGTAGCAGGTTTGGGGGTGGGTATGGTGGACATAGACGGAAGCGTAGGAGGAGCTGGAGGAGGAGGGTGCACTGAGGGCAGGATTGGCGGCGCTGACAGTGGATCATCGACGTAATGGAAGCCGTTGACGGCAGCATTGAGATGGAAGCCATTGATGGAAACTATCTTAATCTTATTGTTTTTGGAATGAACTGAGCCGACGTGTTATCTCTGATTAATGACATCAAATGTTCATTGTTTGCGCATATTGTTTTGGTTTTCCAAGTTCATTTTGTGTATCATTTAAAAATGGTTACTTAAACTATTAATAATTGTGATAATATATAGAATCCAGTTATCAAATAAATGTTCACTTTCATCACACGGCCAATTGACAACGAGTCTTCTTTGAAATTTTCTCTTCCATCCTCGAACCAATCGCCGCCCATCCCACCAATCTTCTCACCCTAAATCCTGCAACCACCACCACCTTTGATTCCTCCACCTGCTCCTCTCGATTGTCCTAATTCTCCTTTATTTGAATTTCCCCCCTTTTCCATTGATGCTAATCAATCGAAGTGTCAACGATGTTGGACTTCTTATTTCAGCACTTGAATCGCAATGCGGGGAAGTACAACCCTATTGACATGCAAACAATGTTCTCCGATGGAGCCATGGAGTACACAGATGACATAATTGAAGCAAATATTAAGGTTTGGAATGACGCCTGGTTTGTTTTTAGATGTGCCTCTATCTTATGCTGCTGTACTCCATAAGGTTAATTTGATTTAGAAACATAAAAGTACTTTTAGGGTAAAATCTAATGGCGTTCTTTTCTTATATCAATTTACTATAACGAAGATTGCATGAAAATATTGACGGGTGACCCAATCATAATAAAGAATAAGTTATTTATTATAAAAACTTATGATCCTTAAGTTAGCAATGTTTGTGGTTTGATCAAGGCGGTTCCAATCTGGGTGCAATTTTTTAATATACCCTTATTTACGTTGTCTCACCCTGGAATTATCTGGTTAGCTTGTCAATTGGGTAAGATGATTTGTTTGGACGAAACGACAGAAAGATTAGAAAGATTAGAGTATGCAAGATGTCTCATTGAAGTTAAACCGGATAGATAACCTATGGATGATTTCTTAGTCAAGATACCAGGTGGTGGTACTCAAAGAATAAAAGTTACTTACCTTTTGAAGCCTCTCGTATGTACTATTTGCAAGGTCTTTGGACATTGTAATGATAATTGTGAATTTAGTGCGGTAGCGGATCAGGAAAATAAAGTAAGTGAGGGAAATAAAAAAGAAAACAATGCAATGAATGTGTAACAGCCCGCATTTTACGTATTGGAAGATCATAAAATATTTTTATTTTATTCCTTGAGGGTTGGATCATTTTCACATTTTGATATGTTGCTTATAGGGGAATGAGACATGTCCATAATTTTTAACAATTTTATTTATGACCATTTTACCCTTGCCAATCTTGTATAGGGCATAACTTTTGACTCAGGTCAAACAAGAGGGTGAGACCTGTGCCATTGGAAAGGAAATGATGATTGCCTTTCGGTAGAGTGGTTACATTAAAGATTTGGCTTAGCGGTTTGGGAGGAATCGCTGTTTTAATGTTTAACAGTTGGCTGTTCAGGTTTGTTAAGCCTTAATTGGCTAATTTGTAGAGGCCCATTAGTGCGCTGGTGGAAGGCTATAAATAGGGGGTAGGGGTATGGGAAATAGTTTACTTTCCCCATTCTCTCATTTGGTGGCCTATGTTCCTCCTTCCTTTAACACCTTTCCACCACTAAAATCAGGATCTAAGCATAGGAAATCGAAGATCTACACCATTGGAGGCTAGATCTATATCATTTTAAGAGCGAATTCATCAAATTGAGCAGATTGAAGGAAGATCTCCGCTGTCCGGATACATAATTCAGCATTTTTGCTTTATTTTAGAGAATTGGTATGTGGTTTATATCTCTCACATGGATTCAATCAAGGGTATGAGTGTTTGATCATGTTTTAATAAATTCAAGTCGTTTTCCTTAGATTTATGCATTGGTAAGTCCATTTTCATACGAATCACCATAGAATCTAAATTAGCAAGTTTAAACCAATAATTCTTATGCTATTTCTAGTGATTATGCAAGTTTGATCTATAGTTCTTCTTCTTTTTTGAGGAGGACGGGTGTGTAGTGTGATGCTACTCAGCCGGTTACGTGTAAATATAAATGGCTAGTAATATAATATGGTTGACAGGCCCAACCAGTGGTAGAAATACTCTACATCCTATCAGTCAATATAGAGAGACCAAGCATAACACATAATATGTACATAAAACAATGACGATCATAGAAAATAGATACACAACCAAAATACCACACAGAGATGAGATATAGCACAAGCCTATCATTAGTAAGGGAAGAGAGAGCAACTGCCTTACATTCCAGGGGACTGCGACATAGGGAGAAAGAGCCTAAAGCGTGCGTGCTTAGCTGTGCCTGTCCATAATTCGAAAATATGCAGGATGTGATAACATGTTCCCATCAAGAGTCTCTTAGGTCTGCCGAAGACATGAGTGTTTCCGTAACACCCTGAATTTTCTGTGTATATTAAATTAACGAATTTAAGAAAGATTAATTTTTACAAGAAGAATTAAGGGAAACGGGTCACGCCAGTGCGTTCGTCTCGGAATTCTACTTGAGATAGAGTCCGAGTTTGTGTGATTCGGACTCCGTATGAAGAAGTTAGGTTAGAAGATTTAAGTTTAATTCAGAATTAAATAAATAATTAAATGATCAAGATTCGTAAATCAAACCAGCAGGGAACAGTGGGTGGGAAAAATTCCGCTATAGGGTGTCTACCCCCCAAGGGGTGTCGACACTGGTATCGACCCCCTATAGGGGTGTCGACATTGGTGTCAGCCCCCTGTAGGGGTGTCGAAACTGGTGTTGACCCGGGTGTCGACATGGGCGTCGACCCCCTGTAGGGGTCGACCTCTGCTGACTGTTCTGGACAGTGACGAATTTCTGAATTGTAGGCTAGTGGCAACTTCTAATTGGCCCGCTGAATCATTCTCTTGGATTGGATGGTTTGGATGGATCCTAGGTTGGTCTAAAGGCTCTTAATAATTCTACACATCTATGTATATACTCATAACCCAACCCTAATTCTATTTCTCCAAAGCTATGACGTTGTCATGCTGTTCATCTTCAATCTAGCTTTAATAACCCGAAAATCTGAGCCAGTTTAAAAAATTTATGTTGGAAATTTTAGCGAATTTTGAACATTTAAAATGAATTATTTTAAATAATATCATCAAGAAATTTATTTTGAATAGAATTCGAACGTATATATTATATACGTCGTCGTTAGAATATAAATATTTATATATAATTATAAATAGAATTGAAAATGGCGCGGTAGTTCGATAATTCGATTTCCAACTTCAATTGAACATACCGGGTGCAAAACAATCCGGATTTTAGTGAAACCAAAAATAATGGAATCTAATTGATGATATCTTTCCAACGAATCCGAAAAATCAAAATTTCATAGCGGGAATCAAAAGATACGTCCAATTGAAAATTCTGAATAGTCGCTATGGAATTCAGGCCCTTAAAAATAGCCATTTTGCAAACGACCTCGGTTTCCGACGAAACCACTTTTGTTGGATCCGTGATGTCAAATTATTGCTAGGTTTCAAATTTCATAATTTTTGAAGCTAGTATGTGAGCGTGGCAAAGAAAAACGTGTTTTGGTCAATTACAGTTAAATTTGATCGACCGGAAAATGGCCATTTTTCCAACAGTCTTGGAATTCGACGAAACTAGTTTTATTAGGACCGTATCGTCGATACGAAGCTAGGAAATATTTTTCTGGAATTTTTCGAGTCTGTATGTGGCCTCGGTAATTTGAAATGTACGTTCAAGTTGAATATATATAGATTTATACTTTAATCTCTCTCCTCTCCCCTTATACTATGCCCCTCCCCCCCCCCCCCCCCGTTCGATTCATTTCAGAAAGAAGAAAGAAAAATAATTGAAGTCGCGCCTGCCACCACCGCCCTCCCCAGCTTTGCCTCAGCCTCGCCGACCTCCCCGCAAGCGCCGCCCACCTCTTCCCTCCAGCCTCGCGCCCCTTTCCTCTGAAATCCGATCCCTAATTCGCCGATCCCCTCCGCCTGCTCTTCCTCCGTGCGACCCCCTGAGAGATCGACGTGCCGCATCAGCCCCGGCGAACGATGCATCCCATACCCCCCTGCGACGACAACCTCCTCCGATTAGAAAAAAAGTGAGCATTTTATTTAATTATTTTTCGGATTTAATTAGGTTTAGAAAATCTGATTTTAATGGTTAGGAAAATCTGATTTAGTGTGATTAGAAAAATATAATTTTTCCTGTTGTAAAGAATATGATTTTCTATGTTATAAAAATATGGTTTTTGTCATAGGAATGGTATAAAGAAAAGATTAGATTTTTAAAATAGAAAAGATTAGATTTTTAAAATAGAAAAGATTAGATTTTTAACATGAAGTTAAAGCGATAAAAATCCGATTTTTAACATGAAGTTAAAGCGATAAAAATTCGATTTTTATATATTGAATAGCAAAGTAAAAATTCGATTTTTATATATTGAATAACGAAGTAAAAATGTGATTTTTATATATGTAGAGAATACGGGCAGTGAAAAGTGACAAGAAGAAGAAACGGCGAAGATTTCTACCTAAGAAGAGTCATGGCGTTGGATTAGCAATTCTGTGAGAATTTCTCACTCTTTAATTTATTTCTAGTTAAAATATATACTAGGATGCAGACGGTGTTTAGTAGCACCTGACACCCGTCGTCCACAGACCATGGACGGCTTGTATGCTTGTTTGTTTGATTTTGATGTGTAGTTGATTATGTGATGTGATGTGAAATGAAATAAAATATTTATATAGTTAAAAATATTTTATAGTTAAAAATAGAAATTTTAACGTGGATATGAAATGAAATAAAAATAAACAAATCGGACGATTTGTTTATATACACACATTTGACTGATATTGATTGGGACGATAAATTCTACACATCGGCCAACTGCACAAATAAAATATGTGTTTGATTGTTTGAAACCCCACACGGGTATTGGGATGATATTTGATGTACACCAATCCCGATTGTTTAGTTATATGTTGATCGATTGATTGACAGACTGTTATAAGCATTGAATATTTATATTTGATGCTTATACAATGTAGAATGCACTTTGGATGATGGTTGATTATTCATCGTTGTTATTATATACATGTGTTGTAGAAAATCCATATAACTAACATTATATGGTAATTGATTGGGCCTCATTCCAGTTTTGAATAGAAATATTTGAAATAGAATATTTGAAATAGAATATTTGAAATAGAATATTTGAAAATAGGAATATATGAAGCCGTATTGATTAGATTGACGCCATTTCGACGTGAACGATATTTATATCGATTTTATTCATTTTATAATGAATATCGAAAGTGATTTCAAAATCTGATATTTTGAAAAGAATTGAAGTTCGAATTGAAACTGAAAAGAAATGAATTCGAATTAAACTGAATAGAAATGGATTCGAATTGAAATTGAATTGAATTGAAAACGAACTGAAATTGAATTAGAAATCAATTTGAATTGAAACAGTTTTGAAAGTGAATTTAAAACGAATTTATATTGGAATATTCAATTTTGATTTGAATTTGAAAAGAAGTTGAAACCGTTTTGAAAATGAATTTAAAACGATTTATAAAGCACGTTTTGAATTGAAATCGACAAAGTATATATTATATGTATTATATATATAATATAATGGCCTGAATAGAACGCGCCGCGCTGTGGCAGTTCGCGAATTTTGACCATTAACTTCGAATGGACATTACGGGAGATCTGACCGTCAGATTCTCCTGAAACCGGAACCGTTGGGTCCGTATCGAAAAGAGCTTTCTAACAAATATTAGAAATTTCAAATCTAACAGTTAGATTTGGAATAATGTCCAAATCAAATTTGGAAAAGGTCATTGTAAGTGCAGTTCGATGACCGTTGATGGAAATCGACTGTATGGGCCTTGATAAAATTATTAAAAATATCGATAATTTGTGTAAAATCATAAGAAATGATTTGTGAAGAATTGGGATGAAAAACTCCATATTTGAAAAGATAAAAATATATTTTTATCGAAATGAATTTGTTTTGAACTAGAATTATAATTCATTTATTTTTGAAATAAATAAAGTGGATTTGAAATGGTTTTGAAATATAACCATAATTTCCAATAATTATATTGGAATGGATTTGAATCGAAATTGTCTTTGGATTATTTCGATGTTAGATTTCGTGATTATACAGATGTTGTAATGGAAATTTGAAAGATATATATATATCGTTATTTCCGATACGATATTTGTTGGTCGTAGAATTTGATGTTGAATATAAGCCGATATATTTTCTATTCAAAGCCTTGTATTTAATATCAAATGTGATTTGGGTTTGTCGTGAATGGTGTCTTGACTAACACTGTTCTTGAACCCAGTTGAGAAAAGATTAAATCTTTTTATTTAGATTTAATGAAGTGTACCAATTAAATAATATTTAATTGGAATCAGATTAGTATTGATTTTTGGGTTTATCATGAACAGTGTTTTAAATAACACTTGTTCTTTAACCCGATAATTAATGGAAGGTGATTATGGGTTTACCTTGAACCGTGTTTTAAATGACACTGATTCTTTAACCCGGTCAAAGATTAAAACTAAGTGGAGTTTTAATGAATCTTTAATGAGATTAAAATGATCGAGAATGGAGTATCACCAGTTTTGCTCCAGGCGATAGTTAAATCTTTAATTAGATTTGAACGTGAAATGGTAATTGAATTTACCGATAACACCGTAGTGTTAGATATGAAGTATTACCAGTTTTACTTCATGGGATGAATAGGTTGGGATTGGGAAATTAAAACAAATAATTACTTCGGTAAAGTTCGTTAATCCCTACTAGTTTGAATTGATATTCAAAAGTAGATTAAAGAATAAATTAAAGAATTTATCTTTGATAAAATTAATGGGAACCTTTCCCTATGAATGTGAAATTTAGAAACTAACTGTCGGTTAGCTAAGCAGAATGGTTTTCTGGATATTGATCTGATGTTGGTTTCGGCCTTCGGGTTTAATATTTGGGGAATTATTCTCTGGTTAATTTACGGTTAGTGACTGATGAATTGGAATGAGGCGTATGTTGTGTTTGTGTAACACTTGTGTATAATATACGCGAGTTATTCGGAAAGACCGGGTTTATCCCATTCTGAATAACTGATACGACGATATGTTGAAGATGAAGATGGTGGTTGAAGACCGGAGGTCTTCACGTCGTTTGGGTGATTACTGATGATCTTGATTGGGCTGTACACCCAAGAAGATGGAAACAGTTGGTGATCGTCCAGTCGTACCTGGAGATTGATGGATATGCGGGGTACTAGGTGCCTCCGGTTTTGTTCAGACCTAGAGCGAACTTGTAAATGGACTGTGTGTCTGACATTGGATTTTAGTCCGTGTGATTGATCTCTATTAAATATATATCTGTTTGGCGGCAGAGAATTTATTCTCTTGCTTAACACCCTTCTCTGAGACGTACAAGCTCAGGGGTTATATATTGATGGATATCAAACGCATGGAGTGAATTGCCTATGTGGCATGCCTAAGTGGCAATTGATCGAGGCTTCTGTTGAAAAGCAAAGTCTTGTGGTGATGATCAAAGCACAGCCTGTGTGGCATAGCTTTGTGTAACGTGAATTCGCGAGCCTCACACCCCGGTTGTGAACCAAAAATGGGAGAGGACGTCAGGGAGGACATGCGTTTCTTTCTAGCTAGGGTGGTGTCAGTGACCTACCAGCCCTGACATTTATATACTTTTCACCTGTGTGGTTGTTGCTGTTGCGAGGCGCCTCGGTTAGATCGGACGATCCAGGTCCGATGGAGCCATTCGTTGGCTCATTTACGCCCCAAAGGGCGGGGAAACGTAGTGTTCAGGCATAATAATCCACATCGGTGGACCGACCCTGAGGATCCAAGGCTTGCCTGCGCACTTGCCTAAGACTTGGGCTAGACAGTCTCGAATCGGTAGAGGACTATCCTTTGCCTCGGTTCACAGACGGAAACCCAATTTCCAAATACGTGACATTGCGATTTTGATTGTATAACCTATATATGGCGACATAGTGGTATGGGGCATTCATGTCGCCTATGATTGATACTTATGATTTGAAGTTGTTTTATACACTATACACTTATAATAGTATCATGATTTGTTTTAAACGTATCAAGCATTCTTGGCTATTATAAGGTAAAAACCCTATCCTCCGGCTTGCGTTGCATTGTGTGATGGGACCTGGGTCTTATAATAGCTTCATTTTTCTTTATTTAGCATTGCGCTGTTTGTTTTATGCACTGGTATTCTTGGGAGGAAACCCGTTCCGTGTTATACGGCGTGGTCCCTTGATTTACCTAACTTTAAAATAAAGATCAATAACTGTTTCAGTTCGCACACCAGTCCCATGACTGACCTGGAGTTTATTGTTTTGACCTAAACTCTGGGTGCCCCTATTTTGACACGGGCAGCTAGTAGTTTTGGTTTTGCAGATTTATATTCACAGGATCCTGGTTTACAGCTGGAATGATATCCGGAAAGCTTTGTATTCGTATATCTCTTCTAGTTGAGTATTGTATTATTTTCCGCTGCTATGTATTTAAATGCAATTTAAATCTCTGATATTTCTATGTAATATTTATTCATTTATACTCTGTATATTCTTGTATTCTGATGCATTGTTGTAATATACAATGAATTGTCCTTCCGTCTGCGTTCTATTATGTCGTGTTCTCAAAACAATCCGCGCTTTCCTTTATCATTGGAGACCGGGGAAGTTCGGGTCGTCTCATCGTGGTATCAGAGCTTTGGTTTACAAAGCAGAGAACAAGGCACATTAGAACCATACGAAAGAATTCATCAGATATTGGGCTAGTAATATCCAATGGGAATGACTCGTTAGAGATAGGATCAGTAGTATCTTAGAACGAGTGTGAAGAGTATATTTTTAAAGTGAAAACAAATTTTGTTTTGAAAATTTAAATCAACTATTCGTATTTGATTATTTATTCTATATTGATCGGGACAATCCGATATATAAAGATTTTGCATATATGTCTTGCAAACGTGTATTCGAAGTTTTAATATACTGGATAGTTATAGAATCATACTCTAGTGCCCGGGGATAATTCTGGTAACGGGGCACCGTCACCAGTATTTATCTTCGAGTTTCGAAAGTGAGATTTCTATAAATTTCCTATTGACTGGTGTGAGAATCGGAATTAGATAGGGCCTATTGTTGTGATTTGGCATCAAAAATCTGATTTTTGACTATATATCAAAGTTATGCATTTGAAAAGCTAATCAACTAATTGATTGATGGTTGTGTTGTTGATTATTGGTTGATTTATTAAAATTTGAACCATATAGCCAATTTGTATCAAATATTGAATTATATTGAAATTTGGTCGCATTTGCTTGCATATACATGTACTTACATTGAAAAGGTCATAGCAAGGAGGCTAGAGCAGAGAATAAAATTTGTTTGCCCGACAAATAGGTACATATTTACTATAATTTACTATTTTGTTTGGGTGATGATGATTTTATGAGCCTATTGGCTAGCCGCTTGGCTTTTTCTTTTTCTTTTTGAGATTAGAAGGCATGTATGGCAATTTCGGGATTTTCCCGTGGCTCCCGGTGCAGGGAAGGTTATGGCGAAATTTTTCGAAAATATAGGGTGTTAGCCAAATTTTTGAAAATTTGAAAATTCTCAGAAACTGAAAAGTTGGAGAATGGAAGCCAGTTCGAACGTAGAGTTGATTAATCAAACCACTTTCGACTTTGTTCCTTTTCGAGGACGAAAAGTTTTAAGTGGGGGAGATTGTAATAACCCGAAAATCTGAGCCAGTTTAAAATTTTTATGTTGGCAATTTTAGCGAATTTTGAACATTTAAAATGAATTATTTTAAATAATATCGACAAGAAATTTATTTTGAATAGAATTCGATCGTATATATTATATACGTCGTCGTTAGAATATAAATATTTATATATAATTATAAATAGAATTGAAAATGGCGCGGTAGTTCTATAATTCGATTTCAAACTTCAATTGAACATACCGGGTACAAAACAATCCGGATTTTAGTGAAACCAAAAATAATGGAATCTAATTGATGATATCTTTCCAATGAATCCGAAAAATCAAAATTTCATAGCGGGAATCAAAAGACATGTCCAGTTGAAAATTCTGAATAGTCGCTATGGAATTCAGGCCCTTAAAAATAGCCATTTTGCAAACGACCTCGGATTTCGACGAAACCACTTTTGTTCGATCCGTGATGTCAAATTATTGCTAGGTTTCAAATTTCGTAATTTTTGAAGCTAGTATGTGAGCGTGGCAAAGGAAAATGTGTTTTGGTCAATTATAGTTAAATTTGATCGACCGGAAAATGGCCATTTTTCCAACGGCCTCGGAATTCGACGAAACTAGTTTTATTAGGACAGTATCGTCGATACGAAACCAAAAAATATTTTTCTGGAATTTTTCGAGTCTGTATGTGGCCTCGGTAATTTGAAATGTACGTTCAAGTTGAATATATATATAGATTTATACTTTAATCTCTCTCCTCTCCCCTTATACTCTGCCCCCCCCCCCCCCCGTTCGATTCATTTCAGAAAGAAGAAAGAAAAAAAAAATCGAAGTCGCGTCTGCCACCACCGCCCTCCCCAGCTTCGCCTCGGCCTCGCCGACCTCCCCGCAAGCGCCGCCCTCCTCTTCCCTCCAGCCTCGCGCCCCTTTCCTCTGAAATCCGAACCCTAATTCGCCGATCCCCTCCGCCTGCTCTTCCTCCGTGCGACCCCCTGAGAGATCGATGCGCCGCATCAGCCCCGGCGAACGATGCAGCCCATACCCCCTGCGACGACAACCTCCTCCGATTAGAAAAAAAGTGAGCATTTTATTTAATTATTTTTCGGATTTAATTAGGTTTAGAAAATCTGATTTTAATGGTTAGGAAAATCTTATTTAGTGTGATTAGAAAAATATAATTTTTCCTGTTGTAAAGAATATGATTTTCTATGTTATAAAAATACGGTTTTTGTTGCAGGAATGGTATAAAGAAAAGATTAGATTTTTAAAATAGAAAAGATTAGATTTTTAAAATAGAAAAGATTAGACTTTTAAAATAGAAAAGTTCAGATTTTTAAAATAGAAAAGATTAGATTTTTAAAATGAAGTTAAAGCGATAAAAATCCGATTTTTAACATGAAGTTAAAGCGATAAAAATTAGATTTTTATATATTGAATAGCAAAGTAAAAATTCGATTTTTATATATTGAATAGCAAAGTAAAAATTCGATTTTTATATATTGAATAGCGAAGTAAAAATGTAATTTTTATATATGTAGAGAATACGGGCAGTGAAAAGTGACAAGAAGAAGAAACGGCAAAGATTTCTACCTAAGAAGAGTCATGGCATTGGATTAGCAATTCTGTGAGAATTTCTCTAGTTAAAATATATACTAGGATGCAGACGGTGTTTAGTAGCACCTGACACCCGTCGTCCACAGACCATGGACGGCTTGTATGCTTGTTTGTTTGATTTTGATGTGTAGTTGATTGTGTGATGTGATGTGAAATGAAATAAAATATTTATATAGTTAAAAATATTTTATAGTTAAAAATATTTTATAGTTAAAAATAGAATTTTTAACGTGGAAATGAAATAAAAATAAACAAATCGGGCAATTTGTTTATATACACACATTTGACTGATATTGATTGGGACGATAAATTTTACACATCGTCCAACTGCACAAATAAAATCTGTATTTGATTGTTTGAAACCCCACACGGGTATTGGGATGATATTTGATGTACACCAATCCCGATTGTTTAGTTGTATGTCGATCGATTGATTGACAGACTGTTATAAGCGTTGAATATTTATATTTGATGCTTATACAATGTAGAATGAACTTTGGATGATGGTTGATTATTCATCGTTGTTATTATATACATGTGTTGTGGAAAATCCATATAACTAACATTATATGGTAATTGATTGGGCCTCATTCCAGTTTTGAATAGAAATATTTGAAATAGAATATTTGAAAATAGAATATATGAAGCCGTATTGATTAGATTGACGCCATTTCGACGTGAACGATATTTATATCGGTTTTATTCATTTTATAATGAATATCGAAAGTGATTTCGAAATCTGATATTTTGAAAAGAATTGAAGTTCGAATTGAAACTGAAAAGAAACGAATTCGAATTAAACTGAATAGAAATGAATTCGAATTGAAATTGAATTGAATTGAAAACGAACTGAAATTGAATTAGAAATCAATTTGAATTGAAACCGTTTTGAAAATGAATTTAAAACGAATTTATATTGGAATATTCAATTTTGATTTGAATTTGAAAAGAAGTTGAAACCGTTTTGAAAATGAATTTTAAACGATTTCTAAAGCACGTTTTGAATTGAAATCGACGAAGTATATATTATATATATAATATATATAATATAATGGCCTGAATAGAACGAGCCGCGCTGCGGCAGTTCGCGAATTTCGACCATTAACTTCGAATGGACATTATGGGAGATCTGACCGTCAGATTCTCCTGAAACCGGAACCGTTGGGTCCGTATCGAAAAGAGCTTTCTAACGAATTTTAGAGATTTGAAATCTAACGGATGGATTTGGAATTATGTCCAAATCAAATTTGGAAAAGGTCGCTGTAAGTGCAGTTCGATGACCGTTGATGGAAATCGACTGTATGGGCCTTGATAAAATTATTAAAAATATCGATAATTTGTGTAAAATCATAAGAAATGATTTGTGAAGAATAGGGATGAAAAACTCCATATTTGAAAAGATAAAAATATATTTTTATCGAAATGAATTAGTTTTGAACTAGAATTATAATTCATTTATTTTTGAAATAAATAAAGTGGATTTGAAATGGTTTTGAAATATAACCATAATTTCCAATAATTATATTGGAATGGATTTGAATCGAAATTGTCTTTGGATTATTTCGATGTTAGATTTCGTGATTATACAGATGTTGTTATGGAAATTTGAAAGATATATATATATATATATATCGTTATTTCCGATATGATATTTGTTGGTCGTAGAATTTGATGTTGAATATAAGCCGATATATTTTCTATTCAGAGCCTTGTATTTAATATCAAATGTGATTTGAGTTTGTCGTGAATGGTGTCTTGACTAACACTGTTCTTGAACCCAGTTGAGAAAAGATTAAATCTTTTTATTTAGATTTAATGAAGTGTACCAATTAAATAATATTTAATTGGAATCGGATTAGTATTGATTTTTGGGTTTATCGTGAACAGTGTTTTAAATAACACTTGTTCTTTAACCCGATAATTAATGGAAGGTGATTTTGTGTTTACCGTGAACCGTGTTTTAAATTATACTGATTCTTTAACCCAGTCAAAGATTAAAACTAAGTGGAGTTTTAATGAATCTTTAATTAGATTAAAATGATCGAGAATGGAGTATCACCAGTTTTGCTCCAGGCGATAGTTAAATCTTTAATTAGATTTGAACGTGAAATGGTAATTGAATTTACCGATAACACCGTAGTGTTAGATATGAAGTATTACCAGTTTTACTTCATGGGATGAATAGGTTGGGATTGGGAAATTAAAACAAATATTTACTTCGGTAAAGTTCGTTAATCCCGACTAGTTTGAATTGATATTCAAAAGTAGATTAAAGAATAAATTAAAGAATTTATCTTTGATAAAATTAATGGGACCCTTTCCCTATGAATGTGAAATTTAGAAACTAACTGTCGGTTAGCTAAGCAGAATGGTTTTCTGGATATTGATCTGATGTTAGTTTCGGCCTTCGTGGTTAATATTTGGGGAATTATTCTCTGGTTAATTTACGGTTAGTGACTAATGAATTGGAATGAGGCATATGTTGTGTTTGTGTAACACTTGTTTATAATATACGCGAGTTATTCGGAAAGACCGGGTTTATCCCATTCTGAATAACTGATACGACGATATGTCGAAGATGAAGACGGTGGTTGAAGACCGGAGGTCTTCACGTCGTTTGGGTGATTACTAATGATCCTGATTGGGCTGTACACCCAAGAAGATGGAAACAGTTGGTGATCGTCCAGACGTACCTGAAGATCGATGGGTATACGGGGTACTAGGTGCCTTCTGTTTCGTTCAGACCCAGAGCGAACTTGTAAATGGACTGTGTGTCTGACATTGGATTTTAGTCCGTGTGATTGATCTCTATTAAATATATATCTGTTTGGCGGTGGAGAATTTATTCTCTTGCTTAACACCCTTCTCTGAGATGTAAGAGCTCAGGGGTTATATATTGATGGATATCAAACGCATGGAGTGAATTGCCTGTGTGGCATGCCTAAGTGGCAATTGATCGAGGCTTCTGTTGAAAAGCAAAGTCTTGTGGTGATGATCAAAGCACAGCCTGTGTGGCACAGCTTTGTGTAACGTGAATTCGCGAGCCTTACACCCCGGTTGTGAACCAGAAACGGGAGAGGACGTCAGGGAGGACATGCGTTTCTTTCTAGCTAGGGTGGTGTCAGTGACCTACCAGCCCTGACATTTATATACTTTTCACCTGTGTGGTTGTTGCTGTTGCAAGGCGCCTCGGTTAGATCGGACGATCCGGGTTTGATGGAGCCATTCATTGGCTCATTTACGCCCCCAAAGGGCGGGGAAACGTAGTGTTCAGGCATAATAATCCACATCGGTGGACCGGCCCTGAGGATCGAAGGCTTGCCTGCGCGCTTGCCTGAGACTCGGGCTAGACAGTCTTGAATCGGTAGAGGACTATCCTTTGCCTCGGTTCACAGACGGAAACCCAATTTCCAAATACGTGACATTGCGATTTTGATTGTATAACCTATATATGGCAACATAGTAGTATGGGGCATTCATGCCGCCTATGATTGATACTTATGATTTGAAGTTGTTTTATACACTCTACACTTATAATAGTATCAAATGATTTCTTTTAAACGTATCAAGCATTCTTGGCTATTATAAGGTAAAAACCCTATCCTCCAGCTTTCATTGCATTGTGTGATGGGACATGGGTCTTATAATAGCTTCATTTTTCTTTATTTAGCATTGCGCTGTTTGTTTTATGCACTGGTATTCTTGGGAGGAAACCCGTTCCGTGTTATACGACGTGGTCCCTTGATTTACCTAACGTTAAAATAAAGATTAATAACTGTTTCTGTTCTCACACCAGTCCCATGACTGACCTGGAGTTTATTGTTTTGACCTAAACTCTGGGTGCCCCTATTTTGACACGGGCAGCTAGTAGTTTTGGTTTTGCAGATTTATATTCACAGGATCCAGGTTTACAGCTGGAATGATATCCGGAAAGCTTTGTATCCGTATATCTCTTCTAGTTGTGTATTGTATTATTTTCCGCTGCTATGTATTTAAATGTAATTTAAATCTCTGATATTTCTGTGTAATATTTATTCATTTATACTCTGTATATTCTTGTATTCTGATGCATTGTTGTAATATATAATGAAATGTCCTTCTGTCTGCGTTCTATTATGTCGTGTTCCCAAAACAATCCGCGCTTTCCTTTCTCTTCGGAGACCGCGAAAGTTCGGGTCGTCTCACTAGCCTAGCCACCTCAATCTTCTCCAAATTAGAAATCAAGTTAGAGAGCTCCAAATCAAAGGAGAGGTTTTCTTCTACAATAAATTTTGAAGATTAATCAACATCAAATTATATTTTCTGCAACAACAACGATTCAATTATCTTTTCTTAATCCTAGCAAGGTAAATTCACGTTATTTTAAGATTTGAATACCTGATTGTAATCTTGACATGTAATAAAATGAATCGAAGTCTATGCCTAATTGTAAGATAATCTTTTCATATTTATTCCTATCCTTCTATTGAATCTATGTCTTTGCATGCCATAGAGGTTATTTTAATTGATTTAGTCAGGCCTATCTTTGTTGTACATCAGGTTTATAATCCTTTTTGGTTCATGATGTTATTCTTATGCATGCGATAATGACTGTATCAGTTTATTCAAGAATCTATCTTAGTTGGATCTAAATTTCTTGTCTTAGGTCTGTTGTTACATGCCTATTCTTATGTTATGCTCCTTCTCTCCCTCTTCCCCTATTTCCTTTTTTTATGAACCTGGGTTACTTTCGAACCTAGGATGAAATCGCGAAATACAAACGATTAGAATATGGGGAATATTTGGGTATAACCTGTTTTGGGTAAATATTGGGCATAATATATTCGATGAAATAATTGGGCATAACATATTCGGTGAAATTGTTGAGCGTAACTTAAAATTGGAACATGATTAGTTTGTGAATTTGGGATAATTAGCATATAAAATCTAGACTTGGACATGTATGGTAGATAGGTAAATTGGATAAAAGATGAACATGCCTAACCCGAGGTTAGATTGAGTTGCGGTGTAAGTCTTCCCGGAACTGCCCGGCACATCCAGCAACAGCAACAACAGGTCTAATGTGAGAGGTTAGCGCATAAAGCCCAAAACCCGAGATTAGAATGAGTTTGCGGTAGAAGTCTGCCCGGAACTGCTTGGCACATCTAGCAACCACAAACAACAGTTCTAATGTGAGAGGTTAAGGCATTAATGAATGAATCAATGATAATGAACAGGTTTAAGTTAATAGGAAACACTTAACCAATATAATTAATGGGAAGGGTTAAGTCAATAAGAAACACTTAACCAATATGGCATGTTAGGTGGGGGGTTAAGTTAACTTGGACAAGAAGTCAACTTAACCAATATTACATGAACAAAGTGGATAAGGTTTAGGCAATCTTAACCAATTATACATATGGACTTGATAAGGGGAAGAGTTAAGTAAATCTTAGGTAAGTGGGTAATATTAGTATATGTAGGCCCACAAACTTAACCGTTAAATAAACATGCGTGAATCAGTGAGAAGGTCAAGTAACGTATGAATAGGCAACACTTAACTAGTACAACATGTTAATTAAGCAAATGGGTGGGGTTAATTAAAATTGAGAACACTTAACCATTATAACATGTTGATTAGGAAATCCTAGTAATGGGGACCCATTTTAGCAGTAACCCACATAGATGTATCATGGTACCCTGAGCTAGGCAGGATGGTGCATGATTACTGGGCTGATTATAAGCGGTCAAAATAGCGGCGGGTGGTGGAGCAGTGTAGGTTCCGATGTAGTATGGGCGTGCACGTACTCTAGAGTGGAAAAAGCAGGCATTTGGCATTAATAGTATACACTGTGCATCTTGAATTGTGTCGGGTTGTCATCATGGGAATTGGTACACCCCGTGATGGGGCAAGCAAAGGTATCTACATACAAGCGAGGCCGAATGACACAAGTAATGAATACATACAAGCGAGGTCGAATGACACAAGTAATGAATACATACATGCGAGGTCGAATGACACAAGTAATGATTACATACAAGCAAGGTTGAATGACACAAGTAATGAATACATATAAGTGAGGTTGAATGACACAAGTAATGAATACATACAAGCAAGGTCGAATGACACAAGTAATAAATTAATACGAGTAGGAGTCGATCGGTTAAGGTAGTAAGGATACATCTAACATCTTCATGGCAATTAGGCTGATTGAGATAAGATCCTCGTACTAGATGTACACTTGAAGGTTACCACAATTGTGGGGTTGGGATCACCTTATTATATAACACAGGATACTAGTTGGGACACTAGTAGGGGATTCAAATCCTTTTTCACAGGATACAAGTTGGGACACTAGTAGGAAATACAAATCATTCTATAAAAGACACTAGTTAGGATGCTAGTTTGGTGGTGCAGAGAAAATAGGAAATCGGAGGAAGAACCAATGCGCATTCAGTGTATCTTGCCTTGTCATATTGAATGGTGCAGCGTAATCTTGTAATAGTGTGATAACATAAGGTTAGTTGAGTTGGGTAATTCTTTGGGGGTCAATCTGACGTTGATTTCGGTGTTCGAAGTTGATACTTAGGGAGTTACACTCTTAACCAAGGTGTCTTAGTAAACGTTGCTGTGTAGGCAATATATTATTAATTATAAGTGCAATCATCATATCGTGTTCATCTTGTGTACCTTGTCATGTCTAACTCTCATCATTTGTTGTCTTGCTATGCTTACTATCATGGTTATGTGTTGTATCCAGTTTATTCATGTCATGATGCTTTTACCTATTTACATGCTGAAAGTCACTGGACTTACCAGGCTTTATGTATGGCTCTGTTTTGTTTCTCTTTCTTTTCTTCCGTTCCTCCCCCCCCCCCCCCCACCCTAGGTTCAGAGGGAAGGAATATTACCACTTAGCTCAGTTTTCTTTCCATGCTCGAAGATAGTCTACGTATTGCTTTGGACTCTCTTTTCCACTGCTATGGCTGGCTCATGCTTTATTGGGGAATATCATAGTCATTTTATGCTTCTTTATTTTGTTAAACACTACAGATGCTTTGTTGTTATGTGTATTGGTGTTGGAAAACAATCTTTGTACAAGCTGTTTTACCAAGCTGCTGTTTTATCAATGAAGTAAAGTTTTGTTTATTTTCTGCTGTTTATGTTTGTTTTGTAATTTATCTATTCTATGCACTTATGACGCTCTTCTGAAGTTAATGCTTTCCCTTTGTGAGTGACCTTAACGGAGGTGGGGTGTTACACGTGGTATCAGAGCTAAAGGTTACCAGAACAGATAAAAGATTTTTCAAAAGCATATTTTAAAGGGGTGTTTTCTAAAACATGTTTTAAGAAGCCTTTTTCAAGAGAAAAGTATTGATTTTAAAAGGCATATTCCCCAAAGCCATACGCACTATCTTTCGATACTCTATTTGAATTTCTTCTTCCTTTCTTTTCGCCATAGTTTCGTAGGCATACGGCACATGTCGAGGGCGAAGTAGTGCCCAACCTCCATCTTTATCCACAGTAGTTTCACCTGCGGCTAATCTTCTTTCAAGCTTTGTAAGTTGTCCTGCGATGGAGATAATTTCGAGAAACTTGTCAACAAGCTACAAAAGGATAGTAAGGATGAGAATTAGGGAGTTTGGGCTAAGGAGCACAAGCCCAAGGATAAGAAGCTTGTTGCTATGGCTTAATCCAAGCAGAAGGAGAAAGGTGAAAAGAAAGAGGCTAAAGTGGAAGAATCACAAACAAGGAATGGGAATATAAGACGGGTGGAAGAAATAATAGATCTCGCGACAAGAGGAGGTGTATTTTCTGTGGTATAGCGGGTCATTTAATTTTAGGAAGAAGAAGACAGGTGGTTGTTTTCACTATGGTAAAGCAGGGCATCTTATCAAGGATTGCCCGAAGGACAAGGACAAGGGCAAAGGACATAATCTTCTAGAGGGCAATTGCAAGCTCTCACTGCTAGTGTACCTAAGAGAGGTAGGAATGTTTCTGTTGAAAGTTTAATTTTTCTTTTCAATCATCCTGCTAGAACTTTGTTTGATTCTGGCGCTTCACATTCTTTTCTACCTGCTTCCATAATTGAGTCCCTACACCTTAGTACTAGCAGGGTAGACGATCCCATTGTTGTCTCAAATCCTATTGGGGGTTTGGCTCATTTATCTATGACTTTTTTGGATTTGGGAATATCTATACTAAGCTTTGAGTTTAGATGTAATGCTTACGTTGGGGCTATGGGTTGATTCTTGGCATGGATTTGTTAGCTAGTAATTGTGAAAGGAGGGTAGTTAGACTTTTGACTTGCCTCGGGAATACCCTCGAGATTTCGTGCGATCCTAAGGGATCAGTTTGGCTTAGCTACTTAGAATCACTTGATGCATCTATCGACGATTTGCGATCTGTTAGAGTAGTCCATGAGTACGCAGATGTTTTTGATTAGGTTAGGGGTTTGTCCCCTAAAACGTGAGATAGACTTCCGCATATATGAAGTTGACAATGCAAAGCCAGATGCATTACCTATACGACACATGACTCTAAGGGAAAGGAAGGGTCAATAAACAAGTAAAAGAGTTACTTAAGAAAGGGTTCATAAGGCGAAGTATTTCTGAATGGGGTGCTCCAGTTGTTTTCACTACAAAGGCGGATGGTTCACTTTGCTTGTGCATAGATGATATTTTGGTTTTCTCTAAGAGTGGGGAAAAATATTTTTTTATCTAAGGGAAATATCCGATACCCTCCAAGCGCATCGGCTTAAGGCTAGATTCTCCAAATATCAATTCTGGAGAGAAGAAGTAAGGTTTCTAAGACATGTGATATCCAAGGAAGGGATAACAGTAGATCCCGCAAAAGTAGTTGCGGTGCAAGATTAGAAGGTCCCAAGGAATGCAACGGGAGTAAGAAGTTTTCTTGGATTAGCGGCTGGTATAGGAAGTTAATTAAGGACTTTGTGAAGGTATCAGCCCCACTTACTAAATTGACGAAGAAGAATCTAACTTTTGCCTAGGATTTGATTCATGATGTTGCTTTCCAACAACTAAAGAGAACCTTGACGACAACCCCAGTCTTGACATTGCCTGAAGGGAACAAGACATTTACAGTTTATATGGATGCATGCGGGACAGGGTTAGGCGCTGTTTTAATGCTAGAAGAGACGGTAGTTTGTTATGGTGGAAGATAACTGAAAGTACATGAGAAAACCTATCCTACCCACGACTTGGAATTAGCTGTTACAGTGCTTGCTCTTAAGTCATGGCATAATTATCTTTTAAGAGAGAAAGTTTGAACTATATACGAATCATAAGTCCTTAAAATATTTGTTCTCGCAAAAAGATTTGAAATTGAGGCAACAACGATAGATAGAATTTCTTGCCTCATACGATTTTGAGATTGCTTATACCCCTAGCAAGGGTAATGTTATGGCAAGCGCCCTAAGTAGAAAAAAACAGACCTTAAGAGGGGTAAAGTTTGAAGTACATAGCAACCTTTAGCTTTAGACCCTCAGTCAAGTTTGTACCTAGTTTGTTAACATTGCTAGAAGAGCGGCCTATGCTTTTGGATCGGATAGGAGCGGCGTAATATGAAGACCCTCAGATTTGTGACATGATGGATAAGCTAAGTAGAGGAGAGACCTCTAATCATCTTAGTATATACACTTGGTATCATAGTTAACATCTGTTTATCTTGGAAAGATAGTCCGACTACATGGGATACCCTCTAGCATAGTAAGTGATCGAGATCCTATTTTTACTAGTTAGTTTTGGAAATGGAGGTCAAGAAGCTTCGAAATCGTGAGGTTAAGCTAATTAAAATACAATGGGGTGACGCTGAAGAAGATGAGACTTGGGAAACGGAAGACAAGATATGTGCATCCTACCCTTTTCTTTCTGAGGGTGCATCCTTGATCTCTTTTTGCATAAGTTTGTGCATGCTTGTATCTATCTTTTAAGTATATCTCCTCAGTCATGTTCTTGATCCTTAAGTAGAAACCCATAAATGTAAACATGTGTTTGAAACATGTTATGGTTGATGATTGCAAGTGGTTGCAAGTGGTTACTTGTGGTTGCTCGTGGATGCATATGAACACATATTAGACACTAGATCGGCTCCGTCACTTCCATATTGCATATGCATGAATGAAATTTTATATATATGGATTGAAACTTGATGTGATATCATATGGATGATTCATTTGAATGGATGGTTGTGCACTCATATAGAAGTTATAAAGTACCAAAGGCATAACTGCATCCATGTTGTACTCATGGCACTAACATAATTCGCATTAAGGAGGTCAGCTGAATCAGTGGACCGCCTGATCTTTTGCATTAGTATTGGGACATGTACACACACCCTTGCAGATGTTCACATAGCATTAGAAATCTTTTAAGGACATTGGATGCTTATGGATGATGGATGAGTAGATGGATGATGGATGGTAGGACACATTCTTCTTAACTTGGAGATTTCGGGGACGAAATCCTTTAAGGAGGGGAGAATGTAACACCCTGAATTTTATGCGTATATTAAATTAATGAATTTAAGAATTTAAGAACACTTAATTTTTAGAAGAAGAATTTAGGTAAACTAGTTACACCAGTGCGTTCACCTCGGAATTCTTCTTGAGATAGTGTCCGAGTTTGCTTGAATCGTACTCCGTATGAAGAAATTATGGAGGTTAGAAGATTCAAGTTTAATTCAGAATTAAATAAATAATTAAATGATCAAGATTCGTAATTCAAACCAGAAGTAAACAGTGGGCGGGAATAATCCCGCCAAAGGGTGTCAACCCCCCTATAGGGGTGTCGACATGGGTGTCGACCCCCCTGTAGGTGTCGACTCCTGCTGACTGTTCTGGAGAGTGACGAATTTCTGAGTCGTAAGGCTACGTGGCAACTTCTGATTGGCCTGCTGACTCATTCTCTTGGACTGGATGGTTTGGATGGATCCTAGGTTAATCTAAAGGCTCTTAATAATCCTAGACATCTATATATACACTCATAACCCAACCCTAATTCTATTGCTCCAAAGCTATGATGCCGTCATGTTGTTCATCTTCAATCTAGCCTAGCCACCTCCATCTTCTCCAAATTAGAAATCAAGTTAGAGAGCTCCAAATCAAAGGAGATGTTTTCTTCTAAAATCAACTTTGAAGATTAATCAACATCAAATTAGAGTTTCTGCAACAACAACGATTAAATTATCTTTTCTTAATCCTAGCAAGGTAAGTTCACGTTATTTTCATATTTGAATACCTGGTTGTAATCTTGACATGTAATAAAATGAATCGAAGTCTATGCCTGATTGTATGATAATCTTTTCAGATTTATCCCTATCTTTCTATTAAACCTATGTCTTTGCATGCCTTAGAGGTTATTTTTATTGATTAAATAAGCCTATATTTGTTGTACATCAGGTTTATAATCCTTTTTGGTTCATGATGTTATTCTTATGCCTGCGACAATGATTGTATCAGTTTATTCAAGAATCTATCTTAGTTGGATCTAAATTTCTTGTATTAGATCTATTGTTACATGCCAATTCTTATTTTATGATCCTTCTCTCTCTCTTCTCCTATTTCCTTTTTCTTTTATGAACCTGGGTTACCTTCGAACCTAGGCTGAAATCATGAAATACTAACAATTGGAATACGGGGAATATTTGTGTATAACCTATTTTGGGTAAATATTGGGCATAATATATTCGGTGAAATAATTGGGCATAACATATTTGGTGAAATTGTTGGGCGTAACTTGAGAATTGGAACATGACTAGTTTTGCGAATTTGGGATAATTAGCATATAAAATCTAGACTTGTACATGTATGGTAAATAGGTAAATTGGATAAAAGATGAACATGCCTAACCCGAGGTTAGATTGAGTTGCGGTGTAAGTCTGCCCAGAACCGCTCGGCACATCTAGCAACTGCAACAACGGGTCTAATGTGAGAGGTTAGCGCATAAATCCCAAAACCTGAGGTTAGAATGAGTTTGTGGTAGAAGTCTGTCCGGAACCGCCCGGCACAACCAACAACTGCAAACAACAATTCTAATGTGAGAGGTTAATGCATTAATGAATGAATTAATGCTAATGAACAGGATTATGTTAATAGGAAACACTTAACCATATAACATGATGAATGAACAAGGTTAAGTTAATAGGGAACACTTAACCAATACAATGAATGGGAAGGGTTAAGTTAATAAGAAACACTTAACCAATATGACATGTTAGGTGGGTGGGTTAAGTTAACATGGACAAGAAGTTTACTTAACCAATATTACATGAACAAAGTGGATAGGGTTGAGGCACGCTTAAACAATAATACATATGGACTTGATAAGGGAAAGGGTTAAGTAAATCTTGGGTAAGTGGGTAATATTAGTATATAAAGGCCCACAAACTTAACCGTTAAATAAACATGCGTGAATCATTGAGAAGGTTAAGTAACATATGAATAAGCAACACTTAACCAGTACAACATGATAATTAAGCAAATCGGTGGGGTTAAGTTAAATTGAGAACACTTAACCATTATAACATGTTGATTAAGAAATCCTAGTAATGGGGACCCATTTCAGCAGTAACCCACATAGATGTATCATGGTACCCTGAGCTACGCAGGGTGGGGGCATGATTACTGGGTTGATTATAAGCGGTCAAAATAGCGGCGGGTGGTGCAGCAGTGTAGGTTTCGACGGAGTATAGGCGTGCACGTGCTCCGGAGTGGAAAAAGCAAGCACTGGGCATCAGTAGTATACACTGTGCATCTTGAATCATGTTGGGTTGCCATCATGGGAATTGATACACCCCATGATGGGGCCAGCACATGTATCTACATACAAGTGGGGTCGAATGACACAAGTAATGAATACATAAAAGTGAGGTCGAATGACACAAGTAATGAATACATACAAGAGAGGTCGAATGACACAAGTAATGAATACATACAAGCGAGTTCGAATGGCACAAGTAATGAATACATATAAGAGAGGTCGAATGACACAGGTAATGAATACATATAAGCGAGGTCGAATGACACAAGTAATGAATTAATATGAGTAGGAGCCGATCGGTTAAGGTACTAAGGATACATCTAATATCTTCATGGCAATTAGGCTGATTGAGGTAAGATCCTCATACTAGATGTACACCTAAAGGATACCACAATTGCGGGGTTGGGATCACCTTATTATATAACACAGGATACTAGTTGGGACACTAGTAGGGGATACAGATCCTTTTTCATAGGATACTAGTTGGGACACCAGAAGGGAATATGAATCATTTTATAAAAGACACTAGTTAGGATGCTAGTTGGGTGGTGCAGAGAAAATAGGAAACCAGAGAAAGAAACACAGCGCATTCAGTGTATCTTGCCTTGTCATATCGAATGGTGCGGCGTAATCTTGTAATAATGCGATAACATAAGGTTGGTTGAGTTGGGTAATTCTTTGGAGTCAATCTGATGTTGATTTCGGTCTTCGAGGTTGATACTTAAGGAGTTACTCTCTTAACCAAGGTGTCTTAGTAAATGGTGCAGTGTAGGAAATATATTAATAATTAGAAGTGCAATCATCATATCATGTTCATCTTGTGTACCTTGTCATATCTAACTCTCATCATTTGTTGTCTTGCTATGCTTACTATCATGGTTATGTCTTTTATCCAGTTTATTCATGTCATGATGCTTTTACCTATTTACATGCTGAAAGTCACTGGACTTACAAGGATTTATGTCTGACTCTATTTTGTTTCGCTTTCTTTTCTTCCATCCCCCCCGGTTCACAGGGAGGGAATATTACCGCTTAGCTCAGTTTTCTTTCCAAGCTCGGAGATAGTCGATGTATTGCTTTGGACTCTTTTTTCCACTGCTATGGCTGGCTTATGATTTATTGGGGAATATCATTGTCATTTTATGCTTCTTTATTTTGTTAAACAAGACAGATGCTTTGTTGTATTAGGTATTGGTGTTTTGGTGTTGGAAAACAATCTTTGTACAAGCTGTTTTACCAAGCTACTGTTTTATCAATGAAGTAAAGTTTTGTTTATTTTCCACTGTTTAAATTTTGTCTGTTTTGTAATTTATCCATTCTTTACACTTGTGACGCTCCACTGAAGTTGATGCATTCCCTTTGTGAGTGACCTTAATAGAGGTGGGATGTTACAGTTCCGTTCTAACCAAATGCTCCAAGAGAAGAGTGCTACAAAGGAATCCAGTTTGGGGTTATGGGGTTATGTTGCCAGTATTTAAAGAAGGATCGAATAGAAGGGATGAAACCAAGCAGAAATGAACTGATTGCGGCCCATACCAGGAAAGAGAAGTCGCATTCAAAGAAGAGATAGGGAAGTGATTCATTTTGTTAGTTGTAGAGCTAACATGTGGAAACGATATTGACGTTGAAATGACAAAGTCTATCTTTGGCGTTAATTTGATTGTGAATGAGGAGCCATTAAAAGAAGATAACATGAGGAGGAAGGTGACATTTCCAGATGCAAAGAAGGTAAAACAACGACCTGGTCGGATCAAGAATTTGTAGCAGGCCACAACTGAGAATTTATTCGATGAGCCCAAAGCCCGTCTGAAAGAATCGACTCCATTTAATAAATGGATAGAGTTAATAATCTCCCCAATTGAAATTATTTCATTAAGTGTATTAAGCCCAAAAAGTGATGAAGGGAAAAAGTCCATCGACGCAAGCTCATAGGCCTCTGCAACGGTTAAAGGGCTTTATTGATTTAGTGAGGCAAGATTAGGAAATAAATTGGAAATGGGGATCTGCTCTTACCAAATGTCCATCCAAAATAAACAAGATTCTCCATTGTTAACCTTCACATGAAAAAGGGTTTTGGCTCTAATGAGGGATGATAAAACTCCCTTCCAGAATGGCAACGGTCTAGCTGATGGCCGGAAATGAACAATAAGAAAAGGGTTCGAGTTGTAGAGATGCAACAAGATTCAATCTTTCCAAATAAAGTGCCCCGGTTAGATAATGCGCCATAGCCATTTTGCAAGCAGCGCAATGTTGAAAGAGGAGAGTTGAAGAACTCCAATACCACTATGATCCAGAGGCAGGCATACAATTTTCCAATTGTTTGGTTTTCTCAATTTGCCACCATTCCATAGAAAAGATCTGCGAATTGAATCAATTTTATTGATTACCCAGGTAGGGAATTTGTTGAAGGACATCCAATTAGTTAGCATAGAAGAGAGGACATGCTTGACGAGGATGAGACGACTGGCGGAGGATAAGGAGTTTGCTTTCTAGCTTGCAAGGCTGGAGTCATATTTAGATATGAGGGGGAAACAATCAGATTTGTAAAGTTTGGTAGGACGAAGGGGGATGCCAGGTAGGTTATTGGGAATGAATCTAGCTTACAGTTAAGCCACTCATCGATTATAGGGCTAAGATTGATAGAGTTTCACAGCATGACGATGGAGCTTTTATTGAAATAAATGGATAAGCCTGACACAATTCCAAATGTGTAGAGGAAAACTTGGAGGAAGTGAATATTTGAAGGGGTAGGTGAGGCAAATAGAATGGTGACATCTGCAAATTGCAAAATGGATATGCATAAATTGGAATTTGGAATGAGATGCCCAAAAAAATGTTATGAGAGAGTGGTAATTTCACCATTCGGTTAAAGACATCAGCTAACAACACAAATATTAGGGGTGATAGGGGATCTCCTTGTCTTAAACCACTTTTTGATTTAATTTCACCTCAAGTTTCTCTGTTTATACAAACTGTGGAGAAGCTAGTGTTTAGGATTTGACTGATCCAATTGCACCATTTTGAAGGGAAACCTCTGTGGGTCATGAGAGCAAGTATGAAATTCTAATTAACCGAGTCAAATGCTTTTGAGAAGTCAAGTTTACGGAGGGCTCCAGGGGTATTAGAAACATGGCAAAAAAAAGACTTCTTGAGTGGCAGCTACACAGTCAAGTATATTTCTCCTTGAGATGAATGTAGATTGTTTACTTCCAACCAGTGTATCAATATAAGATTGGAGTCTGTTAGCTAATATGTAGTGATGATTTTGAACATGGTGTTGAGGAGACTAATAGGTTTGAAAGAAGAGAGGGTGTTTGCACTAGGAAACTTTGGTACGAGGATGATATTAGCATAGTTTAATTTGATGATCACAGAAGGGTTAGAGTAAAATTTTAAGCACATCTCGATTATATCGAGTTTTATGGTGGGCCAAAAGTGTTTGAAAAAGGCTGGGCCAAACCCATCTGGCCTAGGAGCCTTATCATTTTCCATGTATTTTAAATCTTTCCAAATTTCTTCTTCTGTGAAGGGGTGATCAATAGCTATGGGAGATGGATTAGGATATAGCTTATGCCAATCAATCGTTGGGGAAGGAGGTGTAGGTGAGCCAAGAAGATCCTGGTAAAAAATAGTGTATTGATGGCAAATTTCTTTTGGGTCATTTAGGATGGAGTTATTGTGAATAATCTCTGATATAAAAGAAGCTCGGCAATGACCATTGGCCATACGATGAAAATATGCAGTGTTTTTATCCCCCTCGTTTATCCATTTAGTTTTTGATCATTGTTTCTAAAACATCCCACCTCCGTTAGGGTCACTCTCAAAGGGAATGCCCTAATTTTGGTGGAGGTTTATAAGTATAAGTTACAGATATACAAGACAGATATAAGAACACATATTTTTGAACAGCGGAAAACAACAACTTTTATTTCATTAAAATGTGTTACACAAACCATGCCATAATTGTCTTACAATATTTCCAAAATCATAACTGTCTTGATTACATTATTTAAAGAAGCATAAGGAAAACATAAATAAACTGCAAAAGTCCCATAATTGCTGTCCAAAGCCATAGTCCAAAACGAAAAGATCCAAGCAATACATTCTTTCTCTTCAAGCTGGATATGAAGGCTGGTCAAGCTGCGGTATTCCCTCCCTGTGGACCTGGGGGGGGGGGAAACGGAAGGAAAGAAGACGAAAGAAAAGTAGAGTCAGACATAAAGCCTGAGTAAGTCTAGGACTATTCAGTCTATGAATAAAGAACTGGGTATGATAAGTATAAACTAGAAATGGGAAAGCACCATAAACTTAGTTAAGTTGTCTAGGGTCGAATATACTATCGTACCCCATATTAATCTCTGTACCCATATAAACTAGTTCCCAACAGGCACCCCATAATCAGGGTGAAGTGATCCATTTTATGGTGATCAGCTCCTACTCGCATAGTTACATGTGTCTTATGGCCCCCGATGTTGTAGTTACCTATGCTGGTCCCACCATGGGGTGTATCAAGTCCCATGGTGGCGGCCCGACACAATCCTAGAATGCATATGTATGCTACTGGTGCCCAGTGCCTTATTTTTCTGCGCCGGAGTGTGTGCACGGCCGCACCCCGTTAGAACCTACACTGCTGCACCACCGCCGTCGATTTGACCTCTTACAGTCAGCCCAGTAATCGTGCCCCACCCTGCCTAGTTTCAGGGTATCATGATACCTTATAGGGTTACTGCTGAAAAGGGTCCCCCGCTACTAGGTTTTTCTATTTCTAGCCAACATGCTAAGTTGGTTAAGTGTTTTATAAACCTAACCCCCAATCAGTCTGTTTAGTTTAGCATGTTCCATTTTGATTAAGTATTAATATAATTTACTTAATCCTATCAATCCTGACTCAGCCTTAATTGTCTTATTAAAGCCTTGACCTCTCACATTAGACAGGTATTGTTGTGCTGCCTGTTGCCGGTTGGGTCCGGGCAGTCTTACGCCACAACTCAGTCTAACCTCGGGTCCTTATTGGGCTCCATGTTTAACCACCCACATTGGATAGGTATTGTTGTGACTACTGGACAGCCGGGCGGTTCCGGGCAGGTTTACATCACAACTCAATCCAACCTCGGGTTAAACACATCATATTTTCTACATTTGCATATTTTGTCTCTTTTCTTTATTTTCTTATATGTAAATATTTGCGGCCCATTATTCAAAATCAATTTAAGCTAATGGTGTAAAGGTTTACACCAATCATGGGCCCAACCCATTCTTGAATTTGGGCCCATCTACTTTTATATTTTCATATATTAATTAATTTGGCCCAACGCTATTTCCCCCATTTAATACGTTCGTTTATTATAATATATGTTGGGCTTAGCCTTTTAAGCCCAACTTAGCCACATGAAAGAAGGGGAGGCTTAAAACGTGATTATATACACAAAAAGGGGAATGTGAACGCATGAACTTGCAACATAACGTTGGAACTACAAAATAGAAACTGGTGTACTTGTATTGTGGTAACATATACTTTGGTCATAAAGCATAAGTGACATGAATCAAACCATGTAAACTTGTAGTTAAGTTAAGAATCTAACTAAATTAGATATCATTATTGACACATAGTCTTAACTACAACATAAACCTATATTTTTACTTAGGCATAATGTCAAACATAAGCAAATCATGTTTATAAAATTACTATATGTTTACAAAGGTGCTTACTTTTGTTACTAATACAAAAGTATAGTTCAACTAGAATTATTCCAACTTAATCATGATTTTTAATCTATTCACATAATCATGGCACAAATATACCCAAACATGACATCATGGTTTTTGATCTATTCATGTAATCATGGCATAAATATTCCTAAACATGAAATCATGGTTTTTGATCTATTCATGTAATCATGGCATACATATTCCTAAACATGAAATCATGGTTTTTACTTTATTCATGCAAACTTGCAATTGGAATGTAAATCTAACTTAGCTATGTGTCACATATATTATCATATAATTCTTGTTAACAATATAGGCCTAACATGTTTTTCAATTAGGCATAATACCAAACATAGCCTAGTCATATTCATAAAATCAACATAAGTTCACAAAGAGGCTTACTTTTGTTTCTAATACAAAAGTATGGTTTTATACATAGACCATGATGCCAATTCCAACATAATTTCATATGAATCATAATACCCCAAATTTGATCCAATTACACACAAAGTGATTTTGTACAAAAATATACATTATGTTGGCATAGTAGCAAAACCACATACTTGCATGAATCTCAATTAAACAACCAAAAACATGTAGCTTCAACATGAATTACATACTTGCGAATATCCAATCGTATACTTGCATGAATCTCAAATAAACTACCGCAAACATGTAGTTTTTATCATGAATTACATACTTGCGAATATCTAATCGTTATATCACAACATTCCAAATCGATTAGAATCATAGCAACGCACAAATATGAATTACTATCACCACAAATCAAGTGTAATTCTCATTTTACACAAATCAAACACAGTTATTTATTCTCATCGGAATAGTACTCTACTTACAATCGTGTGACGAATTCTTCAATTCAGGAATCTGAATTCTGGATTTGGAGATGTTATTCCTTTGATGTAGGCGTTGATTTGATTTGTTTAAGTTTAACTTGTAGTTGCTTTGTGCTTTAGAGTTTGTCTCCTAATTGTCTCTCAAATTGGTGGCTACTCCTAGTCGTTCCTCAGCAGCATGATGGCCTCATTCTTATTTTTGAATGAATAGATTAGGTAGAGTCTAGGGTCATTTTTATAGAGTTTATGAATTGATTAGGACCGTCGATGTATCTTGGGTTAATTGTAGCCATTCATTCGAAAGAGAGACCAATCAGGAGCTGACACCTAGCCCTCGTGACAAAGCAAGCCTCAGAAATTCGGATCCAGCACAGACCAGGCCAGCCAGGCCGACCAAGCAGGTCGACCTGCAAGTCGACACCCGTGTCGACTGGGCAGTCGACACGGGGGTGGTGTCGACTGGCAAGTCGACACCCCTGTCTACTTGTCCTGGGCGGAAACTTTCCCGCCCTGCCTCCCTGCGTGTTTGAAATTCGAATCTTCGAGCTATTTTCTGAATTTGAAATTTTCTGAAAACTTTGACAGGCCATAACTTGGTCATACGGACTCCGATTTTGGAAAACTCGGACTCTATTTCACGTATTTTTCCGAGACGAACACAATGGCACAGCCCGTTTCCCTTAATTCTTTGATTTGTAATTAATTATACTTTAATTTGTGAATTTCACTGTTATAGAATACACGGGGTGTTACATTCTTCCCCACTTAAAAGGATTTCGTCCCCGAAATCTTCAAGTTTAGGAAAAATATATATCCTAACATCCAAACATCCATCTACTCATCCATCAAACACGAGTATCCATTGTCCTTAAAAGACTTCTAATGCTTCATGATCATATGCGAAGTGTGTGTGTACATGTACTTATCTAATGCAAAATCAGGCGGTCTACGGATTCAGTTGACCTCCTTAATGCGAATTATGTAGGTGCCATGAATCCATTATGTATGCAAATTTTCCTATTCATGATTCTACATGAGTGCACAATCATTCATACAAATGCAACATCCATATGACAACACATTAAAGTTCAACCATATACGAATGCAAACATATATGCATATGCAAAATGAAGTGACTGAGCCGATCTAAAGCCTAGATTGTGTGTGTATATGCAACCACGAGCAACCACTAGCAATCACTTGCAACCACTTGCAACCATCATCCATAACATGTTTCAACTACATTTTTTCATCCAAAGAGTTTCTACCTAAAAGATATGGTCGAGGAGATATACTAAAAAGATAGATAAAAGCGCAACTTAAGGAAAAAGGAAAGATCAAAGATGTACCCTCGAAAAGAAAAGGGTAGGCTGCGCGTATTTTAGCTTCAGTTTCCCAAGTTGCATCTCCTTCAGCGTCGCTCCACTGAACTTTGACGAGCTTGACTTCGCGGTTGCGTAGCTTTTTCACTTCCGTTCCTAATATGCGGGTTGGAACTTTTCTTATGGTTGCTTCGCGTTCCACTTCAGCTTCTTCTAGGATATTTGGCTCTACCACTTTAGCAGACTCATGTAGACATTTTCGGAGATGTGAAACATGAAAAACGTTGTGAACTCCGGCCAGCTTTTCGGGTAGCTCTAATCTATAGGCCATTTTCCCAATTTTCTTGATGATAGGGAATGGCCCTACGAACCTTGGTGCTAGCTTTCCTGTGGTTCCAAAACGGGCAACGTTCCTTAGCGGAGATACCTTAAGAAAAACTCTGTCTCCAACCTCAAATTCAAGGTCGGTCCTCCTCTTGTCGGCGTAGGACTTTTGTCTGTCTTGGGCCGTCTTCATCCTTCTTCGTATTAAGTCTACTTTTTCTGAAGTCTCTCGGATCATATCTGGTCCAAGTATGAGTTTATCAGTAGACTCCCACCGACAAGTGGGCGATCGGCACGGTCTTCCATATAAAGCTTCGAAGGGCGCCATCCCGATGGTTGCTTGATAGCTGTTATTGTAGGCAAATTCCACCAAAGGAAGATGGTCTTCCCATGTCCCTTCGAAGTCAAGGACGCACAGTCTTAGAAGGTCCTCCAAAAATCTGTTCACTCTTTCTGTTTGGCCGTCAGTTTGGGGATGATAGGCTGTGCTCAAGCATAACTGTGTTCCTACTGCTTCTTGCAGCCTCCTCCAAAACTCACTTGTGAAGATAGGGTCTCGGTCACTAACAATGCTGGATGGTATTCCGTGGAGTCGGACAATTTCCTTGAGGTAAAGAGATGCTAGAGATGAGGCAGTTCTTTTACTTTTGACAGGTAAGAAGTGGGCGCTTTTAGTAAGCCTATCCACTATTACCCAAATGCTAGTGTTGCCTCTCCTAGACCTAGGCAGCCCATCGATGAAGTCTATTGAGATGCTATCCCATTTCCACTGCGGGACCTCTAGAGGATGTAGCAGTCCGCTAGGCTTTTTCTGTTCCGCCTTAACCTATTGGCACACCATACACTTAGAAACGAATTCTGCCACGTCCTTTTTCATGCCGTTCCAGAAGAAAGTTCTTTTTATGTCCTTGTACATTTTATCTCCGCCAGGGTGTATCGTCATCTTGGAGTGATGTGCTTCCTCGAGAACCTTCTTTACTAAATCCCTTGTCTGTGGGACACATAGTCTTCCGTCTCGCCTTAGCAAACCCTTATCGTCGATGGAGTATCTGTTGTCAATCGTTTCCATGAGCTGGGGGTCTTCGCGTTGTGCTGTCCCTATTGAGTCCACTAAAGTCGGGCGCACTTCGAGAGATGCTAGCAAGCCTGGTACAAAATCGGAGGAAGGCCTAAAGTCGAAGCTGGCTATAAACTCTAGGCTTTGTCTTTCAACAAACAGCGGGCTCAAGGTCAGTTTCTTTCGGCTTAACGCGTCTGCCACTACGTTGCCTTTGCCCGGAGTGTAGGAGATCTCGAAATCGTACGAGGCAAGAAACTCCATCCATCTTTGTTGCCTCAAGTTAAGATCTTTCTGCGAGAAAAGATATTTCAATGATTTATGGTCAGTGTAAAGTTCGAACTTCTCACCTAGGAGATAGTGTCGCCAAGACTTGAATGCAAAGACGATGGCAGCTAACTCAAGATCGTGGGTCGGGTAGTTCCTTTCGTGCACTTTCAACTGCCTCCCGCCATAAGCTACTACCCTTCCTTCTTACATTAAGACGGCGCCTAGCCCTGTCCCACATGCATCTGTATAAACGGTGAACATCTTGCTTCCATCTGGCAACGTCAAAACTGGGGCTGTTGTAAGAGCCCTTTTCAGTCGTTGGAAAGCAAACTCGCAATCCAAGTCCCAATTGAACACTAGATTCTTCTTGGTCAATTTCGTGAGCGGAGCTGAGATTTTCGCAAAATCCCTTATGAACTTTCGATAGAAACCTGCTAGTCCTAGAAAACTTCGGACCTCAGTTGCATTCCTTGGTGTCTTCCAATCCTGTACCGCCACTACCTTAGCAGGGTCCACTGCTAACCCTTGTTTGGATACTATGTGCCCAAGGAACCTCACTTCTTCTCTCCAAAAGTGGCATTTGGAGAATTTGGCTTTTAGTTGATGGACTCGCAGAGTTTCCATGATTGCCCTTAAGTGCTGAGCATGTTCCTCTTCACTCTTTGAGAAGATAAGGATATCGTCTACGAAGACCACAACGAACTTATTGAGGAAATCTCTGAATACCCTACTCATCAGGTCCACGAAGTAAGCAGGTGCATTTGTCAAGCCGAAAGGCATGACAAGCCATTCAAAGAAGCTGTCTGGGGTTCTGAATGCCGTTTTATCGATACTATCTTCAGCCACCCTTAGCTGATGAAAACCGGTTGCTAAATCGAGTTGGGAGAAAACAGACGCTCCTACTAGCTGATCAAACAAAACGTCAATTCTGGGGAGAGGGTGCCTATTCTTTTTCGTTAGCTTGTTGAGCTCCCTATAGTCAACACATAGACGGAGTGAACCATCCGCCTTTGTAGCGAACACCACTGGAGCGCCCCATTCTGAAATGCTCCTCCTAATGAACCCCTTTTCTAGAAGCTCTTTAATCTGTTTACTGAGCTCTTTCCTTTCTCGCGGAGCCATGTGTCTAACGGGCAACGCAACGGGCTTTGCATTATCTACAAGGTATATGCGGAAGTCTATCTCCCGCTTCGGAGGCAAGCCCTTCACCTCTTCGAAGACATCCGGATATTCCCGGACTACTCTAACTGATTGCAAATTTTCAACAGAGGCATCTAGCGATTCAAGGTAACTAAGCATAACCGCATACGAGGGATTACAAGAAATTTCCAAAGTATTACCGAGCTGGGTTAGGAGCCTAACAACCCTTTTTTCACAATCAAGGATGGCCCCATTACTGGATAGCCAATCCATGCCCAAAATCAAACCATATCCCGAAAAGCCCAAAACAAAGGCACTACATTGAAATTCTACGCTTAGAATAGAAATTTTCAATCCCAAACAGATCATAGTCAAATGAGCTGGGCCCCCAATTGGGTTTGAAACAATTAAGGGGTCCTCTACCATACTAGTTTTTAGGTGCAGAGATTCTACTAAAGCAGACGAGATAAAGGAGTGTAATGCGCCAGAATCAAATAAAGTGCGAACGGGGTGATCATAAAGATAAACTACACTTTCTACAGAAGTATTTATACCTCGTTTCTTTGGGCAGTCCTTAGCCATGTGGCCTGTCTCACCGCAAGAAAAGCACCCACCATTCATCTTGGCCTTCTTTTTCCGGCAATCTTTCACTAAGCGCCCCACTTTTCCACAGAATTTACACTTCCTCTTCTCTCGGGACTTGTTGTCTTTCCCGCCCTTCTCAAAGTCTGTCTTCTTAGGGAAGTCTTTGCTGATGTGTCCAGTCTCCCCACAATGAAAACATTCTCCTTGCTTTCTTTTCCTTTTTCTACAATCCTTGGCTACGTGCCCTTCCGTACCACAAAAATTGCATTTCCTTTTTTTTCTCGTTTCTTATTATTACTGTTACGATCCTTTCTTGTTTGACTATTATTCGTCTTCCTGCTGTGGGACTCTTCCGCTTGCTGGTTCACGTGGAGGAGGAGGAGCGAAAGCGTCAGCAGCAGGGGAGTAAGGTCTCCAGACATGCTGAAACAGAAAGGGTAGATTCAAAACGAAGGATAAGAGATAGTACCTATGGCTTTGGGGAGGGGACTTTGCCTTTTAAAATAAAATAATATTTTATCTTTTAAAAATGCTTCTTTAAATTTCTTTTTTGAAAATAAATTTTCAAAACTTTTTATCTTATCTGGTAAACGTATGCTCTGATACCAAGTGAAACACCCCACCTCCGTTAGGGTCACTCTCAAAGGGAATGCCCTAATTTTGGTGGAGGTTTATAAGTATAAGTCACAGATATACAAGACAGATATAAGAACACATATTTTTGAACAGCGGAAAACAACAACTTTTATTTCATTAAAATATGTGTTACACAAACCATGCCATAATTGTCTTACAATATTTCCAAAATCATAACTGTCTTGATTACATTATTTAAAGAAGCATAAGGAAAACATAAATAAACTGCAAAAGTCCCATAATTGCTGTCCAAAGCCATAGTCCAAAACGAAAATATCCAAGCTATACATTCTTTCTCTTCAAGCTGGATATGAAGGCTGGTCAAGCTGCGGTATTCCCTCCCTGTGGACCTGGGGGGGGGAATGGAAGGAAAGAAGACGAAAGAAAAGTAGAGTCATACATAAAGCCTGAGTAAGTCTAGGACTATTCAGTCTATGAATAAAGAACTGGGTATGATAAGTATAAACTAGAAATGGGAAAGCACCATAAACTTAGTTAAGTTGTCTAGGGTCGAATATACTATCGTACCCCATATTAATCTCTGTACCCATATAAACTAGTTCCCATCAGGCACACCATAATCAGGGTGAAGTGGTCCATTTTATGGTGATCGGCTCCTACTCACATAGTTACATGTGTCTTACGGCCCCCGATGTTGTAGTTACCTATGCTGGTCCCACCATGGGGTGTATCAAGTCCCATGGTGGCGGCCGGACACAATCCTAGAATGCACATGTATGCTACTGGTGCCCAGTGCCTTATTTTTCTACGCCGGAGTGTGTGCACGCCCGCACCCCGTTAGAACCTACACTGCTGTACCACTGCCGTCGATTTGACCTCTTACAGTCAGCCCAGTAATCGTGCCCCACCCTGCCTAGTTTCAGGGTATCATGATACCTTATAGGGTTACTGCTGAAAAGGGTCCCCCGCTACTAGGTTTTTCTATTTCTAGCCAACATGCTAAGTTGCTTAAGTGTTTTATAAACCTAACCCCCAATCAGTCTGTTTAGTTTAGCATGTTCCATTTTGATTAAGTATTAATATAATTTACTTAATCCTATCAATCCTGACTCAGCCTTAATTGTCTTATTAAAGCCTTGACCTCTCACATTAGACAGGTATTGTTGTGCTGCCTATTGCCGGTTGGGTCCGGGCAGTCTTACGCCACAACTCAGTCTAACCTCGGGTCCTTATTGGGCTCCATGTTTAACCACCCACATTGGATAGGTATTGTTGTGACTACTGGACAGCCGGGCGGTTCCGGGCAGGTTTACATCACAACTCAATCCAACCTCGGGTTAAACACATCATATTTTCTACATTTACATATTTTGTCTCTTTTCTTTATTTTCTTATATGTAAATATTTGCGTCCCATTATTCAAAATCAATTTAAGCTAATGGTGTAAAGGTTTACACCAATCATGGGCCCAACCCATTCTTGAATTTGGGCCCATCTACTTTTATATTTTCATTTATTAATTAATTTGGCCCAACGCTATTTCCCCCGTTTAATACGTTCGTTTATTATAATATATGTTGGGCTTAGCCTTTTAAGCCCAACTTAGCCACGTGAAAGAAGGGGAGGCTTAAAACGTGATTATATACACAAAAAGGGGAATGTGAACGCATGAACTTGCATCATAACGTTGGAACTACAAAATAGAAACTGGTGTACTTGCATTGTGGTAACATATACTTTGGTCATAAAGCATAAGTGACATGAATCAAACCATGTAAACTTGTAGTTAAGTTAAGAATCTAACTAAATTAGATATCATTATTGACACATAGTCTTAACTACAACATAAACCTATATTTTTACTTAGGCATAATGTCAAACATAAGCAAATCATGTTTATAAAATTACTATATGTTTACAAAGGTGCTTACTTTTGTTACTAATACAAAAGTATAGTTCAACTAGAATTATTCCAACTTAATCATGATTTTTAATCTATTCACATAATCATGGCACAAATATACCCAAACATGAAATCATGGTTTTTAATCTATTCATGTAATCATGGCATAAATATTCCTAAACATGAAATCATGGTTTTTGATCTATTCATGTAATCATGGCATAAATATTCCTAAACATGAAATCATGGTTTTTACTTTATTCATGCAAACTTGCAATTGGAATGTAAATCTAACTTAGCTATGTGTCACATATATTATCATATAATTCTTGTTAACAATATAGGCCTAACATGTTTTTCAATTAGGCATAATACCAAACATAGCCTAGTCATATTCATAAAATCAACATAAGTTCACAAAGAGGCTTACTTTTGTTTCTAATACAAAAGTATGGTTTTATACATAGATCATGATGCCAATTCCAACATAATTTCATATAAATCATAATACCCCAAATTTGATCCAATTACACACAAAGTGATTTTGTACAAAAATATACATTATGTTGGCATAGTAGCAAAACCACATACTTGCATGAATCTCAATTAAACAACCACAAACATGTAGCTTCAACATGAATTACATACTTGCGAATATCCAATCGTATACTTGCATGAATCTCAAATAAACTACCGCAAACATGTAGTTTTTATCATGAATTACATACTTGCGAATATCCAATCGTTATATCACAACATTCCAAATCGATTAGAATCATAGCAACGCACAAATATGAATTACTATCACCACAAATCAAGTGTAATTCTCATTTTACACAAATCAAACACAGTTATTTATTCTCATCGGAATAGTACTCTACTTACAATCGTGTGACGAATTCTTCAATTCAGGAATCTGAATTCTGGATTTGGAGATGCTATTCCTTTGATGTAGGCGTTGATTTGATTTGTTTAAGTTTAACTTGTAGTTGCTTTATGCTTTAGAGTTTGTCTCCTAATTGTCTCTCAAATTGGTGGCTACTCCTAGTCGTTCCTCAGCAGCATGATGGCCTCATTCTTATTTTTGAATGAATAGATTAGGTAGAGTCTAGGGTCATTTTTATGGAGTTTATGAATTGATTAGGACCGTCGATGTAGCTTGGGTTAATCGTAGCCATTCATTCGAAAGAGAGACCAATCAGGAGCTGACACCTAGCCCTCGTGACAAAGCAAGCCTCAGAAATTCGGACCCAGCACAGACCAGGCCAGCCAGGCCGACCAAGCAGGTCGACCTGCAAGTCGACACCCGTGTCGACTGGGCAGTCGACACGGGGGTGGTGTCGACTGGCAAGTCGACACCCCTGTCGACTTGTCCTGGGCGGGAACTTTCCCGCCCTGCCTCCCTGCGTGTTTGAAATTCGTATCTTCGAGCTATTTTCTGAATTTGAAATTTTCTGAAAACTTTGACGGGCCATAACTTGGTCATACGGACTCCGATTTTGGAAAACTCGGACTCTATTTCACGTATTTTTCCGAGACGAACACAATGGCACAGCCCGTTTCCCTTATTTCTTTGATTTGTAATTAATTATACTTTAATTTGTGAATTTCACTGTTATAGAATACACGGGGTGTTACAGTTTCCATCAAATTTCTTCTTATTTGATGAGTCTATCTAACTCTTCCTCATATTCTTTTAGGTTTTGACGTTCAGTTTCAGAGAGTGGTCGAAGTTCTGCAATAATTTTTAAGTTGAGGACGACATCTTGGGTGGACGGAATCGGGATCTGACTGAGTTCCTTATGTATTTAGCCCATGGACGAATTAGTTTACGCAGAGAATGAAGCTTGCAAACCAACTTGTCTAAAGCAAACTGGTACATTGATGGTTGCCCACAAATGTGTTTGACAAAATTGACAAAAGAAGGTTCTAAAAGCCAGAGTCTCTCAAATCTGAATGGACGTTTAATAAGAGTGTTTGAGCAAGTGTTTAAAAGAATTGGGCAGTGGTCTGAAATGGTTATGGCTAGAGCATTGATTAAAGATAAAGGAAAGAGATAATCCCGGTTCAGATTAAAGAAAAAACAGTCCAGTTTAGCCAGCGAAGGAACCTCTCTTCTACTTGACTATGTAAAGAAAAGATTATTGATAGGAGGCTCGATAAGTGAGCAAGATTGAATAAATGAATTAAAAGAGGTAGAGTCAGGAGGCATCTCCCGAATTACGTTCAACCATAGAGCGAGTAGTGTTGAAGTCTCCTCCTATAATCAAAGGACCGTTTGTTTGTTGCGATAAGTTATGGCAATACTGTCATACTTCAGATCTTCCATGTAAGTCATTTGGGCATAAACTAATTAGTGAAGTGAAAAATGGTATTTGAGTAAATGTAGTGAAGAGACACATGTAGGACAAATGGATGAGTGAGAGAATGGCATAAAGACCACACGTGATCATTTCATGTTGTTATTAAGCCTCCACGAGTATCAAATGAATCCACATGTGACCAACCAGATAAGTGAAGTTCACATAATTGAAGAATAAGTGAAGTGGGTGGATTAGAAATTTTGGTTTCTTGTAAAACAAAATATTAATTCATATTACCATTCATCATGATTTTTGGAAGTAATTTACATAATCTTGGTGAAAATTGTCGTATTCATGTTGATAATGATTTCTTGCCATGTTTGTGGTCATATTTGATGGTTTGGATGAGTTGGTTTCGTCGATTCTCTCGTTTGGCGAAGTTTTGGTCGGAATCGGAGTTGAATTGCAATATGCAGGTTTTGTGTCGGTCATGGGTGGGTCGGTTGGGCTAAAATCATGTCTTAGGGAGAAAGTCAGGAATGGGTCAGTCTCACTTTTGGGTCAGGTCAGTCCATGCCTGGTCAATCTCGAAGGGTTGGTCTGGAGTCTTGGCTTTGGGAAGCATGCGGGACGGTCGTGCATAGCCGGGTTGGGTCGGTCATGTTCCAGAAGGGGTAATCAGGTTGGGTTGGTCATGTTGGAGCAACCGGGTCGGCCTGAGTCCAAAAGGAGGTGATTCTAGAAGGGTGGATGGATCGGTTTGGTGGTGAATAGGACGGTTGGTCATGGTAATGTGGGTCAGTTAATGCTGACTTGATATTGGAAATTGAACCTTATATTGATCGTTGTTCAGTTCAATGATGTGATGACTTGATGGATAGCCAGACGGGAATGTTCAAAGTAATGTGATGAGTTCATTGATCGGTGTGAAGCAACGAATAAGAAAACAACTCAAAGGTGTTGGGTTGTGGATAATGGTTAGTCGAGTGGGACTTGGATTTGTGATTAGTCGCTAGTGATAACGACTAGAGGTGCGAAGGTCGAGAGATTATCGTTGTCATAGGTTCTAGCGGACTCAAAGTAGGGATAGACTGGGTAGTCATGATGGGCCTTACATACCCTAGGCAGTCACGATGGACCTAGATACGAGTCGCGAAGGCATATGGAGTTTTGCTAGAATCGGGGTTACCATTAGCCCTTGACGGACGATAAGTGTTGAGCCGGTCATACGATTAACGATGGTTTCGAAGCAGGTTTTGGCAGTGATAGCTAGGCTCAGTCATGGATGTTGAGTGCGTTGTTCGAACTGTCTTATGTGAATCATCCGAAGTCGAAGGAGATATTTCTTGGGTGCTTGTCTTATATTAGTTTATCCCTTTGGGGCTTGTACTTGAGAAATGTTGAGTTCGATCAGGATGGTTTATATAGGATACCACCCTTTGGTTGTTATGATTGTTGATTGAGTGACATGACTGAATGGTTGCTCTGGCTGATATGAATGAATTGTAGAATGTTTGTATGCAAAGGCTATCATTGTCGGATGTGGGGGAAAACAGGTGTGAGTTCTTCTCTGGTATTGGTAGTGGTTGGTAAATATACCCATTCTCATAGACTTTATTAATGAAGTTTGTTAGCTGTTTTATCGCTCACTAGGACTATTGTCTGACTCAAGGTTTCATGTTTCCCTCTTATTACCTTGGGATTTTCATCCTAATTTGGATTGGCAAACTGAGTAGCAGATGACAGGTGATGTTTTGGTGAGGACGATGATGTTGATCGATAGCGAGCTAGAGGCTTATGTACCAGTTTTATTACTATCTATATTTATATTTCTGTTGTGTTTTTCCGAGATGCTCTGAGGGATGTAGTGAGGGCTTTTGTATAGAATATTAACATGATACTAAGATGTAATTCAAGTTTGAGGGATTTCATTTTCTGTGCAATTATTTTTCATTACTACTACCAGTTGTTTATGTTCTACTATATTTTATCCTTGCGTTGTTATATTTACGACAGATTTTGATTGTGCTATCATACTTTGATGATCATACACAACTGCTTTGCACGTCTTTCAGCGCATTATTCCTCGTGTTTAGTGCAGGGGTTGTGGGCGGTCGTCACATTTGGTAACAAAGCTCTGGTTAACGATTTTAGCCAAAGTTCAAGGACATAATTACGTATGAGAGACATATTTGTAGATTTCAGTTGGATGTATACTATATGATACTATATAGTATAGTAGCGTTATTGCTCCATTAGAAGTTTTTCTTGCAAGTGGCTAATCATTTTAATTTGTAGATTTAGAATGAATAGACGTTATCCAAGACATACTTCAAGAGGAGAGGCTGTGCTTGGAGGGGGTAATGGCGGGGCACCTGACTACCCGACCATGTATAAAGCTATGATAGAAGCATTCCTAAGAAGGTCCCCACGCTCTAGTGGCAGCTGCGGTAGACAGAGGTGGCCAAGTGCCTAGAGTTATGGAATTTGCAAAGCTATGCAAAGACTTTACGTCATTGAGAGGGAAACAGTTCAAAGGCACATAACCAGTTGAAGAGGTTCAGAGATGGTTGGATATTTGTGTCAGGATTTTCAAGGACTTAGGCATTGATGATTCAACCAAGAGGAAGCTTACATCAAGGCAGTTAGAGGGCAGAGCAATGGATTGGTGGAACTCTAACACACTTGAGACCCCTGAAGAGGATATTGCATGGGAGCTATTCCAAGCCAATTTTTGAAGTTTATCTCCACCGTGCAAAAGTCAATTCTGTTTAAGAGATTTGTGGAACATAAGCAGAATGGTCGACCAGTTCTTGATTATATTTCTGACTTCAAGGATTTGTCAAAGTATGCTCGTTTGTATGTGGATACTCTTTACCAAAAGAACAAGAAGTTTGTCTTGGGATTAGATGAATATCTTGGGAATCAGCTTGTGGATCACCTCGATCATAATTTTGAGAAGATCGTCGAGAATGCTTTCAGGCATGAATGTCTGTTTCCTAAGAAGATGTCTATTGTTGCACCTAAAGAAGAACAAAAGCCACAACAGGGCGGTAATAATAAGAAGAGGAAGAAGCAACAACAGAAAGGAAAGGATGGCTAGAAGAAGCAGAAGGACGAAGTCGTTTGCTTTAACTGCCAGCATAAGGGCCATTATTCTAGGGATTGTAAGAATCCTAAAGCAGAAAGAAAGTGTCATATCTGTGGCATGCCTAGGAAACTCAAGAAGGACTGTCCAGAACCAGCTAAGGAGAAGCAGGTTGTGAAGGCATACACTTTGGAAGTTGTGCCATCATGTTCAAGAGCTCCTGCTATAGAAGAGAAGGGAAAGGGTGTCATCGTCCAAGGTACTCATTCTGTCCAAGGTGTTTCAGTTCAAGTTTTTTTTGATATTGTGCATCACATTCTTTTACTTGCAATGAGCCTATGTGTCGTTTGGTTTTGGAACCTAAGATTTGTGATAGACCATTGATCATGATTAATCCAGTTGGGAGTTTGTCCAGTTTGTGTATGTTGTGTCGTGGTCAAGTGTTGTCAAGTCATGGTTGCTCTTTTTGTGTGTAATTGCTTTGTTCTTAACTTCGCTGGGTTTGGGATCGTTTTTCGCATGGATTGGCTCAAGAGGTATGCGGCAAGGGTGAATTGCGAGAAGCTAGAGGTCAGAGTCGAGGACGTGGAAGGGCGAAAGGTGTTGATTAGATGTAAGCGCGAAGATACGGTTTTTGTGAGCTATCTATATTCGCTTGTGATTCCACGAGAAAACTTGTCATTTGTACTAATCGCTAATGAGTATGAGGATATCTTTGATGAGTTCAAAGGTTGCCGCTGCATCGTGAGATCGAGTTTAGGATCAATTTTTTTAGGGTACTAGACCAATCTTTATGCCTCTTAGGCAGATGGCGCCTAAGGAACAAAGAGAGTTGGAGGTGCAAGTTTGTGACCTTCTAGGGAAGGGGTTCATTCGGAGAAGTGTCTCAGAGTGGGGTGCACCAGTCGTATTTGCAACCAAGGCAGATGGATCGTTGAGATTGTGTATGGACTATCTTGAGATGAACAAGGTGACTAAAAAACAAGTATCTGTTGTCGAGGATTGATGACTTGTTTAATCAGCTTCACGAAGCCAATGTTCTTTCGCATATGGATTTGGCAATGAGATTTCACCAGTTGAGGGTGGCTAAGGATAGTGTGCTAAAGACTGCTTTTAGGACACTATCCAGATTCTTCGAAAGGTTGGTGATGTTGTTTGGGTTGACTAACACGACAACGTACTTTGTGGATCTTATGAATAGAGTTTCCAGATATCAGTTGAATAAGTTCGTGCTTGTTTTCGTGGATGATATTCTGGTTTACTCCTGAAATGAAGAAGAATACAAGACGAACTTGAGAGTTGTGTTGGAAATCATGTGAAATCATCAGTTGAGAGCTAAGTTTTTGAAGTGTCACTTCTGGAAGAGTGAAGTGAGGTTCTTAGGCCATGTTGTCTCTGAAAATGGAATAGCAGTTGACCCCGCTAAGGTAGCAGCAATCCATGGCTGGGATCGAACAAAGAATGCAACGAATATTCAGAGTTTCCTTGGGTTGGTAGGTTATTATCAATGGTTTATCAGGAATTTCTCCAAGATAGCAGCACCATTGACAAGATTGACGAAGAAGAATCAAACCAAGTGTTCACATGGGATGCTAAGTGTGAGCAAGCGTTTGGGATTCTGAAGGAGAGATCGGCGAGTGTCCCTGTTTTGACCATTCCAAGTAGGAATAAAGAGATGGTAGTATATACTTGTGCATGTGGTGTTGGGCTTGGAGCAGTGCTGATGCAAAAGGATAAGGTTGTGGCCTACGCGAGTCGGTAGCTTAAGCTGCTTTAGAGAAATTATCCAACTCATGATTTGGAGTTGGCAGCGATTGTGTTTGATCTGAAGATGTGGATACATTATCTGTTGGGAGTTCTATTCATGTTGTTTACGGATCACAAGTCGTTGAAGTATCTTTTCTCCCAAAAGGAATTGAATCTTCGGCAGAAACGGTGGATAGAGTTTCAGCATCATATGATTTTGGTATAGCCTATACTCCTGGCAAGGGCAACACAGTTGCAGATGGATTGAGTCATAGACACACAAGTTTGGGAGCGATGTTTTCAGAATGGAAAAGCCTCGAGTGTTTGGCAAGGTTTGATTTCAGGCCAAGGTGTGAATTGGAACTTGAAATGTTGGCAAGCTTATCAATAAGACCTACTCTTATTGAAAGTATTGGCAAGTGCAAAAAGTGAGATGCAAAGCTTGTCAAGTTTATCTAGAAATTGGAGCCAAAAGATAAAGAGTTCGAAGTTGATCGAGAAGGTTGGCTTTGAAAGCAAGGACGATTAGTTGTTCTTGATATCGATTGATTGAGAGAAGAGGTTCTGAGGGAATGTCATCACTCGAAGTTGACGATTCACCTGTAACAACCCGTATTTTTGATAACGTGTTATAACTATAAATTAAGACAGAATTAATTTTTAAAATGAGAATCAAGGGAAACGAGTTAAGCCATTGCATTCGTCTCGAAATTCTGCTTGGAAACGAGTCCGAGTTTTCGAAAATCGGAGTCCGTATGACCAAGATATGACCCTTCGAAGTTTTCAGAAAATTTCAAGTTCGAAACAACTTAGAATTCGAATTCAAACCACAGAACTGACTGAGCGGGAAATTTCCCGCCCAGGACCTGGTCGACCTGGGGGTCAACCATATAGTCGACCTACCCAGGACCAGGTCGACCATAGTGTCGACCTAGGTGTCGACCTGGGGGTCGACCTGGTGGCTGAGCCCACTTTTGAAGCTGGATTCACTTTGATGTTTCTGGCCTCGTTTCTGTCTACATTCGTTGACCTAACCCTATATAAACAGCCCTTAACACTAGTCTCTCTACACAATCTCTCTGACCTTATGCTGCTTTAAATCTGGTTAAAAAGTTAGAGAAAGGGACTACTTCTTCTACATCGAAACTACGTTAAGAGAATTGCTGATTTGGGGATTCCTGTTAGGACTTGACTAAGCATATAAAGATTCAACATCGACTTTCTTTTTCTAATTCTCGAACCACGATCTGTAAGCCCCAGTTACTTTTAGATTTTAACTGTAAATGTAATATGAATATGTTGTAAATTGAAATTGGACCTGCGTATGATGACTGTTTTACATCCATGCTTGTTCATCTTGGATCTTGACTTTTGGGTATATTACTGTGACATTGATTTGGGGCCTATTCATGTTGTAAATCAAAAAGAAAACCCCTCATATTATCATGCCTACAATGTTGAATCTGCTATTAGTCACAAGTTTATGACTATCATCTTATGTCAACCGTTACCATGACTATACTATCACCTTATGTCACTGTTATCTTGACTAGTACCTTATTTTGCTAGATTTGGAATCTTTATGTTTGAGGCCGATATTCCATATGCCAGTAATGTTATAATCATCTATCTCAAGTCATACCATGCTATGCTAGTAATCACTTTTGCCACCTTATACCCGTCCCTTATTATGTTATTCCTTAATTAGATTTATTTGTATCGATTCGAGTTTATGTGCGATGGGAATACGATTTGGGTAGATTAGGTAAAACATGAATTGGCTTTGAACATGAACGTTATTATAACTTGAACCTGTATATGGACAAGAACTTGACATGAAATTTACATGAAACGTAACATGAAAACTCGACATGAATTTTGACATGAAAACATGAACATGGGCATGACACTTAGATAAACTTGAAAATGGTCAACTCGAGGTTGGGTTGAGTTTGCAGTGTAAACCTGCCCAGAACCGCCCGGCGAATCCAGTAACTGCAAACAATAGGATCCAATGTGGGTAGTTGGTCATAACGCACGTAAAACCCGAGGTTAGACTATGTTGTGGTGTAAATCTTCCCGGAACCGCTCGACATATCCAGTGACCACAATAATTAGTCTAATGTGAGAGGTTGGAGTGCATTAATGAATTAATGCCACATGATAGGGTTAAGTCATGAACCACTTGAATATACTTAACCAACTTGACATGATGATTTGATAGGGTTAAGTCATGAACCGCTTGAACACACTTAACCAACTTGCTACATGATTTGGACAGGGCTAAGTCGCGAATTTGAATGACAACACTTAACCCATTAGAAACCCTAGTTACATGGTCCTTTTCTGCAGTAACCCACTTTGATGTATCACGATACACTGGGACTAGGCAGGGTGGGGCACGATTACTGGGCTAATTGTAAGCGACCTGAACAACGGCTGAGTAAGTGCGCCATTGTAGGTTCAGGCGGACTATGGTCGTGCACGTAGTCCGAAGTTAGAAAAGCAGGCATTGGGCACCCGTAGGCTTACACTATGCGTGCTTGATTCGTGTCGGTGGTTGGCACCATAGGGCTTGATACACCCTATGGTGGACCTAGCACAGGTAACTACATTTCAGGATAGGGTCGTATGACACAAGTACATGACGAACTAGAATTTGTAGGGAGTCGATCGATTAGTATATCGTACCGTAGGACCCCGTAATGGGTCACTTCATGATACTGGGGCAAGGGACCATTTCATGATTAATACTTGACATGGGTTAGAACACTAGTACAGTTGGTGTAGCGAACCTTGAATATGTGATGCTAGACTTGACTTATCTTGTTATCTTAATTGTCATACCAGTCCTGTTATCATCCTTATGTTTAATTCCAGTTTTCACGTGTCATACTACCTTTACTAGTTTTTATACTGAAAGTCACTAGGGCTTACCAGTCTTATGACTGACCCTTTTCCTTTCACCTCTTTTTCTTTTGTTTCCCCCCTAGGTTCTCAGGGAGGAAACACTAGATCTTAGCTTGGATTTAGCTTGCTTCCTGTCAGCTCATGTACAGTTTGGTCTTGAGCTATGCTATGGCTGCTTCTCCTATTTATGGGGAATAATTTACTTTTGTTATCTTAAGTTTATGCTTCTTTATTTTTATCTGGGGTTTTGACTCTTTTCTTGAAAGTAATAAAATTTTGGTTTTTAATTTCTACCGCTGATTTATTTATGTTCTGCCTTGTGATATCTCTGTGTATGTTTACCTAGATAATACTCCACCAAAACTAGTGCATTCCCTTTGTGAGTGACCCTAGCGGAGGTGGGATGTTTCATTTGGTATCAGAGCAGAAGGTTACCAGGCTGGGCAAAAGTTTTAAAAACCTTCTGAAACTATTTTCAAAACCATTTATAAAGAAGCATTTTTCAAGAAAAGTTTTATGTTTAAAAAGGCTATTCCCCAAAAGCCATTAGCACATTATTTTGTTTCCTTGTTTGAATCTTTTTCTTTTCGTTTTTTAGCATGGATGATCTTAAACTGCCTGAGGGAATACCCGTACCTGGATGGTTCCGAAGGTGCTTAGAAGCTAGGGCCAACGGCGCGGGCCCGGCAGACATCCCCCCTCCTCCTCCCCCAGTGGCTGCGGTTCCTCCTCCTCCTGGTACCGCCTTTGCCAAAATATGCAAAGACTTTAAAGCAATGGGCGGCAAGAACTTCATTGGAACTGAAACCTTTGTTGAGGCACGAAACTGGTTGAAGGAGACTGAAGACTTGTTTATTATCTTTAATGTGGAGGACCATAGGAAAGTTCAGTTGGCAGCATGGTTGTTGAAAGAGGAAGCTGCATTTTTGTGGGAAGTCACCAATGCTACCAAGCCAGTTGAGACTTGGGCAGACTTTAGAGAGAGGTTTGGGCTTAAATTCTTATCGTCAGCAGAAGAGAACCTTCATATGTAGAGGTTCCTAGCACTCAAGCAAGGGGACATGTCTGTTAGGGAGTGCGTGAATAAGTTTAATCAGCTTGCTCGGTTCGGTTTGGACTTGGTTAACACAGCCCAGAAAAAGGCTGTACGCTTTGCTCGAGGATTGAACGAGCCACTACACAGTTTGGCCATAACTCATATACCCATGGGGCGACCTTTGAAAGCTTGGTGGATATGGCTCTACTTCATGAGGAAGACAAGAATAGCAATAAGGAGGTTAAGCCTAATGAGACTCAGATTAAGAAAGTTGACTTCAAGAAGGGGGCAACAAGAATAACAAGAGCAACAACAAACCATGTGAGACGAGGAAGTGCAACTTTTGTGGTATTACGGGACATCTAGCTAAAGACTGTAGAAAGAAGAAGAGGAAGTTGGGTGAATGCTTTCATTGTGGAGATACTGGACACATCAGTAAGGATTGCCCCAAGAAGCAAGGACAGGGGCAAGGGAAGACCCAGCGAGCAGGACCTTCTGGAGGGCAGTTGCATGCTCTCAACACCACTGCAGCTCTTGACCGAGGTAGTAATATTTCCGTAGAAAGCCTTGTTTGCATTTCTGACTTTCCTGTTCGAACCTTATTTGACTCTGGAGCATCGCATACTTTTATTTCTTCTGATATTGTTGAAAATTTGCACCTAAGTACTAGTCTGGTTGAGGATCCCGTTATAGTTTCAAATCCAATTGGGGGCTCCGCCCATGTATCTATAATGTGTGAGGATTTGAGGATCTCTATCTTAAGCGTAGAATTCACATTTAATGCTTATGTTCTCGGATTTATGGAATATGGTTTGTTCCTAGGTATGGATTGGCTGTCCAATTATGGAGCTATTCTTGATTGTGAACGAAGGGTAGTGAGGCTCATGACTAGCCTCGGTAATACCCTTGAAATTTCTTGTAACCCTAAGGGTCCGGTCATGTTGTGTTATCCTGAATCTCTTGACTCGTCTGACGATAATTTTCAATCTGTAAGAGTGGTCCAAGAATATCCAGATGTCTTTCATGAGGTGAGCGGGTTACCTCCTAAATGCGAGATAGACTTCCGAATTTATCTTGTTGATAATTCCAAGCCAGTTTCATTGCCCGTTAGGCATATGGCCCCGCGAGAAAGAAGAGAGCTCGGCAAATAAGTTAAGGAGTTGCATTTCTGAATGGGGTGCTCCAGTTGTATTCGTTATTAAGGCGGATGGATCGCTTCGTCTGTGCATAGATTATCGTGAGTTAAACAAGCTAACTAAGAAAAATAGGCACCCACTACCAAGAATTGACGATTTGTTTGACCAGCTTGTAGGAGCATCTGTTTTCTCTCAACTCGATCTAGCCACAGGATTCCATCAACACATAGTGGCTGAGGATAGCATTGACAAAACTGCGTTTAGGACTCCAGATGGTTTCTTCGAATGGCTCATCATGCCGTTTGGGTTAACGAATGCACCCGCATACTTTGTAGATTTGATGAGTAGGGTGTTTCGGGAGTTCCTTAACAAGTTTGTAGTAGTTTTCATGGATGATATTTTAATCTTCTCAAAAGATGAAGAATAGCATGCTAGACATCTCAAGGAAGTCATGGAAACGCTTAGAGCACACCGGTTAAAGGCTAAGTTCTCTAAATGCCATTTTTGGAGGAAGGAAGTTCGGTTTCTTGGACATGTAGTTTCTAAGCAAGGCATAGCCGTGGACCCCGCAAAGGTAGTCGCGGTACAAGATTGGAAAATTCCTAAGAATGCAATGGAGGTGAGGAGCTTTCTCGGTTTGGCGGGCTACTACAGGAAGTTCATTAAGGACTTCGCTAAGATTTCAGCCCCTCTTACTAAGTTAACAAAGAAGAACCTAGCTTTTGCGTGGGACATAGAGTGTGACGTTGCTTTTCAGAGACTCAAGAGAGCCCTTACCATAGCTCCAGTTTTGGCATTACCCGAAGGAGGTAAGCTATTTACCGTGTACACAGATGCATGTGGCACGGGATTAGGCGCAGTCCTAATGCAAGAAGGGAAAGTGATATGCTATGGGGTAGACAACTTAAAGTTCATGAGAAAAACTATCCCACACATGACTTGTAGTTGGCCGCAATTGTTTTTGCACTTAAATCTTGGCGCCATTATCTTCTTGGGGAGAGGTTTGAGCTGTATACCGACCATAAATCGCTTAGGTACCTCTTCTCACAAAAAGATTTGAATCTAAGACAATAGCGGTGGATGGGGTTCTTGGCATCATATGACTTCGATATAGCTTATACCCCTGGCAAGGGTAACATGGTGGCGGACGCACTAAGTAGAAAAAGGTTAACTTTGAGCCCCTTGTTTGTTGAAAGGAAAGCCTTGAGTTTATAGCAACCTTTGATTTTACACCTGCTGTTGTGTCATTGACTGCTACGTTAGCATCTCTTGAGTTAAGACCTACACTTCTAGATCAAGTAGGGACTTCACAGAAGGAAGACCCACAGATGGACAAGATGATTAGTAGTGAGACGTCAAGTCACCTCAGTATGTATGCCATAGATGACAAGGGATGGCTAAGGCATGATGGAAGGCTATGTGTGCCACAAGTGGGAGACCTAGTAAGGAAAGTTCTCGAAGAGGCGCACCACTCGAAGATGACCATACATCCTAGAGGGGATAAGATGTACTGAGATATGAAACACATTTTCTATTAGGCTGGAATGAAAAAGGACGTGGCAGAGTCCGTTTCGAAGTGCATGGTGTGCCAACAAGTAGAGGCCGAGTCGAAGAATCCCGGTGGGCTATTACATCCTTTGGAGGTTCCGCAATGGAAATGAGAGAGTATCTCGATGGATTTCGTGGATGGACTGCCTAGGTCAAGGAAGGGATATACTAGCATATGGGTCATAGTTGATAGACTCACGAAAATTGCTCACTTCATTCCAGTGAAAAGCAAGAGGACTGCAGCATGGCTAGCGTCTATTTACCTTCGAGAGGTAGTACGGTTGCACTGAGTTCCTTCTAGTATAGTTAGTGATCGTGACCCGATTTTCATTAGCCAGTTTTGGAATAGTCTGCAAGAAGCAATGGGTACACGACTGAGTTTAAGCACGGCCTATCACCCACAGATGGATGGACAAACCGAAAGGGTAAATAGGGTACTAGAAGATCTCCTGAGGCTATGCATTCTTGACTTTGGTGGTACTTGGGAAGACCATCTTCCTGTCGTGGAGTTCGCATATAATAATAGTTAACAAGTTAGCATCAGAATGGCACCGTTCGAAGCCCTGTATGGAAGACCATGCAAATTGCCAACTTGTTGGTGGGAAACGACAGACATGCTTATACTTGGGCCCGACATGATAAGAGACACTTCTGAGAAGGTTGAGTTGATACGAAGACGGATGAAAACGACCCAAGATAGACAGAAATCTTATGCGTACAAGAGAAGGACAGACCTAGAGTTCGAAGTCGGAGATATGTTCTTTATAAAAGTTTCTCTGTTACGCAATGTAGTTCGTTTTGGAGCAGTTGGAAAGCTAGCACCAAGGTTCGTAGGACCGTTCCCTATCACTGAGAGGATTGAACGGATGGCCTATAAGGTAGACTTACCCAAGAAGCTGACTGGAGTACACAATATCTTTCACGTCTCGCATCTCCGAAAGTGCTTGCATGAGTCGGCCGAAGTGGTTGAGCCAAGCATCCTTGAAGACGTAGAAGTGGAAAAAGAAGCAACATTGAGGCGAGTTCCGATTCGTATCTTGGGAACGAAGATTAACAACTAAGGAATCGAGAAGTCAAGCTAGTTAAAGTACAGTGGAGTGAAGCCCAAGAAGACGCAACTTGGGAAACCGAAGAGAAGATATGCGCACTTTACCCATTTCTTTTTGAGGGTACATTCTCGATCTCTTTTCCTATAAACTTGAAAACCTTTTCGTATCACGCTTTTACTGCCTATGTTTGTCTTGTTATCTTCTCGATCTTATCTTTAGAACCTTAGGTAGAACCATATGGATGTAAACTTGTGGTTGAAACATGTTATGGTTGATGTTTGCAAATGGTTGCAAGTGTTTGCAAGTGGTTGCTAGTGGATGCATGACACACATTAGGCACTAGATCGGCTCAGTCACATTTTCATGTTGCATATGCATGAGTGCTTATACTTGTACATGGATGGAACTTGTTATGCTATCACTTGGATGTTGCATATGAATGAATGTTATGTGCACTCATGTAGAGATTATAAATTATGTTAGGAACCTGCATACATGTTGGATTCATTACACTAACATATTTTGCATTAAGGAGGTTTACTGAATCAGTAACCGCCTGATCTTCTGCATTAGATAAGTACATATACACACACTTTCTGCATATGTTCATACAACATTAAAATCTTTTAAGGACAATGGTTGCATGTGGATGATGTTTTGAGTAGATGGATGATGGATGACAGGACACATCCTCCCTAACTTAGAGATTTCGGGGACGAAATCCTTTAAGGAGGGGAGAATGTAACAACCCGTATTTTTGATAACATGTTATAACTATAAATCAAGGCAGAATTAAATTTAAAATGAGAATCAAGGGAAACGAGTTACGCCATTGCGTTCGTCTCGAAATTCTGCTTGGAAACGAGTCTGAGTTTTCGAAAATCGGAGTCCGTCTGACCAAGTTATGACCCTTCGAAGTTTTCAGAAAATTACAAGTTCAAAACAGCTCAGAATTCGAATTTCGAATTCAAACCACAGAACAGCCTGGGCGGGAAATTTCCCGCCCAGGACCAGTTCGACCTGGGGGTCGACCATAGAGTCGACTTGCCCAGGACCAGGTCGACCATAGTGTCGACCTGGGGGTCGATCTGGTGGCCGAGCCCACTTTTGAAGCTGGATTCAGTTTGATGTTTCTGGCCTCGTTTCTGTCTACATTCGTTGACCTGACCCTATATAAACAGCCCTAACACTAGTCTCTCTACACAAAATTCTCTCTGACCTTATGCTGCTCTAATTCTGGTTAAAAAGTTAGAGAAGGGGACTACTTCTTCTACTTCGAAACTACGTTAAGAGAATTGCTGATTTGATGATTCCTGTTAGGACTTGACTAAGCATATAAAGATTCAACATCGACTTTCTTTTTCTAATTCTCGAACCACTATCTGTAAGCCCTAGTTACTTTTAGATTTAAACTGTAAATGTAATATGAATATGTTGTAAATTGAAATTGGACCAACGTATGATGACTGTTTTACATCCATGCTTTTTCATCTTAGATCTTGACTTTTGGGTATATTACTATGACATTGATTTGGGGCCTATTCATGTTGTAAATCAAAAAGAAAAACCCCTCATATTATCATGCCTATAATGTTGAATCAGCTATTAGTCACAAGTTTATGACTATCATCTTATGTCAACCGTTAGCATGACTATACTATCACCTTATGTCACTGTTATCTTGACTAGTACCTTATTTTGCTAGATTTGGAATCTTTATGTTTGAGGCGATATTCCATATGCCAGTAATGTTATAATCATTTATCTCAAGTCATACCATGCTATGCTAGTAATCACTTTTGCCTCCTTATACCCGTCCTTTTTTATGTTATTCCCTAATTAGATTTATTTGTATCGATTCGAGTTTATGTGCGATGGGAATACAATTTGGGTAGATTAGGTAAAACATGAATTGGCTTTGAACATGAATGTTATTATAACTTGAACCTGTATATGGACAAGAATTTGACATGAAATTTACATGAAACCTGACATGAAAACTCGACATGAATTTTGACATGAAAACATGAACATGGGCATGACATTTAGATAAACTTGAAAATGGCCAACTCGAGGTTGGGTTGAGTTTGCAGTGTAAACCTGCCCGGAACCAACCGGCGAATCCAGTAACTGCAAACAATAGGATCCAATGTGGGTAGTTGGTCATAACGCACGTAAAACCCGAGGTTAGACTATGTTGTGGTGTAAATCTTCCCGGAACCGCCCGACAAATCTAGTGACCACAATAATTAGTCTAATGTGAGAAGTTGGGGTGCATTAATGAATTAATGCCACATGAAAGGGTTAAGTCATGAACCACTGAATATACTTAACCAACTTCACAGGATGATTTGAAAGGGTTAAGTCATGAATCGCTTGAACACATTTAACCAACTTGATATATGATTTGGATAGGGTTAAGTATCGAATTTGAATGACAACTCTTAACCCATTAGAAACCCTAGTTACATAGTCCTTTTCAGCAGTAACCCACTTAGATGTATCACGATACCCTGGGACTAGGCAGGGTGGGGCACGATTACTGGGCTGATTGTAAGCGACCAGAACGACGGCTGAGTAGGTGCGCCATTGTAGGTTCAGGCGGACTATGGTTGTGCACGTAGTCCGGAGTTGAAAAAGCAGGCATTGGGAACCCGTAGGCTTACACTGTGCGTGCTTGATTCGTGTCGGTGGTTGGCACCATAGGGCTTGATACACCCTATGGTGGACCTGGCACAGGTAACTACATTTTAGGATAGGGTCGTATGACACAGACGCATGACGAGCTAGAACTTGTAGGGAGCCGATCGATTAGTAGATCGTACCGTAGGACCCCGTAATGGGTCACTTCATGATACTGGGCCAAGGGATCATTTCATGATTAATACTTGACATGGGTTAGAACACTAGTACAGTTGGTGCAGCGAACCTTGAATATGTGATGCTGGACTTGACTTATCTTGTTATCTTAATTGTCATACCAGTCCTGTTATCATCCTTATGTTTAATTCCAGTTTTCACATGTCATACTACCTTTACTAGTTTTTATACTGAAAGTCACTAGGGCTTATCAGTCTTATGACTGACCCTTTTCCTTTTGCCTCTTTTACTTTCGTCCCCCCCCCCCCCAGGTTCTCAGGGAGGAAACACTATCTCTTAGCTTGGATTTAGCTTGCTTCTTGTCAGCTCATGTACGGTTTGGTCTTGAGCTATGCTATGGCTGCTTCTGCTATTTATGGGGAATAATTTACGTTTGTTATCTTAAGTTTATGCTTCTTTATATTTATATGGGGTTTTGACTCTTTTCTTGAAAGTAATAAAAATTTGGTTTTTAATTTCTACCGCTGCTTTATTTATGTTCTGCCTTGTGATATCTCTGTATATGTTTACCTAGATAATACTCCACCAAAACTAGTGCATTCCCTTTGTCAGTGACCCTAGCGGAGGTGGGGTGTTACATCACCCCAGTGGTAATAAGATGAATAAGGACATGAAGCAAGTCTACTATTGGGAAGGGATGAAGTGAGATATTGGAAAGTTCATTTCCAAGTGCATGAACTGTCCATTGGTGAAAAATGTACTGAAGAAGCCGAGTGGTCTTCTTCAGCCATTAGAGGTTCTTAGGTGGAAGTAGGAGCAGATATCGATGGATTTTATGGATGGACTACCTAGAACCAGGGCATGGAACGAAGGAATTTAGGTCATCGTTGATCGCTTGACCAAAAGTGTGAGATTCATTCCTGTCAAGTTGACTAGGACGGCGTCAAAGTTGGCTGAGATTTATGTGAAATGGATAGTTCGATTCCATGGTATCCCAAAGAGTATCATATGTGACCGAGATCCATTTTTTACTAGTGGATTTTAAAAGAGTTTGCAAGAAGCTTTGGGAACCGAGTTGTGCTTTTGTATGGCTTATCATTCCCATACTGATGGTCAAATCAAGATGGTTAACCGAGTTTTGGAAGATCTCCTATGGGCTTGTGTGTTAGACTTCGAAGGATCATGGAAGGACCATCGACATCTAATTGGGTTTGCATATAATAATAGCTACCAATCGGGTATTGGGATGACACCATAGAAGGCGCTGTATGGAAGGTTGTGCAATTCTCCAGCTTGTTGGTTAGAAACGGGAGATAAGTTGATACTTGGGCCTGAGATGATTAGAGAAACCTCGGATTGTATCGAGATCATTCGGCAATGAGTGAAGCAGCCCAAGATCGTTAGAAGAGTATGTTGATAAGCGTAAAAAAGATTTGGAATTCGACATTGAAGACATGGTTTTCGTGAAGATTTCACCATTCAAATAAGTGGTTCAGTTTGGAAGTAAAGGAAAGTTAGCTCCAAGATTCATTGGACCATTTTCGATAGTCAAGCGAATTGGAAAGCTTGCATATAGATTGGAGTTACCAGAGAAGATGTTGAGCATGCATAATGTGTCCCATGTATTGTTTCTACGGAAGTTCGTGCATGATAAAATGTGGTGGTATCTCCAGATTAGTACGAAGAACTAGAAGTAGAGACCGTTGTTGCAAGACCTTATATGTCGATTCGTGTTGTGGGAAATGACACGAAACATCTTAGGAGAAAGACAGTTAAGCTAGTCAAGGTACAATAGAGTGAAGATGGCGACGATTGTACATGGGTGACGGAAGAGAGCATGAGGGCGACTCATCATGAAGTCTTCGTGGTAGGACCCTTTAATATTGAATCATCGCTATATCAATGTATCTTGTTGTTGTTTGATAGAATTTCGCATGCTAGGATAAGGCTATGAATGCAAGGCTTGATGGTTGATAGTTGGATGATAGAATTGGCTTCTCATGGATGACGGGCATGCAGAATTGTGTGGTTGCTTGTATTTGCTTAGAATTTCGGGGGTGAAATTCTTAGGGGGAGGGAGAAATGTAACAGCCCGCATTTTACATATTGAAAGATCATAAATATTTTTATTTTATTCCCTAAGGGTTGGATCATTTTCACATTTTGATATGTTGCTTATTTGGGTGTGAGAAACATCCATAATTTTTACAAATTTTGTTTGTGACCATTTTTCCCATGGCAGTCTTGTACAGGGAATAACTTTTGATTCAGGTCGAATTAGAGGGTAAGACCAGTGCCATTAGAAAGGAAACGATGATTGCCTTTCCTTATAGTGGTTACATTAAAGATTTGACTCAGTGGTTTGAGAGGAATCGTTGTTTTAAGGTTTAATAGTTGGCTTTTCAGGTTGTGAAGCCTTAATGGGTTGATTCGTAGAGGCCCAGTAGTGGGTCGGTGGAAGGCTATAAATAATGGGTGGGAGGTATGAGAAATAGTTTACTTTCCCCATTCTCTCATTTGATGGCCTATGTTCCTCCTTTCTCTAACACCTTTCCACCATTAAAATCGGAATCTAGGCATATGAAATCGAAGATCTACACCATTAGAGGCTAGATCTATATCGTTTCAAGAGCGAATTCATCAAATCGAGCAGATTGAAGGGAGATCTCTATTGTCCGAATTCATAATTCACAATTTTTGTGTTGTTTTGGAGAATTGGTGAGTGGTTTACATCCCTCACTAGGATTCAATCAGGTGTATGAGTGTTTTTTCATTAAATTCAAGTCGTTTTCCTTAGACCTATGAATTGATAAGTCCATTTTCATATGAATCACCATAGAATCTAAATTAGCAAGTTTAAATCAGTAATTCTTATGCTATTTCATGTTATTATGCAAGTTTGATCTATAGTTTTGTTCATATGATCATTCATCATGATTTTTGGAAGATAATTTACATATTCTTGGCGAAAATCGTCGTTTTCATGTTGATAATGGTTTCATACCATGTTTGTGGTCATATTTGATGATGTGGACGAGTTGGTTTCGTAGAAACTATCGTCTGACGAAGTTTCGGTCGGAATCGAAGTTGAATTGCAATATGTAGGGGGTGGGTCGGTCATAGGTTGGTCGGTCGGGCCAAAATCATGTCTTGGGGAGCAAGTCAGGAATGGGTTTGTCTCACTTTTAGTTCGGGTCAGTCCATGCTGGTCGATCTTGAAGGGTCGGTCTTGAGTCTTGGTTTTGGGAAGCAGGTGGGTCGGTCGTGCATAGCCGTGTCGGTCACGTTCCAGAAGGGGTGATCGGGTCGCGTTGGTCAGGTTGGAGCAACCGAGCCGGCCTGATTCTAGAACGGGTGACTCCAGAAGGGTCGATCGGTCTTGTGGAGGGTTGGTCGGTCTAGTGGTGAATAAGCCGGTGGGTCGTGGTGATGTGGGTAAGTTAATGCTGACTCGATCATGGAAATTGAACCTTATATTGATCGTTGTTCGGTTCAATGATGTGACGAATTCGATGGATAGCCAAATGGGAATGTTCGAAGTAAATATGACGAGTTCGTTGATCGGTGTGAAGTAACGAATAAGTAGACAACTCAAAGGTGTTGGTTGTAACACCCCGGAATTTTAACGACACTAAAGATAAAGAATTAAAGGATAATTAGTGTGAAATACACTATTAAAAATGAATTAAGTAAAACTTAATTAAATATTCAGAATTAAGTAAAATGGACTGTGCCATTGCATCCGTCTCGGAATTCTGTTCAAGATAGACAATTGGTTTGCGTAAATCGAACATCGTATGAAGAAGTTATTAAGGTTTGAAATTTGTATGCATACAGGAAAGATATATATACATATAAAATTGAAAAATATTCAAAAATCGGCAAAACCATAAATCCGACACGCAAATTGAGGAAGGGCCGACATTTTGAAGTCTTCCCGAGAATGGGTTGACTCAGGCTTATGGGGGTCGACCCCAGGGTCGACCTAGCGGTCGACACCCATGAAGGGGGGTCGACCTAGGGGTCGACCCGCCTGAAGGGGGGGTCGACCCATCCGTGGCTCTGGAAACTTCTTTTCTGAACCTGGGCAATTTTGGAGCTAGATTCATGAACCCTAGGCTATATAAAGGTCCCTAGACCTAGGTTTTATTCTTCTAAAAACAATGGTGACGGCGAAGCTCTTCTGCGATGAAGATTGAATGGCCTAATCTACTCCAAATCTAATTCAGCAAAAATTATACAAATTCAATGATTACTACAACAAATTCAGCGATGGCTACAACAACTTAATCAACATGTTCTTCGCAGTAATTTGGATCCATTTCCTTAGATCTATCCACTATGAGTTCATGTTATTTTTAGATCTGATTATTTAAATAGAAATCTTGATATGTATGTAAAAATCAGATCTTGAATCGGTGCCTAATCAGTTCTATTATGACATAACTATCAGATCTGCTTTTATATGTTCATACCGTCGCCATGTTAAATGTTGTCATCATATGCCTATTCAGTTTGTGCCTATTTCTATCAGTTTATTATTGATTCGTTATTATGCCTGTTCTATATCCTCTTCTCTCCCTCTTTTCCCTTTTTATTTTTATATAGCCAGGCTACCTTCGAGCCTAGGCCTAACGCTGACAAATGCGAACGTACAAAATTTGGAATAATGGGGAAAGACGTAATTTGGGGCATAACTAATATTGGAAAATATGGATCTAAATTTGGGTATAAATTTGGAAATATACGAATATGGGTTTGGGGGCATATGTCTTGTTGGATAATATGAATTTAGGCATACATTGGAAAATATAATTTGAGCATAAATTGGGACATGTGTAAGTACTGATTTGGGATATAATTTGGGACATATGTGAATATGAATTTTAGGCATACAGCGGAAAATATGCGATTATGGATTTGGGTATAACCTGTATTGAAATGGGCGAATATGGATTAGGGACATAAATTGGAAAATATGTGGGTTTGGGTTTGTGCATAATACATACATATATATATACATACATACATATATATGCCATGATTTATGACATGGAAAAAAGGAGCGCATGGTGCATAATTAAAAGATGAATTAAAAAGGGACATAAAAGTCTTTAATTTGAATAATGAATTGGGCATACAATTAAATATGGGGAAAAGAGGCATGAACAGCTATAAAGGCATAGGTCGAATTATTTGGATAAAAATGGAATGTCTAGTAATTATAATTAGGAATTGTAATTGCACTTATGACACGAGGTTAGGTTGCATTAGCGGTGGAAGTCAGCCCGGATCCGACCGGCATATCCAGCAGCCACTAATGTTGAACCTAATGTGAGAGGTCTAAGTGTGCAAACACGAATCGGGCTAAGACACGAGGTTAGACCCAACTATGGAATAAGACTGCCCAGACCCAATCGACATATCCAGCATCCACACATTGTAGGCCTAATGTAGGAGGTCTAGCCCATTATAACCATAATTGGACATGGTAATGAATTGGACTACTTAAACTAATTTACTCCATAAGGATTGTATGATTATGAACTTAAGTTAGGGTTAAGTAAAATTGGATGGGTAGCGGGTGGGTTAAGTAAAATAGAGAGGGTGGGTTATATTTACATATAGGCCCACAAACTTAACCTAATAAGGTTATGTAATTGAAGGCACCTAGTGGTATACATAACCGATGGAAAGTATAATAAAGTTATGTAATTAAAGACGCCTTGTAGGGTTAGCATAACTTGTAGAAATGATTGAATTAGATATGCGTAATAATCTGCTAAGTAAACAACGATAAGTTGTAGTGACAGTGTAAATTGAATTTATGATTAAAAGATATAGAATGAGGAAAACTTGAAAAACAAATAAGCTATATTTAATCATAAATGGTAAGTGACATGTTAATTAGGAAGCATGTGAATTGAGATATACTTAATAACGTATTAAGGAGAACATGTTATTGTAATGATGTTACCAAGTAAGAATATAAAATATATTGTGGATTACAGACCTTGGGACACAATCTAGAGAATAACATGTTGTGGGCTTATTAATAAACTTAAATGGATTAAGTTATATGATTGAAAATAATAAGCAAGATAAACTTGGTAAATTGGAACAAGAATTCAATATGAACAGAATAACCAAGTTGAATGGGAACCGGGTGAGGTAAGGCAAGCGCGTAAAATAATGTTTAGACATAGGGTCTAACAATATATTAAAGAAAGGCACTTGGACCAATCCGTACGTTTGAGGGCGAATAACAAAATGGGGTAGATCATCGAGGTGTTATAAGACACGAGGGGAGCGCACATTCATCTGATTGTTCCCAAAGGACTGGAAGGGGAAGCACTCGGCTTCTTGAAGTACGTAAGGTGCTCCTAGTAGTCCTTTGTGCGGTGAAAGATGTCTTAGGATGTACTCGTAGAGGTTGAGCCTGCGCGTAACTACTAGATAGGTGGGCCTTGACTGCAGATGTAGCTATGTAGTCAGAATGCTGTGACGTGGGGACACCAGGGTGAATCGACTGTTGCCTCACGAGGAGGTAGATAGGGTCACGACCAACAAGGATAGTATACCGTCAGATATTCGTCATCGACATCCAATGAGATGTGAAAAGACTAGAGCTAAACCTAAGATATCATTTCACCTTTCACTATCGACGTACAGGGTTGAGCGTAGACGCCACATGGATGTTTAGATTGGTTGTGTTATGGGAGGTCGCTTAGCTCTTGTAGTCTTTACTAGTTTAGGGATGGGCCGAGGTGGGGCCAAAGCCACCATGGAAAACAGACCCAAGGAATATCTGCATTTGAAGGCACTTAAAGGCGGCATGTACAAGTATGGAAAAGCTTCCAACCGAGTTCCATGTTTCTAGTTTAGCCCTGCCACGGAACTCGGTGTACATTAGAGAACGTGCGATTGAGCTACAATTTCGGTGCATAGGTGGGATAGTCTAGACACATGCATATCCTCTCTGGATGGTGTATCATAGACTAGAGGGCATTATTCCGATATGGAATCTGATTCGAACGATGGTGCCAGTCCGTGCGCTTGCATAGCATAGTAATGACATATATGTGCAGAATGTAACATCGGTATGTAGAGATCTGTACGTCACTCCGGCGTAGGATGAGGGACTGCATTCATTACGGTGGAGACCGTGCAAATGGGGTACCATGTGGTGTATCTCTATATTGAGAGATAACTACATATATTATATTAGGTGAATCCATGGGAAAGTAAATGGGTATGAAGCGCATATAAGTCTTGAGTGCTATTAACCCAAGTAACATAATAATCAAGAAAATGTAATGGAACGTTATTAGTAGGGATCATTCTACTTTTGAAATATTAGTATATACGCGGTGCAGAGAAATTTATTTAAGGAGAACAATATATCCTGTTCGTCTTATCTTACTCAGTTTACACTGTTATTGTTACTGTTATTTTGTTCTTCAAGTTTTATATACCTGCCATGATACTTTTATTTACTTATATTTAAAAGTAACTGGACTCACCAAACTTTATGTCTGACCCTTTTTATTTCCTCTTCTCTCTCTTCTGTTTCCCTCCCTCAGGTTCTCAGGGTGGAATTTCTTAGAGTTGATTTGGATTCTTTCAGCTTAGCTTGGATTTTGGATATAGATGTATCACTTTGACTTTTGGTCAACTCTCTTATGGCTTCATAGGGAAATATGGTTTTATGCTTTAGTACTCTAATATTTTTGGCAAGACAAATTATTAATGTAATTGGTTGCTTATGATGTAAACTCAGTATTTGGGTCCATGATGTTTTGATTTAAATAAAGTTTTTAATTCCGCTGCTATTTTACATGTCTATCTTATGCTGTTATGTTCTTATTTACCTATAATGCTTCACGGAACTTAATGCATTCCCTTAGTGAGTGACATTAACGGACGTGGGGTGTCACATTTGGTATCAGAGCATATGGTTATAAGATCGGATAAAGTATTTTGAAAATGGTTTTCAAAGGGGTCTCAAAAACAAGTATTTTAAATGAAAAGTCTGTTTTTGAAAAGCATATTTCCCAAAGCCAAAAATATCTTCTTGTTTCTCCGCTTGATTTCTTTTCGTTCTGATTGGGGAACCGTTTCCTCTCGAAAGGGTATCCCTATTTCGGCATGGTTCCGTAGGCATGTTAAAACTACAGTACATGTCGAAGGGCAAAGAATTGCCCAACCTCCATCTTTAGCCGTAGTGGTTTCACCTGCGTCCTCATAAGGATTTTCGTGCGATGGAGGCCGCTTTCAAGAGACCTATTAGCATGTTGCATAAGGATGGCAAAATGGAGAAAAGTGAAAATACCATAACTACGAAACGGTGGGTAATCTGGAGAAAAAAATTTGCAGAAAGAGAAAAGGCGTTTGTTACCACTTTGGTAAGGCAAGACACCTCATCAAGGAGTGCCCGAAGAGACAAAGACAAGACCAGAGGGCAGGAACTTCTAGGGGGCAAGCTAATGTTCTCATAGCTGGTGGACAGGATAGGGGTAGGAAAGTTTTCATCAAAGGATTGATTTCTATTTCTGATCATCCTATTAGGATTCTTTTCCTGACGCTTCGCATTCTTTTATATCTGATCCTTTAGTTGAGTCTCTGGACCTAGATACTAGTATGGTTTTGGATCCCGTTATTGCCTCAAACCCCAGTGGAGGTACGGCTCGTTTATCGATGAATTGTCGGGGTTTGAGAATCTCTGTGTTAGGTGTCGAGTTTGATTGCGATGCATATGTTTCTGATTTCATAAGATATGATTTGATTCTAGGATGGATGGGTTAAATATGGAGCTATTCTAGGTTGTGAGAGGAGGGTCGTTAGACTTCTGACTTGCCATATAAAGACTCTCGAGATTTTTTATGACCTCAAAAGGGTCTGTCATGCTTAGTATCCTAGAAACTCTTGATATATATATCGATGATTTGCAACATGTGACTCCTAAAAGAAAAGAGGGAATTTTGTAAGAAAGTAGGGGAGCTATTTGAGAAGAGGGTTGATAGGTAAATTATATCGGAATGGAAAACCTATTGAAGACAGTCCTTGAGGAAGCCCGTCATTCTAAGATGACTATTCATTCAAGAGGCGATAAAGTGTATCGAGTTCGAGGTAGTGAAGCCAAACTTGCGAGAGAAATTGAAAGTAGAGAAGGAAGCCACAATGGTATGAGTTCCGACTTGCATACTTATATCGGAGGTTAAGAAATTGTGCAACAAAGAAGCGACGCTTGTAAGAGTGCAATGGGGAAAGGACCGCAAGAACGCTACTTGGGAGGCTTAAGACAAAATTCGCGCATCATATCCTTTCCTTTTCGAGAATATTTCCTTAACTTCTTTTTCCAAGCTTCGAATTAATACTTGTATCTATCTTTTGAATATCTCCTATCGATCGAGTCTTTAGGTAGAAAACTAATGAATGTAAACATGTGTTTGAGACATGTTATGTTTGATGGATGCAAGTGGTTGCTAGTGATTGCTTGTTGATGCATATATACACACAATAGGCACTTGATCGGCTCAATCACTTACATAGTGCATATTGATGTGTGTACATTTTAATTTTTGTGGATTATCGTTACATTGATGTTGCATTCGGATGGATGATTGTGCACACATATAGAACTTACATAGATTAGGATGATTTGTATACATTATGGTTGCATGGCACAAACATACATTGCATTAAGGAAGTCAACTGAATCAGTAGACCGCCTGATCTTTCGCATTAGTTTATGGATATATACACACATTATTGCATATGTTCATAAAAGCATTAGAAATTCCTTAAGGATAATGGATGCCTGTGATTGCCAGATGGATGTATGATTGTTGGATGTTAGGATATAAGTTCTTCTTAACTTAGAGATTTCGAGGACGAAATCCTTTGAGTAGGGGAGAATGTAACACCCCGGAATTTTAATGACACTAAAGATGATGAATTAAAGGATAATTAGTGTGAAATACACTATTAAAAATGAATTAAGTAAAATTTTGTTAAATATTCAGAATTAAGTAAAATGAAACGCCATTGCGTCCGTCTCGGAATTCTGGTCAAGATAGACATTTGGTTTGCATAAATCGGACACCGTATGAAAAAGTTATTAAGGTTTGAAGTTTGTATGCATATAGGAAAGATATATATACATTTAAAATCAAAAATATTCAAAAATCAGCAAAACCAGAAATCCGACGCTCAAATCGAGGAAGGGCCGACATTTTGACGTCGACCTGAGACCCGGCTGGGTCGACCTATGGGTCGACTCAGGCTCATGGCGGTTGACCTAGGGGTCGACACCCATGAAGGGGGGTCGACCCACCTAAGGGGGGGTCGACCAAACCGTAGCTCTGGAAACTTCTTTTCTGAACCTCGATGATTTTGGAGCTAAATTCATGAACCCTAGGCTATATGAAGGATCCTAGACCTAGGTTTTATTCATCTAAAAACAATGGTGACGGCGATGCACCGCTGCGACGAAGATTGAATGGCCTAATCTACTCCAAATCTAATTCAGCAGACATTACACAAATTTAACTATTACTACAACAAATTCAGCGATGGCTACAACAAATTATTCAACATGTTCTTCGCACTAATTTAGATCCATTTCCTTAGATCTATCCATTGTGAGTTCATACTATTTTTAGATTTGAATATTTAAATATTAATCTTGATATGTATGTAAAAATTGGATTTTGAATCGATGCCTAATCAGTTCTATTATGACATAACTATCAGATCTGCTTTTATATGTTCATACCGTCTCCATATTAAATCTTGTCATAATATGCCAATTCAGTTTATGCCTATTTCTATCAGTTTATTATTGATTCGTTAATATGCCTATTCTCTATTCTCTTCTCTCCCACTTTTACCTTTTTATTTTTATATAGCCAGGCTACCTTCGAGCCTAGGCCTAACGCTGAAAAATGCGAACGTACGAAATAGGGAATAATGGGGAAAGATATAATTTGGGGCATAATTGATATTGGAAAATATGGATCTAAATTTGGGCATAAATTTGGAAATATACAAATATGGGTTTGGGGGCATATGTCTTATTGGATAATATGAATTTAAGCATACGATGGAAAATATAATTTGAGCAGAAATTGGGACATGTGTAAGTACTAATTTGGGATATAAATTGGGACGTATGTGAATATGAATTTTAGGCATACATTGGAAAACATGCGAATATGGATTTGGGTATAATCTGTATTGAAATGGGCGAATATGGACTAGGAACATCAATTGGCAAATATGTGGGTTTGGGTTTGTGCATAATACATATATATATGTCTTGATTTATAACATGGGAAAAAGGAGCGTGTGGTGCATAATTAAAAGATGAATTAAAAAGGGGCATAAAATTCTTTAATTTGAATAATGAATTGGGCATATAATTAAATATGGGGAAAAGAGATATGAACACCTAAAAAGGCATAGGTAGAAATATTTGGATAACAATGGAATGTCTAGTAATTACAATTAGGAATTGTAATTGCACTTATGACACGAGGTTAGGTTGCATTAGTGGTGGAAGTCTGCCCGGACCCGACTGGCATATCTAGCAGCCACTAATGTTGAGCCTAATGTGAGAGGTCTAAGTGTGCAAATATGAATCGGGCTAAGACACGAGGTTAGACCCAACTATGGAATAAGGCTGCCCAGACCCGACCGACATATTCAGCATCCACACGTTGTAGGCCTAATGTGGGAGGTCTAGCCCATTATAACTATAATTGGACATGGTAATGAATTGTACTCTTTAACCTAATATTAATCCATAAGGATTGTATGATTATGAACTTAAGTTAGGGTTAGGTAAAATTGGATGGGTAGCCAGTGGATTAAGTAAAATAGAGGGGGCGGGTAATATTTATATATTGGTCCACGAATTTAACCCAATAAGGTTATGTAATTAAAAGACACCTAGTGGTATACATAACCGGTGGAAAATGTAATAAAGTTATGTAATTAAAGACACCTTGTAGGGTATGCTTGACTTGTAGAAATGATAAAATTAGATATGCGTAATAATCTGCTAAGTAAATAACGATAAGTTCTAGTGACGATGTAAGTTGAATTTATTATTAAAAGAGAAAGAATGAGGAAAACTTGTAAAATAAATAAGTTATATTTAATCATAAATGGTAAGTGACATATTAATTAGGAAACATGTGAACTGAGATATAATTAATAATGTACTAAGGAGAACATTTTACTGTAATGATGTAACCAAGCAAGAACATAAAATAGATTGTGGATTATAGACCTTGGGCCACAATCTAGAGAATAACATGTTGTGGGCTTATTAATAAACTTAAATGGACTAAGTTATATGATTGAAATTAATAAGCAAGAGAAACTTGGTAAATTGGAACAAGAATTCAATATGAATAGAATAACCAAATTAAATGGGAACCGAGTGAGGTAAGGCAAGCACGTAAAAGAATGTTTAGAGGTCTAACAACATATTAAAGAAAGGCGCTTGGACCAGTGCGTACGTTTGAGGGTGAATAACCCAACGGGGTAGATCATCGAGGTGCTACAAGACAGGAGGGGAGCACACATTCATCTGATTGTTATGACGACTCCAAAGGATTGGAAGGGGAAGCATGCGGCTTCCTGAAGTACGTAAGGTGCTCCTAGTAGTCCTCTGTGTGGTGACAGTTGTCTTAGGCTGTACTCGCAGAGGTTAGGTCTGCGCGTAACTACTAGGTGGGTGGGCCTTGACTACAGATGTAGTTATGCAGTCAGAATGTTGTGACGATGTGACACCAGGGTGATTCAACGGTTGCCTCACGAGGAAGTAGAAAGGGTCACGACCAACAAGGATAGTAAACTGCCAGATATCCGTCATCGACAGCCAACGGGATGCGAAAAGACTAGAGCTAAACCCAAGATATCATTTTACCTTTCGCTATCGAGATATAGGCTTGAGGGTAGACACCATATGGATGTTTAGATTGGTTGTATTAGGGGCGGTCGCTTAGCTCTTGTAGTCTTTACTAGTTGAGGGAGGGGCCGAGGTGGAGCAATAGCCACCATGGAAAACAGACCCGTGGAATATCTGTATTTGAAGGCACTTAAAGGTGGCTTGTACAGGTATGGAAAAGCTCCCAGCTGAGTTCCGTGTTTCAAGTTTAGCCCTGCCCCAGAACTTGGTGCACATAAGAGGACGTGTGGTTGAGGCATCGAGCTACAATTACAGTACATACGTGGGACAGTCTAGACACATGCATATCTGCTTTGGATGGTGTATCATAGACTAGAGGACATTATTTCGATATGGAATCTGATTCAATCGATGGTGGCAGTTTGTGCGCTTACATAGCATAGTAATGACAGATATATGCAGAATGTAACATCGGTATATAGAGATCCGTATGTCACCCCGGTGTAGGATGAGTGACTGCGTTCATTACGGTGGAGACCGCTCGAGTGGGGTACCATGGGGTGTATCTCAATGTTGAGAGATAGCTACATACATTGTATTAGGTAAATCGATGGGAAAGTAAATGGGTACGTTGCGCGCATAAGTCTTGAGTGCTGTTAACCCAAGTAACCTAATAATCAAGAAAATGTAATGGAACAATATTAGTAGGGATCATTCTACTTCTGATATACTAGTATTTGCGTGGTGCAGAAAAATGTATTTAAGAAGTGCAATATATCATGTTCATCCTATCTTTCTTAGTTCACACTTGTTATTGTTACTGTTATCTTGTTCTTCCAGTTTTATATACCTGCCATAATACTTTTATTAATTTATATTTAAAAGTAACTGGACTCGCCAGATTTTATGTCTGACCCTTTTTGTTTCCTCTTCTCTCTTCCGTTTCCCTCCAGGTTCTTAAGTTGGAAGTGCTTAGAGTTGATTTGGATTCTTTCAGCTTAGCTTGGATTTTGGATATAGATGTATCGCTTTGACTTCTGGTCAACTCTCTTATGGCTTCACAGGGAAATATGGTTTTATGCTTTTGTACTCTGATATTTTTGGAAAGACAGATTATTAATGTAATTAGTTACTTATGATGTAAACTCAGTATTTTAGACCATGATGTTTTGATTTAAATAAAGTTTTTAATTTTGTTGCTATTTTACATGTCTTTCTTGTGCTATTATGTTCTTATTTACCTATAGCGCTTCATAGAACTTAATGCATTCCCTTAGTGAGTGACGTTAACGGACATGGGGTGTCACATTGGGTTATGAATAATGGTTACTCGAGTGGAACTTGGGTTTGTGATCAGTCGTCGGTGATGACAACTAGAGGTGCGAAGGCCAAGAGATTATTATTATCGTAGGTTCTAGCGAACTCAAAGTAGGGGTAGACTTGGCAGTCATGATGGGCCTAACATACCATGGGCAGTCACGATGGGCCTAGATACGAGTCGCGAAGGTGTTTGGTGTTTTGTTAGAATCAGGATTACCATTAGCCCTTGACGGACGACAAGCGTAGAGCTGGTCATATGATTAGCGATGTTTTTGAAGCAGGATTTGGCAGTGATAGATAGAGTCAGTCATGGATGCTAAGTGCTTTGTTTGAACTGTCTTATGTGAATCATCTGAAGTCAAAGGATATATTTCTTGGGTGCTTGTTTGATATTGGTTTAGGCCTTTGGGGCTTGTACTTGAGAAATGTTGAGTTCGATCAGGGCGGTTTATATGGGATGCCACCTTTTGGTTGTTATGATTGTTGAATGAGTGCCATGACTGAATGGTTGTCTGGATGATATGAATGAATGGTCGAATGGTTGTATGCAAAGGCTATCACTGTCGGATGTGGGGAAAGATAGGTGTGAGTTCTTCTCTAATATTGGGTAGTGGTTGGTAAATCTACCCATTTTCATAGACTTTATTGATGGAGTTTGTTAGCTGTTTTATCGCTCACTAGTACTATTGTCTGACTCAAGATTTTATTTTTCCTTCTTATTACCTTAGGTTTTTCATCCTAATATGGATGGGAAGACTGAGTAGTAGGTGATAGGTGATATTTTAGTGAGGACAGTGATGCTGACCGATGGCGAGCTAGAGGCTTACGTACCAGTTTTACTACCATCTAGTATTTCTATTTCCGCTGTGTTCTGCTGGTATGCTCTAAGGGATGTAGTGAGGGCTTTTGTACAGAATATTGACATGATATTAAGATGTAGTTCAAATTTGAGATATTTCAGTTTCTGTGCAATTATTTTCACTACTACTACCTTTTGTTTATGTTCTACTATATTTTATCCTTGCACTGTTAGATTTACGACAGGTTTCGATTTTGCTATCATACCTTGATGATCGTCCACAGCTGGCTAGCACCTCTTATACCGTATTATTCCTCTTGTTTAGTGCAGGGGTTGTGGGCGGTCGTCACAGAATGAGAAAAGAAACCAGAAAAATGCTAATGAAAATATATCCGAGTTGATGCTCCCAATATTCAGAGGAATGCTCCCAATAATTTTGTGAAGAAAGTTGCCAATAATTATGCTAGAAAGCCAGTTCCTCACAAAGTTCAAACTTGGAAAAGAGTAGCAAGAAACAAGAAAAATGATGCGTACAACAAACCAAAAGGCTAGAGTACATATGGTGACTTATGGCCAACTAATGAAAAAACTACAGTTCCTATCTCTGGTGATAATTCTATTGTTCATATTGATGCTAACATGGAAGAAGATGTAATAGCTAATGGAGATGAAGGTGGCAATACACTAGCACTGAAAATTCTGCATAGACCGTGACAGTGAACAATCCTTGTGACACTAATATAGGTGTCCCTCTTGCAACTACTAATACCTACATTGTCTCGCTAGATTAAGTTGACAAGCATGGTGACAAAAATGAAACTCGTATGGTTGATCTTCCCACAGTAAATAAGAAAACCATGGAAGCAAAGGTTATGGAAAAAACTCTGAATCAAAGCAAGGATAAGAATATTTTTGTCGCTGAAGCTAGTGGTAGTGAAGGAAAAATCAATGAGAAGTCCACCATTAATAACCTCCAAAACGATATGGGATTGCGTAATAGTCATGTTAATGTTATGGTGAAAGGAGACGATATCAACTTTGGAATTGATGATAGTGGTTTTGGGCCTACACTAGTTAATGCCTTACCATCTTTTAGTGTACTGAATACTGTTGTGTTCAGTGAGGAAGGATGTTTTGGACTTCAAACCCAGGAGCCATCTTATAAACTACAAATCATTTCTGCACTTGGTAAAGATGGAGATTCCAACAAAACTCCTGAAGATGGAATTAAAATCCAATCTAAAGAATGTAGCACGCAACCATACAGTGACATTTCTGCTCCTCCAGGTTACAAAGCTGCAATTAACTCACACCTCTTTGATGCTGCGAAAACAAGCAACGAGAAGCAAAGTACTAAAAAGAATAAAGTTATAAAATCAGACTCAAATCATGTCCAGATGAGATATAAGGCAAATGTCCTCAACAAACAAGCAGAGTTTTCCGATGTTGCAAAACATCTGCGTATGGGACATTGGAGGAGCTCACCTTGATGCAAAACTAGATCAATGTAAGGTTTTGACAAGAAAATACTACCTCAGTGCATTAGCTATATTAAAAACTAAGCTGAATGGACAACTTACTTTGTGTGCTGCCACGTATATCATTCAAAACTGGTTACTTAGTCACAGTTCGATTGATTCTAGCTATGGTAGGATTTTACTCATTTACAACCCAACTGCGCATTATTTCGCCACAATCACTACATCTAGTCATCATATTCATTTTCACAACATTCATGTTCCTACTTCTAAGTCATATTTCTTCACTTTTACCTATGCTGCTAATTCTCATACTGCTAGGAATAATCTACTATTAGAACTGCCTGCCTTTAGGCAACATACACAACCATGGATAGTTTGCAGGGATTTAAACACTCCCCTCAAACACTCTGATAGAGTGGGAGGCCCAAATGTTATGCACTCTGAGATCAGAGCTATCAATATTGTTGTTAATGACTCTGATCTTATTGAAATTAGTTCACTTGTTCTCCCCTACACTTGGAATAATAGCGCTAGAAAAGGGCAGCGTACTTTCTCAAAAATTGACCATGCTTTTTGCAATGAAATCTCATTAACCATACGGCCTAATTTATCTAATGAGATTCCTCTGCCTTTACTTTCTGGTCATTCTCCTCAAGCCCTTCGACTTGGTGAAATTGAAACTAGAAGATATCCTAGTTTTAAAAAATTTAATGCATGGATATATTACCCTAAATTTATAAACATTGTTAAGCAACAATGGAAGCTTCCAACTTTTGGTAACCCAATGTTTGTTTTACAAAAAAAAATTGAGGTCTCTTAAGTATGCCTTAAGAACTTGGTCTAATGTTAAATTTGGTGGTGGTAGTGCACAGTCTACACTTTGGTGTCAATAAATGGTTGGTGTTCAAACTCAAATGACTAATGATCCTACCAACCCTAACCTTTGCAGTGTAGAAAAATTATACTCTAACAATTATGTCAATGCATTACACTATGAATCTTTGATGAGCCAACAAAAATCAAGAATTAAATGGGCTGAAGAGGGAGACAGGAACTCAACATACTTTCATGTTGTTCTTAAGGCCAAGCACTCCAGAGAGACTATACATACTGTTACTGACACTCATGGTTAGGTACATTCTACTTTTCCTGCCATTCAATCTGCATTTGTACACTACTTCACTGAGCTCTTTGGTAACACAATTAATTTTTCCCCCAGTTTAGTGGACATTAACCTAAATATTTTGCCAGTTCTTAATTATATGCAATCCACTTTTTTAAGTGCTGCAACCACTGATGATAAAAACAAAACTATTATGTTATCCCTTAACAAGAACTCCTGTGGTGGCCTTGATGGCTATAATGCATTATTTTATAAAAACTATTGGGATGTTATTCAGAATGATGTCCATAAAGCTGTACATTAGCTTTTTAGAAGAAGCAATATGATGGAATCTTTTAACGATACTGTGATTGTCTTAATTCCTAAAATTAAGAATAAATATACTGTTATTGCATTTAGACCCATTTCATGTTGCAACACCATCTATAAGTGCATATCTAAGATCATTGCTAGTAGACTTAAAGTAATTCTTCCTGAAATCATTTCCATGAATCAATCTGCTTTTCTTCAGCATTCTTAACAATATTTTGTTAGCCCACAAACTTCTTAAAGGCTACAAAACTAAAAACAATTCTCCTAGGATAATGCTAAAACTAGATATCGGAAAGGCTTTTGAGTATATCCAATGGACTGTTATCACTAGAATAATGAGTTACATGGACTTCCCTCCTTGTTTTGTTGCCTGGATCTATTGATGCATTAGTTTTGTTCACTTTTCTATTAATGTTAATGGAACCCTTTTGGGGTTCTTTGAAAGTAAGCAAGAGATAAGGCAGGGGGACCTATCTCTTTGTGTTTATTTATTATTGTAATGAAGCTACTCACTAAGATGCTTGAAGAAATTGTTGAAATGATCAATTTAAGCTGCATCCTAAGTGTTGTAATCAACGTATTACTTCTCTTATGTTTGCCGATGATCTTGTTATTTTTTGCAGACCTGAGACTAAAACTTTACTGAACATCATGAAAACACTGTACAAATTTAACACTATGTCTGATCTAAAAGTCAATGCTGAAAAATCAGAATTTATGGGTTTTAGTATTTCACTACAACACATTAATCAAATTCGAACCATCACTGGTCTTTGATGCAACCTTGACTCTATTTCTTATTTGGGTTTACCTCTAGCTACTTTGAGGATCACTACTACATAATGTTTACCTTTGTATGCTAAAATAATTGCTACGCTTGATTATTGGTCGTCTATGATGCTCAGTCAAGTTGGCAGATTGATTTTGGTGAAAGCTGTTGTTACATTTATGCAAGTATATTAGGCTAAAACGTTTCTTCTTCCACATAAATTGATATTTATGATAAGTACTGCTTTAGTGCGTTTTCTATGTAAGGGGAACACTCATTCGAAATATTTAGCACCAATCCCTTTCAAAAATCTTGAAAGACCTATGTGTAAAGGTGGTTTGGGAATTGTGAACATGTATAATTGGAACATGGCTGCTTTTGGCAAGCACATAGATGATATTCTCTATAGGAAAAATAGTTTTTAGGTCCATTGGTCATATGGGCATGTGATCAAAGACAAAAATTACTGGTTTTTGAACAAGAACCAGATTCGTGGTTGGACCTGGAAATGTTTGATCAAGCTTCGATCAAACTTTCTACCTAATTTTAAATTTGATCTGAAATCTTTTGATACCACTAGTTTTTGGCTTGATCCTTGGTCGGATCATGGTTTTATCATTGCGAGCACTCTAAACTATAAGGAAATGTTGCAAACTAACATTGGGCATGCAAGCACTGTTGCTACTGTAATCATAGGCAACCACTTTGCCTTACCAAATTCTTCTAATCCGAACACTTTAGCTATCTGGTCCAATTAATTTATTCAACTTGGTAGCTGGAACTGGTGAATACAACTTATGAAAGTTACAAGGTAAGCAGTTCTCTATAAATTGCATGTACTCTGTTTTACAAGGTGCTTCAGATTTGTTGCAATGCAGATGGTAGAAAATCATTCGGAGGAAGGACAACACTTTTGAAGAAAACCTTACATTCTGGAAGTCTTATCATAGAGCTATCATGACATAGAACAAGCTTATTAGCTTTGAGATGCATGTTGATCAAAACTGGGGATTACGCAATGACAATCCAAAATCTGGTGATCATATTTACAATCAGTGTGGTGCCATTCAGTCTATGCTGATTGAAAATATGTCGAAAGATGGTTGTACATTACTTGGTGATTCAATTAACTGGGAGCAACTTAAAAGAAATGCATGGGAAAGAGTGCTAGAGCAAGAATCCATACCTTTGTATTGAAGAAATATGTGCATAAAGTATGGCAGAGAGGAATGTGCGTCTAATCGAGCCAGCCAAAGTGAAGACTTTGATGCAAATGAAGTTGTAGTTATGGAAGGACATTCGTAAAGGAATCAAGTTTTTGAAATTTACAATTGACCCCGGAATTTTGCGATTCTAACTTTATCTCATTCCAGTAATGTAAATATTTTTTGTGTTAATTTCTTATAGAACTTGATATGTCGTGTTTGTTTATTTACTTTTATGTTTTTTCACTCGTCTTTGTTACTATGTATTCGTCTCTGGTATACCAATAGAGTGGTAGGTGACCACTCAACCCCGTCCGTTGGATCTAGATTAACCGTAGAGGGGGGTGAATAGGGTTTATCACGGTTTTTGGCTGAGTTAAAAATCTGACGGGATATTAAAAAATAAACAAGCCACAAAATGCAGTAGAAATAAAAAAGCAGAAAGGAAATAACACATAGAGATACCTAGCTTCAGCAAAACCCTGCCTACTGCTGCATTCTTAAGGTTTCTACTAGGTGATAGAATAGATCCCGCTTACAAGACCATGTAAACTCGCACTCCCTGCTCCTGTGCTAACCAAACGCTCAAAATCCTAGACTGATCTGATCCTCTAGATCAGATTTTCCCTGATTAAGACCCTGTAACCAGTAACCCTTGTTTTTACACACTCTAGTAAACTGCCAGTTAACCACCTAACTGGTTTCCCTTATATTTTACAGACTCTAGAACTGATAGATGATTTACAAATGAAAATTAAAAAGAAAAACAATAAATAAACCCTCAACAAAAACCCTAGTACAAAATTCTAGAATTAAAATAGAGTTATCCACTTTGTTCTCTTGAGTCAAAGTTGGTCGGTCCACTTTTAGTTTTTGTGCACCCTTTCTTATTTGCTCAGTCTCTTTGCTCTATGAAAAAAAGGCGGCCTTCTCAAACTACGGTTTTTATTCAATCCCAAGTTTCGATTGCGATGTTGTTCTGAAAGTTACTCCTTGATGCTCGAATACGTGTGGCTCTCTGACGCTTCGATTGGTATATAGATGATCGAAAACAATGAATAAATTTGGTGAGTTTCTCTGAAATTTATTTTTTGAGTTCTGCTCTTCAGTGTTAGCTTGTGGTTTTCAATACCAACGCCTGTGATGAAACTGGTGATTGTATAGGGATTTTAAAACCCCAATCGACTCTAAGATTTCTAGAAATGATTTGGTTTGACTTGTCCCTGATTTGCGTTGATTTTACCTTGATGAAAATGCCTTAGTTGATTTCGTCCATATGAGAATTCGAATTGATGAACTTGAACATGATTTAGAATTTCAATTCAATTCCTTGCGTGATTTCCCTGATTGAATTCTGAAAGAAATGCTTGGAGAAAAAATATTCTTGCTAATTTTGCCTTGTAAAAAATCGGCTTCGATGGATTGTATAAATCTGGAAATGTTTTCGAACTTCAAAACATATTTTCTACTTTTGAAATTAGAAACCCTTTGCTTTGATTGGATATGGAAATTTAGGAAATAAATCTTGAATAATTTACATTGTCCCAAAATAGATTTCTTGCTTGTCAAAAATTGTTGTTCAAAACTAGAAAGATTTGATTTGTTGTCCCTTAAAAAATCCAAACAAATGCTTGTCGAATTGTTACTTGTTTCCGTATATGTTGAAATGAAATCGAACCATAAGGAAGGGCTTTCCAATAAACAATCACTCTGATTTCCACTGTTTGAAATCAGGAAATATATTCTTTCCAAAAAATGATGTTTGTGAAAATCAGGAAACTATTTTTAAAAAACTAAATGCCAATTGAATTCTCACTTGCATTTCTGGAAATTCGAATCAAATGATTCTCTTGTCATTCAAAAATTACTTAAAAAACAAACCATGATTTCTAGAAAGATTTGTGGCCATGTTTAATGAAATGTTTCCCTGTGCATCATTTAGTCGACCTGTTTATTCATGTGCATGACTTCACTTTGGCCCATGTGATATTTTGGCTATGTAAACACTGATGTGCATAACCACATATGCATCTACAACACATTTCTCTTCATGGATGTGTTGAGTTCCCCACATGCTATCACTCCAAATTATCTTGCTGTAGACACTTACATTGTTTGTACTGATGTTCCACTGTACTATATTGAATACAAGAGTTCTGGCTTCATCATGTTGCACCATTGTGTACACTCAGCTTGGCCATGCTGTAGTTATACATTGCTTCACTTGCTGACCTTGTGAATGTAACACATATGCAGACCTGATGTGTTGCCTTGTGCACATATACACTTATATTTGATGCTTGCTTGAGCCTGTAAATTTGTGTCTTTAGTTCATATGTATAAACTTGGTCATTCATGCTACTGCCTTTCTTTGAGCTTCACTTTGAAAAAAGAACTTTCTTCTTGTTTGCTTAAATATGGTTCGTGCTGCTTCATACTGCTGTGTACATTCGCTTGTATGCATGTTGTTGCCACTTGTTTGAGTCTACTTTGCCTTTGTGCTCGACCATATTATACACTCCACATGTATCATTGTGTTGTATAGTTTGGTTTGGCCAGATTTGTGTTGACATCTATGTTGTTGTTGTGCGCACTATGCACCATTCTGAATTGATCCATGTATATGTGCATGCCATGCACATTTGTACTGAACCATTTTCTTGGCCAATACTTGTCGGGCTGCACCATTGTGACATGTTATTCTTGAGTACTTTTCCATATGTTCGGCCCCCTTTGCTCGACCATGATATGATTACTTGTGCTCGACCATGCATGCTAGCTGAACATTTGTACACTGATTTGCCATGTGTACTGAGTTGAGATGGTCCACGTGGCTACTCCTCAGCTGCACACTGGATTGGCGAGATAGTGCACACATGTGTATATGCAGCAATCCAAAAAATATTCTTGTTCCTGCACTGAAATATTTTGTATATACACTGACTGCCTTGTGGTATTTACAGTGTATCATTGTGAATATCACAAGCTGTCTGGACGTAGATTGATGGTTATGTAAATCAGATCAAGTCATGAAAATTGATGAGAAACACACCATAAATCTAAGGCAAATAAAATTTTAAAATTAAAATTTATATTCACATGTATTCAGTTTTATTTCTATTGCAGCATATTGTGTATGTGTTTCATATGACAGGTAAGCAGGTGATGACTGGACTGACAGTGAAGATGTTGTGAAGACAAAAGATTGAAGACAAGAATAGTATAAAAATGTGTATATGAGTGAATATCTATATAACTGAGTGTGAGTGTTGTAGATAGGAACTGTGCACTAAAATTGAATGTATTGAAATGTATATTAGTGACGTATATACAAATAGTGGGTTGTAAATCTGTACTGTTTAAATATTGAAATAAAATATTCTATTCAAATAAAATACTGTGTGAATATTTAAATTTCTGTACATTTTTATTTTATTTAAATAGAAATATTATATTCATGTCTGCTTTGTAGTATATGAGTACAGCTACAGACACATTTAATAATAAAATATATTTGGTTGTTATCATCAAACAAAAATCATATAATTGTGTATACAACAACATTATACACAACAATCTCCCCCTTTTGATGATGACAAGTAAATATTAAAATTTTTAATCTAATAAATGTGTTTGAGAGTAAAGAATTGAAATCCCCATATTTGAAAGCTCCCCCTACAACATAAACTTCCCCTGTAACTGTGCATGAGTGAAAGAATGTAAATTCAATGAATTTGCAAAATTAAAATATTTATAAAATATTCACTCATAAATCAAACACTCAACCCATTCTCCTCCTTTTGTTATCATCACAAGGATTTAGAACTTAAAATATAGATGAAGATTGATTAAAAAATATAATTTCAGCTTAAGAGGAAGAACATACATCATAAATCTCAATCAATAAAACAAAATCATAATATTCTGAGAACTAGTGGCATATTTAACATTATAGAGAATGAAGGATTTACGATGAAATTTATATAAAATGGAGAGTTACAAAAATATGATTTCCAATTATTTTCAAAAGAATTTTATAAAATCGAGCACAAAAACAGCGATGGATTTGGACTATAATTATCAATTCAATTTAAGGACGCAATCATATAATCTCAAATCCCAATAGTTATCAATCAACAAATCATAATATGTCATAAAATATTAACATATTTCACAAATTAGAAAAATGATTGATAGGATGGTTTTTACACACCATGGAGAATTTCATATAAATTTTTATTTATTCAAATTATTTTCCTTTCTTTTTCTTTTAATTTAAGAGCACACTGACCACGCATAACCAGATCTTAGATTTTTTAAATGAGATCAGTTGCAGCTTAAATATAAGTAATCTTATAACCATGCATAACCAGAGCTTGGATTTTTAAAAGAGGTTAGAGAAACACTTATGAATATTATATTTTTATTATTTTTAGTTTGAAAATGAAAAAACTCCTAGGTATATAAAACCAATATGGATGATAGAAATGTGATAGGTACAGAAATGGTTTGAGAAATAAATTTATAAATTAATCATATTATGAAATATGCTCAACTGTATCGGGATCATTGAAAATTTTCAATTGTCACAAATTCTGGAAAATAACAAAGTCCCATTTCTATCACAAATATTTCCACTGTTTATACAAAAATATTTTAAAACATATTAACTCTCCACATAAACTCATGATGGATGGCAGAATGATGATAGATAAAGGAGATGGTCTTGAAATAATTGCCAATTCAAAGATATTATAATAGCTGTTCAACCATCATGAAAAATCTAAATAAAATTTCCTCTTTTTGTGAAATATACTACAGTCACAATTCATCACAATTTCAAAATCTGATAATAATTTTGATGAATTATAAATATAGTCCGGTTTGGTTATTGATTTCAATTTCTGAATGAATAAACAATAAATAACTTTAAAATTGAAAATCAATTATAAGAGGGAAAGTAAGATCTATACAAGATATGGGGAATAAACAATATATATATAGTAAAAAAAATCAGCACTTCTAAACTGATACCACTTGATGTCTCTATTAATGAGGATTTTAAAAATGACACTGGAGACAAATAAAGATATCTCAGATAAAGCCTAAGCAGACACGGTTAACAAATCAAGCAAACTAGTTTCATCTATCAGAGCATGGTATACATTTGATTCCAAAACAAGCATTCACCAAAATATTTTCAAGAACAATATCTGAGCAGCACAAAAATCATTTTCAAAGCAGACTTGTCAAGGAGATGTTTCAAAGATATTTCAAACAATCAAATAATGATTCAAGATCCAAGATTAAATATATGGTTTATTTTAAATCATTTGAAGGGATATGAAAAGATCAAGATTCAATGAATCAGTCACACTAGATTATAAATTTTAAAGTCACGATGTGTGTGAGATTCCAGAAATCAACAATTTCAAATGATTTTAAAAAAACAGATATTTAAATAAAAAAATCATGAGATAACAGTGAGTTTCAAGACCGGATTTTCAAAGAATTTTTCCAAATTATTTCTGACAAGCCCAAAGAAAATTTCAGAATATTTACATAAAGTTTGAAAGAAAATTCATGATCCGAAAATAGTGGTTTATTCAAAATCACTTGAACAAATGTAAAACATGAGATACAATGAATCAATCACACAAGATAAATAATTTCGGATCTAAGAGGTGTGTGAGATTCAAAATATCAGAAATTTCAAATGATCTCAAAAAAAATCTAGACCACATGGTCATTAATAACAGTAAATATCAAGGTATAAGCAATGATTCAAGATAGATCAAAATATCCAAGCCAATCTGAAAATCAATGAAATTATCACGACTGAGAAGTAGCAGTGTGTTGTAATCAGTGTAATATTTCAAGCTTTTCTAAACTGAATTAGAAGAAACTCAAAATAGTAGAAGTGTGTGAAATTCCATTAAACTTCCAGATCTTCAAAAATTTGGAATTCAAAACAACGGTGTTCAAGATATGACAAGAATACATCAACACTATTATGAATTCATAAAACATAAAATAAACCTCAAAACAATTGCATATATTTACAAGATTAAATTCAAGATCCAGAAAAGATTAAAACATTAGAGTTTTATTCAAATGAAGTGAATTTCCAGAAAATTATGAGTACTACAATTTGAAGTTGAAAAACCCCAAGAAGAAACAGAAATATGGCAGTGACAAATCTAGCAAAAAATAGATGGGGTAGGAGAAGGAATAAACAAAGGAAACACAATATTTAAAAAGATGAGTTCAGATATCATACATGAAATCAATGTTAACTGGAATCTCCGACTCAATAGACTTGGCCAAGAAACTTCAAATGATTCAATAAGATGAGGTAGTTTGATTTCAGATTCTCTTTAGCAAAGCAGTTCCTTAGCCTTCTTCAACACCTAACAGTTGAGGGGATTGAGTGGTCTAACAAAATTAGTGAAACCACTCACAATTGTATTTATACATTTTGTTACCCAGATTTGTTTATACAACAACCCATCTGAATTTACCTTTGCACCCTTAGGAACCCAAATTTGTTTGAATTTAGTCAAAATTGTTTTATTTCCTTTTGGGGCCCAGGATTGTCTAAATGGATCGTTATAAAATAACTTCACAGCTCAGTTGTGATTTAAAAACCTTTTGGAATTTCCAGAGTTCAAATTTTCAGAATGATCCTTTTTGAAGCAATTTAAAGAATTTTTAAAATCATAAGAATTCAATTTTTCAAAATCATTTATTTCCCAAAACCGAGACCATTCCAATTACCAGAAGAACCTTGATTTTTCAATAACATATTAAAAGATTTTTCTCTCATAGAAAAACGTTTCAAACTCAACTCAAGACTATTGATTTTAGATTTCAAAAGATCATTCTCAATTAGAAGCTTATCAGTTTTGGTTTTAGACTCAAAAATTTCAGTATCAATCTGTTTTTGTTTTTCGATCTCAAAAATCTTGAAATCCTTATATTATTTTCAAGCTCTTTTAAAATCAAATCTGTTTTCAACAAACTTTGTTTTTCAGCAAATTCGTATTCGGAATTTTTTTTATCTTACAATTTTCAAATTCCTTTTGTAAAAAATTGTTTGTACTTTTAAGTTCAATATTGGTTTCTTTTAAAATCACAATTTCATTTTCAAGCTTTTGAATATTTTTATTTTGATAAACAAGATTATTTTCCAAAATCAAACAAATTTTACAGCTGGAATTTGAAGATTTCTTGTCCTTCTCAAGTATTGATTCCAAAATATTGTTTTTACTGATCAACTCAAGTTTTAAAGATTTCAAAATTTTATTTTAGATTTTAGATTCTCAACAGATTCAGTTAGACCATTTAAAAGATGAACTAAATCTTTATAAGAAAAATTTCCTGTTGAGTCTCCATCTGAATTTTTATTTGTACAACCTGTTAAGCACAATTCTGAAACTAAGTTGACTTTTCGGGGTTTTGAGCTGCTGTTGTCAATTTTTCCATACTTTGTATTGAGAGTATTCCAGATTTCCTGCGCAGTTAAACAATGGGAGATAAGGCTACACTGAACATCATCAATATGAGAATATAAAATATGAATAGCACGAGAATTAAAACCGATATCGTTTCTACTAACTACATCAAATCCATTAATAATTGTATCCCAACATTTAACATCAACAGATTTTGAATATCACTCCATTCCTAATTTCCAATTTAATAAATTTGTACCATTAAAAATAGAAGGAATACGACTGGACTGACTTTCAGAGGACTGACAACTAACATGACCCATTACTCTAGAGTTAATGAAATACCAGGCTTTGTGTGACGGCAAGGAATTTCTCTCGATCTGAATCAGTCGTTAAACCGATCTAGACCGTTCGAAACCCCTGATCGTTTTGAGAACACGACAAATCAGAACGTAGACGGAAGAACATTTCATTGCTATTACAACAATTCCATCAGATACAAGAATATACAGAGTATAAATGAATAAATTACATTCGATAAATATCAAAGATTACCATAAATTACATAGTAGCGGAAAATAATACAAAGCACAACTGAAGGTGATATACGGATACAGAGCTTTCCGGATATTATTCCAGCTGTAAACCAGGATCCTGTGAATATAAATATGCAAAACCAAAACTACTAGCTGCTCGTGTCGAAAATAGGGGCACCTAGAGTTTAGGTTAAAACAATAAACTCCATGTCAGTCATGTGACTGGTGTGAGAACTAAAACAGTTATTTAAAAATTTACTTTAAAAGAGAGTAGTTCAAGGGACCACGCCATATAACACGGAACGGGTTTCCTCCCAAGAATACCAGTGCATAGAATAAACAACGCAATGCTTTTTCGAAAAATGAAGCTATTATAAGACCCAGGTCCCATCACACAACGCAACGCAAGCCGGAGGATAGGGTTTTACCTTATAACAGCCAAACATGCTTGGTACGTTTAAAACAAATCAATTGATACTATAATAAGTGTATAGTGTCAAAACGATTTCAATCATAAATATAAATCATAGACGGCATAAGTGCCCCATACCACTATGTCGCCATACTAGGCTCTACAAATAAAGCCGAAATACACATATTGGAAATTGGATTTCTGTCATGAGTCGAGGCAAGGGGCAAGCTCCTCTCCGCTTCGAGACACTCTAGCAAATGCCTCGGGACTACACACTCTGGGTAACCCCTGGATGCTTCAGGGCCGGTCCTCTCTTACGTTTGAGGATTAATTATTCCTGAACACACGTTTCCCGGTCCTTACAGACCTAAAATCGAGGTGCCTCATCCAACAACCACATAGGTGAAAAGTATATAAATGTCAGGGCTGGTAAGTCATTGACACCACCAAAGCTAGAAAGAAACGTCGTGCTCTCCCTGCAGTCCTTATCCCGTTTTTAACTCATACCGAGTTGTGAGGCTCGCGAATTCACGTTATACACAAAGCTGCCACGTAGGCCGTGCTTTGATCATCAACCACAAGACTTTGCTTTTCAACAGAAGCCTTGATCCATGCAACTCAGCATGCCACACAGGCAATTCATGCCATGCGATTGATATCTATCGATATATAACCTATAAGCTCGTACGTCTCAGAGAAGGGCATTAAGCAAGAGAATAAATTCTCCGCCACCAAACAGATATATATTTAATAGAAATCAATCAACACAGAATAAAATCCAATGTCAGACACACAATCCATTTACAAGTTCATTCTGGGTCTGAACGAAACCAGAGGCACTTTCCTCGCATATCCATCGATCTCCAAGTACGTCTGGACGACCACCAACTATTTCCATCGTCTTGGGTGTACAGCCCAATCAGGATCGTCAGTAATTATCCAAACGATGTGAAGACTTCCGGTCTTCGACCACCGTCATCATCTTCGACTTATCGTCGAATCGGTTATTCTGAATAGGTATAAACCCGGCCTTTCCGAACAACCCACGTATATTAAAAACAAATGTTACACCAACACAACATACGCCTCATTCCAATTCATTAGTCATTAACTGTAAATCAGCAAGAGAACAATTTCCCAAATATTAACCCCGAAGGCCGAAACCAACATCAGATCAATACCCAGGAAACCATTCTTCTTAGCTAACCTACAGCTAGTTTCTAAATTTCATATTCTTAGGGAAAGGTTCCCATTAATTTTATCAAAGATAAATTCTTTAAATTTATTCTTTAATCTTCCTTTGGATGTCATTTCAAACCAAATTATGGGTTTCCAAACTAGTCGGGATTAGCGAACCACACGGAAGTAATTATTTATTTTATTTCCCAATCCCAACCTATTCATCCCATGAAGCAAAACTGGTGATACTCCATACCTAACACCACGATGTTATCGGTAAATTTAATTACCATTTCACGTTCAAATCTAATTAAATATTTAACTATTGCTTGGAGAAAAACTGGTGATACTCTATTCTCGCTCATTTTCCAAATTTGATAATTTAAATTATCAATTCGTATTTCAATCTAATTGCAGATTCATTAAAACTCCTTTTACTGGGTCAAAGAACTAATGTCATTTAAAACACAGTTCACGACAAACCCAAATCACATTCTATTTATTATCGGGTTAAAGAACAAGTGTTATTTAAAACACCCTTCACGATAAACCCACAAATCAATTCTATTTAAAACCCATTTCAAATCCAATTTATTTATTTAAAAATAAATGGGTTTTAATTTTAGTTCAAAACTAGTTTATTTCGATAAAAATCTATTTTTATCTTTTCAAATATGGAGTTTTTCATCCCAATTATTCCCAAATCATTTCTTATGATTTTACACAAATTATTACTATTTTTAATAATTTTATCAAGGCCCGTACAGTCGATTTCCATCAACGACCATCGAACTGCACTTACAGCGACCTTTTCCAAATTTGATTTGAACGTATCTCCAAATCCAACCGTTAGATTTCAAATTTCTAATATTCGTTAGAAAGCTCTTTTCGATACGAACCCAACGGTTCCAGTTTTAGGAGAATCCGACGGTCGAATCTCCTGTAATGTCCGTTCGAAATCAATGGTCGAAATTCACGAACTGCCACGGTGCGGCGCGTTCTATTCAGGCCATTATATTATATATATAATATATATAATATATATTTCTTCGATTTCTATTTAAACCGAATTTTATAAATAGTTTTAAATTCGTTTCAAAAACAATTTCAACTTCCATTTCAAATTCGAATCAAAATTAAAATTTCCTTATAAATTCGTTTTAAAATTCATTTCAATTCAATTCTAATTCGTTTTATATTCAATTCAATTCAAATTCGTTTTCTATTCAATTCAATTCAAATTCGTTTTCTATTCAATTCAAATTCGATTCGTTTTCTATTCAATTCAAATTCGATTCGTTTTCTATTCAATTCAAATTCGATTCGTTTTCTGTTCAATTCAAATTCGATTCGTTTTCTATTCAATTCAAATTCGATTCGTTTTCTATTCAATTCAAATTATAAAAATGAATATAATCGATATAAATATCGTTCGCGTCAAAATGGCGCATCTCTAATCAACATGGCTTTATATTTTTCAATAACTTCGTTATTCTATTTAATAAATGTTTGTTAACACATGACTAATCTCAACAAATGAGTACTGTCCACGTGTGACTATTTTTGTTATTTAATATATTTTTTAAAAATTATGGTATCTATCGTTTGATTTCAAATCAGACTCCAACCGTAAATTAGTAAGAGAATGATTCCCTGAATATTAACCCCGAAGGCCGAAACCAACATCAGATCAATACCCAGGAAACCACTCATCTCATCTATTCTCCAGTTAATTTCTAATTTTATATATGATAAAGATGTAAATTTTATTGTTAAAATATTTCGTTCAACACATGACCAATCTCAACGGATGAGTACTGTCAACACATGAACCTTTATTTTATAAAGATAAAGATGTAAATTTTATTGTTAAAATATTTCGTTCAACACATGACTAATCTCAACGGATGAGTGCGGTCAACACATGAACCTTTATTTTATAATATTCTTTATTTTTCCAATTGGAATGAGGCCCAATCAATTACCATATAAAGTTAATTATATGGATTCCATACAACACATGTATATAATAACAACGATAAATAATCAACCATCATCCAATGTGCACTACACTGTATAAGCATCAAATATAAATATCTAACGCTTATAACAGCTTGTCAATCAATCGATCGACATAAAACTAATTATTGGGATCAGTGTATGCCATATTTTATCCCAATACCCGTGTGGGGTTTCAAGTCAACAAATACAGATTTTATTTGTGCAGTTGGGCGATGTGTAAAATTTATCGTCCCAATCAATGTCCTTGAATTAGGTGTACATAAACAAACCGTCCGGTTTGTAAATGAATATTTATTTAATCACATTCACGTTAAAAATCATATTTTTAACGATAAAATATTTTACTCAACCAATGAATATTCTATTCGGTTCATTTATTAAATAAAATGATATCTTTATTTTTCTAACTTATTTTAGAATATTTCGGCGGCATAACGACACGATACTAGAAACAGGACAAGGCCTAGCCTTATCCCCGGTCTAGTGATGGCCCACACCATACACACATCAATCAAATTCATTTCAATTCACCAAACAACCAAATTCAAATCAAATAATCTACCTAATCTATGCAACCAAACAAACAAGTCCATGGTCTGTGGACAGTGGTGTCGGGTTCTACTAAACACCGTCTGCATCCTAGTATATATATATAACTAGAAAAAGAAATTTAGAGTGAGAAGTTCTCACCAATAGCTAATCCAAACGCCATGACTCTTCTTAAGTAAAAGTCTTCGCCGTTCTCGCCTTTTGTCACTTTCGCTGCTCGTAGCCACTACATATATAAAAATCGAATTTTTACTTCGCTATTCAATATATAAAAATCGAATTTTTTTTACTTTGCTATTCAATATATAAAAATTGAATTTTTACTTCGCTATTCAATATATAAAAATTGAATTTTTACTTCGCTATTCGATATATAAAAAATCGAATTTTTACTTCGCTATTCGATATATAAAAATCGATTTTTTTTTAATTCGCTACTATATAGATAAAAATTCTATTTTTACATCGCTAAAAATCGTATGTTTTCTGTTTCAAAAATTTAATCTTTTCTATTTCAAAATTCAATCTTTATATAGTTAGAAATCTCGTCTTCTCACTTTTAAAAATATCGCCTCTTTTCTATTTAAAAAAAATTGAATTTCTTCCTAAGAAAATCCAAATCTTTTCCTAATAAAAATGCAAACTTTTTCCAAGTAAAAATCAAATCTTTTGCCTAATAAAAATGCAAACTTTTTCCTAGTAAAAATCATATAAAAAAGCTGATTTTATAAATAAAAATAAAATTAAAACTTACAGGTTTTGCTGTTGGTGGAGGGGCTCGACAGGGGGTGTTGGCGGGTTTCAAATCAGAAGGGGAGGAGGAGAGATAGTGGCGCGGAGGAGGGAGGGTGGCTGAGGGAAGCTGGCGGTCGACGAAGGCGTCGGGTCAGGGGCGATTGGGGTTTCTTCGTGGGCGTCGCGGTTCCTACAGAAGGGAGAGGGAAGGCGCGATAGTCTGAGCAGGAGGAGGAAGCTAAGGGGAGGGGAAGAAGTCAGGCGCGTTGACGATGGCCTGAGCCAGGCGGCGACGGTGGAGCGCGACAAGAGTTTCCCCCTTTTCTGCGTGGTTTTTTTATTTTCTTTTGATTTGAAAAAGTGAACGGGGGGGGGGGGGGAGGGGGGGGGGCAGAGAGAAAGAGATAGGGAGAGGGAAGTTTTATTTTTTTATTATTTTAATTATTTAATTTACAAAAAGTTGATTTTTTCATACGACCTCTAAACGAGGCCCACCGCCTGTCGTCCATAGCGTTTCACCCCCATTCCGAACACAATGGGACATGTACCATAAGCTGATTCGATCGTTTCAATCAGTTTTCGTCAAATTTACATTTAAATCATTATGTTGAATTTTAAACGTACATTTCAAATTACCGAGGCCACATACAATCTCTAAAAATTACAGAAAAATATTTTCTAGCTTCGTATTGACGATACGGTCCTAACAAAACTAGTTTCATTGAATTCTGAGACCGTTGGAAAAAATGGCCATTTTCCAGTCGATTAAAATCAACTGAAACTGGTCAAACGCGTTTTCCTTTGCCACGCTCACATATTGATTCGGAAAATTATGAAATTTGGAATCTAGCAATAATTTGACCTCCCGGATCCAACAAAAGTGGTTTCGTCGAAATCCGAGGTCGTTTGCAAAATTTCCATGTTAAATGGCCTGAATTCTTTAGTGACTATTCAGAATTTTCAACTGGACATATCTTTTGATTCCCGCTATGAAATCTCGATTTTCGGATTCGTTGGAAAGATATCCTCAAATAGATCCTATTATTTTTGGTTTCACTAAAATCCGATTTATTTTGCACTTGGTACATTCATTTGAATTTTGAAATCGAATTATCGAACTACCGCGCCATTTTCAATTCTATTTATAATTATATATAATTATTATATTCTAACGACGATCTATATAAATATATACGTTCGAATTCTATTCAAAATAAATTTCTCGTCGACATTATTTAAAATAATCTATTTTAAATGTTCAAAATTCGCTAAAATTGCCAAAATAAAAATTTTAAACTGGCTCAGATTTTCCGGGTTATTACAATCTCCCCCACTTAAAACTTTTCGTCCCCGAAAAGGAATAAAGTCGAAAGTGGTTTGATCAATCAACTCTACGTTCGATCTGGCTTCCATTCTCCAACTTTTCAGTTTCTGAGAATTTTCAAATTCTTCAAAAATTTGGCTAACACCCTGAATTTTCGAAAAATTTCGCCATAACCTCCCCTGCACCGGGAGCCACGGGAAAATCCCGAAATTGCCATACAGGCCTTCTGATCTCAAAAAGAAAAAGAAAAAGCCAAGCGGCTAGCCAATCGGCTCATAAAATCATCATCACCCAAACAAAACAGTAAATTTTGGTAAACATGTACCTATTTGTCGGGCAAACAAGTTTTATTCTCTGCTCTAGCCTCCTTGCTATGACCTGTTCAATGTAAGTACATGTATATGCAAGCAAATGTGACCAATTTCAATACAACTTAATATTTGATTCTATTAGGCATAAGGGTTCAAAAATTATCAAACACATAAACAAACAACGCAAACATCAATCAATTAGTGAATTAACGTTTCAAATTCATAAATTTTGATATATATACAAAAAATCACATTTTTGATGTCAAATCACAACAATGTATTTTAGCTATATTTTGGTTCTCACACCAGTCTAAAGGAAGTATATAGAAATCACACTTTCGTCACTCGAATATAAATTCTGACGACGAGTACTCAACCATCAGAATCATCTGAGGGCCACTAGAGTATGATTCTATATCTATCTAGTATATTAAAACTTCGAATATACGTTCATGACGCGTATACGCGAAATATTTATATACTCGATTGTCCAAATTCAATATAAATAAATATTCAAATACGTATAAAATGGTTTAAATTTTCAAAACAATATTGTTTTCAATTGAAAAATATACTGTTCACACTCGTTCCAGGATACTACTGATCCTATCTCTAACGAGTCATTCTATTTGGATATTACTAATCCAATATCTGATGAATTCTTTCGTATGGTTCTAATGTGTCTTATTCTCGAGCTTTGTAAACCAAAGCTCTGATACCAAATGAAATAGCCCGACGAAATCCGGTAGGCTTTGCAACCATCCCTTCATCCCCCAAAGCAGCAGGTAAAACCCACTGTGGCTTCCAAGTGGTCCCTCAGTACGCTTGTTTTACGGCGACCCTCTCGAGCCTCCCGGCCACTGCCTAACCAACCCCCGCAAGGGACATGTGGGAGTAAGAGCCCACTGTTCGCCACCAAACCACATGGTGAGAACCCCCCCATCATGACTGCAACAAGAACTGGTGATACTCCATACCTAACACCACGATGTTATCGGTAAATTTAATTACCATTTCACGTTCAAATCTAATTAAAGATTTAACTATCGCTTGGAGCAAAACTGCTGATACTCCATTCTCGCTCATTTTCCAAATTTGATAATTTAAATTATCAATTCATATTTCAATCTAATTGCAGATTCATTAAAACTCCTTTTACTGGGTCAAAGAACTAATGTCATTTAAAACACAGTTCACGACAAACCCAAATCACATTCTATTTATTATCAGGTTAAAGAACAAGTGTTATTTAAAACACCCTTCACGATAAACCCACAAATCAATTCTATTTAAAACCCATTTCAAATCCAATTTATTTATTTAAAAATAAATGGGTTTTAATTTTAGTTCAAAACTAGTTTATTTCGATAAAAATCTATTTTTATCTTTTCAAATATGGATTTTTCCATCCCAATTTTTCCCAAATCATTTCTTATGATTTTACACAAATTATTACTATTTTTAATAATTTTATCAAGGCCCGTACAGTCGATTTCCATCAACGGCCATCGAACTGCACTTACAGCGACCTTTTCCAAATTTGATTTGGACGTATCACCAAATCCAACCGTTAGATTTCAAATTTCTAATATTCGTTAGAAAGCTCTTTTCGATACGAACCCAACGGTTCCGGTTTTAGGAGAATCCGACGGTCGGATCTCCCGTAATGTCCGTTTGAAATCAATGGTCGAAATTCACGAACTGCCGTGGCGCGGCGCGTTCTATTCAGGCCATTATATTATATATATATAATATATATTTCGTCGATTTCTATTTAAACCGAATTTTATAAATAGTTTTAAATTCGTTTCAAAAACAATTTCAACTTCCATTTCAAGTTCAAATCAAAATTGAATTTTTCCTTATAAATTCGTTTTAAAATTCATTTCAATTCAATTCTAATTCGTTTTATATTCAATTCAATTCAAATTCGTTTTCTATTCAATTCAATTCAAATTCGTTTTCTATTCAATTCAAATTCGGTTCGTTTTCTATTCAGTTCAAATTCGATTCGTTTTCTATTCAATTCAAATTCGATTCGTTTTCTATTCAATTCAAATTCGATTCGTTTTCTATTCAATTCAAATTATAAAAATGAATATAATCGATATAAATATCGTTCGCGTCAAAATGGCGCATCTCTAATCAACACGGCTTTATATTTTTCAATAACTTCATTATTCTATTTAACAAATGTTTGTCAACACATTGACTAATCTCAACAAATGAGTATTCTCCACGTGTGACTATTTTTGTTGTTTAATATATTTTATAAAAATTATGGTATCTATCGTTTGATTTCAAATCAGACTCCAACCGTAAATTAGTAAGAGAACGATTCCCTGAATATTAACCTCGAAGGCCGAAACCAACATCAGATCAATACCCAGGAAACCACTCATCTCATCTATTCTCCAGTTAATTTCTAATTTTATATATGATAAAGATGTAAATTTTATTGTTAAAATATTTCGTTCAACACATGAACAATCTCAACGGATGAGTATTGTCAACACATGAACCTTTATTTTGTAAAGATAAAAATGTAAATTTTATTGTTAAAATATTTCGTTCAACACATGACTAATCTCAACGGATGAGTACGGTCAACACATGAACCTTTATTTTATAATGTTCTTTATTTTTCTAATTGGAATGAGGCCCAATCAATTACCATATAAAGTTAATTATATGGATTCCATACAAAACATGTATATAATAACAACGATAAATAATCAACCATCATCCAAAGTGCACTACACTGTATAAGCATCAAATATAGATATCTAACGCTTATAACAGCCTGTCAATCAATCGATCGACATACAACTAATTATTGGGATCAGTGTATGCCGTATTTTATCCCAATACCCGTCTGGGGTTTCAAATCAACAAACACAGATTTTATTTGTGCAGTTGGGCGATGTGTAAAATTTATCGTCCCAATCAATGTCCTTCAAATAGGTGTACATAAACAAACCGTCCGGTTTGTAAATGAATATTTATTTATTCACGTTAAAAATTATATTTTTAACGATAAAATATTTTATTCAACCAATGAATATTCTATTCGGTTCATTTATTAAATAAAATGATATCTTTATTTTTCTAACTTATTTTAGAATATTACAGCGGCATAATGGCACGACACTAGAAACAGGACAAGGCCTAGCCTTATCCCCGGTCTAGTGATGGCTCACGCCATACACACATCAATCAAATTCATTTCAATTCACCAAACAACCAAAGTCAAATCAAATAATCTAACTAATCTATGCAACCAAACAAACAAGTCCATGGTCTGTGGATAGTGGTGTCGGGTGCTACTAAACACCGTCTGCATCCTAATATATATATATATATATATATATATATATATATATAACTAGAAAAAGAAATTTAGAGTGAGATGTTCTCACCAATAGCTAATCCAAACGCCACGACTCTTCTTAAGTAGAAGTCTTCGCCGTTCTCGCCTTTTGTCACTTTCGCTGCCCGTTGCCACTACATATATAAAAATCGAATTTTTACTTCGCTATTCAATATATAAAAATCGAATTTTTTTACTTCGATATTCAATATATAAAACTCGAATTTTTACTTCGTTATTCAATATATAAAAATCGAATTTTACTTCACTATTCGATATATAAAAAATCGAATTTTTACGTCGCTATTCGATATATAAAAATCGAATTTTTTTTACTTCGCTACTATATAGATAAAAATTCTATTTTTACATCGTTAAAAATCGTATGTTTTCTATTTCAAAATTTTAATCTTTTCTATTTCAAAAATTCAATCTTTATATAGTTAGAAATCTCGTCTTCTCACCTTTAAAAATATCGCCTCTTTTCTATTTAAAAAAAAATCGAATTTCTTCCTAACAAAATCCAAATCTTTTCCTAATAAAAATGCAAATTTTTTCCTAGTAAAAATCAAATCTTTTGCCTAATAAAAATGCAAACTTTTTCCTTGTAAAAATCAAATAAAAAAACTGATTTTATAAAAAAAAAATTAAAACTTACAGGTTTTGCTGTTGGTGGAGGGGCTCGGCAGGGGGTGTCGGCGGTTTTCAAATCAGAAGGGGAGGAGGAAAGAGAGTGGCGCGGAGGACGGAGGGTGGCTGAGGGAAGCTGGCGGTTGACGAAGGCGTCGGGTCAGGGGCGATTGGGGTTTCTTCGTGGGCGTCGCGGTTCCTACAGAGGGGAGATGGAAGGCGCGATAGTCCGAGCAGGAGGAGGAAGCTAAGGGGAGGGGAAGAAGTCCAGTGCGGTGGCGATGGCCTGAGCCAGGCGGCGACGTTGGAGCGTGACAAGGGTTTCCCCCTATTCTGCGTGGTTTTTTTTTATTTTCTTTTGATTTGAAAAAGTGAACGGGAGGGGGGAGGGCAGAGAGAAAGAGATAGGGAGAGGGAAGTTTTATTTTTTTATTTTTTTTATTATTTAATTTACAAAAAGTTTACTTTTTCATACGACCTCTAAACGAGGCACACCGCCTGTCGTCCATAGCGTTTCACCCCCATTCCGAACATAATGGGACATGTACCATAAGCTAATTCGATCGTTTCAATCAGTTTTCGTCAAATTTACATTTAAATCATTATATTGAATTTTAAACGTACATTTCAAATTACCGAGGCTACATACAGCCTCAAAAAATTACAGAAAAATATTTTCTAGCTTCGTATTGACGATACGGTCCTAACAAAACTAGTTTCATTGAATTCTGAGACCGTTAGAAAAATGGCCATTTTCCAGTCGATTAAAATCAACTGAAACTGGTCAAACACGTTTTCCTTTTCCACGCTCACATATTGATTCGAAAAATTATGAAATTTGGAATCTAGCAATAATTTGACCTCCCGGATCCAACAAAAGTGGTTTCGTCAAAATCCGAGGTCGTTTGCAAAATTTCCATGTTAAAGGGCCTGAATTCCATAGCGACTATTCAGAATTTTCAACTGGACATATCTTTTGATTCCCGCTATGAAATCTCGATTTTTCAGATTCGTTGGAAAGATATCCTCAAATAGATCCTATTATTTTTGGTTTCACTAAAATCCGATTTATTTTGCACCCGGTACATTCATTTGAATTTAGAAATCGAATTATCGAACTACCGCGCCATTTTCAATTCTATTTATAATTATATATAATTATTATATTCTAACGACGATCTATATAAATATATACGTTCGAATTCTATTCAAAATAAATTTCTCGTCGACATTATTTAAAATAATCTATTTTAAATGTTCAAAATTCGCTAAAATTGCCAAAATAAAATTTTTAAACTAGCTCAGATTTTCCGGGTTATTACACTTTGGTACCACTTGAAGATCTAGAATATATTTTATGGATCTTCAGTGGACCTCAGACACTGGTTTTACATTCGGCCTCTCGATACGGAATAACTAGTAGAAGGACATGTGGAGGTAAGAGTCAATGCTTCGCCAACCATATCATAGATCACAAGGCGAGAACCCCCCATCATGCATTAACCAGCTTTATTACCACTTGTTGGATCTAGATTAACCCTAGAGGGGGGTGAATAGGGTTTATCATAGTTTTTCGCTGAGTTAAAAATCTGATGGGATATTAAAAAATAAACAGGTCACAGAATGCAACAGAAATAAAAAAGCAGAAAGGAAATAACACACAGAGATATCCAGCTTCGGCAAAACCCTATCTACTGCTGCATTCTTAAGGTTTCTACTAGGTGATCGAACATATCTCTCTTACAAGACCATGTAAACTCGCACTCCCTACTCATGTACTAATCCTACGCTCAAATCCCTAGACAGATCTAATCCCCTAGATCAGATTTCCCCTGATCATGACCCTGTAACCAGTAACCCAAGTTTTTACAGACTCTAGTAAACTACCAGTTAACACCCTAACTGGTTTCCCCTAGATTTTACAGACTCTAGAACTGGTAGATGATTTACTAATGAAAATTAAAAATAAATACAATAAATAAACCCTCAACAAAAACCCTAATATAAAAATTCCAGAATTAAAATAGAGTTATCCCCTTTGTTCTCTTGAGTCAAAGTTGGCCGGTCCACTTTTAGTTTTGGTGTGCCCTTTCTTATTTGCTCGGTCTCTTTGCTCTGTGAAAAAAAATGGCGGCCCTATCAAACTAGGGTTTTTATTCAATCCCGAATTTCGATTGCGATGTTGATCTAAAAGTTCCTCCTTGATGCTCGAATATGTGTGGCTCTCTGACGCTTCGAGTTAGGATACTGATGATCGAAAACAATGAATTAATTTGGTGAGTTTCTCTGAAATTTATTTTTTGATTTTTTCTATTCAGTGTTAGCTTGTGGTTTTCGATACCAATGTCTGTGATGAAACTGGTGAATGTATAGGGATTTTAAAACCCTAATCGACTCTCTGATTTCCAGAAATGATTTGGTTTGATATGTCCCTGATTTGCATTGATTTTCCCTTGACAAAAATGGCTTAATTGATTTGGCCCATATGTGAATTCGAATTGATGGACTTGAACATGATTAAGAACTTCAATTCAATTCCTTGCGTGATTTCCCTGATTAAATTCTGAAAGAAATGCTTGGAGAGAAAAATTCTTGCCAAGTTTGTCTTGTAAAAAAGCCGACTTTGATGGATTGTATAAATCTGGAAATGTTTTTGAACTTCAAAACATATTTTCTCCTTTTGAAATTAGAAACCCTTTGCTTTGATTGGATATGGCAATTTAGGAAATAAATCTTGAATAATTTACATTGTCCCAAAATGGATTTCTTGCTTGTCAAAAATTCTTGTTCAAAACTGGAAAGATTTGATTTGTTGTCCCTTAAAAAAATTCCAAACAAACGCTTGCTGATTTGTTACTTGTTTCCATATATGTTGAAATGAAATCGAACCACAAGGAAGGGCTTACCAATAAACAATCACTCTGATTTCCACTGTTTGAAATCAGGAAATATATTCTTGCCAAAAAATGATGTTTGTCAAAATCAGGAATCGATTTTTAAAAAACTAAATGCCAATTTAATTCTCACTTGCATTTCTGGAAGTTCGAATCAAATGATTCTCTTGTCATTCAAAAATTACTTAAAAAACAAACCATGATTTATGGAAAGATTTGTGGCCATGTTAGATGAAATGTTTCCCTGTGCATCATTCAATTTATTCATATGCATGACTTCACTTTGGCCCATGTGATATTTTGGCTATGTAAATACTGATGTGCATAACCACTTGTGCATCTGCAACACATTTTCTATTCATGGATGTGTAGAGTTACCTACATGTTATCGCTCTAAATTATCTTGCTGTAGACACTTACATTGTTTGTACTAATGTTCCTCTGTACTATATTGAATACACGAGTTCTGGCTTCATCATGTTGCACCATTGTTTACACTCAGCTCGACCATGCTGTAGTTATACATTGCTTCACTTGCTGACCTTGTGAATATAACACATATGCAGACCTGATGAGTTGCCTTATCCACATATACACTCATATTTGACGCTTGCTTGAACTTGTAAATTTGTGTCGTTAATTCATATGTATGAAATTGGTCATTCATGCTACTGCCTTTGTTTGAGCTTCACTTTGAAAAAAAAAAACTTTCTCCTTATTTGTTTAAAAATGGTTCGTGCTGCTCCATACTGCTGTGTACATTCACTTGTATGCATGTTGTTTCCACTTGTTTTATATACTTCACCATGTATCATTGTGTTGTATAGTTTGGCTTGGCCAGAATTGTGTTGACATCTATGTTGTTGCTGTGCGCACTATGCACCATTCTCAACTGATCCATGTATATGTGCATGCCATGCACATTTGTGCTGAACAATTTTCCTGGCCAATACTTGCCGGGATGCACCATTGTGACATGTTATTCTTGAGTAATTTTCCATATGTTCGGCCCCCTTTGCTCGACCATGATATGCTTACATGTGCTCGATCATGCATGCTAGCTGAACATTTCACACTGGTTTGCATTGTGCACTGAGTTGAGATGGTCCACGTGTCTACTCCTTAGTTGCACACTGGATTGGCTAGGAAGTACACACAAGTGTATTTATACATGTGTGTATATGCAGCCATTCAGAAAATATTCTTGTCCCTGCATAGAAATATTTTGTATATACACTGATTGTCTTGTGGTATTTACAGTGTATCACTGTGAATATCACAAGCTGTTTGGACATAGATTGATGGTTATGTAAATCAGATCAAGTCATGAAAAATGACGAGAAACACACCAGAAATCTGAGGCAAATAAAATTTTAAAATTAAAATTTATATTTGCATTTATTCAGTTTTATTTCTATTGCAGTGTATTATGTGTGTGTTTCATGTGACAGGTAAGCAGGTGATGACTGGACTGATACTGAAGATGCTGTGAAGACAGAAGATTGAAGACAAGAACAGCAGGAAAATGTGTATATGAGTGAATGTTTGTATAACTGAGTGTGAGTGTTGTAGACAGGAACTGTGTACTGAAATTGAATGTATTGAAATGTATATTAGTGATGTATATACAAATAGTGGAGTTGTAAATCTGTACTATTTAAATATTGAAATAAAACATTCTATTCAAATAAAATACTGTGTGAATATTTAAATTTCTGTATAGTTGTATTTTATTTAAATAGAAATATTATATTCGTGTCTGTTGTGCAGTATACGAGTACAGTTATAGACACATTTAATAATAAAATATATTTGGTTGTTATCATCAAACAAAAATCATATAATTGTGTATACAACACTGTCAGCTTTGCCAAAAAAAAGATTACTTAAGTCATAGATAAAAAAATGAGTTTTCAACCTTTAATAAACCATTTTCAGAAAATTTTAATGATTTATAATGATTTTACAATTTTTTCATATTTTATTTGATTTAAAATAGTTTTTTCCCGTTACGGTCAACGGACTACACTTATAGCAACCTCTTCAAAAATGGTTTTACACATAACTTGAACTTTGCATATTATATTGCCTGATCTGATCCCCGAAAAAGGAATAACTTCTAACCTGTCTTTAAAATTTTGTCTTCTATTTAAGAACTATTATATTTAGGAAGCGAATATTTTTTGTTTCAAAGGAATCCAATTTAAATTGCTCCTGTTATAAGCGTTCGAGATTTATAGTTGAAATTCACGAACTACCGCAGTGTGACTAGTCCTATTCAGACTATATTTTAGTTTAAATTTAAAACTTATTCGGTTTACTTCAAATATGGTTATAAACATATTTAAACTTATTTGAAAACAATTTTTAAAAATTTAACTTTAAAATTCAAATATTCATATTAAATGGATATTATATTTTATTTATTATTAAAACAATACTATTTCTCGAAATTAATCCTTTCGAACCTAAACTTTCCTGAAATCCATTTAAAAAAATAAAGTAAGATACTTTTAACAATAAAATTTAGTTTTCAACATTATTTATATATCAAAATCAACTTCACTTTTTAAAGTTATTATTCACAATTGATTTCAAATTTTAACACTCCATAAATACTTGATATCTTTTTCAATCACTTTTGCACCTTTACGAAAGTTATTCATAATTACTTTAATTTCATTTTCAAATCATTTTAAGTACAAAATTGCAAGTTTCATTTTTGCCCTTTTATTTAATTGAATATAATCTTAAATTATATTCTCAAAATGGACTGGGACTTAACCAATACTCATATCATTCCATATGTGTGTGTGTGTAGTGGACACATTATCACTATTAACTTTTAAATTATATTTTTCCAATATTGTATCAACCATTCACACATAACGTATATATGTTTATATGTGTACAAATAGTGTATGTGTGTGTGTGTGTGTATATATATATATATGTACACAACATATGAATGTATAGTATAAGCATTTACATAATTAACGCTTATATATCATAAATTAATTAATCATAATTTCACATCCATCAACCAATCGCAAACATACACAACGATATTCTATCTATATTTGTTATTCAAATATATATACACAAAACATTTTCACTAATATAGATGTGTACATAAAAGAATGGGGTTCCACATCACTGTAATTACTTAAATTTTGAATTTTTCATTTCCATATTTGATAACTATATTTGTTGACAACTTACACATATATAAATTGCATTTCTCAAATTTGTGTTCCACTTGACCATACTTTATTGAAACGTCGGATAATGTAACCGCGTTTTGCATTGTTTTTTTGCCAAAATATATATGTATCTATATATACATAATTTTTTTCTCCCTTTTTTCAATATATATTGCGCAAGGAGGAGGTTAGTGGCACACGGCCAAAGAGGAGGAAGGGGAGGGAGGAGAAATGTAACACCCAAAAATTTAATACACTATAACCATATAGTAAAAATAATAAATTGGGAATTACTTAATTAAATATTCAGGTTTGACTAAAACTAGCTTTTACAGTGCGTTCTTCTCGGAATTATGGTTCAGATGGACCCCAAGTCTGCGTAAATCAGATAACATATGAAGAAGTTATGAACCATAGAAGTTTATATATATAAGAAGATTATATATAAATGTATTCATATAAAATTAAAATGAGAAATATATGTAGGAAGCAACGGTCATGGGGGCGACCCATTTCCTGTTTGGGTAGACCCACGGTTCGACCGAAGGCTAAGTGGGTCGACCTATCGGTCAACCCCACAGGTCGGTGGATCGACCCACCCGTATACAGGGCTGGTTCTGAGTTCTGCACCAGGACTGTTTTGTTGCTAAGTTCGTTCGCTGGCTTAGTGCTGTGTGTATAGATTAGACTGAAAACCTAATATATAAACGCTTAATAATTGGCTCTATTAATCTATAAAAAGGGACTATCTCTCATTTTATCTACACATAATTATTCTTTATCTCTCTCTGCCTCCGTGATATATTCTAAATTAGATAACAAAATGGGGAGGTGCTGTTGAAATATAGATTGACAAAGAGGATTAAAGATTTGTAATCAACCTCAAACCCTACCATCAACATACAGCTTTGCATACAACCTTTTCTGCAATGACACACATATATATATATACATATATATAAAGAGATAATCCCTTCTTCACCAAGACCAGGTGTGATTTTCATGTTATTTCAGATTTGATACCTAGAGTTATATCATGGCAGTAAATAAAGTGGATCTAAAACATATAGTACCTAAAAATTATGCTTGTTCTTATACTTGTTATTCATCTATGTCATTGTTATTTGATACATGTTCTTTTAATGTCATTTAATTGATTAGTTATGCGTGTCTATCATCCTTTTCTCTATTTCTGTTGTTTTAATTTATTTCCAGTCTCACCTATATGCCTATTTTATATAGTTTGATTTAGTTCTATTATTCTCTTTCTATTTTTCCCTTCTATTTACGTTAAGCTTAGGCCATTGAAAGCCTAGGAAATCTCCGATTTAAGATTGCTATAATTAAATTTGGGTTAATATGATATGACATGAAAAAGGAGGGCTTTCTAACTGTAATTTGGGAAAGTAATAATATGCATTTACTTGTACTTGCTGTAATTTAGGGGTATAATAAAAAGGGATAATATGCATAAACTTGTACATGTTGTAATTTGGAATAATATGCATATGTAAACATGTTAGATTTGACTTAATACAGACATTAAGTAAAGGACATGTTAAAATAATGTAAGTACCAGATGTAGGTTAGGTAAACTAAATTACTACAGTAACTATACATACATCTAGGCAGGTGTTTTGGGGAACGATTGTACACACATAATAACATGTAATATTAAAACCATATTTATTAGTGAATCTAAATCTGCTAGGTTAAACCTGATTAGTAATAAGCTGAGAGGTCCCTTGTTCTGTTGTTGTATCAGGTTTTGGGGACTCTTAGATCCAAGTTACTTGGGGATACAAGCTTAGGGGGTTTGTCTTGAGTCAATCTTTCTATATGGAACCCGTATCAGTCAGTATCCCGTTTGGTATTTTGTTAGAGGGCCTCGCACTAGCTTAGAGCCAAGACACACTTTACTGAACTGGATAGTAAGAGGTTCAAACGAGGAAGGTGGGTACGGGCGTGTTCCGATGGAGTTATGAGCGTGCATGAGTTCGATTAGGGAAGCTAAGCCATTGTAATACTTGTAAATAAGTATGTCTTATATAAGTTACTGGGTTAGGGAGTGATACACCCTACTGTCGGGGCTGATACGGTATTTACGTAGTAGGAAGCTGATTGCATGGGTAGTGATTAGGGTACACCTAATCCTACTGTTATGTAATTAGTGTAACAGCTAATCCTATTATGTAATTGGGGTACATCTAATTTTTTTGTTTAATCCTAATGTTATGCAATTACGTTAACACCTAATCATGTTATACTAGTATTGGTCTAGAAACATATTTTTAGGGATATAAATGAGAAACATTACTTGACTACTATTTATTCTATTTTATTCTTGCTATTTATGTTTATCTTGTTTTTCCGTTGCCTTATATGTTATTGTAATTTCTCATTCAATCTTATTTATCTGTTTTGATATCTCTATTTTATGCATATTTGAAAATCACTAGAACTCACCAGGCTTTATGTCTGACCTTTTTGTTTTCTCTTCTTCTCTTCCTTTCCCCCAGGTCATCAAAGTGATAGCTCTCCTTAGTGATTAAGACTTTCTCTTTCAGCTTGGATCTGGACTTTCTAAGATGTACCGCTTTGATTTACTTTCTACTCTGTTATGGCTGGCTATGAGGGATATGGTTTTATATTATTGCACTCTGATATTTTGCACTATGAGACAGATTTGAGATTCTTGGTTTTTGATGTAAATGGTCTGATGATGTAACTTGATTTGAGGCAATGTTTTATTTTCAATAATAAAGTTGGTTTTTTCGCTGCTTATTTCTATCTATCTTGTGAAATTCTATCACTGTTTACCTATTGTGCTTCATGAAACTTAATGCATTCTCTTATGACTGACATTAATGGACATGTGGTGTCACGTTTGGTATCAAAGCCGAAGGTTACAAAATCGGAGAAACTATTGGAAAATTATTTTCAAAAGCAAAGTATTTTCAAACAAAAAACATGTTTTTGGAAAAACATATCCCCTCAAGCCATATTCAATATTCTCTAGATCTCCTGTTGAATCTTTTCTTTCTTCTCTTTTCAACATGTCTGGGGCACCCAATCTTTTGAGGGAATTCCACTACCGAAATGGTTCCATAGGTATCTAGAGGCTATGATACCTGCCGGAGTTCAAGGAGATTCCCCATCCCTAGCTGCAACCGCAATAACTCCAACTTCATGAGTAGATAACTTTTCTAAGCATTGTGAGGACTTTTGCGCTATGTGAGGAAAACCGTTCTATGGTACCAAGAGCTTTATTAAGGCATGAAGTTGGCTTAGAGAAACAGAGGTTGTGTTTGATCTTTTTGAGCTCGACGAAAGGAGGAAGATACAGTTGGCCTCATGACATCTTAAGGATGAAGCTTCATATTGGTGAGAGGTAATAAAGGCAGGACAACCAGTAGCTACTTGGAATGATTTTAGACAGAGATTTGAGATGAAATTTTCATCTCAAGTAGAAGAAGGATTACAGATGGAGAGATTCTTAGCTTTGACAAAAGGGGATATGGTTGTTAAGAACTATGTCAATAAGTTTAACTTGCCGGCAAGATTTGGTTTGGCCTTGGTGGTTGCTGGTGGATTTCAAGGAGAGCTTATTTACAAGGTAGGTTGGTGTGTGGGGGATGTCTGTAGAAGTAGTTTGGTTTTTCTAAAAATGAATATTTCTTGATTTATGTGTATTTTGCTATTGTAGTTTATGAATCAACCTGAAGTAGACTTTTGCACTAAAGTAACCAGTGGCAACAATGCCATCACAAATTCAGTTAGGGTAAGTTTTTCACTTTCAAATCATTAGTATATCTATAGTGCTTTAATTAGTATCTCTTTAGTGGCTCAAGTCGAGTGATGGCTGCCAAGAACGACTATTGTGTATGGACGTATGACGCTAATAGATTTACCTTGTTGAATCAACTTTCATATTCGTGGTTTGTAAATGTAAGTTGCCACTATACTCACATAGCACAGATTAAGTATATAATGTATTTTAGATTGCATCATATTCATTAAAAACATATTTATATTACACGTCCATTGCAGGGCACATCAGCCAGTCCGGATGGTAAATATATTGTTGTTCTTGGTGACATCACAGCTTGCTTATTAGTTGATGCTCAATCTGGAAAGGTTTGTGTAATTTCAGATATGGTTAAGTAGTTTTTTATAATTGTAGATATCAAATGATAAGTAGCTCCTCTCTCCAAATTTGCATTGACGTATTAGCAATTTCAGTTATGGCTAAGCAAACTTGATCGCAGTGTCATTGTGTTAAAACAAATTTTGGGGAGCACGTCCTACGATTGGGTGAAATAAAATTTAAAAATAAATTTGTATTTTCGTATATTTAATTTTATTTTTGTTCCAGTTTATTGTGTGTGTTTCTGTAATTGACAGGTGTGCTGATGGCTGTTCTAGAAATCAGAGAGGATGTAAGTGTGTTACAGAAGTGAAAGTTTGAAACAAAACAACGTCGTTTTAAAAAAGGCTTGGCCTTCCAACATGGGATGAAGTGAGATTGCAGGGCCTCGAACCCCCGCCGATGCTATGCTCGGACCCACTACTTGGTTCGACACTTGGCTCGGCTAATATTTGTTAGTGTCAGTGTCTGTATAAACTGAAATTGCATATGCAATGAGTGAATTGAGTGATGTAATGAGGAATATTTGCATATATGAATAATCAGTGCTGTAGTAAATCATTGAGTTGTAAATAGTTGGAGTCAGAAATTTATACTATTTCAGTTATTCAAATAAAATATTGTATTTAATAAAACACTATTTGAATTCAGATTATGTGCAGTTGTAGTCCATTAAATAAATATTTTATCTTTTTAGAGATGAAATATGTGTAGCAATACTTTTGGAATGTAAAAGTGTTGTCATTGGATCACTATTTTAAATATTGCATATATCGCCCGAGATCTCCTTTGAGATCTCGTTTTGGGCCCCTTCCGAAACGAAACAGCAAATATCACTCGAAATCTCCTTTCGAATATATCGCTCGAAATATAGCAATATCGAACGATATATCGGCCGAGACGAAATACTGGAATATCGTCCGAGATCTTAGTTTTTTGGTTAAAATTCAAATTTGTGCCTGAATTAGAACTATAATTAAAAAACTCAAACATAGCCATCTCAATCATTTGTTATTTTACATTTTGCATGTTAAATGACTATATTGTATGTCCGTATATGTTTTACATTGCTTATGATTCATATTCTTCTTTTTACATACATGTGACTTATAAAATTATGTATTTTATGGTCTACTTATGCTGAATTTTTTAATGTTTTGAATCCTTTTAATGTTTCCTGTCTAACAATATATCTGTTTTAAGCATATTACGAGTATGAATGATCTTTAGCGAAATAAAGAACAATAAATTTATTTTGCATTTTAAGTTTAAGTTACTATGTTTTTAATAGCATTCATAAAAATTATTTTGTTAAATATCTTTTTTAACATATCATGCATCCCGAGATTGTTCCGATATGTACTTTTGGACCCGAGATGAAAATCCGAGACGAACTCCCAAGTTAGACTAATCTCGTCCGAGATCTCCCCCGATACGAGACCGAGTCTATAAAATCCTCGAGACGAAATGCGACCGATATCCGATATTTAAAACCTTGCATTGGATGGTAAAAGTGTTACTATAGAATATGTGGACCACTTTTTAATGAAATTAGTATCTGTGGCAACATAAGGAAAATGTTTCCACTGGATGGTAAAGATGTTGCCTTTGACTCTAGGGAAACGCGCAAAAATGCATCACCAGAAAAATGTTGTCTTTGGTCCTTTTTGTTTTCCTACAACAACATTTTTTGGCACTTGCTACATCATATGTTGGATGATGCAATAGGCCGTCTATGGCAACACAAAATTACAAAGCCAAACATCCACTATTTATAGTAGCTACTAAGTTGATTAATCCTATAATTGTCTTTTTCTATATTCCTGGTGAGAGTTCGCCCAATGCACATAACCTATCTCTGGAAGATAATATGCCTTAATAAACATTTCCACAGGTTACCATTTTGACTTGACACCAACAAGGGGAAAATGTTGAAGTCTCTTTATTAGAAACGGAAGACAACATCAAAACTCATCCTTCATTCGTGCATCTCCTTATTCTAGATAAACCTTCAATGTGTACATCTGCAACATTTTCTATAACATATTCTAACAGCTGTTCTGAAACTCCTTAGAAATTCCACTATATGCAAGTCTAGTTTTATAATGTTTGAACTTCCCAATAACAAGTTTACATACCCATTGTGCTTTAGACCAAGAACTTTTACCTCCATTTAGAATTGCCAACTTTATCAGCATATCCATTAATATGGAGAAGCATACGTGCAGTTGTCCTATTAATATGTTGTATAAACAGAGTCATCAACATATTGTACAATCTAAAGGCATAAAATGTGTACTAAAAGTGCATATCAACCATAGAGTTGGACCCAAATAAATTCCATGCAAAGCATTGTTTAGAAATAACTAAACTTCGCGATTCGTTGCTTGGCATCCATCACATAACAAGAGGAAAGAAAGTTATTTGTACAAATCAGCTTCTGTGTACTGCATAAAAAGAAATAGCAGAGAAAACTTAGGCTTCGTTAGTTTAAAATGATGACGTCTGAATTCTGATTGCTGAACTCTGATTTCTGAATGCTGATTGCTTAATGCTGGATTCTGAATAATTACTTTTTTGTTTGTTTGCATTCAACATTCAGAACAAAAAAATAATATTCAGCATTCAGAACAAAAATTAAGCACTATAAATGTTCTAAATTATTTTTTCTGAATTGATGGTTTTATTCAGAAATTAAACAAAAAACAAACAACTTAAAAAGTTCTGATTTATAATTCAAAACAAGCATTCAGAGCATTTAACAAAAAACAAACGGAGTCTTAGGTTTATTTTTTTATTTTTTTACTCTAAGACATAATATATCTGAAGCCCTACAAATCAAAACACAAGCCAAGCAGAATATACCACTGAAAAGAAACCAAAAAACAAATGAAACTCGAGACAATTTGCCACACTGCAAATAAGAAGAGCATCATGTGACCACCTAGTTACAGAAATAGGTGATGATTGGAAAGGATAGGCAATAGGCATGACGACCCATTATCATGTAAACCAACCACTAGTTGAAAGTAATTCACATTAACACCAAACCCTCAGCAGCTACGACCATGACACCACAGCCAAAACCAACACCTAAACTCCTATCAGAAAACATTACACCCAGAAACTAGCATCCACTCGAAACAAAATAATCGGCACTCGAGAATAACCAACACCCAACAACCAAGCATATCGAGTTGAACTCGTACTTGATCCAGAACCAAAACTTTAATTTGTTTTCTTGATATTACAGGGATTAGCATACGGTAGGGAGCGGATTGCTTTAAAGGTGAGGGCGACGGTGAAAACAAACATAAGGAGAAAAGTCAATAGGGGAACTCAAGAATTAAAGGAAAATACATATACGAGGAGGCGCATAGAGGCTCGGGGTTGATCCAAGGGTTGCAAAACACAATTGATCTTTTGTTGTTTCTTCAAAGGAACAAATCAAATGGTAATTAAAACCTACATTGTCGAACAAATTAAGAAGCAATTCCTTCTGATTTTGAGCTAAAGCACCTACTGGACTAGTTTTAACTCGTAAAAACACCAGTCGAAAACGCCTCTTGCAAATCCCAAGCAAATACCAGTGCAAATTGTTGAGCAAGATTCGAAAGAAGTGGTGAACTCAGGCGTGGGGTAGGAGAGAGGTAGTACCGAAGAGGAAGAACCAAAAGCAAGGTTTGAAGGAAGCTTGGTGGAGTAGGATGTATAAAGAGGCGTCTTAGAACAAACTTGAGGAGAAGATGGTGGAAAAAATTAGGGATGAAGGTAAGATGGTGGTGGTTGAATTTTTTTGAGGAGAAGACAAAAAGCGGTTTTTGGTTTTCAAGGTAAATGCCAAGCATATTGAATATACTGCCAGCTAAGAACTGTCGGTATGAGTGATTTTTTAACTCAAATTCTGGATTTGAAGCCAAAATTTCTGATGCTAGAGCCAAAAAATTAGGGGGTGTTCGATGGTCGAAAACGTATCATCTAACCTACGGACGCGTCTGTTGGCTAGTGGTCCATTTTGGACCGCTAGCCCAATGGCTCCATTTCGAGTCGTTGGGCTACACTCCCCCTTCATCCCTATAAATCCTCCCCTCCTCCCGTTTCTTCTTCTACCTCAAACTCTCTCTTCTCCCTCTCAGTACATTCTCTACTCTCCCTCACAAAATGTCAAACAGATAACAAAAACACAGTTAAACCAGTGATTCGACTAGACTATTGCTAAAATGTGTTGTTGTTGTGTACGGTAAAATCAGCAACAACAAAAAAGGGGTTACAAAAGCCATAGCGGAAAAATATAATGTTGCAGCGGTAGAAATCAACGTCCCAAGAGCAGATGATTTTCTGGAATTGATCGACGAAAACAAAGTTCGACATAAACACAATAGTCTTTAAAGGGAATGTGTTAAATGTGAAAGCTTGAACAACAAAACTAGAGCTAGTTGGGATCCTATTCGACATACTATTTCAGACTCTGAGGAATGGTGGGATGATCGTTTAAAGGTATTTTCCATAAACGTTGTTTTGTTTTTTAATAAAACCATTATTATTAAGTGTTATTCTAATAGGAATTTGGGCCAAGCATTCTGAAATTTAAAAATACACCACTTGAGCATTTGGATCTACAACAACAACTGTTTCAAGGAACACATGCAACTAGACATACGGTGTATACGCCCGCTGTTGCTTAAGAAGAGCAATCACAACAACTACAACAGTTTACTCCTTCTACACTTGGACAGTACGCAAATCCATGGCCATTTGATGGATTTCATAGTCATCTCAATGATACAGAAGAATAAAGGCAAAGTTGCATATCAAATTTGAATTCAATAACAAATCATACTTGGATTCCTGAATCGACAACTCAACCTCATGTTCAAAAAACTCCCGTGCAGCGAACTCGACACGTTGGTTCATCTTCTGGTCGAAAAGCAGGTTTCAGAAAACGTTGTAGTGAAATCAACAAGAAGATGGCTGACATTGTCGATTACATCCACGCTCGAGAAGTGCAAAAGTCTACAACTATGAAAAGTCCGAACCCAAATACTCCGCTAACAACAAACAATGTATGGTCAATAGATATTTCTTTAAGTTACATGGATATGATAGCACGCGTTAAAAGTTTGAGTGAAGGAGCGAATTATAGTTTCAGTGAAGCTTTACACATAGTTACAGACCCTAATAAGGCAGATACATTCAACATCTTAAACGATAACAATGCAAAACCATGATATGCATTAGACCAACCACAATATCGTCTTTTTGCCGACTACAAATACTATTTGATCAACCATGGAGGAGGCAATGAATAAGATTTCTACTATTTGTTTAGTTTTAGCTTTACTTCTGCATATTTATGTTCTAATTGGTTTACTGTATTAGTTTGCTTTAATGATAATGTTCTGTTTTAATGATATTATTTTGTTCTAAATATAAATTAATCAAAATAAAAATAAAAATTATCCGCTTAAATGCTTCACTTACAATGCCAAATGCATTCTCTGCTAACTACAATACTCCGCTTAAATTCTCCGCTAAAATACTCTGCTTCCGCTTGTGCCAAACACACCCTTAACGGTTTGAAGCTAAACAAACTTTGCAGATATTTGAGAGATAAGCTACGAAAAAAGATATTTGTAGCTCTATTCAAGCAAAATTAAGGGTGGGCATTTATTGTGGTTAACCGACCGAACTGATTCAACTGACCTTAAATGAATCGTATTAACCGACAAATTTAGTTAACTGAACATTCAGTTAACCAACCGACATTAACCGACCAAATTACGGTTAACCACAAACAAACATCGGTTAACCGAAAAAACACATATATACCTAGAAACACACACGCACGCGCGCGCGCACACACACACACACACACATATATATATATATACACATTTTAAATATATATATATATATATAAATAAATTGATAACACAAATATTATTATTATCATCTCTTGCAACTTATATATATATTATGTATATATATGTATATATACATATATATACACACATACATATAAATATATATTAGTAATATAGTAATTATGATGATCTAATATATACATATATACTAATTTATATATAAGTATACACACACACTAATTTATATATACTAGTAATCATGGCAAAACACTTAAGTTCTTCACCCAGTAGATTTCAGACTATCAGTGGTTAAATTGAAGGAATATATTTTAAAGGTATGGAGACCTAAAGATAAATTCATTGTTCATATTGCTACTGGATATCACTATACGGTCAGATTTAAAGATAGTTTGGATTTTACTTCTGTATTAAAGTCATCTACCTATTCTTATTATAGAAAGTTGCTTATGGTATATAAGTGGTATCATGGCTACAATTTTGAAAAGTTCAAGGCTCATAATGTTCAGATCTGGATTAAACTTTTTGATTTAGATATTAAAATGTGGTCGATCCAAGCTTTTTCAAGTATAGCTAGCTTTATCGGGGAGCCGATTAGTATGGATTGGAAAACAGCTAATAAGATAATCGCTAGATTTGCAAGAGTACTGGTAGAAATTGATATTGAATCTAAATTTGTTTCAAAAATTCCAATTATTCTTCATAATGATCAAAAAAAGTATATTCAAGTCGAGTATGAATTTATTCCGCCTAAATGTGACAAGTGCGGAAGATTTGGGCATAAATCGATAGTTCATGATCTTTCTAATGAACCAAATTGGATCCATAATCAAAATTTTGATAAACCTAGCTCTTAAACTGGTTATAATAATAATGAAAATTCCATAAATCGGACTGAATCCCCTCAAGGAGATGAGGAAGTTAATGTTTCTAGTTCCAATGTGTAAAATGACACGGTTAAGGATATAGATAATCAGTTTGAAAATGTAGATTTGGGTTTTTTTGGATGGCGATCTACCTAATGATATTATGCCTGACGAAATCATTTAAGTAGCCGATCAACTGAATGACAAGGCAGTCACCGAAAAAAACAGAGATGTTTCAGAGGGAATTACTAAAAACACTGAATATTTAGCTCACGTTAAGGGTAAGAAAATTATCAATTCAACTGCTCCTCCTTTGAGATCTTTAAGGAGTAATTATTTAATCAAATGACAATTATTTCATGGAATGTCAGAGGGATTAATACTCCACATCGTATGCGTGATGTATTGTCTCTAATGACGAAATTCAGGCCAACTATTGTTGGCTTGGTAGAAAATAAAATTAATTCAGTGTATTTACAAATGTTTTGTTGATTAATTCCTAGATCTTGGGATTTCTTTCCACATGATGCTACACCTTTCTCTGGTAGAATTTTATTTCTTTGGAATATTGAAATTTGGTTTATAGTTAATATGTTCTCTTCGAATCAGCATGTGACAGTGCAAACAACTAATCGAGGTGGTCTAGTTATTTTTGTTACAATAGTTTATGCAAGTAACAACTTCAATGAAAGGCCGAATTTATGGCAACAAATCATTAGAGAATCAGGAAGTTTGACTGGAGAATGGCTATTGATGGGAGATTTTAACAATTCCACGTCTCATATGGATAAGAAAGGGGGCCTCCCAATTCCATTTCAGTAAATTAGAGCTTTTAATAATTTCTTAGCACAAGCAGGATTAATTGAAATAAAAGTTGTTGGTTTCAATTATACTTGTAGGAGAAGAGGTATGGCCAATAATATAGATAATTTTTTTGTAAATCATCTTTGTTTACATAAATTTTCTGCGATGAAAGCTATTTCCTTACCTCAAATGTCTAGTGCTCACAATCTACTGTTGTTAGAACTAATTCTCTCTTCGACTATTAAAGGGTACCCATTTAGATATTCAAATGAATGGCATGTGAAAGAAGGATATCATGAATATTTTTTAGGAGTTTTTAGTTTTAATGTTAGTGGATACCCAAATTATGCTTTCCAGACTAAGTTATAGGCTTGTAAAACGGAACTGAAGAAATGGAATAAAACAGGAATGACAGATGATGGACTCTTAATTCAAGCAGAAAATGATTTTTATGAGAAAGAGCTTGCTTCTGACCAGGACCCTGAAAATTTGGAGCTCTATGAAAGTCTTCTAGAAACTAAACAGGTGCTTTCAGTTCAGAAACATATCAAATTCTGGAGGTATAAGCAAAAATCAAAGGTTACATGGTTGTAAGATGGTGATACTAACTCAAAGTTTTTCCACTCCAAAATGTCAAACAAAAAATACTCATAAATCTTAAGGCACTGATTAATGATAATGGTGAATTTATATTTAAACAGGATGAAGTGGAAACTGAAGCTATCAGATATTTTAATACACTGTATAATGGCTCTGTGTGTAAAGAGCTCCCTTCTTTCCAATCCCGGTATGTAATCAATTCACATGGACAACAAGCTCTTATTAAACCTCTTACTCTGGATGAAGTTAAGTCTGCAGTTTTTTCAGTACATGATGACTCAAGTCCTGGACCCTCTGGTATGTATTCTAATTTTTTTTAAACACAGTGGGAGGAAATAAAATGGGAATTATTAGCGGTTGTACAAGATATGTTTAATTCTCACAGAATTCCGAAGGGTTGTAATCATACTTTCTTAACTCTTATCCCTAAGGTAGAAAGACTAACTTCAATTTCTCAATATAGACCTATAGCGTGTTATATTATGCTCCATAAGGTGTTTAGCAAAATTCTTTGTAACCGTATGAAGTGGTATTTTCCTGATTTAATTTCACCGAGCCAAAGTTCCTTCATTCTTACTAGATACATAGGGGAGAACATCCTTATTGCTCATGAATTGTTGAGAGACTTTAAGAAGCCTAATGTCAAATAAGTTTTATGTGAAAGTGGATTTACATAAAGCTTATGACATGATTAATATGGAGTTTATCTATCATTTAATGATAAAATTGAATTTTCCCATTTATTTTATCAATGTCGTTTATGATTACATATCTACCCCTACGTTTTCAATTTTGATACAAGGTGTGCCGAAAGGATTTATATCATCTAATAGAGGATTAAGACAAGGAGATCCCATATCCCTGTATTTATTTTCGGTAGCAATGGAGTTCTTTTCTTTTTCTATGAATGAAATAGTGCTTCAAAATAAGTTCTTCCAAGTGCATAAATTCGATCCTGTAGTCACACATTTATTATATGCTGACGATTTCATGATATTTGGGAAATGTCAACCAATATGTGTTGTTGCTCTAAGAATCTTTTTGACAAACTTGAATAGTTTTCTGGATTAACAGTGAGTGAAAATAAAACAAAGGTGTATTTTAGCTCTTATGCCCGTAACATCAATGATATCCTTTCACACTTAAGAGTTCAAGTAGGACAATTGCCTGTTAGATTTCTTGGGGTTCCTTTGTCATACAGTTATGTTCATTATAATGATTGTAAATCATTATTAGACAAATTTCAAGCTAAAATTCAAGGACAGGATGTAAATTTTTTGAGCTTTGCGGGGAGAGTAGAATTAATACAATCAGTAATTACACCTACTGTTTTATATTGGATTTTAGTGTATCAGTTGCCTGATCATATCATAGATAAATTGCATATGATTTGCACTGAGTTTTTCTGGGGATTTTCTTCACATAAAATTAGATGGGAAAAGCTTTGTTTGCCCAACTTGAAGAAGGTATAGGTTTTAATTTTTTTTCAGATCTAAAGAAGGCTGCTAGTATTAAAATGATGTGGAAATTTCTGAGTAGTCCTTCTCTGTAGAGTGGTTAGATACGAAGTAAATATTGTTGTGGAAGATTATTTTGGCATATGAATATTGACAATAATGCACCTAGTTCGTGGAAAACAATTATGAGGCTTCGAACTACAAGTAGACAACTATTGAACAAGGTTATTGCTACAGGTAAGGTAGTTCTAAATACTTATGGTTTGAACCTTGGCTTAGCACTAAATGTCTAGTTGATATTATTGGTATCGAGGTTTCATATGTTAGGAAGAAATGAGGAGTTTGTTTCTTCTATTATAAGAGAGGGTACGATAGATGCTAGTCTCCATCCAGCCACTCATGAGATTCAAAAAACTGTTATTGCAATCAAGCTGGATACTGATGCACAGGAAGATTTTTATGAATAGGGATAGGGTGGGTCTTTTTCATTTCACAAAGCTTGGGAGAAGATTCAAAATAGGTAACCAACTAAAGATGTGTTCAAAGTTATTTGGCGCAATAAAAATGTGAAGAGAATGGCACTAATTTCTTTTTTAGCTATGAATGATAGGCTGAATACTAAAGAGAGGTTACAAAGATTTGGCATTGTGGAAGATAGTTGTTGTATCTTATGTGGAAATGAAGAAGAGAAGGTTAGTCATATTTTTTTCGAATGTGAATACTCTTGTTTTATTTGGGGTGATATTTCATTGAAGCTTGGATTTAATTCATTTAACTTGGGTTCTTTGGAGACGGAGGCTCTGAAAATTCTTAATTTGTTAACGAAAAAAGATCAGCTGCTTGACACTGTGCGTGCTACTCTTACGGTGACTGTTTATCGGATCTGGTAAGAAAGGAATGCAAGGATATTCATTGGTAGATGTGTGATGAAGGAAGTTCGCTTAAAGATGATAGAGAAAGAGATCCAATGGCTAGTGAATAACAATGGTAGAAAGTCTGAAAGATCACGTTGAAATGAAGAATTTGTAAGAAAACGGGGAGTTGATCTATTAGATACAGGTTGATGTTGTAACAGTGGTTATGGATGTTCATGTTTGTTTCTTGTTTTACTTTCTTCTGTTTAATCTTGTTCGGATGTTAAGTGAGAGTGGTGAAGAGAGTTATATGTAATGTGAACATATGACGTTTATATGTACTCTTTTTCCTTATGTGTTACCCATTTAGGTTAGGAGGGCATAAAGTTTTGATGAGGCATATAAACAAAGTATATGATTGGTAGTTGCAATAATAGTTACCAATTTTCAGAAATAAAATAAAATCAGTATATATATGTATATATGAAATATTATCATTACCATATCTTACAACCTATATATACACACATACACACGCGCACGCACACACACACACACACACACACACACACATATATATATATATATATATATATATGTATGTATGTATGTATTATGTATACACGCACACATATATATTTATATTACTAAATATATATACATATTACTAAATACATATACATATATGCATATATACTAATATATATATTATTAATTAACATATATTATAGTATACATTTATACATATAGTAATATATATATATATATATATATTACGGTTAACCGAGTTACCGACCTCAACCGAACCGCGTTAACCGACAAATTCGGTTAACCGAACATTCGGTTAACTGATGGTGTGGTTTACCAAAAATATTAATTGATTAGTGCAGTTAACCGACCGCTCCCACCCTTAAGTAAATTTGCTAAAGAAATCTAATAAATAAATATTAAACTTTAATTATTAAACATTAGCATTAATTAATTATTAGTTGTTTCGTATTAATTACGAATTATTTAATAATAATTATTGATTATTATTTCTTATTCATCAATTATTAATTAGTATTTACTGTTGCTTCAATATAATTGAATATTGATTAATTAATTATTAACGACTATTAATCATAATTACTTCTTACTTAAGTTATTAATTTATCTTAAAAAAATACTTTTTGGAAACAAAAAACATTATTGTTAATTCTAACTCTTAAATTCCAAATAATACATAATAAATATTACTTGTTGATTATTATATATTACTTACTTTTTAATTATTATTGACCATATTTTAGACTTAATTATATTAATTATCGATTACATAATAGAAATAATTTAAATGTAATTATAATTATTAAAAACAACTTCTCAATTATTTGTTAAGTGTTAATTAATAATTATTGATTATTAATTCTTAATCATAACTAGACATTAATTATTAATTATTAAAATTGTCAAAGTTAATTAGTAGTTGCAGATGTATACAAAAACAAGAAATTTGTTAAAAATATGTTTATTGCGACTAGTAATAGTATTCAGTTATTAAAAAATATATTTATTGTAATTGTTAAAAATACGTTTATTGCAACTGACAAGTGAAGATAGTTATTAAAAGTATGTTTATTGCAACAAGCAGTAAAAGCCTATTGCTAGAGACAAATTATTGCAATTGTAAAAAAAAAAAAAAAAAAAAAAAAAAAAAAAACCAGTTGCAAAAGACTGCTTATTGTAACTGTCCAAAAATGCCACTTGCTAAAGACTGTTTACTGCAACCGGCATATAGTGCCAGTTGCAATGGTGTAATTTTCTTGTAGTGATTATGCTTGTGTTAAAACCCAAATTAGATTTTAACACCAACGGTACAAAACTTGTACTTCACCAATATGGTAAGAGATTATAAGGAGCCACAATCGTAAATGCAAGTAAAAAGATAACTATTTTCATAGTGGTTCAATCTTAGGAAAGATTTACGTCCACTTTGAGAGAAGCTTTCATTATCACATGCATATTTACAAGGTTTGAATGTTCTTTCATTACATAGATTTTCATCCTCACTTGCTCTTCTCTTGACTCAATTCAAAATGCCAAAAGAAGTAGAGAAATCCTCTAAGTATAGCAACTAGAGAAGTAGACCTATGGTTCACCAAGCTTTTAGGTGGATTTCAACAATTTGATGGAGAACTCCATGTTTGATTTTCGATTGGAGGAGTTAAGAGAGGTAGAAATCACTTAGAATTGCTTAGGAAATAGTTGGACAGCCCTTCTATTGTGATTTTGTGACATGAAATCACAAATGTTGATTGAGACGAGGCATGGATGTGCTAGGTGATAGAGGAGATGGTGCAGCAGCAGAAAGAAGGCAAGGAGGAGCGGTTTTGTGCTGTGTTTCAGTACAGACGTTTGACGGCATCTTGGTCAGACGTCTGACTTTACAGGGTTTGGAAATAGAGAGTTTGGTCCGACGTCTGAGTTGTTAGGGTTTGGAACCGAGAGCTTGGACAGACGTTTAACAGATATTGGTCAGATGCCTGAGCGGTTTTTCTACTATTTTTGACCTGGTCTTTCTGTGACTTATTCTACAAGTAATGAAGGGGAAATTGGGTATTTGCCTAGGCCTTCTATTCTCCTATAAAAGCAGCATCTAGGGTTGGATTAAAAGCATGGGATTGAGACTGAATTAATTAAACAAGGATTTTCCGTCGTTCTTCATTTTTCTCCTTCTCCAACAAAAGTTTTAGTCGTCTAGATATTCTTTTCCTTTCTCAATAAAGTAATTGATTCTTGTAATTTGTTTATCGTTGGTTGTTGAACCAGTGAGTGTAAATAAAAAAAAATTGTGAATCAATAAAGAGGGTGGTTGGGTGAAATATCTTATGTTTGTGCATGTGTTTTCATATCCGTGTTTATTTCCATAGAAATCATCTTTAAGTAATTGGGTGAAGAAGATCCTGGTCGCTTCCGCAAAGGCGCAGTTTTCATAACAGTTGGTATCAGAGCTAGATCATCGCAAAGTTTAAAGTGATTTTGGATTGGAAAAATTGATTTTTTTTTTTTTTTTTTTTGGAAATGTTGGATACGATGGCATTTCTGAAGATGACTGTTTTGATGGAAATTAGGGTATTTGGAAGCCTAAGATGGAGGATGTGCTTTACCTCAATGATCTTCATAATCCGATTGTTGGAGATGCGGAGAAGCCCTCATGTGTGAATGAGGGAACGTGAAAGAAGATGGATAAAAAGGTGATTACCTTGATTCAGCAGTACCTTGATGATTCAGTATTCCATCATGTGGCTAGTTGTGAATCCGCGAAGGATTTGTGGAACAAGTTGGTATCTTTGTATGAGTCGAGGAGTGCTATAAGTAAGGCTTTTCTGGTTCGAAAGCTTATTCAGCTTAGATTAGGAGAGGAGAAGTCTGTTGCAGAGCACCTGAATGAATTTCAAGATGTAATCAACCAATTGGCAAATCTGAAGGTCAATTTTGATGACGAGTTGAAGGCTCTTTTGCTAATGACTTAGCTTTCAGAAAATTGGGAGATTTTGGTTGTTTCATTGAGTAACTCCAATGTTGGTGGAGGTATCTCTTTGGAAACTGTTCGAAGCAGCCTTTTGAATGAGGAACTAAGGAGAAAATGGTCCAGTTTGAAATCAGTTCAAGGTGAGGCTATGGTAGCAAGGGACTCTGGGAATGATATAAGAAGGAAGAAGAAAGGGACTAATGGTAAAGGTGCTTGTTATTATTGTGGTAAACAAGGTCACATATGCAAGAATTGTTATGCTTATCAGAGGGATAAGAAGAAGGTTGCAGATGGTGATGGAAGTGATGAGACACAGGCAAATCTTGCTGCAAGTTCCATTAGCGATACTTCTGATGATGTCCTATTCAGTGAAATTAATCCTTGGAAGATGGATTCGGGAGCTAGCTCTCACATTTGTAGGGATGTGAAGTGTTTTTCTTCTTATGAGAAGAATGTTGACGTGATTAGAACAACCAATGGAGTAGAGCTACTAGTTTGTGGTATTGGATCTATCCAATTTCGTATGCATGACAGCGTGGTGAGGGAAGTCTCTGGAGTAAGACATGTACCCGCTAGTTCGCATAACCTCATTTCTCTCGGTCAGTTGGATCGCCATGGTTGCACTTATGATACTCGAGGTGGAGTTTTGAGATTGAAGAAGGATGGTCGTGTTGTGATGAGAGGTGTCTTGGAGGCGGGAAACCTGTAAAAAATTGGTTGGTTCTGTGGTCGACTGTGGAAGGCGAGTGACAGTTGAAGAACCTAGTCCACAACAAGGTAGAGAGGTTAATTTGGTCACTGCTGATGTGCTAGACAGGGGTCTTCATGTTGATGATGCTCGAAGGATCTAGAGTGATCAAGGAAGGGGCTCAGATCAAGTGGTAGGCATGTGTCGATGCAGAAAATCCACAAGGTGGAGATCCTTGTGGTATTACAAGCACTTTTAGACCGTTAGTGTTGCGTGGTGCATCTTGAGGGGAAGATGCATCTTTGGTAGGCGGTGGGTTGTGTTTGTAATGGTTCAATTGAGAGTATGTGTCGTTGAAAGAGCTAGATGACTTGTGTGTTGGAAGATCTTTTGATGTGATGTGATTTCATATCAAGATGGAGTGTTGTGATTTGTGACATGAAATCACATATGTTGATTGAGACGAGGCATGGTTGTGCTGGGCGATAGAGGAGATGGTGCATCAGTAGAAAGAAGGCAAGGAGGAGCAGTTTTGTGCTGTGTTTCAGCACAGACGTCTGACGGCATCTTGGTCAGACGTCTGACTTTACAGGGTTTGGAAGCCGAGAGTTTGGTCAGATGTCTGAGTTGTCAGGGTTTGAAACTGAGAGCTTGGACGGACGTTTGACAGATATTGATCAGATGTCTGAGCAGTTTTTCTGCTGTTTTTGAGATGGTCTTTCTGTGCTTATTCTGCAAGTAATGAAGGGGCAAATTGGGTATTTTCCTAGGCCTTCTATTCTCCTATAAAAGCAGCATCTATGGTTGGATTAAAAGTATGGGATTGAGACCGAATTAATTAATCCAAGGGTTTGCCGTCGTTCTTCATTATTCTCCTTCTCCAACAAAAGTTATAGTCATCTAGATATTCTTTCCCTTTCTCAATAAGGTTATTGATTCTTGTAATTTGTTTATTGTTGGTTGTTGAACCAGTGAGTGTAAACAATTTTTTTTTGTGAATCAATAAAGAGGGTTGTTGGGTGGAATATCTTGTGTTTGTGCGTATGTTTCATATCTGTGTTTGTTTCCATAGAAATCATCTTTAAGTAATCGGGTGAAAAAGATCCTGGTTGCTTCAACAAAGGTGCGGTTTTCATAATACCTTCGGGGTCATAAAATTCGGTCCCTTCAATGGTGGAGAAGTGAGTAATTTATAAATGTAGTTTCGGGGTAGTGGCAGTATTGTAATTATGGTATGCAAGGTTTGGATCGATCATAAACTTATTTATGAAAATGCCACTGGGTAAGAACCCAACCGACCCATTTTACAGCTGTATATAGCTGTCATGACGCGTATACTACAGTTCTACCACCGCCTTTAATTGCAACCGACCCAAGAACACTCTATAGGCCGACCAGCTTTTTGTTAAGACACCGCTCCAATAAATTACAAACATGCCATCACATTATTTGATTCCGACCCGTACATGCAGAATATTGGATCCACCGGTGTAATTTAATATAGGACTGACCCATTATTTACCACTTTGCCACCGCATTGCAAACCTTTTCTTGGAGCCGCTTCCACATGTTAGTTTTGTGCAATCCACGATATTTGTACGCTAGCTCATGAATGACTTCAGTCCCACTGCCATATTATATTAGCAAATTCTGTTTAGACCCAAGAATTTGCTGAGTAAACCCAACACATCCAAAAAAACAAGGTGAACCCAGCGAGGTAAACTAAAGAATCCCGTAGAGCCCTACGAGATTCTTTACTTTACCTCGTAGAGGCCCTACGAGGTAAACTAAAGAATCCCGTAGAGGCTCTACCAGGCAGATTACAAAATCTCGTAGAGGCTCTACGAGGTATGCTGAAAATTAGAAAAAAATTGCAAAGCAGGGGCATTTTTGTCATAGTTTTTTATGGGTATACTCAGCAAATTTCTGGGTCTAAATAGAATTTTCCTATTATATTTTATATTATAGCTTAATGTAACAAACCGCTTTATACTTTGGTGCCAAATCTCTACGTGAATTCGTCTTATCTGACCCATTTGAATTTTGCCACATCACGTATGAATACATATATGCTTCCTCATATTCATTCCGTTATCAGGCTTTACAAACAAATAGCTGGTGCATGGTAGTTTGAATTAACATTGGTTCATGCAACATAATAGTGTCGACCCGTTTTATGTACCGACAAGGAAATGATTTTAAGCACCGACCCACATTTTGCTGTTTAATGATGCCACATGTTCTTGATTATATTGTTAGAAAGAATGAAGTGTCTCTTGGGAAGTAAACCCAAAGAATCATGTTCTTCATGGTAGAAGTAAACACATTGATGTGAAATATCAGTACTTGAGGGAGCTCACTATGAAAGAAGTTATTGATCTCATCTATTGCAGAAGTGAAGAACAAGTGACTGATATATTCACCAAACCACTCAAATTACCTACATTTCAGAAACTAAGAAAAATGCTTGGGATATGTGCTTTGGATGATCAAGTCAAAATGAAGTAAACTAAGTGTTTGTGTACACATCAATTTAAGGGAAGGAATATTAGAAAATATTGCATAAGAATCACCATCCATCAATAACTGCAGAGTCTTTTGGTGTTTCAAATTCTAGTCAAAAAGTCACCTTGTTTTTATTGCAAATTCTAGTTAAAAAGTTATTTTGTTTTTTTGTTGCTAAAAAAATAAATAAAAATTATATGTAATATAAAAAAAAAGAAAAAAAAAGAGTTGAAGCGATTTGCTGAATGGTTGGTAAGAGCTAATCGGAAAGTTGTTGGCCTTCCAACCGAAGATGACATGGGTAATAGTGTAGACAGTCACAACGCATTAGGTGTAGGGCGTATTTTTGCTCAAGGTGCAAAGTTCATGGATTTATTTTTTACAAGAAAAATCTGAAGCTTTTGCTGCATTCAAAAGCTATAAAGGGCTGACTGAAAAAGAATTTGGCAATCCAATTAAAGTTATTCGCACAGATCGTGGAGGACTTTGTTGGAGGAAGAGAAATTAGATTACTTATAATTTTATTATCTTGTTTCTCACATACAAAATGACTATATATATATATATATATATATATATATATATATATATATATATATATATATACGAGAAGGGTTCCGCTACACCTCTTATATTGCACGTAAACTCTCCCCTTTGATCTCCACCACCCATTTCCCCACTCATTCTCTCTCTTCTCATTTCAATATTATTTCTTAGTGGGAAAAGCGAGAATGAGTAGGAAAATTGTTGGTGGAGATCAAGGGGGAAGGTTCACGTGCAATATAAGAGGTGTAGCCGAACCTTCCTCTCTCTCTCTCTATATATATATATATATATATATATATATATATATATATATATATATATATATATATATATTTATATATATATATATATATATTGGTTTACTCATCTTTTCAAATATTAATGGACATGTCTTTTAATTCAAAGGACATGAAGTATTCTAGATACCGATTACAATGCAAATATTAATTATTACACATATTACTAATATTTTTATTTTTTTCCCCTTAATGTGTTGTTCTTTGAACCCCAAAAGTTTCTCTTTGGGTTTATTTTTCAACAGACACTTCGTTCTTTCTATCGTATACCTCTTGGTATTGCTCCATGCATGGTTGCAAATACAAACACCACCGTTTTATGCATCACATATGCATGGATATTTGCACGCCCAAGCTTTTGTAGATGACATCCGGTGTAAGTTGGCCATTTCAACATCCATATTTTCTAACGTTGTTTTCATTGCGACAGTATATGAACATGCGTCTCATTATATTGCCACGAGAATGTCACCGCTCTGCAATTCTTGTATGACGGGTTGATATGATTTTGTAGACCCTTTTTGCCCATGCTTTATCTTGCCTGGAACAAACTAACTTGCTTACTAATTGACATGCATGTAGTATATTGCCTGTGAACAAGCTGTCCCATATAATATGAATTGTTGATCCACCGCGTTACTTTGTGGCCGATCCACATTTAATGTTGCATACCGATCCAGTTGGTGCCGACTCAGTTGGTGACGATCCAGTTAGTGCCGATCCACTTAGCGTTGACTCAGTGTTTTTAACAGGGTTAACAGCTTGAATATTGAGAGAGATTGCCATTAGAAGGAGGATAGTTTTTTTCAACGTCCTCCATAGCGTGCTGATAAAATTAGCGTACGCTGAATTTTTCAGCTCCCAACGATAGAGCACTGAAAAAATCATCTTCCGAGGTAGGCACAGATAAATAATGTCCTCCTGTTCAAATATTTGTCCTACCTAGGACGCTGCAAAAAAAAAAAAAAATCATTGTCTTAACTAAACGTGCTGACCTTTTCAGTGCGCGAGACCAATTTCGAATTTGGGGTCGGTCCTTGAATTTTACATTGAATATTCAAGGCAAAAATGGATGTTGGGAACGATTTTTTCCTTATGTTCTGAGTGCAGACTTTGAATCAATGGTCGTTGGAGTTGCTCTAAGTTATATTGGTTGAAGTCTACTCTTATGGTACTTATTTTCAACAAGTCTGTATCTATGATTTTTGAGTTAAGATTTCAGCGAATCTTATAGCCCTTCTACGTAAACCATAGAGCGCAGTTTGTACGTACCATGTTTGATACTTGGTTTGTCCAATTGCTGTCGCAAGAAAATAGTTCTTTTAAGACTTTCCACTACATATTTTGGAATGAGCTGCGGTTTAATGATCTAAGTATTCAACTGTTTATGTCAGGTGCAACAGATTTATGTGGAAGAGACAAAAATGATACAGATTTTTATTTGAAAAAAGATTTAGGAGGAAGATATTGAAAACGGTACCAAACTAATTAGATGCTTATAAGTTACATCCGTTATACCTAAATGCTATGTTCTTCCATTTTTACAGTGTCCAGAGATCAAATAGAGACGATAGATAGCACGATAACTGAAATGCACAATTTAACAATCCTGCAGCCACCATCGTTGGCCTTTGATAAATTGTTGCAACATGCTTCTATAATTAAATTACACTTCCATTATTAATATTATTTTAATTTGTGTGGTATATGTTACAAAAAACACACACGTAATATTAACCAACAGTTTCCATAAAGGCAACGTTTCCAAGAAGAGCTTTCATTGTATCAGTGGCCAAAAATATGTTCAAATCAATGCTGCCTTCATCCTTCCCCGCATACACAGCTATCCTCCCTTCAGCCTTATTCCAGCTGCCCTCCTGATCGCCAACGGCGACCCCCACCCGAAGTCGTTCCCATACACATCGAACCTCTGACCACCCGTTGTTACCACAAGGAACCCGCTATCGTTACCTATACATGGAAAGCTAGGCTCCTTAACCCAAGAGTGCACTTGGTTTTCAACTACTTCATCCTCTAATTTGGATATTGCTTCCTTTAGCTTTGATGCTACCCACCCTATTCCATTCTCCGTTATTTCTCTGGCTTTATTTATTGCTGTGGCTACACCTACTGCGTTACCTAAATACGTTTGAGGTATGGGTCGAGATTTTGGATACCTTGAACGGTATGCTACTACAACCATATTGGCTGTCTCCTGCTATCATAATATATAATTTTGTTCATCTGATCAAAGCAATGATGCCACATTTTATATTATAGAATATAATAGATAGTTTTTTCATAAAAAAATTGGTACTTTATTGTGTGTGTATGTGAATTTTACATCTTTAGTTGTACGATTCAAAACAAGTTATACAATACTGAACCCAAAACTCATGTAAAATTCAAAGACACTAATAGTCTAAAACGTAAATCAAACAAGTAGAAGACAAACCTAAACAACTTAGTAAATAGCAGGCACAATCCTCCCTTATATTATATATAGTTCTCCTTGCAAATATATATTTGCTTTAGTAAAGAAAGATCTTAGGGAGCTATAGATGTCGAGGATCATATGCTATGATGATTTACACAAGCAGGTGTACTATCTATGTATGGATCAGCCTAGATAAATGCATTTTAAGCAAATATATACATCAATTTAAGCACCGATGTGAGATGATTCACACAAGGAAGAGTACCTCGACTCTGGTATCATTATATAAAAAAAAGGAGGTGAAGCAGATGATCGTTGTCACATTTTAAGTTGAAAGGTTAATTGACAAGAGCATATCTGAATTTGAAGCGAACCATTCCACAAACAGGAAAAAAAAAAGAAAAAAAAAAGACACTCTTGAACATTCTATGAATACGCATCTGTTTCTCCTTCTGGTTGAAAATTACGTTTATACTTACAATAAATTTAAAACTTACTTCTACAATTAGTTGAAGATTAATTTGGAAATAGGTCAAAGTGATATTTAATGAAAGCAAAATAAATTTTGAGAGATCAGTGCGTGTAGATTTCAATGTCATGAGTGTCATATTAATTCGAGGGAAAATATGTTACCTGCTCTGGTGGTAGGCGCCTAGCTTGAGAAATGGCTATCCAGGCATGAGCGGAAAGTGCTTGCAGCGATGAAATCTTTCCTTGCTCATATCCCGTTTCATCATTAGCCTTTGCTTTAAGCTTTTTAACTGTGTCAGCTGAGAAGTGCAAGAAGCATTCTGCCCTAGTGGAACGGTCTACTTTCGGTCTTCGGATGAACTCTTCTGCATTTTTGTAGGGCAATCGGATTGGTGGAGGGTATGATTCTAAAAAGTATCTGTCTAGGATTAAGGGCATGTCCATTACACTTTGGTTATTGCGCGATATTTTTGACCATGTCTGAATAAAATGCCATAGTGATGTTCCATCCGAAGCTGCATGGTTGAGTGAGCATGCAATGAATATTCCGTCCTTAAGCTCTGTGATCTGTCATTAGCTTGATCATATATGATATAGGATTATTTGTTCAAACTTTAGGCCAAATTATCCATTTTTTTAATATAGTTTTTCTTAGATTTTAAAAAGAGTAATATCAGAGATCGAACCTGGATAGCAAGTAATGGCAAAGTATGACCATCATGGCCAACAACATCTTTAATCGGAAAGAACGAATGCACAATGTCAGGAAGGTAGTGATCATCGGTGAGTACATCAGCAGATACAGCCACATCTAAAGCAGAAGCATGAACAAACTCTGCACCTTGGTCGTTACAAGCAATACAAATAGAAAGTGCATCATCATCATAACTAGTAGTTGATAATCTACCAGCGAAAGGATAGAAATGTTCAAGAGTTTTGGAAAAAGAGATTTTAAGATCAAATATAGTTTGGTCAATAATAAGCTCATTTGGTTTTGAAAACAACAGTCCTATTTGCATATAATCAAAACATAGGTATGGAAAATCCAATGCGGAAAGATGAATGATCTCCTTTCTCTCAGTTTTGTTTGTAGAGGTTGAAGGCTGAACTAATTCCCTTGAGTGGATCGAGATTTCTGCCATTTGCTCTTTCTTATTCTGCCTGTTTCTTGATGTATAAAGTATAAACTGGTCTGCATTTAAATCGGATAAGGCAAATTGTTACATTGTCATACTGTTTAACTGTATCAGCTTATTTCAAAATGATATTACCAGCTACATAATAATTTTAAGTGTAATTAAGTACTTGACAATATTAATTTTATCTTTTCTTCATCCGGTGGTTAAATTCAGTCGAACCTCTTTTCTGTGTGCGAATGGACAAGAAAAGAAGCATTTTGTTGGCAGGGCTTAACTTAGTTTGCCCTAAACAAGTAGCACCGAATTAAACAACCAGGAGACTACAACATGAATTATGAATATTTGTATGCAAAGATGTTATAGTAAATATTAATACAATACCATTTACCACTGCCGGGCATTGTTGCTCTTGCCGGCAGTGGTCTTGCTCACCCTTCCCAATGGCCATATCTGTCTACTTGTTGTATGTCTTTGTGGAAACTTCATCAACATATATTTATTATATTCTAGAATAATTTCTATATTTAAGCCACTCCACAAGACCAGAAACAAATTCAGGTCACTTGGCAAATTATTATGAATACATACTTGCTGTTACTGCGCTGGCACTAATAAATGTTCTCATTGTCGATTCGGAAATACATCATGAAGAATATAGCCATTGAAATTTTCTCCTCCATTGCTGCCAGTCGAAATATGCCCTAACTAAACTTAGAAAATAAATAAATAAAACTCTCACAGCACAATCTCAAGATGCACCATCAAAAACTCTGATTTAAGGCTAGTTTGATGGGAAAAAAAGTTAAAAATAAAGAAACTACAACTATTTAGTACCAAATATAAATGATCATTTATGAAAAAATTGGGCCCATTTTCAAAATCTTAACTCGATTATTTGTCACTGGAACATTCATTTTAATCGTTAAATTTAAATATCAAATATGTTACACTAGGCAGTTGAAATGAACCCAAATTTTACGTAGATGGCTCTATACACGTGGATTAAACATCTACAAATTTAATTAGATTTGAATGGTATAGTTTACGATACGATAAGGATGTTATAAAACAAAGATGTCATAGAACGCTCCTCATTAATTATGTATGTACTTATGTACGTGCATTACATAAGTGGTTGATCTTATCGTATGCACATGGTACGCTCTTAGCACGTCATTCCGGACTTCGAACTCACGCCACTATTACCCGCCACTGTTATGATGGTGCAAAGTCCTTAACCGCTGGGCTTTTGCTGCGACATAACATACTATTTAGACTTGTATATAAATTTATAAATGAGTATAGCAGACCCAATTTCAAAAAACTATCAACATTACTACAATTTACAGTAGATTGGCCTATATAATTTTTGGAAATGTTAAGGATTGTTAAAAGAAAATTGATCTACCTGAATATTAACAAGCAGATTCCAAATCGAGTGGTTATAATTAGTTGATGAATGTAATTAAACTTCTTGCTAGATGAAGTAAATTCATCCACAGTTATAATATTCACATACACAGTTAAAACTTATATATTAAGTTCTAAACAATTGAGCTATATATGTTTATTTTCAACTTTTAAAACCAAAACAGTCAAAAGTATTATGTAGCTGAGAATGTTACTTCAAAAATAAGTTGGCTTTTCGAAATTCTTTTTCATTGTTTCCATTCAGATGATCAGAAAATTTCAAGGAAATTTAAAATCGAAGTAAATCAGAGCCAAAGTTTAAGTAAATATCAGAGTTTTAAAGCGTTATATTTCAAGTAAATTGGAGCCAAAGTTTAAGTAAATATCAGAGTTTTAAAGCGTTATATTTTGGGAAAAATCGTTTTTGGATTGCAAAAAACTTACACTGAAACGTGTATTTTTAGTGTTAATTCATTTATCCACATAGAAATTTAATTGTTCGGCATTTTCTATAATAAGTATCAGCCTGTTACACCAAGTCAAAATTAAAATTTAGATTTGGTTCAAGATTATCGTTTCAACCGTGAGGCAATAAGCATACCTAGTTCTCTAGAAACACGGGAACTGAACCTGACCGTCTCCTCTTCCGAATCGGATGTTTTGCCATAGATGATGGTTTTATGTCCTCCCAATTAACTCTTTGTTGATGGTTGTTCCTTGAAAGGCAGTTCTTGTGCGTCAGCTTTTGAAACCCCTCCTCGCCAACTAGTGGGAGATTACGAAGGAGGAGATCGAGGGTCTTCTACTGGAGAGAAAGAGAAGAAACTTTCAAGATTACAGATACATCAAAGCTTCTTTAGAAATTAAAGGTGTGGAATAATGGGAGATTAGATGGTGCAGTTTTGGAATACGGCTCTCGCTATATATAAGTCCATTCCCAGCCACACTTGCACAAATTGGTTGCATGGTTAATAGTACTAACATAGTGCTGTAGCACATGGGAAGACATGTTCATGAGGAAGTACTATGCTATCTGTAATATGCACTTGTTCATTGTAAACATAAATTACATATTTGAATTACCCCTCTAAAATGGGTAGAAACGGGAACAAAGATACATCAAAAGCTCAAAGAGCAATACCTACCCATGGACGAAGCTGGGAATTTAACCATAAAATTTAAGTACAACCTTATCTCATTTCTTTTAGAATTTTTGACAGTAAAATAAACCGCCAAAAAATCAAATCAACTAGCATATGATTTGAATACAACTCTACCCATTTAGACCAAACATATCACACAAAAAGTTTATTTATCATTATACTTATACAGTAAAAATGCTACATGTTCTGAATGTGCAAAATCCCTCCTATAATAACAGGGACCTACTATCATATGATGTAGGGCTGTTATGGTAATGGTTACCGTTACCGTTTGGCAAATACCGTTACCGTACCGTTTTTACTGGTAAACCAGAATTGCTTACCGTTACCGTTACCGATCGACTGGTATACCGCTGACTGGTATACCGATAATCTGGTAACCGTTACACTGGTAATGGTAAATTACCGTTTGTCGATCAAAATTTATATCTTAACGTATTTTTTTGTACATCATGCATTTTTATTGTACTATATTGTGGTGTTAGTTTATAAAAAAACATAAATGAAAAAGAAAATAAACGTATCTGGAATTATTTCATCTGATTATTAAACTAAATATAACCATTTATTTGGTTCTACGTGCATGTAATAAAGCATATCAGATGAGTATACTTATGTTTTGAATTAACTGATAAAATTACCGTTACCGCTGGTATTGAAGAAACGTTACCGATAATTTACCGTTAAAAATGGTAAATTTACCGTTACCATACCGTTTTAACTGGTATACCGATTTCAACCAAAAATAGTTACCAATCGACTGTTAATGGTATGCTAATGGTAAATTTACCATTACCGTAACAGCCCTAATATGATGTTTGTAGACATTGATGAAAATAATAGTCCAACATCGGGAAATATTCAACTAAGATCCTGGATAAATACTAAGAAGCTATAATTTACATCAACCAATTGATTTTGTGAACAAACTAAATAGCTATCTAAACTATAAATTGCCAACAGTGGTATCAGAGCAAGGTCAACTAATTCAACTAATACGTATGTGCTTAACCGCCATACGTGCGCCACTCCATCCAAAATATTATGATCACGTAGATGGCTCAAATACGTCACACATGTGAAGGGAGAGTGATGAAAATAATAGTCCCACACCGGAAAATATTCAACTAAGATCCTGGATAAATACTAAGAAGTTATAGTTTTCATCAACCAATTGGTTTTGTGAACAAACTAAATAGCTATCTAAACTATAAATTGCCAACAATGCTTGTAGACATCTAACAAACTTTTTGTATGACTGACTTTTATGACTACGTTCACAAGATGATGGAAATGTTGGAAAGAAGAATGAATTTCAACCCTTCAGGTTCTTTAGAAGGCACTGAAGTTTTCTCACCGTGTATATCTTAAATTTGCAGATGTTCTGATCTATTGGGATCAATGTGTGAAAATGGGTAAATCTAGCACTAAAAAGATAACAAAATTTTCACTCAATAAGTATGAACCCGCTTTTTAGCCAAGAAAATTTTAAAAGTAATTAGAAGACCAAAATAAAGTGAAATGATTTACATACTAGAGAATAGGGCTGTTATGATAATGGTAAATTTACCAGTACCATACCAATACCAAGTAATTGGTAAAAAAAAAATGTGCCACTTTGGTTTACCAATGTTATCGGTATGGTAACGATAAATCTATCATTGTTAACGGTAAATATAGCGGTAAAGAAAAGTCAAAACCAGTGGTAATGACAAATTTATCAATCATATTAGATTTATTTTTTCACTATTAGATCAAACCTTAACCATATACACTTTTAACTATACGTCTTGGTTTTTAAGAAGATTTTGTAGTATTATTTATAATGATAATTCTTTTTAAATTTTGTTAGGCTCAAAGTTTGAGATTATAAATATTATTATCTCATATTATTGTAAATAAGATGTGATTGATTAAGAAATACTTAGATGTCAACTAAAACATGTCGTAATACTAATATAAATATCATAGAATAATAATAATAAAAAAACAAGATAATTGCTTCTTTTTTTAAATTTTAGTGCAGCAGAATGTTTGTTGTAGTAGTAAATTTCTCATTACCAGCCAACGGTATACCAGTTTATCGGCATACCAATAAATATTTTACCATGGTAACGGTAAATTATCGGTAGCTATTTTTGACTTACTAGTACTGATACGGTAATGGTTCTCATGTATCGGTAGCTGTTACCATTACCATAACAGCCCTACTAGAGAACATGCTCAGCAAGACAAAAAAAAATAACTCACGTAGTTTTATGGGAATTGGGGCAAAGTGGGCCTCTCAAGAGGAACTTTTGAATACTACAGGAGATTTTCTCCTCTTGGGACCCCCCAACTCCTTAATACCCTAAATATTACATTAACTGATGACACTACAACAAAAAATACTTTTTGCAACAGACAATATATGTTGCAGTAGACCAATAGCAACAGACCCGTGCCTCTTGCTATAGCAGGAGTTGTAAAAAGTTCGCAACATTTTCCGCCTGATGCACTAAGATGTTGTGGTATACTTTTTTGCAACAGGCTTCTGCTGTTGCAACAGATCCTTTTGCAACAGTATATGCCCGTTGCAATAGATTTATAAATATATAGAAAAAAATACAGCTTATAAATGCTACATATTAAATGTATTCGTTTTAGTATTAGAGTATATCATAAAATGAAATAAACAAATAAAAAATTTATTTTAACAAAGTTTTAGGTTGAAATTGGTAATACGCAAATCACAATTTTGGGCAACAAATAATCTTACATATTTTGTGGAGAATTTGTTGCTAGATTTTATGGAGAGATTTGGTGATAGATTTGATAAAGAGATTTGATGCTAGATTTGATGAAGAGAATTGGTGCTAGATTTTATGGAGAGATATTGATTGTTATATTTATGGATATTTATTGCAAAGATATTTAGTGCTTATCCAAATAGTTTAATAACATATATGAAGATAATTTGGATGTCAAGTTTTCTTGGGCATGAAGCAATTCTCTCTATAAAAAGGGCCAGTTAACGTCTTCATTAGGTGTGGGTGAGAGCCACCAAAAGTGATCATTCTATGTATTCCAAATTGAGTGTTTTCCTTCAAATTATTTAGCCATCAGATATTCTCTACCTATTTCTCAATAAGGTTATTGGTTCAAGTTGTAATTGTTTGTAACGATAGTTGAGATCGATTGTAAACAATTTGTTATTGATGAATCAATAAAGAGGGTGGTTGGGTGGAATATCGTGTACTCATATTTCCGATATTTTAGTGGTGTTGTTTATTTTTTTTAATCGAATTCATCTTCAAGTGATTGGGTGAAAAAGATCCTATTTTTCTTGGCGTTTTGTCAAACTTCAGCTGCGCAGAAAACCCCAACAATTTGGTATCAGAGCAATTTTTGCATAACATTTTAATAGTACAAAAAATTCTATAATTTTCGTACACCATTCATGTTAACAATTTCTACTCTTACACAACACATTTTCTTTTGAATAGAGTATTTTCTAATCATATTTCCACTCTATCATACATATACTATAACAAGAAAATAAATATCATCAGTTCACTAGAACAAACATGCAGTTCATGCTCCAAGTTTGCTGTCAATCATGAACATGCACATGCCTATCCAAAAATATGTATGTCATTCCAGCGAACTCTACATCAAATAAAAGCTTAGAGCCGACAATACCTTATGTACTTCCTTGCAACCCAATGATGTGCAACACTGCAAAATCCAACTTTTTTGATTGACTTGTTTAAACAAATCTATGATGCTTTCTTAGCAAAAAAATTTTAAAAAAAAGTAAATTACCTAGCGGGCACCAAAATCAATTGCAGTGAACTTGTCCTTCATCTTGACAAAAGAATGTCGCTGCTACCCAAACCGATCATCATTTTCATAAAGAAGGTTAACCTGCATGGCCTGACGTGGTTTCACAGTTTAAAACAAAAGGGAAAAAAATGAAGCTTACTAAAAATTCATAAGTGCTCCATCTCATATAGAAACTGGAAGCATTAACACCATCTTGGCTTTATAAATATGTTAGTTTACAATGTCAAAGGTTTGAATTCTAGTGCAAAATATCTCGATGCTGCTTACACTATGAAACAAAAAAAAAGTGTCTATACATTATTGGAAAATAATCTAGGTGATGATAAAATCACTGAAGTTGCTCACATTCTAAAATGAAAACTAGGAATTTACTAATAGTATTGCTTAGAACTGTAAAGGTAGAATTCTGATACTTTGAGACAAAAAGTCATAGGAAGTTTTTGTTACTCACAAAAATGATCATTACATTACATGCCAAATTCTTAATAAATTATACTTGATTTTTAAATGTACTTTTTTTTATGCACATAACATATAAATGAACAAAAAACATCATAAGTATTATTGTCTTAATAAAATGAAAAGGGCTAGTTACAGTCTTACCCCGAATGAAGATTTTGTTAAATGTGTGGGAGTGACAAACCTTTTTGAACCCGATGCACTAATAGTTAATACATGTGGAAGAAAGCAGTGAACTTCAACAGCAAAATTGAAAGACCATCTATCAACATGCTTGTAGCAACATTTTTTCGCATTTCTTTATAATTTTCGACCACTGCTCCGATAGTGATTTTATTTAGTTTTGTACCGGACAGAAATCTTAATAAAAAGGTTCCCTCCATATATAATAATACATGACAATGACATCTTGATCTATAATAAAATAGATTGGTATCCAAAGCTTGGAATGGATCGGTTATAAGATCATTAACAACAATCCCTATTCACTGCATTTGCTCTCATCGTTGACAACCGAGCGAACGAACGGAGCAATCAAATAAGAAAACTAGTCACGGTTTAAAATGAGATTGTGTTATAACGCCAAAAAATTTACCTGACTTTGCGGTTGTAAATAACAACGGCAAAGTCTTTGCCATTATAAACGTATAACAACAAATTACCCTTGTCGTTTACAACGGCAAAGACAACGACAAGTCGTTGTCGGTATACCCACCCAACCTTTATTTAGTGAATCAACCATCAAAATGCTTTCAACTAGCCACGGCGAAATGAATAAATCACTCTTAGTTGTGTCGTTGCTTGTTTAATAATTGAACAAGTCACACCAGATTGCTTTATGGTTTATTTAGTAACTGAACAAGCCATTGTTGATTGTTTCATAAGCAGTTCACTTTTTCATAGCTTGCCAAACTAAAGATAACAAAGGATAACCCTAGATTATGGACCCAATAATTCACTTCTAAACAAAAGTCTACCTAGGTATCAAAGAAGTAATTGCAAGCAGCTTAAATAAAGTACGAAATGAGAAGAGAAGGCTGTAACTTTAAAGTACGAAATGAGAAGTGCATATAACATATACAAGTAACTATTAATTTGTATAGTATCTACATACACATTTACCTTCATAAAGGTTGTGAGCTATTTTCCACTTATTCACAAGTTGCAGCTAACTCAACCTAGCAAGCCAAGTTCTAATATCGAGTATCAATCAATCCTGTTTGCTGGCTTGCTGCTATAGTGCCATTCAATCCTAAAACGTCTACAAGGTCAACTATAAACACATATAGAGATTAGCAAACAAGCAGCTTAAATTAATTCATTCATTTATTTCGGGCAACTAGACAAACAAGGGCTGAAATCAATTAATTCATTCAGAGAATTTCATTAAGCAAACAACTAAATAAGCCTAAATTAAATTCGCCGATCAAATTAGCAGACATTTGAAAAAGAACTTACCCTAATTTGCCTGGAGATGAAAGGAGCAACAATTTCTTGATATTCGATGTTATCCACAAAATATATCACGAATATATTTAGCTGATTTATGAAGAGTCAGATCAAAACATACCCGGTCGGTTAGTAGAGAAAGGACCGATCAGTATTAATCCAAACATACTGGTCGGCCTAAGTTTAAATGCACCGACCGGTATCAGACAGTTCCACCAAGAAGGAATAACACAACTTGACCCGGCAAAAGGCACTGATCGGTTAGGCTATAAGCATACCAGTCGGTATAGCTATGAAGACACCGGTCGGTCTGAATTCAAGTACGCCGGTCGGTCAGTCACCACTCCGAAGCAAAGCAGCCACAAGTGAATGAAGATGGGACGCTCCTACCGGTCGGCCAAGGTCCAAACATACCGGCTGGTCAGAATCGCTATATACTTTAACCAAGCATTACACTGCCAGCCGGTCCAGGGGACAAACGACCGATCGACTATGATATGGAACTCGTAGGTGATCATCCACTCAAGAAGGATAGAAAAGCTCGCCCACCGATCGGCTAGAACCCACCCATACCGACCGGTCACCCCTGGAGCATCGCGCCTCTCTCAGACATTACAATATCGGTCGGCCTATAGATAGACAACCGAATGGTCATGATGCAGAACCCATAGCGATTCATCTGCATATAGAAAGGGAAAACTATACCGACCGGTTAGTACTGTTTCTGACGATCGGTCCTCCAGACAGCTATTTCCAGGCTGGCCAGTGGCAAGTCCGTAAATAAAGTCTGACCGACTGGTGGCTCTGAAGGATATATCAATCCATTTCTCCACTCTTTAGAGGTCCAACCCCACTTTGATTGGGGGGGTTTGGGAGATCCCGAAGGGCTGCTTAATCCAATTCTCAACATTTACTTAGTGATTTCATCATCTCTAATCATTACAAAGTGAAGATCCAACACAAAATTCATGATAAAAATGCAGGAATTCATCAAAGTCCATATGAAAATCTAGATCCGATCTACCATTTTCTACATTTGAAGGATCATGTCGGCTTTCCTTTTGGATCTCTACCAAATTCTAAGTGTGTGTAATGATGGATGTAATGAGAAGATATGCTTTTCTTGTAATTCTAAATGTTATAATGGAATCGTTATTCAAAGTGGATGTAGATCACAATTGATCGAACCACTATAAAACGATGTATCTTCTTTTACTTGCGTTTTTTCTATTGAAGTGGCTCCACATCTCTAATTCTCAAGTACATTGTGATGTACACTTAGTACTCTTGGTGTTGATCCCAATTTTGAGATCAACATTTGGCGCCCACCGTGGGGCTAAGTTCGCATCTCCTACCTCCTCTCACACTCTCACAAGATTGAAATCCTTGCATTAAAGCACTAAACCACATTCTTTCCCGAAGTTATGGAAAAATCTAAGAAGACCATAAGCAAGGATGTTGGAAACGCCGACGATGTGTTATTGAGACTACTTCACTCACTAACCATTTTGATGTTGGTGAAAACTCGAAAAGCGGAGCCGGTGTAACTAGAAACGAATTAAAAGCCGCTATTGCCAACGTAAACAATTGAATGGATGCCTCTACTAAAATGATGATGGAGAAACTCGATGCCATTCTTAATGCTCGATCAAATCCAACTCCTCCAAAGGTGCATGTAGATCTCGAAGGAAATGATAAATCGCCCGCTACCGATCATAATCGCAATAACGACATGGAAGACGATTATGATGGGGCAGGCAACAGAGATGAAGCTAATACCGAAGAGTTAAGGTCAAAAGCTAAAAATCATGCCAAAGAAAATGCTCGAAAGATCGATAACCCAATCACGGGGGCATCCCCTCGTAGAGAAGGCAAAGCACCAAGGCTCTCTAATCGAGATAATATGCCTAGACAAACATTTGGTAAAGAGCTCAGCTTCACAAAGCACCATAACACAAAGGAATACATCTCGGATATGATAGAACGAGTCATGAAAAGGAATCAAGCTAGCAAAGATGATGAAAGAGAATGGGATTTTTCTCCAGATAGGACTCCATTCACCGAAAGAATCCTTGAAGCGGAATGTCCAAAGAAATTTAATCCTCCTACTTTGCCCCCATACAACGGCCTCGTGGATCCCAACTACTTTCTATTCAAATACGAGTGGCATATGAGCGCAGCTAAAGTGACCGATGAAATGAGATGCACATATTTTCCTCTCTACTTGGAAGGCGCTGCTTCTTTATGGTTCACAAAGCTACCGCCTAAATCCATTGAACGTTTCTCTGATCTACCCAAAAATTTCAAAGAGCAGTTCCTCTTGTATGCTACCAAGGCCAAGGAATCTATAACGCTCTCTGCCATGAAGCATGAAACACCCCACCTCCGTTAAGGTCACTCACAAAGGGAATGCCTTAACTTTGGTGGAGCATTATAGGTAAAAGATGCAGATAAATTACAAGTCAAACAAATAAAGCAGCGGAAAATAAAGTCATTTTATAAACAATGTGGTTCAGTCAAGCTTTTACAATAGTTGTCTCAATCATACTTAAAAGTAATACATAGAACTTCTGTCTTGATTTAAAAAATTCCAAATATAAAATAAGCATGAAAATAACAATGATATTCCCCAATAAAGCATGAACCAGCCATAGCAGTGGAAGAGAGAGTCCAAAGCGATACATCGACTATCTTTGAGCTTGGAAAGAAAACTGAGCTAAGTGGTAACATTTCCTCCCTGTGAACCTGGGGAAGGGGGAGAGGGGGGAAACGGAAGAAAAGAGGCGAAAACAAACTAGGTCAGACATAAGTCTGGTAAGCTCAGTGACTTTCAGCATGTAAACAGGTAAACGCAACATGACATGAATAAACTGAATATAAGATAATACCGTGATAACAGGGATAACATAAGATAAGCATAAGGTACGATGAGGCAAGATAAACTAAATGCGCTTCTACTCTTTCTCTTCTTCGCTACTACCTTGTTATTCTGATTTTTATATCTCTGCACCACTTAACTAGTGTCCCAACTAGTAATCTGTATAAAATGATTATATGATAACGTGATCCCAATCCCCGCAATTGTGGTAACCTTCAGGTGTACATCCATCATGAGGATTCCACATCAATCTGCCTAATTGCCATGAATGTGTTAGATGTACCCTTACTACCCTATCGATCGGCTCCCTACTTGTATTAATTTCTTTTATGTCTGTGTCAATCGGCCCTCTCTTGTGTGTAGATACCCTTTGCTGGTCCCACCATAAGGTGTATCAATCCTTATGATAGCGACCCGACACAATTCAAGATGCACAGTGTATAACTACTGGTACCCAGTGTCTGCTTTTTCCCACTCCGGAGTACGTGCACGCCCGTAAACCGTCAGAACCTACATTGATGTACCCCCTGCCTTTGTTTTGACCGCTTATAATTAGCCCAGTAATCGTGCCCCACCCTGCCTAGTTCAGGGTACGATAATACATCCATGTGGGTTACTGCTGAAATAGGTCCCCGTTACTAGGGTTTCCTACTGGTTAAGTTTGTAGGCCTATATATACACATATTACCCACTTACACGAGATGTATTTAACCCTCCCATCGATTCAAGCATGTTTATTTAATGGTTAAGTTTTGTGGGCCTATATTTACTAATATTACCTACGAACCCGATATGTACTTAACCCTCCTACTGATTCAAGCATGTTTATTTAATGGTTAAGTTTTGTGGGCCTATATTTACAAATATTACCCACCAACCCGATATGTACTTAACCCTCCTACACATTATGTCATATTGGTTAAGTGTTGTCCTTTCATGTTAACTTAACCCACCAATTCATCATGTCATGTTGGTTAAGTGTTCCTATTAACTTAACTCTCCTCACTTATCAGATTGGTTAAGTGTTTCTTAATACTTAACCCCGTTTGTTAATCAAGTTATATTGGTTAAGTGTTTCTTGTTAACTTAACCTCACGTGTTCATCATGTTGTATTAGTTAAGTGTCACAATCAATTCAAGTTAACTTACCCCACCTACTTGTCATGTTACTTTAGTTAAGTGTTGCCTTCTTGTGTCAACTTAACCCTACCACAAATCAAGTTATATTGGTTAAGTATTGCCTTCTTGTGTCAAATTAACCCTGCCACAAATCAAGTTATATTGGTTAAGTGTTGCCCTCTTGTTTTAACTTAACCTTACCACAAATCAAGTTATATTGGTTAAGTATTGCCCTCTTGTTTTAACTTAACCTTACCACAAATCAAGTTATATTGGTTAAGTGTTGCCCTCTTGTTTTAACTTAACCTTAGTCATTCATCTTGTTATATTGGTTAAGTGTTTCTCATTAACTTAACCCTAGTCATTCATGTTTCATTGGTTAAGTATTCCTTTGAACTTAACCCTAGTCATTCATGTTATATTGGTTAAGTATTCCTATGAACTTAACCCTAGCCATTCATCTTGTTCATTAGCAATAATTGATTTATTAATGCACCAATCTCTCACATTAGATATGTGTTGTTGCGGTTACTAGATGTGCCTGGCGGTTCGGGGCAGTTTTACACCAAAACTCAACCTAACCTCTGGTTTTTCTTGGGCATGATGCACTAACCTCTCACATTAGATATGTGTTGTTGCGGTTACTGGATGTGCCTGGCGGTTCCGGGCAGTTTTACACCACAACTCAATCTAACCTCGGGTTTAGGCATGTATATCTTTTCACTAATTTACATATTTACAGTTTATACGTAAATTATTCACAATTGTTGTCAATTTCAGATTATGCCACATTTACCATAAATGTCCATGTCTAGATTTTCATGATAATTATCCCAACTAGTCATGTTCCAATTCTCAAGTTATGCCCAACAAAGCTAATTGCAAGTTATGGCCCCAAATTCCAATTCAAATTATTACTCAAAATAGGCTACGCCTAATCTTTCCAAGTTTGTAATAATAGTCATGCCCCAAAATTACAATATTCATTATACTTGGCGTCCCAAATCAATAGTTAGGCCAAATCTAGATTTAATGTTCCAATTTTTCATTTTACGCCCAACCTAGATTTAATGCTCAAGTTACCCCAGATTCGCAACAATAACAATTATGCCCAAAACTTGATTTATTTTCCAATTCCATACTTTGTCGTTCATGCCAATTCTAGGTTCAATATGTCAAATTACATATTCCATAATTCATGTCAAATTTCCACAAATTGCATCTTAACAGTCATGCCATAATACATGATCCAAATTATGCCAAATAATGTAAATTTCATGTTACACCCAATTACCCCCGCATTCATAACGTACGTATTTTGAGATTCAACGCAAGATTCATGAAATAAGAGAAGAAACAATATGGAACATAAGAGGCATAAGAATAGGCATATGATGACAAGGACTATTGGCCCAATAAATTTGATATACCAAATTGACAAGTTTTGCATAGAATACATTGCAGGCATATAGATATGATATGAATATCATTATGAACCATCACAGACGTATAGGTTTGACAAGAGTTATATCATGAACTTAAACAGGATTACAATTCCAAAATACAACAAGGACAGATATGATTGGACCAATTCCATAGTCAATAATAATTCCCAAAGGCATATACAAGCACAGATTCAAATGAAAGGATTACTTACATTGGGCATAAATCTAATGGATTAGATTTGAATAACATCGTAGGCATAAATCTAATAGATTAGATTTGATAAATCAAAAAGGATTATCTCAAAATCAAGTATAGCTCAGATCCAGATTATTACATGCCAAGAATTTCAATTAAGAATTCACATCTGAAAGTAACTTGAACTTACAAACAAAAGGAAAATCTTCTTTCTGGGATCTGTAATCTGAAACTGAATAGCTCTCCCCTAATGTAGATTATCGATTCTCTAATTTAGATTTGATTCTTAGAAAATAGTTGTTGAAGTCGTTGAATTGGCCTTTGAATCTCTACTTGAATTCTAACTTGATTCTACGAAGAACTTGAGTGGCATAACCCCGTCTTTGATTTATTTTGATATGAATTAGGGTAGAGTATAGGCAAAATGAAGTTGTGTAGAGAAAAATGTAGCCTTAAGGGTGTGTATATAGCATAGGGATTAACGAATCTGGTCAGAACGGGCGTCCAAATGCCGAAAAATGAACCAGTCCTCGGATCTGGAAATAGTGGGGAGGTCGACCCCCTGGTCGACCTATATGACCCAAGTCGACCTGGGTCCTGGGCGGGAAATTTGCCGCCCAGCCTGGGTGTGTGATTTGAATTTTGAATTTGAACCTGAGTTGTTTTATTTAAATCCCTGGAACTTCTGAAGGTCATAACTTCCTCATACCGAGTCCAATTTACGCAAACTCGGACTCTATCTCAAGCAGAACTCCGAGACGAACGCAATGGCATAACCCGTTTCCCTTAATTCTCAATTTAAAATTTAAGTATTCTTTAATTCGTTCTTTTAATATTCTCAGAAAATACGGGTTGTTACATTCTCCCCTCCTTAAAGGATTTCGTCCCCGAAATCTCTAAGTTAAGAAGAATGCATATCCTAACATCCAACATCCATCTATTCAAACATTCAATCACAGGCATCCATTGTCCTTAAAAAGATTTCTAATGCTTTCATGATCATATGCATAGTGTGTGTAAATGTCCTTATCTAATTCAAAATCAGACGGTCTACTGATTCAGTTGACCTCCTCAATGCGAATTATGTCAGTGTCATGAGTCCGTCAAGTATGCAATTATTCCTAATCGTACTTTATTACTTCTACATGAGTGCACAATCATTCATACAAATGCAACATCGATATGATAACACATCAAGTTTCAATTCAAATATATAAAAATTCACTCATGCATATGCAATATGAAAGTGACTGAGCCGATCTAGTGCCTAATTTGTGTGTATATGCATCCACGAGTATCCACTAGAAATCACTTGCAACCACTTGCATCCACCAAACATAACATGTCTTAAACACATGTTTACATCCATTGGCTTCGACCTAAGGATCGAGGATAGGATTGAGAGGATATACTTAAAAGATACCCTCAAAAAGGGTATGATGCGCGTATCTAGTCTTCAATCTTCTAAGTCGCATATTCTTGAGCTTCACTCCCCTGTACCTTAACTAATTTAACTTCACGATTGTGAAGCTTATTGACCTCCATTTCCAAAAACCCACTAGTAAAGATAGGACCTCGCTCACTTACTATGCTAGAGGGTATCCAATGTAGTCGAACTATCTTTCCAAGATAAACAGATGTTAACCATGATACCAAGTGATATACTAAGATGATTAGAGGTCTCTCTTCTACATAGCTTATCCATCATGTCACAATTCTGAGGGTCTAACGCTAAATGTACTTTTTTCCTCTCTTAAGGTCAGTCTTACTTAGGGCGCCTGCCACAACCATTTATTTCTCATGCAAACCATCCTAGTCTAACTCGACACCCCCAAGTACAAGCCCCAAAGGCCTAAGCCAATATCAGACAAGCACCCAAGGAATACCTCCTCCGAATTTGAACGATCTACGTGAGATGATACTAGCAAAACAACCAAACAATTGAGCACTTAGCCGACTCTGGTTACCCTTGCCAATCTTGCTCCAAAACTATCGTTGATCGCATATCTGGCTTTGCATTGTCAACTAGATATATGCGGAAGTCTATCTCGAGTTTTAGGGGAAAACCCGTAACCTAATCAAAAACATCTGTGTGCTCATGGTCTACTCTAATGGATCGCAAATCGTCGATAGATGCATCAAGTGATTCTAGGTAGCCAAGACAAACTGATCCCTTAGGATCGCACGAAATCTCGAGGGTATTCCCGAGTCAAGTCGAAAGTCTAACTACCCTCCTTTCACAATTACTAGCTAACCAATCCATGCCTAGAATCAACCCATAGCCCATGAAACCAAAAACATAAGCATTACATTTAAACTTAATACTTAACATAGCTATTCTCAAATCCTTATAAACCAAAGATAAATGAGTCAAACCACCAACCGGATTTGAGACAATAATGGGATACTAGTACTAAGGTGCAGAGACTCAACTATGGAAGCAGATATAAACGAATGTGAAGCACTAAAATTGAAAAGAGTACTAATAGGATGATCAAAAAGAAAAACTAAACTTTACTATCTTCCTCTGAGGTACGCTGGCGGTGAAAGCATGCACCTGCCTTCCTGAAAATCCTATCCTTTGTCCTTGTCCTTGTCCTCCGGGAAATCCTTGATAAGATGCCCTGCCTCACCATGCTAAAAATAACCATTTGTCTTTTACTTCCTATAATTAAATGACCCGCTATACCGTAGAAAAGATACTTCCTCTTGTTGCGGGATCTATTATTTCCTCCTCCCTTCTTATATTCCAATCCCTTATTTGTGATTCTTCCCCTTTGGCCTTTTTCTCTTTACCTCCTTTGTGAACCATGCTGACAAGCCTTTTGAACGTTGCATCCATCGCATGGGAAACCCTATAAAGCTCGGAAGAGAATTAGCCGCGGGTGAAACTACTACGGCTATGGATGGAGGTTGGGCATTTCTTCGCCCTTTGACAGGTGTCGTAGTCTCATCGAGCCTACGGAACCATGCCGCGATGAGGTTACCTCCCAGAAAGTCAGGAGCCTCGGAGACTCATGAAAGAAAGAAACAAGGATTCCAACAGAGTATCAAAAGATAGTGCATATGGCTTTGGGGAATATGCCTTTAAAACAAAACTTTTCTTTTGAAAATGCTTCTTTTAAAACTGTTTTGAAAATAATTTTTCAAATCTTTTATCTGATCTGGTAACCAAGTGAAACACCCCACCTCCGTTAAGGTCATTCACAAAGGGAATGCCTTAACTTCGATGGAGCATTATAGGTAAAACATGCAGATAAATTACAAGACAGACAAATAAAGCAGCGGAAAATAAAGTCATTTTATAAACAATGTGGTTCAGTCAAGCTTTTGCAATAGTTATCTCAATCATACTTAAAAGTAATAAATAGAAGTTCTGTCTTAATTTAAAAACTTCCAAATATAAAAGAAGCATGAAAATAACAATGATATTCCCCAATAAAGCATGAACCAGCCATAACAGTGGAAGAGAGAGTCCAAAGATATACATCAACTATCTTTGAGCTTGGAAAGAAAACTGAGCTAAGTGGTAACATTTCCTCCCTGTGAACCTAGGGGGAAACGGAAGAAAAGAGGCAAAAACAAACTAGGTTAGACATAAGTCTGGTAAGCTCAGTGACTTTCAGCATGTAAACAGGTAAAAGCAACATGACATGAATAAACTAAATATAAGACAATACCGTGATAACAGGGATAACATGATAACATAAGATAAGCATAAGGTATGATAAGGAAAGATAAACTAAATGCGCTTCTACTCTTTCTCTTACTACCTTGTTATTATGATTTTTATATCTCTGCACCACCTAACTAGTGTCCCAATTAGTAATCTGTATAAAATGATAACATGATCCCAATCCCCGCAATTAAGGTAGCCTTCAGGTGTACATCTATTATGAGGATTCCACCTCAATCTGCCTAATTGCCATGAATGTCTTAGATGCACCCTTACTACCCTATCGATCGGCTCCCTACTTGTATTAATTTCTCTTGTGTCTATGTCAATCGGCCCTCTCTTGCGTGTAGATACCCGGTGCCGGTCCCACCATAAGCTGTATCAATCCTTATGATAGTGGCCCGACACGATTCAAGATGCACAGCGTATAACTACGGGTACCCACTGCCTGCTTTTTCCCACTCCGGAGTACGTGCACGCCCGTAAACCATCGGAACTTACACTGACGTACCCCCTACCACTGTTTTAACCGCTTATAATCAGCCCAGTAATCGTGCCCCACCCTGCCTAGTTCAGGGTACCATGATACATCTATGTGGGTTACTGCTGAAATGGGTCCCCGTTACTAGGGTTTCCTACTGGTTAAGTTTGTGGGCCTATATATACAAATATTACCCACCTGCATGAGATGTACTTAACCCTCCCACCGATTCAAGCATGTTTATTTAATGGTTAAGTTTTATTGGCCTATATTTACTAATATTACCCACCAACCTGATATGTATTTAACCCTCCTACTGATTCAAGCATGTTTATTTAATGATTAAGTTTTGTGGTCCTATATTTACAAATATTACCCACCAACCCGATATGTACTTAACCCTTTTACACATTATGTCATATTGGTTAAGTGTTGTCCTTTCATGTTAACTTAACCCACCCACTCATCATATCATGTTGGTTAAGTGTTCCTGTTAACTTAACCCTCCTCACTTATCAGATTGGTTAAGTGTTTCTTATTACTTAACCCCATTCGTTCATCAAGTTATATTGGTCAAGTGTTTCTTGTTAACTTAACCCCACGTGTTCATCATGTTGTATTGGTTAAGTGTCATCAATCAATTCAAGTTAACTTAACCCACCTACTTGTCATGTTACTTTGGTTAAGTGTTGCCTTCTTGTGTCAACTTAACCCTCACAAATCAAGTTATATTGGTTAAGTGTTGCCCTCTTGTTTTAACTTAACCTTACCACAAATCAAGTTATATTGGTTAAGTGTTGCCCTCTTGTTTTAACTTAACCTTACCACAAATCAGGTTATATTGGTTAAGTGTTGCCCTCTTGTTTTAACTTAACCTTGCCACAAATCAAGTTATATTGGTTAAGTGTTGCCCTCTTGTTTTAACTTAACCTTAGTCATTCATCTTGTTATATTGGTTAAGTGTTTCTCATTAACTTAACCCTAGTCATTCATGTTATATTGTTTAAGTATTCCTATGAAGTTAACCCTAGTCATTCATGTTATATTGGTTAAGAATTCCTATGAACTTAACCCTAGTCATTCATCTTGTTCATTAGCATTAATTGATTTACTAATGCAGCAGCCTCTCACATTAGATATGTGTTGGTTCAGTTACTGAATGTGACGGGCGGTTTCGGGAATTTTTACACCACAACTCAATCTAACCTCAGGTTTTTCTTGGGCATGATGCACTAACCTCACACATTAGATATGTGTTGTTGCGGTTACTGGATGTGCCGGGCGGTTCCAGGCAGTTTTACACCACAACTCAATCTAACCTCGGGTTTAGGCATGTATATCTTTTCACTAATTTACATATTTACAGTTTATATGTAAATTATTCGCAATTGTTGTCAATTTCGGATTATGCCACATTTACCATAAATGTCCAAGTCTAGATTTTCATGCTGATTATCCCGACCAGTCATGTTCCAATTCTCAAGTTATGCCCAACAAAGCTAATTGCAAGTTATGGCCCCAAATTCCAATTCAAGTTATTACTCAAAATAGGCTACGCATAATCTTTCCAAGTTTGTAATAATAGTCATGCCCCAAAATTACAATATTCATTATACTTGGCATCCCAAATCAATAGTTAGGCCAAATCTAGATTTAATGTTCTAATTTTTCATTTTACGCCCAACCTAGATTTAATGCTCAAGTTACCCCAGACTCGCAACAATAACAATTATGCCCAAAACTTGGTTAATATTCCAATTCCATAGTTTGTTGTTCATGCCAATTCTAGGTTCAATATTTCAAATTACATATTCCATAATTCATGTCAAATTTCCCCAAATTACATCTTAACAGTCATGCCATACTACATGATCCAAATTATGCCAAATATTTTAAATTTCATGTTACACCCAATTACGCCTGCATTCATAACGTTTGTATTTCGAGATTCAACGCAAGATTCATGAAATAAGCGGAGAAATAATATGGAACATAAGAGGCATAAGAATAGGCATATGACGATAAGAACTATTGGCCCAATAAATTTGATATACCAAATTGACAGGTTTTGCATAGAATACATTGTAGGCATATAGATATGATATGAATATTATTATGAACCATCACAGACGTATAGGTTTGACAAGAGTTATATCATGAACTTAAACAGGATTACAATTCCGATATACAACAAAGATAGTTATGATTGGACCAATTCCATAGTCAATAATAATTCCCAAAGGAATATACAAGCACAGATTCAAATGAACGGATTAGTTACTTCGAGCATAGATCTAATGGATCAGATTTGAATAACATTGCAGGCATAAATCTAATAGATTGGATTTGATAAGTCTAAAAGGATTATCTCAAAATCAAGTATAGCTCAGATCCAGATTATTACATGCCAAGAATTTCAATTAAGAATTCACATCTGAAAGTAACTTGAACTTACAAACAAAAGGAAAATCTTGTTTTTTGGGATCTGTATTCTGAAATTGAATAGCTCTCCCTTGACGTAGATTATCAATTCTCTAATTTAGATTTGATTCATAGAAAATAGTTGTTGAAGTCGTTGAATTAGCCTTTGAATCTCTACTTGAATTCTAACTTGATTCTACGAAGAACTTGAGCGGCATAACCCCGTCTTTGATTTATTTTGATATGAATTAGGGTAGAGTATAGGCGAAATGAAGTTGTGTAGAGAAAACTGTAGCCTTAGGGGTGTTTATATTGCATAGGGATCAACGAATCTGGTCAGAACGGGCATCCAAATGCATAAAAATGAACCAGTCCTCGGATATGGAAATAGGGGGTAGGTCGACCCCTTGGTCGACCTATGTGACCCAAGTCGACCCCCTGGTCGACCTGGGTCCTGGGCGGGAAATATCCCGCCAAGCCCGGGTGTGTGATTTGAATTTTAATTTTGAACCTAAGCTGTTTTATTTAAATCCCTGAAACTTCTGAAGGTCATAACTTCTTCATACGGAGTCCGATTTATGCAAACTCGGACTCTATCTCAAGCAGAATTCCGAGACGAACGCAATGGCGTAACCCGTTTCCCTTAATTCTCACTTTAAAAATTAAGTATTCTTTAATTCGTTCTTTTAATATTCTCAGAAAATACAGGGTGTTACAAAGTAGAAGCCTGGGGAAACTGTCAAAGCCTTCCTCCGTCGGTTCAATATTTCCTTAATTGAAGTAAGGAATCCGGAACCACGCATAGTCCTCATGGCCTTACTCGATGCTATAGACAAAACAAGCGAATTCGAAAGATGGATAAAGTTGAAGGAACTAACTACGCTTGACAAGTTCTATAAGAAAGCGGAAGTGTACATAAGGGTGGACGATAATCCTATACCTCTTCAGATCATTGATGGTAACCAACTCTTGGAAGCTCCTATGGGTGCAACTGTTCAACCCGATCAGAAAAGTACTCAGGCAAAGAAGCGAGCCAACAGCGAAAACAATAACAAATCTAATAGAAAGTTTTGTCCTTTTAACTCGTCTAATCTAACACCTCTGAATGATACTCCTGAAAACATTTACCTTGCCACAAAGGATGCAGAAGATTATCCAGAGCCTCGGCCAATAAAAATGAATGACCACCTGACCAAATCTAGGAAGTTTTTTCGGTACCATAATCAGCCAGGCCACAACACTAATGAGTGTAGGCAGCTAAAATCATTGATCGAAGAGTTGATTAAGAAGAACCGTCTGCAACAATATGTGAAAAATTCTAAGGATGCAAACCCTTCTGCGGCGACCCAGGGGCGGAGGGAATCAAATGACCATTCCGGTCCAAATAACATAGCTTCTGCTCACACTATGCCGAGGCTGATAATCAATTGAGGACCGCGGATGATCTAATATCTGCGGCTCAGAATAAACGAACATTATCACATTTACTTTACTCTTTGCTCCAATTTACTTTCTTGTAAATAGTCGGTGATGATTTACATATATTATACCAAACAATAGTACTACGGATGAAGTACTACTTGCTTGTATAAATCTCTGACTTGCCAGAATTACATGAAAATTTGCTAATAGATGATTTTTCATTACAGGCTATCCGACGAAAGCTTGCTCTCTCATAACCCGACTAAGTGAGACAACTTCGGTAACTCTAGTTCAATGGTAGATCGAGAAAGTTACGATAAGCCAAACGCTCAATAGAGCAACAAGCAGTCCCGGATTCAAAACCTCATCCCCCAAAGGTTCGCAGGAGTCTAGGGCACCTCAGTCGGGCAACGATCACTTACCACAGTTAGGTGACTCCGACCAATGAATGAGGTTCGCTCTGCTGATCGATGCAACCTTAACCTTTACCTCATGGTTCATGGAGGTCCAGGATGCTTCATCCGGGCAGCGATTACTTATCAAAGGTAAGTGAGCTCCGACCAAAGGCTGGCAGCCGCTCCATGGATCAACCTTAACCTTTACCTCATGGTTCATGGAGGTCCAGGATGCTTCAACCTGGCAGCGATTACTTACCAAAGGTAAGTGAGCTCCGACCTAAGGCTGGCGCCCGCTCCATGGATCAACCTTAACCTTTACCTCATGGATCATGGAGGTCCAGGATGCTTCAGCCGGGCAGCGATTACTTACAAAAGGTAAGTGAGCTCCGACCGAAGGTTGGCACCCGTTCCATGGATCAACCTTATCCTTTACCTCATGGTTCGTGGAGGTCCAGGATGCTTCAGCCGGGCAGCGATTACTTACCAAAGGTAAGTGAGCTCCGGCCGAAGGCTGACACCCACTCCATGGATCATCCTTAATCTTTACCTCATGAATCATGGAGATCCAGATGTTTCAGTCGGGCAGTGAGCACTTACCGAAGTTAAGTAACTTTGATCGATGACTGATGTTCGCTCTGCGGATCGATGCGATCTCACCCAAACCTCGTGGAAGTTCGCACTGCGAAACAATTCAACTGAAGAAGACGAATGTTGGATTAAAGATGACCCCCCAAGCTAGGGCACGAATATCAAAGCTTCTCAAATAGGAAGCGAATAGCATATCACGGATATTTCTCTAACTTAAAATAACGTATGGCATTGTACATGTCGGGTTATATCAACTAGGTTATTATCAAATGTCAATACAAACTCAAATTCAAACCAGAATGACATACTTTGAAAAACAGTGTTCGATAAGTTTTAAAATTGTCGAATAAAGCAAGTTTGCAAAGCTACTTCATTTGGTTCATGATAGAAATTCACCACAGCTAAACAGCTGATTTGTTGTAGATATGGGCAATCAATGATAAAATAATTAGCCTAGAAATATGCAGTGTTTTTGTTGTTACAAAACAGGTTGTGATTATGAAAAGACCCAAGTTAAAGCTGGGGCAATCACACATCATTAAAACACTTTTAGCAATAAAATTCCGGTGTTCAAAGTCATAGTGCTGTACGTTGCTAATGGAAAGTGACACCAGTCAGCTTCAAGCAAAAGACGACCGATTGGTCATTGTCTCCAACAACTGATCGGTCATTTCCTCTAACAACCGACCGGTCATTGTCTCCACCAACCGATCGCTCATTGCCTCCACCAACCGATCGGTCATAAATCGATCAGCCAATTGATCACAGATGTCAACGGGCTGGTTTCAGATGCACAGTGCAAGGCATGTCGAGTGAAAGCATATAAAAGAAAATGAGTTGTGAACTAAGCAACCTACCTAGCTAAGCATTGATTATTACGACCAACATTCCATTACCATCAAAATGGACCAACAAGCACAGTCACGACAGTCACAATATGTCAACATAAACTAGCATAGAGATTAAAGGCGAGGACCGAAACTCGCTTAAGTACAACCGGTCTAAAGACAGAGTTCATAAAGCTAAGAGCAGTCAAGTACCAGAAGGAGAGAGCTATGCGTTCGGGTACTTTTGAGGCCTTCCCACCTTCCTTTTCATTGGAACAGAGCCCGATGGGGAAGCGTTAGAATCTAGCCTCTTACCAGATGAACCCACCACCTCAACATCTCCCTTGGGAAAGGCAGCAACGAGAGCATCCCTGTCTCTCAAAGCATGGATCAGTTTTTCCTCATCAGCTTCTAGAACCGCAATGCGCTCAAGGTTCTTACGATGTAGTCTCTGCAGATCTCCAGCCAATGTGTGCTGGTCCTGAAGCTTCCTTGCAGTCTGATCTTTGAGCAAATCTATTTGTCTCTCAAACTGATGCAGGGTATCCTCCATGCGATTGAGCAATCTAGACTTGGCGTCAACAATATCACTGGATGTCACTTAACGATCAGAGGGGACACATCCAGGTTGAGGGAAACATCCTGCAAGTTCCAGCCCGGGGGGCGTCTGACAAGTTTGGCATTGCAGGCTCCTGGAGCATAGTGAGGCATGCTCGCAATTGTCTGAAGTTCTGGATAAGAGGGGCTGACGAATAAAGGAGAGTTCACTGAAGGTTGACCAGTTGTCTTACTTTCCAGATCAAAAAACCTCTTTATCCTAAGCTCTTCGGGAGATGGTTCCATCCTGCATGAAAAGGGAAGTACTCAAATACTTTTTGTCAACTTCCTAATCATTAAAATGAATAAGGATAAAAGAGCAACTAGATGGCCTCCAGAGACAACCGATCAGGACATTGGGATATACCGACCGTTCAACCCAACTTCTAAAAGTTTGGTATACCAGTCAGCGCGCAAAATATGTCGATCAATTGTCTTAGCTACCTCAAACCGGTTGTTCATTTTGTATGCATTCGACAACAGTGAACAACTTGAGTTCTTTGCTTTCCAAGGAATAAACAAGGCTTAAGTTGTCTCTTAAGTGTCAAATTTATCCAAAAGGCTAGGGTTTTTTCAAAAAAAATCCTAACCATAATTAACAAGATCTGCATTTAATCAAACGTGTAATATCTGGTCTTTGGCAAAACTTTGGGCAAAATAAGAGATCAAGCATACGGAATCGACTAAATACAAAAGCAAATCAAAACAAGTTTTTGGCTTAGCTAGCAACATGATCAAATCATTTCCTCGTGACTCGATCCTACACTAAATGGCGATTCTATGAACAAGACAGTAAGAGCACTTCAAATTAGATCAACGAGGGATAAAACGAAAATAAAAGAGTACGTGGCGGCTGAGAATTCAACTCGAAGCTTGAAGGAAGGAGAAGGATTAACGAGGAATCTAAAAGAAAAAGAAAGCTCCATCTTTGGTTTTCTTCGATCAATATTTTTCTGCCATTAATTTTCCTTGAAGAATAAAGTAAAATAGTGTGGAAATGGCCTCTGTAAGGGCCGCTTTATATAAAAGTGCATTGGGAAGCTCAACAACCATGAGAGGGAAAAGTCACATCGGTCAAGTGCTAAGTCAAATCCGCAAATCCCAATAGAGATGCACTGATCGGCTAGAGAGCCCACTAATGCCCGCCTCATCTGTATCTGCATGGATACACCGGTCGGCCTATCAAATTCTTTTGGTTTAACATGCTCTATCCATTTACTGGTATAACGATCAAAATCCATCGTTTCATAATAGGAATGTTTATTTCGAAATCCACAATTTTATGAAGATAAAGATTGAGAACCTCGAGGGGAAAATGTTATCCACAAAATATATCATGAATATATTTAGCTGATTTATGAAGAGTTAGATTAGAACATACCCGGTCGGTTAGCAGATAAGAAGGACTGGTCAGTATTAATTCAAACATACTGGTCGACCTAAGTTCAAGTTCACCAACCGGTATCAGACAGTTCTTCCAAGAAGGAGTAACACAACCTGACCCAGCAAAGAGGCACCGATCGGTTAGGCTATAAGCATACCGGTCGGTCTAGCTATGAAGACACCGGTCGGTATGAATTTAAGTACGCCGGTCGGTCGGTCACCACTCCGAAGCAAAGCAACCTCAAGTGAATGAAGATGGGATGCTCCTACCGGTCGGCTCGGGTCCAAACATACTGACCGGTCAGAATCGTTGTATGCTTTAACCAAGCAATACACTGTCAGCGGGTCCCGGGGACGAACGACCGATCGAGTGTGATACGGAACTCGCAGGTGATCATCCACTCAAGAAGGATAGAAAAGCTCGCCCACCGATCGGCTAGAACCCACCCATATCAACCAGTCACCCGTGGAGCATTGCGCCTCTCTCGGACATTACAATTTTGATCGGCCTAGAGATAGACAACCGACCGGTCATGATGCAGAATCCACAGCAATTCATCTGCATATAGAAAGGGAAAACTATACCGACCAGTCAGTACTATTTCTGACCAACCAGTCCTCCAGACAGTTATTGCCAGGCTGGACAGTTGCAAGTCCGTAAATAAAGTCTGACCGATTGGTGGCTCTGAAGGATATATCACTCCATTTCTCCACTCCTATAAATAGAGGTCCAATCCCACTTTGATGGGGGTTTTTTGGGAGATCGCGAAGGGCTGCTAAATCCAATTCTCAACATTTACTTAGTGATTTCATCATCTCTAATCATTACAAAGAGAAGATCCAACACAAAATTCATGATGAAAATGCGGGAATTCATCAAAGTCCATATGAAAATCTTGATCCGATCTACTGCTACATTTGAAGGATCATGTTGGCTTTCCTTTTGGATCTGTACAAAATTCTAAGATTGCGTAATGATGGATGTAATGAGAAGAATGCTTTTCTTGTAATTCTAAATGTTATAATGGAATCGTTATTCAAAGTGGATGTAGATCACAATTGATCGAACCACCATAAAACGTTGTGTCCTCTTTTACTTGCGTTTTTTCTATTGAAGTGGATCCACATCTCTAATTATCAAGTACATTGTGAAGTACTCTTAGTACTCTTGGTGTTGATCCCAATTTTGAGATCAACATTCGACAATGGAGAATTGAAGGTAAAATGATTGTAGCACTGATAGAAGGCAGTCGAAGAGCAAATGAAGGTGGAAACCGCAAACAGGATCCAACTAGGGTAAGAGCAAAAGCCCCAAATTATGTTCCGGGATTTGATGGGTTGCGTTGCGTGATGTTGAGAAATCAAATTATGTTGAGAATCTTGTTTCGAAACACAAAATAAGCGCCATCCGTCATGCCAATGTTTGTAGCCACCATTAGGAAATTAGGGTTTGACTTTTGAGAAAGGAAGAGAGATCGAAACAAAATGCTACGATGGAGAAATAGGATCTCGATTAATGATTAATGAATTAGATAGGAAGTGGAGTTGGCAGTTTAACGTGAAATTTTAATTTCCACCATGTAATTAACGTGATGGGTTATAGGACTTCAACTTTGTCTAGACACAAACATGATACGTGACTGTTACAGCTAATCAGTATCCATTGTTTCACGTTTACATATGCTGAGTACATTATTGCCATTCATTTTATTTTTATTGTATAAGGATAATGCATATATTTGAAATTTTTTTAACAAATAATTATCATTCAAGCATATCATTTTTTATACCATTAAAGCGTGATAATTTTATTATATTTTGTGTGTACTTAAATTTTACAAATCAAGTATATAACAAGTATTACTAAATAATGCTATTAGGCACTAGTCTGAATAATTAATTATTTAATTATTATAACTTGTAAAAGATATGTTGCAATTGGAAAAAGACCTTATTGTTAAAAATTATAGGGTTTTAGAGACAAAAGCAGAAAACGAAATTATCTAGAAAGGCAGCGGGAATGGTTACAAACCAATTAGAAATATATTACTATAAATTTATTTGAAATTAAAGCATTTAAAAAGTTGTAAGGCTCCAATAGTAATATTAATCAATTATCGTTTATTTATTTATTATGAATTTAATTATTTAATATTTAAACATATTCCTAATTCAAATTAATTACTAATTATTATCCATTAGTTTTTTATTATCAATTTATTATTATTTAATAATTTTTGTTAATTTTATTATTTTTTAAATTTTAATTATTATTATTTGTTAATTATTAATTATTATTATTTAATTATAAATATCACTTTATAATTCTTAAACTTTATTATTAATTAATAACTATTAAATATTAATCTTAATTATTATATAATAACTAGTTATTAATCATTTAATAGTAATTAATTATTTAAAATTAATTAGTAAAGGTTAATCAATAAAAGCTGATATTAATTTTTAATAATATGTTTTTCGCAACTGGCTATACCAGTTGTAAAAAAATAAATAGTTATTGCAAGTGGCGAAAACAGTTGCTAAAGATATTTATTCACAACTGGTTTGGAAGCGTAGTTGCAAATAATATGTTTGTTGCAGCTGTTATGAAAGCACAGTTGCTAAAAGTATGTTTTTGCAACAGGAAGGGAAGCGCAGTTGCGAAAAATATGCTTTTCGCAAGAGGAAGAATAGGTCTGTAGTAAAATCTCAACTATTGCAACTGCTATAATAGGTCTGTTGCTAAATATCATTTACTGCAACTGTCATTTGTCGTCTATTGCAAATAGCTAGTTGCAATGGGGTATTTTTCTTGTAGTGTGATCATGGAGTACTCAAGAATCAATGAATGCAACTCTAAGAACTTCTATGAAAAAAGTGAGGAAAACAAGATAAGATAAGCAATATTGTGATGGTCGAACTACACCACAGGCGCTCATATAATGAAATAAAACGCTATACATGTACCTTATTGGTGCAGGACCATTGTCAAGGGAAAGAAATAGAACAAAAGAAGAGAAATGGAAATGAAAAAAAGAAAACAAAAGGAAAGAAGTACCATAACAATCACAGAACCCATCGTATATCTCCCAGCACATCAGATTAAAATACAGTTGTAATCATAGATATAAATTACGTAATCAGAGTACATAAATCCATACAGCTATATATGATATAAATAGATTATTTTAAGTGATAAATAAACTTTCTAATGATAGGAAATCAACACAGTCAAGGCTCTATAGTGCCATGCAGCGGAATGAACAATAATAAACTCAAAATATAAGAATGAGAAAGCATCACCTCTTAGTAGTTCATTTGTGCAGCTCCAAATACCGTTCGCACTTGTTTTATAGTTTATCACCTGAGCTAATAAGAAGCAAATCATAAAACACCAAGTCAGATAATAATTTGGTCTGAGAAATAAACAAATCTCAAAGCTTCATAAATCCCTAGTAGTGTATGATGTAACATCCCGGATTTTTAGCTATTATATTTTGAACATTTAAAAATTATTTTTAATATTGAATTAGAATTATAAGTGAATTTTTATTGAATTAATGGATTTAATAATTTATATATGGATTAATATCAAATATGTTGAATAATCGTAATACCAAAGCATAATATAATTGAATTCAGAATTTAACCTAAAACAAAACAATTCAGCCAATTGATTTAAATTATGTATTGAGTTAGAACGATAATTATTTATTATCATTGAATTAAGTTGTTTGAAATCAGTTAATAGTTTAATCAAATTTAATTTAATTCGTCAATTTAATATGGTTATTTCGTATATACGTGCAAATTTAAATTCAAAATCAGGTCTGTTGAGTTCAGAATAACATTATAACCTAGAAATATCGATCGTTACATTAAAAGACTGGTTCAGAATTCGAGTTAAGGGACCACTAGATATAATAATAATTTAACCAAAACAAAATTAAAATCAAAGAAATTAATACAGCCGACCATCGTTCATTTCAAAATCAAAATCATGCAGACCACTTCTCGAGCTGTATACTCTGTCTCCTATGTCCGATATCTAACAAACAACAATTTAATAGCCCTGTACCATCTGTTTTCCCCATAGCGCTTATAAACAAACCCGTCCTCTCCTCATTTCCTATTCCCATTCTCATTTCCAATTTATCCCATTTCGTATTTATCCAGGCATTCGAAAAAAATCAATTTCGGTAATTCAATTTTATTTTATTTTAAAAAAAAAGAGAAATCAATGTCGCGGTTTGAATTCGCAAGGTTCCAGAGCTCGACGCACTCGCAATGGAAGCTATCGTTGGTTTGAGATTTGCGAAGGGAAGCTCGCGATTTTAAAGCCCTGAAGCTCAAGGACGGTGCGATGTAAAGGGGTCAACACTGGTGTTGTTTGCAGCTAAAGTGGTTGCGTTTTCTGATGTGATTTAGGGGGCCAACACTGGTACAGAGGGTGCGAATCCATGGAGTTCGAAGGAAATAAATGGTGGAGGTGCTTGCGATATATGGTGCGATGTTGGGATCTGGGTTGAACTATTTTACATGAAGAGGCTGACATTGATTTTGGGGGTGTTTATAACAAGTGCGATGTTCGATTTCAGAGGAGGCGACGTTGATATTGGGTTGGAATGAAAGGTTGTGATGGGAAGGAAGAAGTTGAGTTCGAGTTTTGTGGATGAGTTCGAATGCTGAGGGATCGGTGGTGACTTTGAGGGGAGTTTTGAGGAATTCAGGTCTGTAAATGTTGAAGTTGAGGCATAACATGGGTTCGGCAATTAGTTTGGAACAATGGAGGCCGACAGTGTTTGGGAGTATGGCAGTAGCATGACAGTGTAATCAACTTGGCAGTGATGTTGGTTTTGTAGCAGCAGTAGGTCAATATTGGACAATTGTTGGAGTGATATTGTATCGATTTGAATGGTGTAGTTGCAGCAAGTAGTCGGTTGAAGTGATTAAAAGGTTGCCAGTAAGGTATGAGAAGATGACAGTAGTTAGATGATAGAAAGGAAATTATAAAACGACTCGAATAAGGGAGAAGAAATCATCTCAGGGATTAAGGTAAAAGTTTAAATAAATAACTTTGTAATTTATTTAATTCATTTGTGACTTGTAAATAAATATAAACCATATATGATGCTTAGTGGGGAGTCGAATTGTTTTGGTCTAAAATATGCAGTGGAGTGTTTGCCAATAATGAGCGTTTAATTGCAACATGGTTCGATTAAATGCAACAGTGAGGTACATGTTTAAAATTTTATAAGATATCAGTTGTTATATTAAAGAACAATCGTTTAATCATTGAATAAAAATATAATTTATCGTAGGTACGAATTAAATTCATTGAGATGATTCAAGTTGATTCGTTAGCTGCATGATGCTGAATTTAAATGAATATTCAACAAAGGAAAAATCAAGGTGAGTAAATCTCACTTAAAAATTTATTTTTATTGTTAAAAATAAATTGTTGACTGTTTGGATGCAAGCATGAATAAATGAATTACTGTGGTTATATATGTTAGTTATATTAGGATTGGTGATTGTGGCTATTATATATATATATATATATATATATATATATATATATATATATATATATATATATATATATATATATATTGGATTTAATGCAGTACAATTAGCGGATGCCCGCAGTATCATTAGCAGATGACCCTATCGCTCCGCGATATATGAGTGGATGGCCTTCTATACCACGATATTTTGCCTTGAAGCAGGAATGGTATTATTTATGTTATTTGACATCTGTGAATGCAAGAAAATAGGTTGGAGGGATCCAACTGGATTCCTCAAAAATTTATTTATCATTGTTTATATATTTATAAATGCATGAAATATTGAATTGAATTGATGTTGTGTGTTGAATGCTTGAATATCACTGGCCCTAGAGGTTGATATTTAGAAATATCATAAAAAGTGTTTTTTAGATTTTAAAAGGGAAATTTTATTTTTCGAAATAGAAATGGAATTTTGAACGAGTTATGAAATATTTACTTGTTTTTAATGATAAAAACAAGTGGTTGAACTTCTAAATGATGTTTAAATGGAAAGATAAAATCATCATTGGATAATATTAGATTTTTAAATTCAAGTCTGAATTTAAAAAGGAAATTTATTTTTCCGAAATGGAAAAATGGATTTCAAATGGAATTTGAAATAGAAATTTGTTTTAGATAACTTAAAACAAGAAGTGGAATGTACAAACAATGTTTATAAATTAAAAAGGAAATTTTTATTGGGTAATTTATTTAAATTCAAGTATGAACTTAGAAAGAGATTTATAATTTGAAATTGTTTCAGGAAAGGGAAACAATGAAATTTATTCCGATGTTCGAAATATAAATGAACTGAAATAAATCCATACGGATTTATGATTAGAATTTGACCATGTCGAATGTATAAAATAAATAAATTTATTTCTAAATAAAATATCGGGATTGTATTGAATAGAAAAAAAAAATTTAAAATGTAAATACAAAAATAGATTCCATACTGATTTATACATATATATAAGTTATGAAAATAAAATATTCCAAAATTTGAATCGAGTTTCAAATAGATTATTAAAAATAGAAGTTTATTTAATAAAGAAGTTAATTTATAAACAACACATTTATAAATGTGATGAAGTAATTTTCATCGTGTAATTTGGAAATAAATTTCCAAATGTAAGAAATGGAGTAGAAGGCGAGACTTAAATCGAGTTTGTGTATTACAAGCTTTTATCTGTCTCAAGATAAGAACGTTGTCGGTCAAGATCCGTGAGGTAAATAAAATACCCCAACTCGTTGTTGTCTGTGTGAGCTGGGTACACATGATAGAGGGTTCTCGCTTTGCGTAAGGTGGCAGACGGGAGACTCTTACCTCTACATGTCCCTCGAAAGTAAGGGAGAATTGGTTGTGAAGTCGAAAGGTTGGCCGTAAAATGAGTTAGTGGGGTACTAATGTAAGCCATCGGGGGAGGGTAGCCCTCTTCCGTGGAGGATGAGAGGATGTTTGAAAAGCCTACTTGAATTTTTCGGGCCATTACAGTTGGTACCAGAGCTTAGGTTGAGCGAACACCTAGGCTTTGGTGGGGGTTTACTCATTAGAAATAGGGTCAGTAGAACCCGAGAATGAGTTGAGTGTACATATAAGAGAGCGTATTTGTAAGTTTATATAAAAACTGTTTTATATTGTGTTGGCTTGTCTGTTGAGTAGTTTATGAATTCTGGTCGAATCATGGGATGCCACGACGTCGATAGGGATTTATAAACACTTAAACAGAATAGTTTGACATAATATTGTTCTAAAATGGGTAAACGAAATAATTTTACCCAAATTTTATTTTTGATATAAATGAATACTTTTTTAAAAGTTATTATAGTATATGGATGTGTTGGTTGTTATTGTTATAATCAAATGAGATTATAAAATTGAAATGGCTATATACAATCAAATAGGATTTGTTTATGAATAATATATACAAATGGGCTGAAATTGAATTAGATTCAAACTAGAAATTGTAATTTAAGTCTTGGATATTCGAAAAATATTTTTTGAAGTGTTATAAATTAATATAGCATTGTTTTGGGAAGGATTTTTGAATAAAAATAATTTTGAATGGTTTTTGAAAATGATAAAGCATTGAATTCACTTCGGAAACCGGAAATAATTCTGATGATGAAGCGCGCCATCATCGGTGTTCATTTGCAAGTTTCTAAGTGATGGATTGCTACCATAATGAGATTTCCAATGGAAAATTATTTTAGAAAACAAGTTGTTTGGAAAATTCAAATGTTTTGAATTTGAGATGGAAATAAATATATCTACGTATATATTTATATGAATTCAAAAGGAATTTGAAATAAATACCGGGTATTTGAATTCTTGAATTTAAAACTTAACTTGTACAAGTTAAATAGATTAAAATGGATAAATTGATTTGAAATCAATTTAATATTAGCCAGAAAAATAAGTGGTTATTTTATTAACCAAATAACGTCGAAGTGTGTAGAAAATTTTTGTTCATCGTAAACAAAAATAAAGAAGATGATTTGAATCAACTTGAATAAAGATAAATGCATATGGGTAAAATATGAATTGAATGTGAATATATTGATTGTAAATCATTCAAACAAAATGAATGTGAGTAGATGGTGAATAATATGAATGAAATGTGGTATAAACTAAATATTGGAACTTGTATTAGCATATACATGCCGAGCATACATGGTATGACTTGTTTGAAATGAATCTATGTGTTTAACCATTTAAATGAGTGAAAATTAGTGAAATCTCACATTTATAAGGCTGATGAATAGAATTGAGTAAGTACAGGTGCATGGAGCTGCCCGGCTTAGCTCTGGGTGCGTGGATTGTGAATATGCTAGACACGCTTGCTTAAATAACGCTTATATAAGGTACGCCTACGCAAAATATCAAATTAGGGTATATGAACTGTTCTCCAACCAATATGGATTGATGTATACTTCTTTCTCTCTTTTGGTATATTGCAAAAGCTCCTCCATACAGGGGAGTCTGCCAAAAAAATTCCAAAATTTAGGGAGATAGAAAAAATTTCACTTCAAAATTTTTGTAAAGATAAGAGAGATGATTTTCAAATTGAATTTAATTTGAGGGTTTTTGAAGGGGAAATAGGAAATTAAATATTTCCATACGAAATTAAAATTTATGTGGGACTAGAGTTATAAAATATGAGATATTGAGTTATAACAAAGTGGGCTTTTGAAAAGTTAACGGGTCTGTAGCATTTCTTTTGCCTTAGTAATTTCGGGGACGAAATTCTTTTAAGGGGGAAGGAATGTAACGTCCCGGATTTTTAGCTATTTTATTTTGAACATTTAAAATTTATTTTTAACATTGAATTAGAATTATAAATGATTTTTTATTGAATTAATGGATTTAATCATTTATATACAGATTAATATCGAATATATTGAATAATCGTAATACGAAAGAGTAATATAATTGAATTCAGAATTTAAACTAAAACAAAACAATTCAGTCGATTGATTTAAATTATGTATTGAGTTAGAACGATAATTATTTATTATCGTTGAATTAAATTGTTTGAAATCAGTTAATAGTTTAATCAAATTTAATTTAATTCGTCAATTTAATATTGTTATTTTGTATATACGTGCAAGTTTAAATTCACAATCAGGTCCGCTGAGTTTAGAATAGCATTATAACCTGGAAATGTCGGTCGTTACATTAAAAGAGCGGTTCAGAATTCGAGTTAAGGGACCGCTAGATATAATAATTATTTAATTAAAAAACAATTAAAATCAAAGAAATTAATTCTGCCGACCATCGTTCATTTCAAAATCAAAATCATGCAGACTACTTCTCAGGTTGTATACTCTGTATCCCATGTCCGATATCTAACAAACAACAATTTAATGGCCTTGTACCATCTGTTTTCCCCATAGCGCTTATAAACAAACCTATCCTCTCCTCATTTCCTATTCCCATTCTCATTTCCAATTTATCCCATTTCGTATTTATCCAGGCATTCGAAAAAAATCAATTTCAGTAATTCAATTTTTTTTTTAAATAAAGAGAAATCAATGTCGCGGTTTGAATTCGCAAGGTACCAGAGTTCGACGCACTCGCAATGGAAACTATCGTTGGTTTGTTTTGAGATTTGCGAAGGGGAAGCTCGTGATTTGAAAGCCCTGAAGCTCAAGAACGGTGCGATGTAAAGGGGTCAACACTGGTGTTGTTTGCAGCTGAAGTGGTTGCGTTTTCTGATGTGATTTAGGGGGCCGACGCTGGTATAGGGGGTGTGAATCCATGGAGTTCGATGGAAATAAATAGTGGAGGTGCTTGCGTTATAGGGTGCGATGTTGGGATTTGGGTTGAATTATTTTACATGATGTAAAAACCCGTAACTTCCCCGTAAAGGAAAGCGACGGATAGTTCGAGAACAAGCCACAACTGAACGCATATAAAAGAACATTTCATTGTATATTACAACAATGCACCAGATTACAAGAATATACAGAGTATAAATGAATATTACACAGAAATATCAGAGATTTAAATTACATTTAAATACATAGCAGCGGAAGATAATACAATACTCAACTAGAAGTAGATATACGGATACAAAGCTTTCCGGATATCGTTCCAGCTGTAAACCAGGATCCTGTGAATATAAATCTGCAAAACCAAAACTACTAGCTGCCCGTGTCAAAATAAGGGCACCCAGAGTTTAGGTTAAAACAATAAACTCCAGGTCAGTCATGTGACTGGTGTGAGAACTAAAACAGTTATTAATCTTTATTTTAAATCATTAGGTAAATCAAGGGACCACGCCGTATAACACGGAACGGGTTTCCTCCCAAGAATACCAGTGCATAAAACAACTAGCGCAATGCTAAAAAAAGAAAAATGAAGCTGTTATAAGACCCAGGTCCCATCACACAATGCAACGCAGCCGAGGATAGGGTTTTCCCTTATAACAGACAAAGAATGCTTGATACGTTTAAAACAAATCATTTGATACTATTATAAGTGCATAGTGTATAAAACAACTTCAAATCATAAGTATCAATCATAGGCGGCATGGGTACCATATATCATGTCGCCATATATAGGTTTACAACTAAAACCGCAAAGTCACGTATTTGGAAATTGGGTTTCCATCTATGAACCGAGGCAAAAGATAGTCCTCAACCGATTCGAGACAATCTAGCCCATGTCTCAGGATCAGAACGCATCAACCCTTTAGATCGTCAGGGCCGGTCCACCGATGTGGATTATTATGCCTGAACAATACGTCTCTCCGCCCTATGGGGCGTAAACGAGCCAACAAATGACTCCATCGGTTCGAGAAAGACCGATCAATCCGAGGCGCCTCGCAACAGCAACAACCACATAAGTCAAACTCGTCAGGGCGTGTAAAACCACTGACGCCACTTCTAGCTAGAAAGAAACGCAAGTCCTCCCTGAGGTCCGTCTCCCGTTTTTGATTCATACCGGGTGTGATACTCGCGAATCAACGTTACACAAAGCTACGCCACAAAGGCCGTGCTTCGATCATCAACCACAAGACTTTGCTTTTCAACAGAAGCCTTGATCATTTGCCACTTAGGCATGCCACACAGGCAATTCACTCCATGCGATTGATATCCATCAATATATAACCCCTGAGCTCGTACGTCTCAGAGAAGGGCGTTAAGCAAGAGAATAAATTCTCCGCCGCCAAACAGATATATATTTAATAGAGATCAATCACACGGACTAAAATCCAATGTCAGACACACAGTCCATTTACAAGTCCGTTCTGGGTCTGAACGAAACCGGAGGCACCTAGTACCCCGCATATCCATCGATCTCCAAGTACGTCTGGACGATCACCAACTGTTTCCATCTTCTTGGGTGTACAACCCAATCAAGATCATCAATTATCACCCAAACGACGTGAAGACCTCCGGTCTTCGACCATCGTCTTCATCTTCGACTTATCGTCGTATCAGTTATTCAGAATGGGATAAACCCGGTCTTTCCGAATAACTCGCGTATATTTTAAATAAGTGTTACACAAACACAACATACGCCTCATTCCAATTCATTAGTCACTAACCGTAAATTAATCAAGAGAATAATTTCCCCAAATATTAACCCCGAAGGCCGAAACCAACATCAGATCAATATCCAGAAAACCATTCTACTTGGCTAACCGACCGTTAGTTTCTAAATTTCACATTCATAGGGAAAGATTCCCATAAATTTTATCAAAGATAAGTTCCTTGAATTTATTCTTTAATCCATTTTTGAATATCAATTCAAACTAGTCGGGATTAGCGAACCTTACCGAAGTAATCATTTGTTTTAATTTCCCAATCCCAACCTATTCATCCCATGAAGTAAAACTGGTAATACTTCATATCTAACACCACAGTGTTATCGGTAAATTCAATTACCATTTCACGTTCAAATCTAATTAAAGATTTAACTATCGCCTAGAGCAAAACTGGTGATACTCCATTTTCGATCTTTTCAATCTAATTAAAGATTCATTAAAACTCCACTTAGTTTTAATCTTCGACTGGGTTAAAGAATCCGTGTCATTTAAAAAACACCGTTCACAATAAACCCAAAATCACCTTCATTAATTATCGGGTTAAAGAACGAGTGTTATTTAAAACACTGTCCACGATAAACCCAAAAATCAATATCAATTCAATTCCAATTAAATATTATTTAATTGGTACACTTCATTAAATCTAAATAAAAAGATTTAATCTTTTCTCAACTGGGTTCAAGAACAGTGTTAGTGAAGACACCATTCACGATAAACCCCAAATCACATATGATATTCAATACAAGGCTCTGAATAGAAAATATATCGGCTTATATTCAATATCAAATTCTACGACTAACAAATGTCGTATTGGAAATAACGATATAAATATATCTTTCAAATTTCCATAACAACACCTGTATAATCACGAATTCCAACATCGAAATATTCCGAAGACAATTTCGATTCAATTCCACTCCAATGCAATCATTGGAAATTCTGGTTATTTTTAAAACCATTTCAAATTCAATTTATTTCTAAAAAAAATAAATAGAATTATCTTTCTAGTTCAAAACTAGTTCATTTCGATAAAAATCTATTTTTATCCTTTCAAATATGGAGTTTTTCATCCCAATCCTTTCTAAATCATTTCTTATGATTTTACACAAATTATTACTATTTTTAATAATTTTATCAAGGCCCGTACAGTCGATTTCCAACAACGGCCATCGAACTGCACTTACAGCGACCTTTTTCAAATTTGATTTGGACGTATCTCCAAATCCAACCGTTAGATTTCAAATTTCTAACATTCATTAGAAAGCTCTTTTCGATACGAACCCAACGGTTCCGGTTTTAGGAGAATCCGACGGTCGGATCTCCCGTAATGTCCGTTTGAAATAAATGGTCGAAATTCGCGAACTGCCGCGGCGCGGCGCGTTCTATTCAGGCCATTATATTATATATAATATATATAATATATATTTCGTCGATTTTCTATTCAAAACGAATTATATAAATAGTTTTAAAATTCGTTTCAAAATCTATTTCAACTTCCATTTCAATTCAAAGTAAAATTGAATTCTTCTTTATAAATTCGTTTCAAAATTCATTTCTATTCAATTCAAATTTCAATTCAATTTGAATTCATTTCAATTCACTTTCAATTCATTTCGAAATCGTTTTCAATTCAATTCATTTCGAAATCGTTTTCAATTCAATTCATTTCGAAATCGTTTTCAATTCAATTCATTTTGAAATCGTTTTCAATTCAATTCATTTTGAAATCGTTTTCAATTCAATTCATTTCGAAATCGTTTTCAATTCAATTCATTTTGAAATCGTTTTCAATTTAATTCATTTCGAAATCGTTTTCAATTCAATTCATTTCGAAATCGTTTTCAATTTAATTCATTTCAAAATATTCGATTTCGAAATCACTTTTCAATATTCATTTCATTTTGAAATCGTTTTCAATTCAATTCATTTTGAAATCGCTTTTCAATATTCAATTTAAAATGAATAAAATCGATATAAATATCGTTCACGTCAAAATGGCGTCAATCTAATCAACACGGCTTCATAAATTTCTATTTTCAAATATTCTATTTCGAATATTTCTTTTTCAAAATAGTTGTTATTATCAAAATATTTCGTTCAACACATGACCAATCTCAATGAATGAGTACTGTCAACACATGAACTTTTATTTTATAATATTCTTTATTTTTCAAATTGGAATGAGGCCCAATCAATTACCATATAAAGTTAATTATATGGATTTTCATACAACACATGTATATATTAACATTGAAAATAATCAACCATCAACCAAAGTGCACTACACTGTAAAAGCATCAAATATAGATATTCAACGCTTATAACAGCCTGTCAATCTATCGATCGACATATTTAATCAATCAGGATGAGTGAACTTCAAATTTCATCCCAACACCCGTGTGGGGTTTCAAACAATCGAACACATATTTTATTTGTGCAATTGGGCGATGTGTAAAATTTATCGACCCAATCAATGTCCTTCAAATAGGTGTACATAAACAAACCGTCCGGTTTGTAAATGAATATTTATTTATTCCCATTCACGTCAAAAATTATATTTTAACGATAAAACATTTTATTTCAACCTATGAATTTCTATTCAATTCATTCTTTAAATAAAATGATATTTTTATTTTTTTCTAACTTATTTTAGAAAATTTCGGCGGCATAACGACACGATACTAGAAACGGGACAAGGCCTAGCCTTATCCCCAGTCTAGTGAAGGCCCACGCCATTCACAAATCAATTTCAATCAATTTCCAATTCAACCATACCAATAAATCAATCACCCAACATTCAACTAAACAAACAAGTCCATGGTCTGTGGACGGGTGTCGGGTGCTTCTAATAAGCACCGTCTGCATCCTAGTATATATATATATATAACTAGAAAAATTAAATTGAAAGGTGAGAAATTCTCACCGATAGCTATCCTAGCTCCACGGCTCTTCATTTGCAGAAGTCTTCGTCGTTTCGCCTTTTTGTCACCTTCGTTGCTGCTTTCACTACATACGTAAAAATCACATTTTTACTTCGCTATTCAATATATAAAAATCATATTTTTACTTCGATGTTCAATATATAAAAAATCATATTTTTACTTCGATGTTCAATATATAAAAATTCTATTTTTCTATCGAAGTTCAATATATAAAAATTCTATTTTTCTATCGAAGTTCAATATATAAAAATTCTATTTTTCTATCGAAGTTCAATATATAAAAATTCTATTTTTCTATCGAAGTTCAATATATAAAAATTCTATTTTTCTATCGAAGTTCAATATATAAAAATCGAGTTTTGACGTCGCTATTCAATATATCAAAATCGAGTTTTTTTTTCTTCGACTTTCAATATCTAAAAATCTGATTTTTACTTCTTAAAGTTCAAATCTCCTTCTATTTTAAATCTTAACATAAATTAGTTTATAAATCATTTTAAAATCAGTTTTTAATACTTTTAAAAATTTCAGTTTTTATACTTTTATACATTTCAGTTTTTAAACTTTAAAATAATCAGTTTTTAAAACAAAAATAAACAGTTTTTAAAACAAAAATAAAATAATCAGTTTTTAAAACAAAAATAATCAGTTGAAAGAAAAAAAAAAAAAGGACTTACAGGGGGGGTTCACGTGGCCGAGGAGGAGGGGAAGGAAGAGCTCTGGCGCGGCGTCAGTCCAGGGGAGGGGTGCAGGTGGCGCGGGAGGCCAATGGGGTGGCGGTATGTCGGGTTTTGGGTTGTTGGGGTTTGGGGGACCGAATTAACGAAGATCGAGAGAGGAGCGAGATGGGAAGGGGATGGTGGTGGTGTGGTGATCGGAGCAGGTGCTGGCGGCGCTCCGATGGGAGGCGCGGTGGGGGTGAACGGAGGTAGGGTTTCGTCTCGATTCGATTTTTTTTTTCTAATCTGAACTGAAATAGAAACGGGGGGGGGGGGGGGGGGCAGAACGAAGATAAAGGGGGGGGGGGGGAAGAAAAGTTTTTTTTTTATTATTATTATTATTTAATTATTTTAAATTTTACTTTATAAAGCAACTTTTATTTTCGACCTCAAAACGAGGCCCACCGCCTGTCGTCCATAGCGTTCTACCCCCATTCCGAACACAATGGGATATGCCACGTAGGCTGATTCGACTGTTTGAATCAGTTTCTGTTAAATTTACACTTAAATCGCTATATTGAATTTTAAACGTACATTTCAAATTACTGGGGCCACATACTAACTAGAAAAATTCCCAAAAAATATTTTCTAGCTTCGTATTGACGATACGGTCCTAACAAAACTAGTTTCGTCGAATTTTGAGACCGATAGAAAAATGGCCAATTTCCAGTCGATTAAAATCAACTAAAACTGGTCAAACGCGTTTTCCTTTGCCACGCTCACATAATGATTCGAAAAATTATAGAATTTGAAATCTAGCAATAACTCGACATCACGGACCCAACAAAACTGGTTTCGTCGAGATCCGAGATCATTTGCAAAATTGCTATTTTTAAGGGCCTTATATATATAAAAATATATATAAATTCCACAGCGACTATTTCTAATTTTAAACTGGACATATCTTATCATTTCTAAGATGAAATCTCAGTTTGTTAACTTCGTTACAAAGATATAGTTATACAGATTCAAATATTTCTTGTTTCGTTCGATTCTGACTTATATTGAATTCTGTATATTCATTTGAAATTAGAAATCGAATTTTCGAACTACCGCGCCATTTTCAATTCCTTTTATAATTATATATAATTATTATATATTCTAACGACGACGTATATAATATATACGTCGAATTCTATATTGAAAATAAATTTCACGTCGATATTATTTAAAATAATCTATTTTAAATATCAAAATTCGCTAAAATTGCCAAAATAAAAATTTTAAACTGGCTCAGATTTTCGGGTTGTTACAATCTCCCCCACTTAAAACTTTTCGTCCCCGAAAAGGAACAAAGTCGAAAGTGGTTTGATTAATCAACTCTACGCTCGATCTGGCTTCCATTCTCCAACTCTTTAGTTTCTGAGAATTTTTCAAAATTTCAAAATTTTGGCTAACACCCTAAATTTTCGAAAAATTTCGCCATAACCTCCCCTGCACCGGGAGCATCGGGGAATTTCAAATAGCTTCCCCGGTCCTTCAGATCTCAAAAAGAAAAAGAAAAAGCCAAGCGGCTAGCCAATAGGCTCATAAAATCATCATCACCCAAACAAAACAGTAAATTATGTAGTAAACATGTACCTATTTGTCGGGCAAACAAATTTTATTCTCTGCTCTAGCCTCCTTGCTATGACCTGTTCAATGATATACATGTATATGCAAGCCGATGCGACCAATTTTCAATACAATTCAATATTTGATTCAATTAGGCATAATAGTTCTAAATTAGCAAACAATTAAACAAACAACACAAACATCAATCAATTATTGAATTAGAGTTTCAAATTCATAATTTTAATACATATACAAAAATCATGTTCTTGATGCCAAATCACAACAATAGGCCCTATCTAATTTTGGTTCTCACACCAGTCTAATGGAAATATATAGAAAATCACACCTTCGAAACTCGAACATAAATGTTGATGATGCGATCGCTATCATCAATACCATCTCCGGGCGACTACAGTGTAATCCTATATCTATCCAGTATATTAAAACTTTGAATATACGTTCATGACGCGTATATACAAAACCTTTATATATTGGATTGTCCATATTCAATATAAACAAATAATCAAATACGAATAGTTGATTTAAATTTTCAAAACAAAATTTTGTTTTCAATTTTTAAAAATATACTCTTCACACTCGTTCTAGGATACTACTGATCCCCTCTCTAACGAGTCATTCTAATTGGATATTACTAATCCAATATCTGATGAATTCTTTCGTATGATTCTAATGTGCCTTGTTCTCTAAGCTTTGTAAACCAAAGCTCTGATACCACGTGTAAAAACCCGTAACTTCCCCGTAAAGGAAAGCGACGGATAGTTCGAGAACAAGCCACAACTGAACGCATATAAAAGAACATTTCATTGTATATTACAACAATGCACCAGATTACAAGAATATACAGAGTATAAATGAATATTACACATAAATATCAGAGATTTAAATTACATTTAAATACATAGCAGCGGAAGATAATACAATACTCAACTAGAAGTAGATATACGGATACAAAGCTTTCCGGATATCGTTCCAGCTGTAAACCAGGATCCTGTGAATATAAATCTGCAAAACCAAAACTACTAGCTGCCCGTGTCAAAATAAGGGCACCCAGAGTTTAGGTTAAAACAATAAACTTCAGGTCAGTCATGTGATTGGTGTGAGAACTAAAACAGTTATTAATCTTTATTTTAAATCATTAGGTAAATCAAGGGACCACGCCGTATAACACGGAACGGGTTTCCTCCCAAGAATACCAGTGCATAAAACAACTAGCGCAATGCTAAAAAAAGAAAAATGAAGCTGTTATAAGACCCAGGTCCCATCACACAATGCAACGCAGCCGAGGATAGGGTTTTCCCTTATAACAGCCAAAGAATGCTTGATACGTTTAAAACAAATCATTTGATACTATTATAAGTGCATAGTGTATAAAACAACTTCAAATCATAAGTATCAATCATAGGCGGCATGGGTACCATATATCATGTCGCCATATATAGGTTTACAACTAAAACCGCAAAGTCACGTATTTGGAAATTGGGTTTCCATCTATGAACCGAGGCAAAAGATAGTCCTCAACCGATTCGAGACAATCTAGCCCATGTCTCAGGATCAGAACGCATCAACCCTTTAGATCGTCAGGGCCGGTCCACCGATGTGGATTATTATGCCTGAACAATACGTCTCTCCGCCCTATGGGGCGTAAACGAGCCAACAAATGACTCCATCGGTTCGAGAAAGACCGATCAATCCGAGGCGCCTCGCAACAGAAACAACCACATAAGTCAAACTCGTCAGGGCGTGTAAAACCACTGACGCCACTTCTAGCTAGAAAGAAACGCAAGTCCTCCCTGAGGTCCGTCTCCCGTTTTTGATTCATACCGGGTGTGATACTCGCGAATCAACGTTACACAAAGCTACGCCACAAAGGCCGTGCTTCGATCATCAACCACAAGACTTTGCTTTTCAACAGAAGCCTTGATCATTTGCCACTTAGGCATGCCACACAGGCAATTCACTCCATGCGATTGATATCCATCAATATATAACCCCTGAGCTCGTACGTCTCAGAGAAGGGCGTTAAGCAAGAGAATAAATTCTCCGCCGCCAAACAGATATATATTTAATAGAGATCAATCACACGGACTAAAATCCAATGTCAGACACACAGTCCATTTACAAGTCCGTTCTGGGTCTGAACGAAACCGGAGGCACCTAGTACCCCGCATATCCATCGATCTCCAAGTACGTCTGGACGATCACCAACTGTTTCCATCTTCTTGGGTGTACAACCCAATCAAGATCATCAATTATCACCCAAACGACGTGAAGACCTCCGGTCTTCGACCATCGTCTTCATCTTCGACTTATCGTCGTATCAGTTATTCAGAATGGGATAAACCCGGTCTTTCCGAATAACTCGCGTATATTTTAAATAAGTGTTACACAAACACAACGTACGCCTCATTCCAATTCATTAGTCACTAACCGTAAATTAATCAAGAGAATAATTTCCCCAAATATTAACCCCGAAGGCCGAAACCAATATCAGATCAATATCCAGAAAACCATTCTGCTTGGCTAACCGACCGTTAGTTTCTAAATTTCACATTCATAGGGAAAGATTCCCATAAATTTTATCAAAGATAAGTTCCTTGAATTTATTCTTTAATCCATTTTTGAATATCAATTCAAACTAGTCGGGATTAGCGAACCTTACCGAAGTAATCATTTGTTTTAATTTCCCAATCCCAACCTATTCATCCCATGAAGTAAAACTGGTAATACTTCATATCTAACACCACAGTGTTATCGGTAAATTCAATTACCATTTCACGTTCAAATCTAATTAAAGATTAACTATCGCCTGGAGCAAAACTGGTGATACTCCATTTTCGATCTTTTCAATCTAATTAAAGATTCATTAAAACTCCACTTAGTTTTAATCTTCGACTGGGTTAAAGAATCCGTGTCATTTAAAAAACACCGTTCACAATAAACCCAAAATCACCTTCATTAATTATCGGGTTAAAGAACGAGTGTTATTTAAAACACTGTCCACGATAAACCCAAAAATCAATATCAATTCAATTCCAATTAAATATTATTTAATTGGTACACTTCATTAAATCTAAATAAAAAGATTTAATCTTTTCTCAACTGGGTTCAAGAACAGTGTTAGTGAAGACACCATTCACGATAAACCCCAAATCACATATGATATTCAATACAAGGCTCTGAATAGAAAATATATCGGCTTATATTCAATATCAAATTCTACGACTAACAAATGTCGTATTGGAAATAACGATATAAATATATCTTTCAAATTTCCATAACAACACCTGTATAATCACGAATTCCAACATCGAAATATTCCGAAGACAATTTCGATTCAATTCCACTCCAATGCAATCATTGGAAATTCTGGTTATTTTTAAAACCATTTCAAATTCAATTTATTTCTAAAAAAAATAAATAGAATTATCTTTCTAGTTCAAAACTAGTTCATTTCGATAAAAATCTATTTTTATCCTTTCAAATATGGAGTTTTTCATCCCAATCCTTTCTAAATCATTTCTTATGATTTTACACAAATTATTACTATTTTTAATAATTTTATCAAGGCCCGTACAGTCGATTTCCAACAACGGCCATCGAACTGCACTTACAGCTACCTTTTTCGAATTTGATTTGGACGTATCTCCAAATCCAACCGTTAGATTTCAAATTTCTAACATTCATTAGAAAACTCTTTTCGATACGAACCCAACGGTTCCGGTTTTAGGAGAATCCGACGGTCGGATCTCCCGTAATGTCCGTTTGAAATAAATGGTCGAAATTCGCGAACTGCCGCGGCGCGGCGCGTTCTATTCAGGCCATTATATTATATATAATATATATAATATATATTTCGTCGATTTTCTATTCAAAACGAATTATATAAATAGTTTTAAAATTCGTTTCAAAATCTATTTCAACTTCCATTTCAATTCAAAGTAAAATTGAATTCTTCTTTATAAATTCGTTTCAAAATTCATTTCTATTCAATTCAAATTTCAATTCAATTTGAATTCATTTCAATTCACTTTCAATTCATTTCGAAATCGTTTTCAATTCAATTCATTTCGAAATCGTTTTCAATTCAATTCATTTCGAAATCGTTTTCAATTCAATTCATTTTGAAATCGTTTTCAATTCAATTCATTTTAAAATCGTTTTCAATTCAATTCATTTCGAAATCGTTTTCAATTCAATTCATTTTGAAATCATTTTCAATTTAATTCATTTCGAAATCGTTTTCAATTCAATTCATTTCGAAATCGTTTTCAATTTAATTCATTTCAAAATATTCGATTTCGAAATCACTTTTCAATATTCATTTCATTTTGAAATCGTTTTCAATTCATTTTGAAATCGCTTTTCAATATTCAATTTAAAATGAATAAAATCGATATAAATATCGTTCACGTCAAAATGGCGTCAATCTAATCAACACGGCTTCATAAATTTCTATTTTCAAATATTCTATTTCGAATATTTCTTTTTCAAAATAGTTGTTATTATCAAAATATTTCGTTCAACACATGACCAATCTCAATGAATGAGTACTGTCAACACATGAACTTTTATTTTATAATATTCTTTATTTTTCAAATTGGAATGAGGCCCAATCAATTACCATATAAAGTTAATTATATGGATTTTCATACAACACATGTATATAATAACATTGAAAATAATCAACCATCAACCAAAGTGCACTACACTGTAAAAGCATCAAATATAGATATTCAACGCTTATAACAGCCTGTCAATCTATCGATCGACATATTTAATCAATCAGGATGAGTGAACTTCAAATTTCATCCCAACACCCGTGTGGGGTTTCAAACAATCGAACACATATTTTATTTGTGCAATTGGGCGATGTGTAAAATTTATCGACCCAATCAATGTCCTTCAAATAGGTGTACATAAACAAACCGTCCGGTTTGTAAATGAATATTTATTTATTCCCATTCACGTCAAAAATTATATTTTAACGATAAAACATTTTATTTCAACCTATGAATTTCTATTCAATTCATTCTTTAAATAAAATGATATTTTTATTTTTTTTCTAACTTATTTTAGAAAATTTCGGCAGCATAACGGCACGATACTAGAAACGGGACAAGGCCTAGCCTTATCCCCAGTCTAGTGAAGGCCCACGCCATTCACAAATCAATTTCAATCAATTTCCAATTCAACCATACCAATAAATCAATCACCCAACATTCAACTAAACAAACAAGTCCATGGTCTGTGGACGGGTGTCGGGTGCTTCTAATAAGCACCGTCTGCATCCTAGTATATATATATATATATAACTAGAAAAATTAAATTGAAAGGTGAGAAATTCTCACCGATAGCTATCCTAGCTCCACGGCTCTTCATTTGCAGAAGTCTTCGTCGTTTCGCCATTTTGTCACCTTCGTTGCTGCTTTCACTACATACGTAAAAATCACATTTTTACTTCGCTATTCAATATATAAAAATCATATTTTTACTTCGATGTTCAATATATAAAAAATCATATTTTTACTTCGATGTTCAATATATAAAAATTCTATTTTTCTATCGAAGTTCAATATATAAAAATTCTATTTTTCTATCGAAGTTCAATATATAAAAATTCTATTTTTCTATCGAAGTTCAATATATAAAAATTCTATTTTTCTATCGAAGTTCAATATATAAAAATTCTATTTTTCTATCGAAGTTCAATATATAAAAATCGAGTTTTGACGTCGCTATTCAATATATCAAAATCGAGTTTTTTTTTCTTCGACTTTCAATATCTAAAAATCTGATTTTTACTTCTTAAAGTTCAAATCTCCTTCTATTTTCAATCTTAACATAAATTAGTTTATAAATCATTTTAAAATCAGTTTTTAATACTTTTAAAAATTTCAGTTTTTATACTTTTATACATTTCAGTTTTTAAACTTTAAAATAATCAGTTTTTAAAACAAAAATAAACAGTTTTTAAAACAAAAATAAACAGTTTTTAAAACAAAAATAAAATAATCAGTTTTTAAAACAAAAATAATCAGTTGAAAGAAAAAAAAAAAAGGACTTACAGGGGGGGGGGGGTTCACGTGGCCGAGGAGGAGGGGAAGGAAGAGCTCTGGCGCGGCGTCAGTCCAGGGGAGGGGTGCAGGTGGCGCGGGAGGCCAATGGGGTGGCGGTATGTCGGGTTTTGGGTTGTTGGGGTTTGGGGGACCGAATTAACGAAGATCGAGAGAGGAGCGAGATGGGAAGGGGATGGTGGTGGTGTGGTGATCGGAGCAGGTGCTGGCGGCGCTCCGATGGGAGGCGCGGTGGGGGTGAACGGAGGTAGGGTTTCGTCTCGATTCGATTTTTTTTCTTCTAATCTGAACTGAAATAGAAACGAGGGGGGGGGGGGGCAGAACGAAGATAAAGGGGGGGGGGGAGAAAAGTTTATTATTATTATTGTTATTTAATTATTTTAAATTTTACTTTATAAAGCAACTTTTATTTTCGACCTCAAAACGAGGCCCACCGCCTGTCGTCCATAGCGTTCTACCCCCATTCCGAACACAATGGGATATGCCACGTAGGCTGATTCGACAGTTTGAATCAGTTTCTGTTAAATTTACACTTAAATCGCTATATTGAATTTTAAACGTACATTTCAAATTACTGGGGCCACATACTAACTAGAAAAATTCCCAAAAAATATTTTCTAGCTTCGTATTGACGATACGGTCCTAACAAAACTAGTTTCGTCGAATTCTGAGACCGATAGAAAAATGGCCAATTTCCAGTCGATTAAAATCAACTGAAACTGGTCAAACGCGTTTTCCTTTGCCACGCTCACATAATGATTCGAAAAATTATGGAATTTGAAATCTAGCAATAACTCGACATCACGGACCCAACAAAACTGGTTTCGTCGAGATCCGAGATCATTTGCAAAATTGCTATTTTTAAGGGCCTTATATATATAAAAATATATATAAATTCCACAGCGACTATTTCTAATTTTAAACTGGACATATCTTATCATTTCTAAGATGAAATCTCAGTTTGTTAACTTCGTTACAAAGATATAGTTATACAGATTCAAATATTTCTTGTTTCGTTCGATTCTGACTTATATTGAATTCTGTATATTCATTTGAAATTAGAAATCGAATTTTCGAACTACCGCGCCATTTTCAATTCCTTTTATAATTATATATAATTATTATATATTCTAACGACGACGTATATAATATATACGTCGAATTCTATATTGAAAATAAATTTCACGTCGATATTATTTAAAATAATCTATTTTAAATATCAAAATTCGCTAAAATTGCCAAAATAAAATTTTTAAACTGGCTCAGATTTTCGGGTTGTTACACATGAAGAGGCTAACATTGATTTTAGGGGCGTTTATAACAAGTGTGATGTTTGATTTCAGAGGAGTCGACGTTGATATTGGGTTGGAATGAAAGGGTGCGATGGGCAGGAAGAAGTTGAGTTCGAGTTTTGTGGATGAGTTCGAATGTTGAGGGATCAGTGATGATTTTGAGGAGAGTTTTGAGGAATTCAGGTCTGTAAATGTTGAAGATGAGGCATAACATGGGTTCGACAATTGGTTTGGAACGATGGAGGCCGATAGTGTTTGGGAGTATGGCAGTAGCATAACAGTGTAATCAACTTGGCAGTGATGTTGGTTTTGTAGCAGCAGTAGGTCAATATTGGTCAATTTTTGGAGTGATATTGGATCGATTTGAATGGTGTAGTTGCAGTAAGTAGCCGGTTGAAGTGATTAAAAGGTTGTCAGTAAGGTATGAGAAGATGACAGTAGCTAGATGATAGAAAGGAAAAAAGACTCGAATAAGGGAGAAGAAATCATCTCAGGGATTAAGGTAAAAAATTAAATAAATAACTTTATAATTTATTTAATTTATTTAATTTATTTAATTCATTTGTGACTTGTAAATAAACATAAACCATATATGATGCTTAGGGAGGAGTCGAACTGTTTTGGACTAAAATATGCAGTGGTGTGTTTGCCAATAATGAGCGATTAATTGCAACATGGTTCGATTAAATGCAACAGTGAGGTACATGTTTATAATTTTATAAGATATCAGTTGTTATATTAAAGAACAATCGTTTAATCGTTGAATAAAAATATAATTTATCGTAGGTACGAAATGAATTCATTGAGATGATTCAAGTTGATTCGTTAGCTGCATGATGCTGAATTTAAATGAATATTCAACAAAGGAAAAATCAATGTGAGTAAATCTCACTTAAAAATTTAATTTTATCATTAAAAATAAATTGTTGACTGTTTGGATGCAAGAATGAATTATTGAATTACTGTGGTTATATATGTTAGTCATATTAGGCTTTGTGATTGTGGCTATTATTATATAAATATTGGATTTCCCGCAGTACCATTAACGGATTCCCGCAGTATCATTAGCGGATGACCCTATCGCCCCACGATATATTAGTGGATGACCTTCTATACCGCGATATCCTGCCTTGAAGCAGGATTAGTATTATTTATGTTGTTTGACATCTGTGAATGCAGTAAAACAGGTTGGAGGGATCCAACCGGATTCCTCAAAATTTTATTTATCATTGTTTATATATTTATAAATGCATGAAATGTTGAATTGAATTGATGTTGTGTGTTGAATGCTTGAATATCACTGGCCCTAGAGATTGATATTTAGAAATATCATAAAAAATGATTTTTAGATTTTAAAAGGGGAATTTTATTTTTTGAAATAGAAATGGAATTTTGAATGAGTTATGAAATATATTTACTTGTTTTAATTGATAAAAACAAGTGGTTGAACTTCTAAATGATGTTTAAATGGAAAGATAAAATCATCATTGGATAATATTAGATTTTTAAATCCAAGTCTGAATTCAAAAAGGAAATTTATTTTTCTAGAATGGAAAAATGAATTTCAAATGGAATTTGAAATAGAAATTTGTTTTAGATACCTTAAAACAAGAAGTGGAATGTACAAACAATGTTTATAAATTAAAAAGGAAAATTTTATTGGGTAATTTATTTAAATTCAAGTATGAACTTAAAAAGAGATTTATAATTTGAAATCGTTTCAGGAAAGGGAAACGATGAAATTTATTCCGATGTTCGGAATATAAATGAACTGAAATAAATCCATATGGATTTATGATTAGAATTCGACCATGTCGAATGTATAAAATAAATAAATTTATTTCCAGATAAAATATCGGGATTGTATTGAATAGAGCTAAAATTTAAAATGTAAATCTAAAAATAGATCCCATATTGATTTATATATATATAAGCTATGAAAATAAAATATTCCAAAATTTGAATTGAGTTTCAAATAGATTATTAAAAATAGAAGTTTATTTAATAAAGAAGTTAATTTATAAATAACACATTTATAAATGTGACGAAGTAATTTTCATCGTGTAATTTGGAAATAAATTTCCAAATGTAAGAAATGGAGTAGAAGGCGAGACTTAAATCGAGTTTGTGTATTACAAGCTTTTATTTGTCTCAAGATAAGAACGTTGTCGGTCAAGGTCTGAGAGGTAAACAAAATACCCCAACTTGAACGACTTCATTATTATCGAGGGATGATATTAGTTTGTAATGGTAAATGATGTTGAATTAATTGATTATTCCCATAAAAAGGAATTTATAATTGAAATTCGAAAATATCGAATTTTATAAATAATTTAATGAATTGGAATTGAATATAGGAGTTGAGTTTGATTAAATTCATAACTGAGTCATGAATGTGGCATAAAGAAATCGACGAGTTGAATAAATCTGAATTGTGAAGTTAGATTTGGGATAACAGGCTTATTTTGTTTTTAATTTATTGAAAGTGGAGTTGAATTATTTTATAACGAAGTTTTAAACGTTATATTTAATTTAATTAAAACGAACTCGCCATAGCGCGGTAGTTCGAAATTTGACGATTCAAACTTCAATTTAATATACAGAACTTTGTATAAGTCGGAATTTGACGAAACTAGAAACGTTTAGACCTATTGAATGATAATTTTCTAATGGAAGAGAAAAATCTAAATTTCGCCTTATAGATTTGGAGGTATGTCAAAATCAAATTTTCAGAAAAACAACACTATAATCGTTTTTAAACCATAACGGTTTATTTAATTAAATAAAGGATTTTCAGTGAATAAAAATCCGAATTTCCATTAGAAAAATCCGAACGTGAGTTATAAATTTAATATGAACTCAAGTGGAGTAAATGGATTAATTTTTGAAATAGAAATCAAATTTTTATTTATTGAATGAGGTTAACTAATTTCAAATGGGTTAGTTAATAGAGTTTTGATTTAAATTTAACTTATTTTAAATGAATTGAATTTATTAGTCGAGATTTGAAATTCGAATATAAAACTTGGATTAGAAATTGGAAGCGAGCAAGGAGATTGAGTTTGAATTGAAAATAAATAAATACAAACATATTTGAATGGGATATATTCAAATTAAAACAGCATTAGGCAAAAAGAGCTAATTAAGGAAGTAGCTAGCGAATTTTGGTCAAAAGGGTTGAATTGACTAAAAAGAATTGGATATGGGCGTATACATGTTAAACAGGCATGGGATGAAGAAAATGAAGGGAATGAAGAATATTATTAGTGCTCGACAAAAAGGTACATGTTTAAATTTCTATATGAGTTTTATGCGCTGAACGGCAAGCCGCTTGGATTTTTGATTTTCTTTTTGAATGGAATGGGCCTAGAGAGGCGAGTTGGGTTTGAATTACTGACCGGTACAAAGGAGGTGCTGGCGAAATTTTCTGAAAATTTAAGGAGTTAGAACATTTTTCAGAAATTCCGTAACTAGAAATCAATATAGAAACCTGATAAAGAAACAAATGTGAAATATTAGAAAGGGCCGGTGATTGTTTGATGGATGTTTAATTTTCTTTTTATAGTTAAATAACTGGTTATCAAAGATTTTTGACCATTATTGTCAATACGGAGAGACCGGTTGGATTTAATTTTCGAAAACCACTCCGTATAGGCATAGGCGTTGCGAATTAGATTATGCCGAAGATAAATTGAAGACGAAGTAAAATACAAGGGCCGTTTTGTTTGTCCAGACCCGGGACAAGTTGTATGGACCAATGTCTAACAGAGTATTCCTAACAGATCACATAAGACGATCATTTCAAGATATTACGTCTAGTGGCGGGGAAATTCGTTTCTCTTAGATTTTATACCCGTAATACTTTGAGAAGATCAACTAGTGATTTGACGGGTTTGATGATGTGGCATTCAAAGTGAATGGTGGCCAGATGATCTGAAAGATTAACGTAGTCTCAAGCCTCACAACCGGGAAATGACAAAAATCGGGCAGGCAGCATGGCTAGGTGGGTCATACTCAAGCAGGTTATATTTGTCACCGATCTAGAGAAAATTCATTATTTATTCTTCTTTTGATTCTGTATCTTACGGATTACGGTTGGACGACCGACAACCGTGGGTGAAATATATTCGCTACACTCAAGCTAAATGAGTGGGCGGTCATATGTGGCCAGGTTGCAAGACGTTCTTGCTGAACCCCAGTGTATCACCTCTAGATTATACTGATTGGAAGGTCGTCCCATACCTTGTCATAGTTGGAATCCAATCTCCAATAAGCGCCCTGCGGTTTTGATTTTATACTATATATGTAGAGTGTGAGATGCAAGCGTTCTACTATTTGGTTATTTATTTGATTAGACATTATTATATATCACTGGATTTTGATATCAAAAATGTTTTGGTTATAGTATGGTAAAAACCGTCCATGGGTTGGTCTAACTATTACCCTTTCTTTCAAAGTATTTTTAAAGTTAAACAATATGGTTGGAGTTTACTCACACCAGTCCCATGACGACCCAGAGTTTATTTTGTTTGTTTTTCCTAAACTCTTGGGTGCCCAAATTTATACGGGCAGTCAAGTTTTTCAGGCTTTTACAGATACACTTGGAGGAGGTTAAAGCAGGAGGCTTCACCGTTAGTTATTTAGAGTTATTTCCGCTGTGATATATATGTGTTGTACTCTGATATGATATGTATATACAAATTCAGATTTGTATTTCAAAGATTATGTTATATATTATATTTTATTCGTTACGCTGTGAGATTCTGTATTGTTATTTATGTTCTCCTTTTATCTGTTCTATTCTTTAACCCTAATGATTCGTATTTCTGTATTATTTGAGTTGGACATGGGTTGTATTAGTCAGCTCTAATAATACGGATTTACGGGAGGTTACATATGAGAAATAGGGTAGACCTATCTTTGCATCCTTAGAGTTAGCAAATAACATAAAATATATTCTACTCTGTACAGCTTGTTATAAGTGAGCTATATGCCTGAGTACCAAGAGTGATAAGGAATCAGACAAATATAGCATTTATCATCCATCCGCGTAATCACTCACTTTTTTTTTTGAATTTGTTCAGGAGGAAAACCGACCGGAGTCGTAAAACCCTCCTTAGTCCATCTAGCTTGGTCCGCGAGCACCACATAAGTGGTTGATCTAAGCGTATGCACATGGTAAGCTCTTAGCATGCCATTCCGGGTTTCGAACCCACGCCACTGTCACAAGCCGAAGTAAGAACTTGACGTGGTCCTCGTAGATGCGGTAGAATTTCAAACATGGAAATACTCTAATGACTTGGAGATAAGGACCCAACATGGACTAAATAGGTATCACAGTCAAAACCCCTTCTCTACGAGTACCTGCTAAAATTTTGTGTATCGATGATCCTTTGCACATGCTTTCCTCAACATAGCCTACCTTGGAACTGTCCATGAAGCCTCTACTCAAATTCTTCGCAGTTAGGAACCATTCTAGACTAGCATAATCAGTCATAGAATATCACATGTCGCATAACCCTCCTCCGACTGTTCCCGTGACACATCATCGTCTACTCTACAACTTAGAGTAAAGAAATCCATCATTAGACCCATTGATTCTTCTTATGGAATTACTTTCGCCAAATGATGAAAATCACCATATCAAAGCATCATATCCTTGCCTCACTGCCAAAATCATTGGTCGATGAGCCATCATGTCGAGACCACTATGAAATGGAAATCTTACCCTTTCCCTTGAAGCCTCACCATCATCCACGTCAAAATTGGCCAAATCGATCATCATCAACAGTAGTCGGTATCAATTGCTGCATAGTATTCGATAACAACCACTCTGATCATGTACTTAACCAAAATTAATTAATTAAAATTTCGGTGAATTGGTTTTCCATTCGTTTCAAAGTCAAACTATGTTGTCAATTCTGTTACATTTCTTCAGATTAATTGTCAAGCTCTAGTGCTCCTCTATCTTGAGATCAACCGACATGCTTTAATGATGCTCCACCTACAAATCAGTCCACATGTTTCGATATTCCTCCATGAATTTATCTCATTAGTTCATGTATGTCATCACTTGTACACTCAATCGATATGCACTAAAAATCTGTCACATCCTTAAAGTCATCAAAGTATGCATTTGGTGCATATACTTCAAACTCTAGAAAATGGGATTTTCCTAATCCTATACTGCTTATGAATCGAGTTTCGTCTAAACTAAGCAAACAAGCAACTTTGCAACCAGTAATCATACAAATATTTAAAATATCATACAACCATCCATAATAGCCTATAAAATCGATCTAAGGTACCATAAGCGGGATTAATGTCAAAATAGCGTAAATCCAGCAATATCATCAAAATAGCGCGTAAGTTAAAAATGCAATATTTAATTTAGAATCATTTAAAACACTTTTTAATTCATTTATAAAACAAGGGATCGGTTTATCTATTTTATAAATCTTATTTTAAAATTAGAAATCATTTAAAAACAATGATTTTATTATACAAATAATTACAATAATATAAGAGACAATATCACTCACCTCCGCCAATTTAATTTAAACTAGCTTTAATTTGTATTGCTCTCCATCATGAAAGTGGCGCAAGAGACAGCATACAAATGAGCCTCATATGCAAATGTTATGTTATATAAAAGATTAACGATTATTTAAATGGTTAAATAACTATATTATAACTAGCATTAACTAATTACCATCATTAATACTTACATCACTACTAATTCTCCTTATTTTCCCTTGTAGATATGCGCGTATGAAACAATTCCACTGTGCACCTCCAGCAAAGACATGGAGCTATTGCTCGCTAAGTCGAAACCATATGCGCCGCTGATTGGAACCCCTGATTCAAACAAGTCCACCGTAGCCGAGTCGTTTGTACCGTGCATCGCAACCTATAATCGATGACCTGACCCTTCTAAAATCATGACACCGGTGCACCTCTCATCCCTTAATCAAACTCTATTCTCCATTTCACCTAACTCCAACCCCAACTCCTGAAAATTTAAATCTTATATCTAGACAACATGCTCAGACCATCAGTAACTGCCACCAAACTAATACGAGAGGTTCTCCACCTCACCAGGAGTTCGATGAGCCATGCATCGTGATTTATGGTAGAATTATTCGGTTATTTCAATTTCTAAAATAAATGAAAATGACATTAAAACTGATAGAACAATAATGTGGTAAGATGCAGTTGAACAATAATTTTAAAAGAGAGAGAGCAAGGTTTTAAAATGTTACTGTTTTATTCATTCTCTCATATAAATGATAATATGTTTTCGAGCTCAAACGACCAAACGATGCATCTGATCATCATGAAACTCGACTTCGTGCATCATCTCATTTCTATGGTCACAATGTTATAAGTTTCGCCGTTGTTTGAGATTGTGCCCCAAAAGGAAATTTTTACATACTTCAAGACCATTTTAACCAGGAGTCATCCAATCCTCAAATATAGCAATTCTTGTACTCATTTCAATTCGTAATGTTGATTCGGACTCAACATAGGTGGTCTTTATTCGTATGCGAAAAATTATATTTCGGGACCGCTAGTTGATTAACAATTAATATTTAAGGAAATTATTTAAATGTTCAGCCGTTAAAAATAAGAGTCGTTATACTCTCCCTGCCTTAAAGGATTTCTTCCTCGATTCCGCTAAAATGGAACACACAACCTAGCACTTTGTAATAAGCCACAACACTAGATAGAACTATTGAGACAAGATTTTAATCGATGCAAACATATAAAGGTGCAATGAAGATCATTTCATAGAGCTAAGGTTTTTTTACTTTGAGTCGTGTTAGAAATACGTTAAAATCTATCCTCAAAGTATAACAAGAATGCACAAAACTTCGTTGCTGAAATCTGTATATTTGAGGAATTGAAAAGTCATAGAAAAATCCCAAACGGTTCAGGCTCCGACCGGGAAAGAGTGTAGAGTGATATAGACTATGGACCGAGGTTCTCTGGTCCATAGCCAGAAAACGGTCGACCGCCAAAAAAAGGACCGGTCGACCGGTTTTACTGTGTTTGCACATAACGACTATTTTTTTGATTCTTTAAATTTCCAGAAACTTAACCAGTCGACCGGTTCCGAACAGCAAGCTTTTTTATGAAGGGTTGCTTCCATTCATCAAGAGTTTTCTCTTCAATTTTCAATGGAAACGGATGCATTCTTTTGTAGAAACTCTTCATGAAGGAATGCAACTATTCTACACTATAAATAGACTTGAAATCATACTTCAAATCACCGATTCTTGCTCTAAATTCTGATCTTACTTTCTAAATATTCTTGCATTCTAAAAGCTCTCAATTATTTGAATTGCTTATTGAATCATTGAAATTATTTCATATCTTTTGATTCAACAAGCATTCTACTTCCTTAAATCTACGCATTCAAAGTACATACTCGAGGATAAGATTATAGGAAGGGTGTACTACAAGTGACTAGTCTGTGTATTGAAGACACAATATATAGTCAATCATCAACTACTTTGTATTGAAATTCCAGTAAGCCTGTAGCCGTGAAATCAAGTGGGTAAGCTTGTGGCCCGTGAAATCAAGTGGGTAAGCTTGTGGCCTGTGAAATCAAGTGGTTAAGCTTGTGGCCCGTGAAATCAAGTGGTGTGTTGTGAACCTGTTCCTCCAGGTTAAGCGAGGTTGTTGATTAGTGAAAATCCAGAGAGAGGTCTGGGACTGGACGTAGGACGGTGCTCCGAACCAGTATAAAAAGCCCTGGTGTGATTTTTCCTACTTACTGCATTTACTGTTATACAGTTCTGTGATTATCTATTACTTCGTACTCGAATATTGTTTGCCATATTACACGATCCTTTGTGTACTATAGTATCACGTACACATACACTTTCAAGAACGCCACTTACACTCTTAACAACAACCATTGAAAGTAATTGTGACAAAGGGAATAGACTTAGTATTGGCTTATGGCCATTATTTCGACTCTTAAATGTAACCACAATCGATTTCTAAATTCTTATGGCTAAGCCAAATGCAAGTTATGTACTTATTTTCAAACGACGGATGATGGAAAACAAAACTGACAACTAAGTGATCAAAAGACCATTTAACTAATACTATATACATTAACCTTCCTTCAAATTTTGGCTTAGTTCGTGGAAAATTTCGGCAGTACCACCTTTGTGCAAGTTGATTTAGAAAAACTACAACTCTCCATAAATGGCCCTAATTAAAAAAAAATAGAAAAAGGCCAAAAAAGGCCTTATATTTAGATCATAAAATCCCTAAAAATGCACCAAGGATATAAACCATAATTCTATATCCACCACATTCCTCTCTTATAACAAGCTTAGGGCCCATTTGGATGCTTAAAAATAAGCAGCTTTCTAACTTTGCAAATTCAATTCAGACCACCGTTTCCGCTGAGTAGCCCCCTTTTTTTTTAAAACTTTCGTAGGACCAAAATACCCTTTACCTCGTAGAATCACTATGAGTTTATGTTGCTTACCTCGTAGGGACTTTACGAGGTAACGTTGCTAACCTCTTAGGGCCCCATACGAGGTAATGATATCAACCTCGTAGGCCTACTGCGTGGATGGATCACAATCCCCACACCCGCACTACGTGGTTGATGAAAACGTATAAAAACAAATATTTAGCGAAGGATATTTCTATCCAACGAATTTTTAAAATAAAAAAGGGGAAAACTCAGCAGTTTTGGTGGTCTGAATAGAATTTGCCTTCTAACTTTTTAAAAGCAAAAGTAGGAAAGCCCACATGGGTAAACAAAATAATAGGGCTTCAAGAAGTTACTTTCCTCCTTATTTCAAAAGCAAAATATTTTTGCTATTTGCTTTCGTAACCCAGATAAAAAATGACTTCCTGGCCGCTTATTTCAGTATTAGGGTTCCTGGGCGATTTCTTCGTTCTTTATCCAAATTAGACGGCGTTATTTCTCCTCAATAATTTCAGAAAGGTACTAGTTTTCTTCTCCAACTTGTTTTCCATACTCGCATCCTACTATGATTTCATTTGTTTTTTTATTTGATCTGTAAAGGCATGTATTCATTAGAATTTTGCCTAATTTTGATTTACAGAAGCTTATTAAAGATCGATTTAGTTTAATATGATACGTTAAGACATTTACTCAATTTTTTTACCAATTTATAGAACAATAATTGGATAGGTAAAGAGAGCTACTATTCACACCCTTACACTTCTGGCCACCAAAACTAAAAGCAACCCAAATATTTCAAGTTTCCTTTACTGACCACCATCTAAATTAATAACCAAAAAAATGCAGAGGCCACCAGCTTCTTTCTCTGCACAAATGCTTCCTTCCTCCTTTACATCAATGTACTCTGCGAATCAAGTACCTAAAATTAAATGGTTTAAGAATATTTTTTACATAATCCATTTTCATAACCACATTAGAAATTTTAATTTCTATAAATGGGTATTTACTTCGTTGGTTGTGAAATAATTCGTCTGATCAACAATTATATCTTTTGATTCATTTGATCGAACATCTTGCATCATATTATTAAAACCATCATGTTTATCGTCCAATTTATCAATATTCAATTACTCCATCTATCAAATGACACAAAAGTTAATGTATCAGTTTGTAAAAGAAGGTGCATAGATTATACGGATAAAAACCCTAAAAGCTAAAACTTACATTGTCATTCTCTATTATAACGTTGCCAAATTTAATGTCCTCCAAACTTGAAATTTCCAATGGAGCGAAAAAAATATATCCTTAAATGCAATGGAAAATCTTAACCATTAAAAAAACCCTAATGACATATTCTATAACATTATAGAAAACAATAAAAATCAAGCAATTCTTACCTCTTTTTTATCTTCATCTTCCATCTCTATTAGGCACAAAAGAATATCAGCTTTTTTTGGGTTTAGAGTTTGAAATGGTAGAGAAGTAGTATTTTTCTTAAGATAAGTGCGGGGGCGAGTAACTGAATGAAGGAATGATATATGGTGGCCAGAAGAATATAAAAAGTAATCATTTGTATTGAATTTAGGAAGGTGGACAGAAGTGTCAACCAGGGTGTGAATAGTAGCACCCTAGGTAAAAACCTTATATACAACTTATTTTTGTTGCATCCGTCTGTAGAAAAATTATGCATGAACGACATCATTAAGCAGAAGCAAAATACAATATAAAATGAAATTTGTGCTTTACATCCAACAAATAACAAATCATAATATTTACGTAGAATAATGTGACAATTTCATATGATCATGGATATATAAATAGTTAATAGAGCCATGATTGCTCAGTTGCCCAAAAGCAGCAATTACATATTGCTCAATCTACACATTGCTCAGTTGCCCAAAAGCAACAATTACTCTTAACAGATGAGTAGTCTACATATTGCCTCTCAAATATAAGATGAGAAGATAGCCTAAAAGCAGCAATGACATAATCCCTATCAATTACTTAATAAGTATATATGTATGTATGATAACTATATAGTCTATTGTCCTTATTTTAATTACTGGTTTTATGGATTTTTTATTGCTTTGGCTTGTTGGTCAAACTAAAAATAGGCATATGACCAGATGCATCCAATTCGTTTCCTCCACATTGGAAGAGGGAACCACATGAATGATGCACATAAATAAAATATGAAAGCAATCTGCAAAGGATCTTTTCCATCATAAGATTGAGAAAGTAATATTACCATGCCTTGGTTACATGCATAATCTATTATACCTTAAATAATCTCATTTATAAAACCAAAACAAAAAACTACAAAAAGCCAAGTACATGATGTCATGATTACCCTTAGTCAATTACTCACACTGTTTGGTTATAACTTTAAACATATTTGTTAACTGCATCTTTGCACTAATAACTTTTTGCTTCTCATTTATTTACTAGCTAAAACATTATTTAAATTCTAAACAGTAGATAGCAAAATTGGACTGGCAAAAAATTCGATATATTCATGAGTTGTCGTAGTTTAGTTTTAGTATTTGCATTTGTAATTGGGCTGCCTTGTTTATGCTCAGTACAATTACTTTCTGAGACTGATAAGAACTTTAAGATGCATACAAGATACATGGCATTTAATGATCTAAACCAAAAAAGAACATAAAACATTTTCCTAGTTTTAATATTTTCTTTTAGGATCATTTTGAAGGTTACAATGGATTATCTGCAAAAACGAAAATTTTCGTTTCTACTGCATTTGTGATGTGGGATGCTGAATTTTATGTTAAGGTTGATGATGGCGTCCATGTCAATCTTGGTAAAATTTTCGACCAGTATTTTTTGAATGTCCAAACTATCAATTTTAAATGCTTAAACAATGATTGCACTGGTTTTAGGAACACTAGTGGCTACACTTTCTAGCCACAGATCCAGACCGAGAGTTTATATTGGATGCATGAAATATTGTACAGTTCCCTCTAGCAAGTAATATTTTTTCCTGTCGTTAATATACAAGATGTTCATACAAATCACTGAAAAATAAATGTAGCATTTTTTTTCTTGTTAATTATGTATAGCTTCAACATTTGAATTGATAATTTCACAAAGTTACCAACTGATTATGCAAGATGATTTGTTCATTTTCAGATATCAATTAAAATAGTCAATGGTATTTTTAGGTGAAATTGGTTGAAACTATTTATATGTGTTAGTTTCTAATTTACTAAAAAAATGATTATGTTTTTAGGGTAGGTTCAACTCAAGCAGGAAGTCAAGATTTCACCAAAAGAAGGGAAAAAATTCGACGAAGCATACTCATTTTAGGTTCAATATGTTTTTGGAAGTTTATAATATTTTTATTATAATGTTTGAAATTTGTATAAAAGATTAATATGGATATATTGTATGGTTTGTTGCTTGATTTTGTAGCTTAAAATGGATGTGAGTAATATGTAGGTAATTGCTTTTGTTTTGTTTTAATATTTTAATGCAAAAGTCAAAAAGCTACTATGAAAATATAATTATATCCATATTTGCTTTTTATCTTTTTTACTTATAAGTCATTATTATGCCATATGAACTTTTTGACTTTTCAAAAGTAAAAGTGCTTATCATATTAGCATAAGCACTTTTGCTTTGAGTTGCCAAACGGGCCCTTAATATTCATATTTAAACAAGAGCGAGTAAGAATTCAAATAATCAAGACTTGCTTCCTTGTATCCAAACATGTACTCAATAAAGAGGATTAAGCATAATAGTGGTAACAAAAAGAAAATAAGCATGTTAAATAAACAGAATTTTTTTAATATAAGTATGTTAAATCATATATAAAATTTATTTCAAATAAATATGTTATGCTAAAATACAACTATTCTACATGCCAGAAAACCATACAAATATAAAAAGCTACGTCAAGTGTCAATAATCAAACATTTATAGGCAAAATAAGAGAAACTATCAAAATTAACATCCATGCCTTTTCTAGCATGCAGTATTCTAGTCTACCTAGCATACGACATCAACTGTGATATCCAATTCATATATGACTCAACAAATTTGTTTCCATTCTACTAGAACTAAGAAATACAAATCTTGCATCCCTTATGAATAAATCTGTTGTGATTTGAGTGTTGTCTTCCTAGCCACAAATCGTTGGAAATGCATGGTAACTATTCCCACATTCACTTTGGAAGCTCAAGTAGTTGTAAAGAACTACTTTATTCCTCCTATTCAGATTTAGCTAGTCGATGCTTCATTCAGCATGAAATGAATGTTTGACATGCTCACCAAATGGCAACTAGAATAAGAAACGACTTTTCAAAATGGGGCCAACCATCTTGATTTGGTCTGCACCATATTACCTCAAGTTATGGAGTCATAACCAATAATTAATATAAGAAATATCCACTAGAAGGATATCGCTCATGGACTAGTATGCCTCCTACTCAAACATCAGAAATAACATCAAAAGACTTGGAATTCTAATCGTTACTACTAGAGAAGGTCGAGATTCCCCTCAAAGAAGAGATACTTTGGTGATGTGACATCACTGAACAGCTCTAACTCCTCCTATACTAGGTAAACCTCTAAATACCAAAAGAGAAACATATTGCCAAAGACTCCAAATACAGAGTCGGATATATAATCCCTCTAGTAAGATTTTTTTGTTGACTAACATGCGTCATCCTCTCCTTTTGGAGCCTACATCACACCTAATTAAGTGTAAGAATAAGTGTACATTATCGGTTCTTCATTTGCACTTGGAATGAATGATGTCGATGCATTCGTCAACCTCTCAACTAGACTCACTAATGCATGTTGACGCCTCATGTCTTAAATAAAAGTTTGATTCCCTCATCAAATTATTGCTCAAAGGTGTTGCTACTCTAAGTAGTCTTTGGTAGAGTGCATATAACATATCACCAATCTAAGAAAAACCCCTAATCTGAAGTATCCTTAGGTCAATCCAAATTTTGTATTTTTGTAACATTTTATATACATACAGCGATGTCCAACATAGAAACAATGTGGCCCAAACACCTCGTTTTCCTCACCCCGAAGTGGTATTTGAAAGATCTCAACTCCAATTTGTGTTTTCACAGCATCGATGACACAAACATCAATCATACCTTATGTTTTTCCCATCTTCAACTAGATGAAAATATTATCAAGTATCCAAAGAATAATTCCTTTAAGTAATATTTTGGGACACGGTTCAAAAAGTCAACAAAGTATGCTGACTCGATGGTAAACCCAAACAACATATCAAACTAACAAAAATCAAAGCAGGGTGTTGAAATGTTGTAATCGCCACAAACCCTCATACTACTCTCTATTGGTAAAATCCCCTTGCAAAGTCCAACTGAGGGAACAACCTTGCACCCTTGAACTAATTAGACAAGCCACGACAAATAGGAATAGATATTTGGTTATCCTTCGCTCATTAGGTACCATATGCCCTAAGAGATAAATACTGGCCTAACGCCTCTAACCATATCGATATGAAACTAAACTCTTATACGGTGGTAGTATAATACCTTATCAAATGCATCCATAAACTCTTAAGATGTAGGCTCAGATGACGACTCATCGTGATGATATATCGAGAAAATGTAGAAAGCTAACCATCACCTACTCACCATGTAAGCATCCTAACACTTCATCACTAGTTCCTATCATCACCAACAACCTCTCGTAATCCATTGTCATTACGTATCCATCCAAATAGTTAGTTTCTGGAATCTAATATTAAATATAATTAAACTCAAAGCAATCAATAACAAATGAATAACAAACAAGCACTCATGACTTAATAAGAAAAAGTCTTTGATGAACCATGTATAATTCCAAGTATAGACAAGCCATGTTGTAATGTTCACATCCTTTGAGGTCTAAAACTAAATGCTATGGATGCTACGATCATCTATAGTATTAATCTTCAACAAAAGAATACACAATGTCACACATGTATAGTCTAATCGACCCCTTTCCAAGGTAGGTCATAATCAAAAAGGCCAATTAATTTTTTTTCAAGTCTAGTTCCCATTTCATTCATCAAACCATAAGATCAGATGGAACAATGATACCTCAACGTCAAAATGAAACACATAAGAAAATGTCATTAAAGGAAATCATATCTCAAGTAGTAATGTCATTTCCCTTCTCTTTCATCGAGCGAGCACTCATTGGAATAAAAATGACAATCAATGCATATGCCTCCATGATCTTTCCCTGCACAACAAGACAATTATTGTAACAGCCTGCATTTTACCCATCAAAAGATCGTAAAATATTTTTATTTTATTTCCTGAGGGTTGGATCATTCTCATCTTTTAATATGTTGCTTATGGGGATGTGAGACATGTCCATAATTTTTACCGATTTTATTTGTGATAATTTTTCCCTTATCAGTTTTGTACAGAGAATAACTTTTGACTCAGGTCGAATCATAGGGTGAGACCTGTGCCATTGGAAAGGGATTGATGTTTTCCTTTCCGTAAAATGGTTACATTAAAGATTTGGCTGAGCGGTTTGGGAGAAATCGTTGTTTTAAGGTTTTTCACTTGGCTGTCCAGGCTTTGGGAGCCTAATGGGCTGATTTGGGAGAGGTCCATTAGTGGGCTGGTGGAAACTATAAATAGGGTGTAAGGGATATGGGAAATGGTTTTAGTTTTCGATTCTCTCATTTGGAGGCCTTGAGCTCATCCTTCCTCTAACACCTTTCCACCATTAAAAATCAAAATCCAAGGAGAGAAATCATAGATCTACACCATTGGAGGCTAGAACTACATCAAATAAAGCAAGAGTTCATCGGATCAAGGGGATTGGTGCGAAATGCTAGCTGTCTGGATTATTATTTCATCAACTTTAGCTGTTTTTGGCGAATCGGTGAATGATATGCATCTCTCACATGGATTCAATGAAGTATATGAGTGTTTGTTCATGGTTTTCATCATTTTCAAGTGTTTTTCCATAGATCTATGCATTGGTAAGTCCATTTTCATTAAATCACCACAGGATACAATCTAGTAAGTTTAAACCTAAATTTTCTATGATATCTCTCGGAATATGCAAGTTAGATCTATAGTTTTATGCATATGTGTATTTATGATGGTTTTGGTGAATTTTAGATAACTGTTGATGGAATTTTCATACTGGTGTTATTGTTGATTTCATATCATGCTTGTTGTTATATTGGGTGAATTGGATGAGTTGGTTTCGTCGAATGTATCGTTTTGGCGAAGTTTTGGTCAAAATTGGAGTTGCATTAGAGGATGTAGGTTTTGGGTCGCACACTACTGGTCGGTCGCTCCTGGTTGAATGGATCACTTTCAGACTCGAGTTAAGGGCGTTAGTCGCATACAAGACTTCAGTGGGTTTTGGAAACACTGGGTCGGTCGTGTGCAGAGCTGAATGAAACATATTGGGTTTGAATAAAGCTAGCTAGTTGCTCCGGGTCGGTCGAGCAGCCTGGGGGTCTGATTGGTCATGAAGGTGGTCGATCCAGGGTGGGGTCGGTCATGGAGGTCGGTTGGTCCAAGTAGTGGGTCGGACAACTTTGATGGTTTTGGTAGCGCTTTTAAGTGCTGTGGTTGATGGCCAAAGTGTTGTGGTTGATTTCCTTAGGCAATGTTGATGAGTGCTATGGACTATATTGAACCTTATATTGATGTTGTTTGGTTCGATAATGATGGCATCGACGAGAGTCCATATGAGGATGTTCGAAGTGATGTGTTTGTTGATCGGTGAAAAGCAACGAATGTTCAGACAACTCAAAAGGTATTGGGTTGACGGTAATGGTTACTCGAGTGGGACTTGAGCTTGTGATTAGTCGCCAGTAATGACTAATAGAGATGTGAAGGCCGAGAGATTATCGTTGTCGTAAGTTCTAGCAGACTCAAAGCTGAGATACTTTGGGCAGTCATGAAGGGCCTCATACCTTGGGTAGTCGTGAAGGGCCTAGTTGTCGAGATTTGAGAAGAAAAACACACGAGTCATGATGGCGTATGGAGTTGTGTTAGAACTGGGGTTACCATTAGTCCTTGACATATGGCAGTCATAATGGGTCGTCATACGATTAACGATGGTTACAAAGCAGGATTGGCGGTTATAGCCGGAGTCTGTCATGGATGTTTAAATGTTTGGATGTTTTGTTACTCCGTCTCACGTGGGTTATCCAATGTCGAGGCAGATGTTCCTTGAGTGCTTTACTGATATTGGTTTAGGCCTCTAGGGAGAGTACCTGAGGGATGTTAAACTCGATGAGGATTGTTTACGTGAGATCTAAGTAATCTGGATGCTATAAATGTTATCGGTGGTTGTTTTGATTGCCATGAATGAATTGTTGTTACTTTAGATGTTATGGATTGTAAAGGCTATCACTGTCGGATGTGGGGGAGATAACTGTGAGTTCTTCTCCGGTATTGGGTAGTGGTTGGTAAATCTATCTATTCTCATATACTTTATTGATGAAGTATGTTAGTTGTTTTATCGCTCACTAAGACTGTTGTCTGACTCAAGGTTTTATGTTTCCTCTTATTACCTTGGGTTGTTCATCCGGTTGTGGATAGGCAGACTTACTAGCAGGTGACAGGTGATGCTTTAGTGAGGACGATGACGCTGATCGATGGCGAGGAGGAGGCTCACATACCATTTTTATTACTATCTTGTGTTTTCTATTTTCGCTGTTTGAGTTGCTCTATGTGTGTTGTAGTGAGGCTTTATGTACATACTTGATACTTTCTATGATGTTGGGTTAATCTTTCAGGATGTTGTGAAATTTTGAAAAGTTTTTTATATGATGCTTCACTACTATTACCTGTTGTATATATTCTATTATATTTTATCCTTGCACTGTGAGATTTACGACAGGTTCTGTTTGTGTTATCATACCCTGGTGATCGTCCACAGCTGCCTGGCACACCTTTTAGCGCATTATCCCTCGTGTATAATGCAGGGGCGGTGGGTGGTCATCACATTTGGTATCAGAGCTATGGTTAACGATTTTAGCCAAAGTTCAAGTACGTAATCACGTATAAGAGACATATTTGTAGATTTCAGTTGGATGTATACTACATGACGCTATATAGTATAGTAGCATTTGTACTTCTTTAGCAACTTATCTTGTAAGTGGCTAATCATTCTAACTTGCAGATTTTGAATGAGTCGATGTTATACAAGACATACCGTTAGGGAAGAAACAGTGCCTAGAGGGGGTAATGGCGGGGAACCTGACTACCCGGCCATGTTTGGAGCCATGATGGAAGCATGCCTTCGAAGGAACCCCGCTCCAGTGGCAGTAATGGTTGATGTTGGAGTCCAAATGCCTTGAGCTGTAGAATTTGCAAAGTTATGCAAAGACTTTACGACGTTGGGAGGAAAACAGTTCAAGGGCACTCAACCAGTTGAAGAGGTTCAAAGGTGATTGGATACTTGTGTTTGAATCTTAAAGGACTTGGGCATTGATGATGCAACAAAGAGGAAGCTTACATCAAGGCAGTTAGAGGGTAGAGAAATAACTAGTGGAACTCTGTCACACTTGAGACTCCAGAAGATAAGATCTCACGGGAGTTGTTCCAAGCTAAATTTGAAGAAAAGTTTATCTCCACCATGTAGAAGTCTATTCTGTTTAAGGGATCCGTGGAACTTAAACAGAATGGTCGCCCAATTCTTGACTATATTTCTGACTTCGAGGCCTTGTCGAAGTATGCTCGTTCATATGTGGGTACTCCTTATCAAAAGAACGAGAAGTTTGTCTTGAGGTGGGATGAATATCTTGGGAATCAACTTGTGGATCACCTCGATGATAGCTTGGAGAAGGTCATCGAGAAATCTTTGAGGCATGAAAGTCTATTTCCTAAGAAGATGTCTGTTGTTGCATCTAAGGAAGAACAGAAGCCACAACAAGGTGGTAATAATAAAAAGAGGAAGTAGCAACAACAGAAAGGGAAGAATGGCCAGAAGAAGCCTAAGAGCGAGTCTATTTTCTTCAATTGCCAACAGAAAGGCCATTTTGCTAATGAGAGCAAGGATCCGAAGGTTGAGAGGAAGTGTCACAATTGTGGCAAATCTGGACATCCCATGTAGGACTGCCCAGAACCAACTAAAGGGACGCAGATTGTGAAGGCATATGCTTTGGAATCCATGCCATCTTCTTCAAGAGCTCCTACTAGTAAGGAGAAGGGAAAAGGTTTTGTGGTGCAAGGTACTCTTTCTATTCAAGGTGTTTCAGTTCGTGTGTTATTTGATACTGGAGCATCACATTCATTCATTTTCTATGAACTTGTGCGTCGCTTGGGTTTGGAACCCAAGATATGTGATAGACCATTGATAGTGACTAATCCAGTTGGAGGTTTGTCCAGTTTGTGCATGATTTGTCATGCTCTAGTGTTGTCGAGTCATGGTTTCTCTTTTGTATGTGATTGCTTTATTCTTAACTTCGCTGGGTTTGGGATCATCTTAGGCATGGATTGGCTCAAGAGGTATGCGGCAAGGGTGAATTGAGAGAAGCTAGAGGTGAGAGTCAGGGATGTGCAAGGCGAAAGGTTTTGATTAGATATAAGTGCAAAGAGGGTGTCTTCATGAACTATCTACATTCGCTTGGGATTCCACAAGAAGACTTGTCATCTGTGCTAATCGCTAATGACTATGAGGATGTCTTTGACGAGGTCAAAGGGTTGCCGCCGCATCGTGAGATCGAGTTTAGGAACGATTTGGTTGAGGGTGATAGACTAATCGTTATGCCTCTTAGGCGGATGGCGCCTAAGGAACAACAATAGTTGGAGGTGCAAGTTCATGACCTTCTAGGGAAGGGATTCATTCGGAGAAGTGTATCCGAATGTGGTGCATTGGTCGTGTTTGCAACCAAGGCAGATGGCTCGTTAAGAATGTGTGTGGACTATCATGAGCTGAACAAGGTGACTAAAAAGAACAAGTATTCGTTGCCAAGGATTAATGACTTGGTCGATCAGCTTCACGAGGACAAAGTGTTTTCCCAGATGGATTTGGCAACGGGATTTCACCAGTTGAGGGTGGCTAAAGATAGTGTGCCAAAGACTGCTTTTAGGACACCATCCAGTTTCTTCGAATGGTTGGTGATGTCGTTCGGGTTGACTAACGTGTCAGCATACTTTGTGGATCTTATGAATAGATTTTTCAGAGATCAGTTGAACAAGTTCGTGCTTGTATTCGTGGATGACATTCTGGTTTACTCTCGGAATGAGGGAGAGCACAAGACGCACTTGAGAGTAGAGTTGGAAATCCTACGAAAGCATCAGCTGAGAGCTATGTTTTCAAAGTGTCACTTATGGAAGAGTGAAGTGAGGTTCTTAAGCCATGTTGTTTCTGGAAATGGGATAGTAGTTGACCCCACTAAAGTAACAGCAATCTAGGACTGGTATAGGCCTAAGAATGCGACAGATGTTTGAAGTTTCCTTGGATTGGCTGGTTATTACCGACGATTTATCAAGGACTTCTCCAAGGTAGCTGCACCATTGACAGGATTAACAAAGAAGAACCAAGTGTTCACATGGGATGGAAAGTATGAGCAAGCATTCAGAATCCTGAAAGAGAGACTAATGAGTGCTCCTGTATTGACCATTCCAAGTGAGAATAAAGAGATGGTTGTATATACCGATGCATGTGGTACTGGACTTGGAGCAGTATTAATGTAGAAGGATAAGGTTGTGACATACGCGAGCCGACAGCTAAAGCCGCATGAGAAGAATTACCCAACTCATGATTTGGAGTTGGTGGCGATATTGTTTGCTCTGAAGATGTGTAAACATTACCTATTGGGAGTTCGATTCGAGTTGTTTATGGATCATAAGTCGTTGAAGTATCTTTTCTCCTAAAAGGACTTGAATCATCGACAGCAACGATGGTTTGAGTTTCTGGCATCGTATGATTTTGGTATAGCCTATACTCCTGGCAAAGGCAACACGGTTGCAGAGGCACTAAGTTGAAAATACACAAGTTTGGGGGTGATGTTTTCGGAATGGAAGAGCCTCGAGTATTTGGCAAGGTTCGATTTCAGGCCAAAGTGTGAGTTAAAACCTGAAATGTTGGCAAGCTTGTCGATAAGACCTACTCTTATTGAAAGGATTAGCGAGAGCCAAAAGAAAGACGCAAAGCTTGTCGAGTTTATCCAGAAACTAGATACAGAAGATAAGGAGTTCGAGGTCAATCGAGAAGGGTGGATTCAAAAGCAAGGACGGCTAGTTGTTCCTAATATCGACGGATTGAATGATGGGGTTCTGAGAGAATGTCATCACTCGAAGTTGACGATTCATCCCGGTGGCAATAAGATGTATCAGGACATGAAGCGAGTCTACTACTGGGAGGGGATGAAGGGAGATATTGGAAAATTCATTTCCAAGTGCATGTACTGTTAGTTAGTGAAAGCTGAACAAAAGAAGTCGAGTGGTTTGCTTTAGCCACTGGAAGTTCCTACATGGAAGTGGGAACATATTTCGATGGCCTACCTAGAACTAGGGAAGGAAATGAAGGAATTTGGGTCATCGTGGATCGCTTGACCAAAATTGCAAGGTTCATTCCTTTCAAGTCGATTAGGACAGCATCGAAATTGGCTGAACTTTATGTGAAACGGATAGTTCGATTCCATGGTATCCCGAAGAGCATAGTAAGTGACCGAATCCATTATTTACGAGTGCATTTTGGAAGAGTCTACAAGAAGCTTTAGAAATCGAATTGTGTTTAAGTATGGCTTATCATCCCCAAACATATAGTCAAACCAAGAGGGTTAATCGAGTTTTGGATGATCCCCTGAGAGCTTGTGTGTTGGATTTTGGGGGATTATGGGAAGTCCATCTACATCTAGTTGAGTTTGCATATAATAATAGCTAACAGTCTAGCATTGGGATGGCACCATACAAGGTGTTATATGGGAGGCAGTGCAATTCTCTAGCTTATTGGTTAGAAACTGGAGATAAGTTGGTACTTGGGCCTGAGATGATTAGGGAGACCTCGGATTGTATCGAGATCATTTGGCAACGGATGAAGGAAGCCTAAGGTCAACAGAAAAGTTATGCTGATAAGCGTCGAAATAATTTGGAATTCGATGTTGGCGATATGGTTTTCGTGAAGATTTCGCCATTAAAGCATGTGGTTCGATTCGGAAATAAAGGAAAATTAGCTCCAAAATTTGTTGGATCATTTCCGATAGTCGAGCGAATTGGAAAGCTTGCATATACATTGGAGTTACCCAAGAAAATGTCGAGTGTGCATAATGTGTTCCATGTGTTGTTTCAATGAAAATTCGTGCATGATTCGAATGTGGTGGTATCTCCAGAGCAATTGGAAGACTTGAAAGTAGAAACAGCAGGTGCGAGACCTCGTAAGCCACTTCGTGTTGTGGGGAATGACACGAAACAACTTAGGAGGAAGACAGTTAAGCTAGTCAAGATACAATGGAGTGAAGATGGCGACGATTGTACATGGGAGACTGAAGAGAGCATGAAGGTGACTCATCCAGAACTCTTCGTCGGTAGGACCCTTTGATATCGTATCATCGTTATATCATTGTACCTTGTTGTTGTTTGATAGAATTCCGCATGCTAGGATAAGGCTATAGATGCATGGCTTGATGGTTGCTAGTTTGAATGATAGAATTGGCTTCTCATGGATGATAGGCATGCAGAATTGTTGTGATTTCTTGTGTTTGCTTGGGATTTCGGGGGCGAAATTCTTAAAGGGAGGAGAATGTAACAGCCCTCATTTTTTGTATCGGAAGACCGTAAAATATTTTAATTTTATTTCCTGAGGGTTGGATCATTCTCTTCTTTTAATATGTTGCTTATAGGAATGTGAGACATGTCCATAATTTTTACTACTTTATTTGTGACCATTTTTCCCCTGTCAGTTTTGTACAGGGAATAACTTTTGACTCAAGTCGAATCATAGGGTAAGACCTGTGCCATTGGAATGGAATTAATGTTCGCCTTTCCGTATAGTGGTTACGTTAAAGATTTGGCTTAGCGGTTTGGAAGAAATTGCCGTTTTAATGTTTTTCAGTTGGTTGTCCAGGTTTTGGGAGCCTAGTGGGCTGATTTGGGAGAGGCCCATTAGTGGGCTGGTAGAAACTATAAATAGGGGTTAAGGGATATTGTAAATGGTTTTTGTTTTCCATTCTCTTATTTGGAGGCCTTAAGCTCCTCCTTCCTTTAACACCTTTCCACCAATAAAAATCAAAATCCAAGGAGGAAAATCATAGATCTACACTATTGGAGGCTAGATCTACATCAAATAAGGCAAGAGTTCATCGGATCAAGGCGATTGGTGCGAAGTGCTTGCTGTCCTAATTCTTATTTCACCAATTTTAGCTTGTTTTGGAGAAACCGTGAGTGATATGCATCTCTCACGTGGATTCAATGAAGTATATGAGTGTTTGTTCATGTTTTTATTAATTTCAAGTGTTTTACCATATATCTATGCATTAGTAAGTCCATTTTCATTAAATCACCATATATCCAATTTAATAAGTTTAAACCGGTATTTTCTATGATATCTCTTGTGAATATGCAAGTTAGATCTATAGTTTTGTGCATATGTGCATTTATGATGGTTTTGGTGAATTTCACATAACTGTTGATGGAATTGTCATATTGGTGCTATTGTTGATTTCATATCATGCTTGTTGTTATATTGGATGAATTGGATGAGTTGATTTCGTCGAATGTATCATTTTGGCGAAGTTTTGGTTGAAATTGGAGTTGCATTAGAGGATGCAGGTTTTGGGTCGCACACTACTGGTCGGTCGTTCAGGAGCTGGTCGTTTGAAGGTTTTCTTGGGGAACAAGGAAGAAACAGGTGCCGGTCACACGGAGCAGAAATGAACAGGGTCGGTCGGGAGAGTCCAGACTTCAGCAGGGGTCGGTCGTGCAAGTAGAAAAGTTCTGGGGTCTTGGTTTTGGAGGCCAAGCGGTCGGTCGCTCTTAAACTGGTCGGTCTCTTCTGGTTGAATGGATCGGTCTCAGACTCTAGTTAAGGGGGTTGGTCGCACATAGGACTTGGGTGGGGTTTGGAAACACTGGGTCAGTCGTGCGCAGAGCTGAGTGAGAAAGATTGGGGTTGAATAAAGCTAGCCGATCACTCCAGGTCGGTCAAGCAGCCTGGGGGTTTGATCGGTCATGAAGGTGGTCGGTCCAAGGTGGGGTCGGTCACGGAAGTCGGTCGGTCCAAGTAGTGGGTCAGTCGAGTTTGAGGGTTTTGGTAGCGTTTTTAAGTGCTGTAGTTGATGGCCCAAGTGTCGTGGTTGATTTACTTAGCTAATGTTGATGAGCGTTATGGACTATATTGAATCTTATATTGATGTTGTTTGATTCGATGATGATGATGGCTTCGTCGAGTGTCCAAATGAGGATGTTCGTAGAGATGTGATGTGTTCTTTGATCGGTGAAAAGCAACGAATGTGCAGACAACTCAAAAGGTATTAGGTTGTGGATAATGTTTATTTGAGTGGGACTTGAGTTTGTGATTAGTCACCGGTAATGTTGACTAGAGATGTGAAGTCCGAGCGATTATTATTTCCGTAAGTCCTAGTAGACTCAAAGCGGAGAACTTTGGGTAGTCGCAAAGGGCTCGTACCTTGGGCTATCGTGAAGGGCCTAGACGTCGAGATTTGAGAAGACAAACATGTGAGTCAGGATGGCGTATGGAGTTGTGCTAGAACTAGGGTTACCACTAGCCCTTGACATATGGCAGTCATGATGGGCCGTCATATGATTAACAATGGTTTCAAAGCAGGATTGACGGTGATAGCCGGAGTCTGTCATGGATGTTTAAATGTCTGGATGTTTTGTTATACCATCTCACGTGAATTATCCAACGTCGAGGGAGATGTTCCTTGAGCAGTTAAATGATATTGGTTTAGGCCTCTAGGGAGAGTATTTAAGGGAAGTTAAACTCGATTAGGATTGTCTACGTGAGACTTAAGTTGTAACGACCCGTATTCTATGCATCAGAGGGTCGTAGAATATTTATTTCATTATCATATGAAGTTGTATGGTCGTGTAACTTTGGGGAACGACTATTGGGGTCATTTCTCATGTTCACGATTTTTGCCGATTTTTAAATGACCATTTTGCCCCTGGCAAATCTTGTTTCACTTATAACTTTTGATTGGTAAGGACTTTTGACCTGAAACCACTTCCATTAGATCCGGATGATGGTTTACCTTTCCGTAGAGTGGTCACACTTGTTAAACGGACTCACCATTTGGGAGATAAGGCTGAATTAAGATTTAGAAGGTGAAAAACAACTTAATTAGGCTTAACCGGGTGATTAGCAGCTAGGCCCATTGGGGGATTTTGGGATTAGAGCTATATGAGGGCCGATTAGGGTTAGAGAAACCTTTTCTTTGTCATTTTCCGGCCACCACTTACCTCTCTTCAGCCCTAACAATGGCCTCCACTTTTTTTAATTCATCCCAAATCACCGTTTAATCGCGTATTAGCTTAATCTACATCAAATCGAGGAAGTCTAGTGGCAAATCAGAGTTGTGGCTGCTGCTAAGCATTGGAATTCGACCTATAACAGTAGCAAAGTTCAGATCTAAGATAAATTTGTGGCCAAAGTGAGTGATTTGCATTGTTTTTCACTAATTACGGCTAATTAGGGGTGATTAGTGTTAATTAGCGAATCTATGCATGTTAAAATTCTAGAAAAATTTATAAAATTATAAAATATTATTTTAGGGCTCTTATAGAAATTTGGGCTAATTTGGATAAGTTTTGCTAATAGTTTGCTTAAACATGATTAAGGGAAAAACTTGGGTTTTTGTGTATGTTTGATCCGTATAAACATGTTAAATTGTTGTTTTGATGTTTGTGGATGATTATACATGTTTCTATTACTGTTTGGTATGATTTTTTATTGCATAGAAAAGTTAAAATGGTCGAAAACGTCGTCGTGTGGCGTAAAACAATCGCTGAAAAAGTTGCAGGAAAAGGCGCAAGAAGCGGATCGGTGGAGTGGGACCGGGTCGGGTCGTTTAGCCCACCCACAAGCCGCCTCATGTTTCCGAGCCAAACCGACTCGCCATCACAAATCTTCACCCTTGGTGTCACGAGCTGATCTGGAGCTTGGAGAAGACCACGACCGAACCGGAGCTCGAACCCGAATCAATGAAGGCTCGACCTACGAGCCAATGAAGGAGCCCGATCCGAACCGCCATGAGAAGGAGCTGACGACTCGACTGCTCGAGTGAAGGCATCACGAACCGAACCGAAGATGGGGGCTACGAGCCGAACCGACCTGATACTATGGAAAGGGGATCATGAACCGAACCAGGATGGCCGAACCGAACCGATGATAATTGGGGTACTACGCACATTCAAACCAATCCGGAGGAGACCACAAACCGAGATGCAAAGGTAGTCCAAATGGGAAGTAGAACTCAGGATCCAGATGGGAACTAACGAGTTAACTTCATGATCGGACTTTGTTGCGGGACGTGTGCAAAGGGGTTATCGACGTCCATAACTTTGATTCACTGCCAAGACGAATGTTAGCCTACGGATCAGTGCAGTGGGGTAGTTATTACTCCATGAGGGCAGAGTGATCGTAGCGTGGCTACGAGCCAGTGCAGTGGAGTCGTCATGACTTCATGGGGTAGAGTGGACATAGCAAGGGATTAGTGGCCATGGATTAGTGCAGTGGAGCCATCATGACTCCATGGGGCAGAGTGATCATAGCAAAGGATTTGGGTGGTAAAAGCGGTGGATATCGTATGCTTTATGCACTAAGTGAGAGATGTGAGGATGGCTGCTATGCTTGATTGTTTGACATCACTATGACATGCACACCCCTCCCCCGTATCTTTACACCATATGTTAGTGTCACCTTAGAGTATTGTACATCTTGTTGTGCTAACTCTTTAGATGCAGGTTCAGATATGGTTATTTATACCTGCCATTGTTCTGTTTTGCTGCTTATCGCTCATACCAGACTTTTGTTTGACCCAGAGTTTTATGTCTTTTCTTATTACTCTGGGTGCTCCTAAACGAGCAGACTAGAGATAGATTAGCTGGTTATGCATGAGTAGCTGATCCGGAGATGAGCAGAAGGCTCCCACGTATTATCTAGATATATTCTCCCTATGTCGCTGCTGCTCACTACTTTGGGCATTAGTAGTGTACCTTTCTCATTTTGCTTTAGAGACAATATTTTAAAGTTGTAATAATGATGTTGGATCATAAGCTATATTTTGGATTCCGCTGCTATTATGGTTTAGTTTTCAGCTTATGCACTATCTCGCCTGTTTTATGTCAAAATTATGTTATTATTATATTTTATCACATGCGCTATGAGACATTCTACAGGTTCCTTGTTTGTTTAAATTCCTTTCTTTGACGACCGTCCCGTGCTGGTTGGACATCGGCACAGCGCACTTTCATTGGAAATGTCAGCTGGTGCGAGGCGGGCTGTCACACTTGGTATCAGAGCTCTAGGTTGCGTCGTTAACCTAGGGAAAGACACCAGGGAGAGATAGAACGTATATGAAGCACATATTTGTGATATTTTGGTTTTCAAGAGCTATATATATACTATTAGTATATCTAGGGATGAAGTCACACTGCACTGGCACCACTGAAGAGATGGTTAATCGTTTTCTCTTTACAGATTGAACGATGAGCCGATATATGAGGGGTAATGGTTCAAGGGCCAATAATAGGAATGCTCCTGATATGAGGATGATGTTCACTGACTTCATGAGAGAGATGCTTAGGGATGTTCATAGGGCAGCTCCTAATGCTGCAGGTGGTGGTGGTACAGCGGTGCAAGCGCCTAGGGCCGATTTCGCCAAGCTCTATAAGGACTACACTAGTCTTGGTGGGAAACCGTTCCACAGAACAGAATCAGCTACAGAAGTTCAGGATTGGCACGATAGTTGTGAGCGCATCTTCGAGGACTTAGGGATCGATGACGCAATGAAGAGAAATCTAGCATCGCGTCAGCTGCAAGGATGGGCTATGAATTGGCGGAATGCTATTAAGGCAGCTATTCCTGAGGATCAAGTTACTTGGGATCAGTTCAAGGCCCAATTCAGTGATATGTTTATCCCAGCTGCCCAGAAATCAGAGTTGTTTAGGAAGTTCTTGGAGCTTAAGAAGAATGGTAGGGAAGTCTCGGAATAAATGCTAATTCGATACTTTATCGAAGTATGGAGTATCCCTCATTGACACTCCGAGAAGAAGAATGAGAAGTTCATAAAAGGATTAGATCAGTACTTGGGGGAAAGGCTTATAAACCATATTGATGAGACTTTTGAATCGATAGTTGGGAAAGCATTGATGTTAGAAAGCCTTTATCCTAAACCCAAGACTGAAGTCGTTGTTGCATCTGCAGAGGGGCCAAAGCCGCAGGCAAGCTGTGGGGGCAAGAATAATTCTCAGAATAAAAGGAAGCAGAGTCAGACCAAGGATGGTAAGAAAAAGAAAGACAAGAAAGAGGTAAAGTGTTTTAGCTGTGGCAAGAAGGGCCATTATGCCAAAGAATGTCGAGCAAAACCAGCGGATAGGAAGTGCTTCAACTGCGGCCAAGTGGGACATTACAAGGATAAATGTCCGCAACCCCCTAAAGAGAAGCATATTGTGAAAGAATATGCTATTAATGTCGTTCCTTCTTTGTCGAATGCCCCGACTGCGGCGGAGAAAGGAAAGAATGTCGTCATTCAAGGTATGCTTTCTGTTTATGATGTTCATGTTCGAGTATTGTTTGATACCGATGCTTCCCATTCCTTCATATCTAGTGACCCGGTAGATAAGTTGGGATTGGAACCCGAGATAGTCGATAGACCTTTAGCGGTGACGAACCCGATTGGTGGTTCGACTAGCCTTAGTATGATTTGTCATAATGTGGTCTTATCGAGTCATGGATGTATGTTTGCTTGTGATTGCTTTGTTTTGGGCTTTACTGGGTTTGTCGTTATTTTGGGAGTCGATTGGCTCCAAAGGTACGGGGTGATGGTAGAATGTAAAGGATTTTCGGTGACTATTAGGGCGGATGATGGGCGGAGGGTAGTGTTTGGTGGCCTACCTAGTGATGAGGTGACGACTAGTTTTCTAAATTCCCTCGACATCCCATAGGAAAAGCTAGCAGGAATTCCCGTTGTTGGCCAGTATCCGGATAACTTCGAGGAAGTGACCGGACTTCCACCACACCGAAAGATTGAGTTCCGTATTGATTTAGTGAAAGGTGTCAGACCTATATTGATGCCACTTCGTCGTATGGTACCAAGGGAGAGAGAGAGCTCGGAGTGCAAGTAAGCGATCTTTTGAAGAAGGAATTTATCAGAAGAAGTGTCTTCGAGTGGGGAGCATCGGTTGTATTTGCTACCAAGGCAGATGGTTCCCTTTGTTTGTGTGTGGACTATCGCGAGTTGAATAAGGTGACTACAAAGAATAAGTATCCTCTTCCGCGGATAGATGATTTGTTTGATCAACTGGAGGGAGCAAGAGTGTTCTCCCAATTGGACCTCGCGACAGGATTTCATCCACTCCGAGTAGCAGTTGAGAGTATTCCTAAAACGACATTTCGGACGCCATTTGGATTCTATGAGTGGTTGGTCATGCCATTCTGGTTGACCAATGCACCAGCATATTTTGTGGATCCTATGAATAGGGTATTCAGGGATCAATTGAACAAGTTTGTTATTGTGTTGTAGATGATATCTTGGTTTACTCGAGAACAGAGGAAGAACACAAGGAACATTTGAGGATAGTGATGGAGTTATTGAGGAAACACCAATTGAAAGAGAAGTTTTCTAAGTGTCACTTCTGGAGGAGGGAAGTGAGATTCTTGGGCCATGTTGTTTCAGAGAATGGTATTGCCGTGGACCCTGCAAAGGTGGCTACGGTACAAGATTGGTCTACGCCCAAGAATGCAACAGACATAAGAAGTTTTTTGGGATTAGTTGGATATTATTGTAATTTTATCCAAGACTTCTCCAAGATAGCGGCACCGTTAACTCAATTGACCAAGAAGAATCAAGCTTTTGTTTGGGACGAAAAGTGAGTGGTTGCATTTAAGAGTCTAAAGGAAAAGTTGATGTGCGCGCCAGTGTTAGTCATTCCTAAAGGGAATGAAGAGATGACGGTATACACAGAAGCATGTGGTACCAAGCTAGGTGTTGTATTGGTGCAAGGAGGTAGGGTTGTATCTTACGCAAGTCGGCAACTGAAAATGCATGAGAACAGATATCCTACCCATGATTTGGAATTGGCAGCGATCGTATTCGCGTTGAAGATGTGGAGACATTATCTCTTGGGAGAAAGATTCAAGTTGTTTACTGATCATAAATCGTTAAAATATCTTTTCTCCCAAAAGGATTTAAATCTTCTTCAGCAAAGATGGTTAGACTTCTTGGCTTCATATGATTTTGATATCACATATACTAGTGGGAAAGACAATGTGGTAGCCGATGCATTAAGTAGGAGACATGTCAATTTAGGGGCTATGTTTCTTGAATGGAAGCAATTAGAGTATATCGTAGGGTATGATTTCAGACCAAAGTGCAAATTGGATCTAGTAATGTTAGCAAGTTTGACGATCAGACCCACTTTGATTGAGCGGATTGGTTCCAGCTAGAGGGACGATCCTAATTTATTGGAAATCGTCTCCAAGTTAGAGATAGGTATCGATGAGGAGATGGACAAGTATAGGCTTGATCGAGATGGATGGCTTAGAAAGAATGGAAGACTAGTTATGCCCAATGTCAATGGATTGAGAGATGAAGTGCTTAGAGAATGTCATCACTCAAAACTAACTATACATCCCGGTGGTAACAAAATGTATCGAGACATGAAGCAGACCTACTACCGGGAAGGGATGAAAAGAGACATTGGGAAGTTTGTATCCAAATGCATGAATTGCCAGCTAGTTAAAGCCGAGGAAAAGAAGCCTAGTGGTTTGCTACAACCATTGGAAATTCCAGAATGGAAATGGGAACAAGTCTCAATGGATTTCATTGATGGGTTACCAAGGACTAGATCGGGCCATGATAGCATTTGGGTTATTGTGGACCGATTGACCAAGAGTGCGAAGTATATACCTGTCAAGTCGAATAGAACTGCAGCTAAGTTAGTGGAACTGTATATGAAGTGGGTAGTGAGATTTCATGGAGTACCCAAAGGCATTGTGAGTGACCGAGATCCGTTATTTACTAGTGGATTTTGGAAGAGCTTACAAGAGGCATTAGGATCAGAACTACATCTCGGTACCACGTACCATCCTCAAACCGACGGTCAGATGGAGAGGGTGAAACATATATTAGGAGATCTCTTAAGAGCTTGTGTATTGGATTTTGGTGGATCATGGGATGACCATTTGTATCTAATAGAGTTTGCATATAATATCAGTTATCAATCTAGTATTGGTATGGCTCCATTTGAAGCTTTGTACGGAAGACCGTGCCATTCACCGTCATGTTGGTTAGAGACCGGTGAGAAATATGTGCTTGGACCAGAAGTAATAAGAGAAACATCAGACAAGATCAAGATTGTTCAACATCGAATGAAGGCCGCTCAGGATAGGCAGAAGAGTTATGCTGATAAGAGGAGAAGAGATTTAAAATTCTCCATTGGCGACTTGGTGTTTGTCAAGATTTCTCCGTTAAAGAGCGTGATTCGATTTGGTAGGAGAGGCAAGTTAGCACCCAGATTTGTTGGTCCATTCCCAGTTCTCGAACAAGTTGGAAATTTAGAATATAAAGTTGAGTTGCCAGACAAGATAGCGGGAGTTCACAACGTATTTCATGTTTCCCAGTTAAGGAAGTTTGTGCACGACCCCGAAATGACTATTTCACTGGATCAATTGGATGACATCGAAGTAGAACCTGAGGCGGTTGGGAACCGCAAGCCAATCCGTATTATCGAGTATGATATGAAGCAACTTCGAAGGAAGGCGATGAAACTGGTCAAGGTTCAGTAGGACGAGAACGAGAATGACTGTACATGGGAAACAGAGGAGAGCATAAGGGAGTCGTATCCAGAACTCTTTGCCTGGTAAGATTTTAATTGCGATTTAGTTATTCTGCATGCTAGGGTAGACTTGTTGTGTTACTATGTATGTTTGATTGTTTATAAATGGCTGATAGGCATGCGAGACCCTTTATATGTTTTTGGTTAAAAAAATTTGGGGGCGAAATTCTTAAGGGAGGATGTAACGACCCGTATTCTATGCATCGGAGGATCGTAGAATATTTATTTCATTATCATATAACGTCGTATGGTCGTGTAACTTTGGGGAACGACTATTGGGGTCATTTCCCATGTTCACGATTTTTGTCGATTTTTAAATGACCATTTTCCCCTTGGCGAATCTTGTTTCGCCTATAACTTTTGATTGGTAAGGAGTTTTGACCTGAAACCACTTCCATTAGATCCGGATGATGGTTTACCTTTCCATAGAGTGCTCACACTTGTCAAAAGGACTTATCGTTTGGGAGATATGGCTGAATTAAGGTTTAGAAGGTGAAAAACAGCTTAATTGGGCTTAACCGGGTGATTAGCAGCTAGGCCCATTGGGGGATTTTGGGATTAGAGCTTTATGAGGGCTGATTAGGATTAGAGAAACCTTTTCTTTGTCATTTTCCTGCCGCCACTTACCTCTCTTCAACCCTAACAATGGCCTCCACTTTCTAAATTCATCCCAAATCACCGTTCAATCGCGTATTAGCTTAATCTACACCAAATCAAGGAAGTCTAGTGGCAAATCAGAGTTGAGGCTGCTGCTAAGCATTGGAATTCGACCTATAACAGTAGCAAAGTTTAGATCTAAGATTAGTTTGTGGCCAACGTGAGTGATTTGCATTGTTTTTCACTAATTACGGCTAATTAGAGGTGATTAGTGTTAATTAGCGAATATATGCATGTTAAAATTCTGGAAAAAATTGTAAAATTCTAAAATATTATTTTAGGACTCTGATAGAAATTTGAGCTAATTTGGATAAGTTTTGCTAATAGTATGCTTAAACATGATTAAGGGGAATTAAGGGAAACACATGGGTTTTTGGGTATATTTGATCCGTATAAACATGTTAAATTGTTATTTTGATGTTTGTGGACGATTATACATGTTGCTATTACTATTTGGTATGATTTGTGATTGCATAGAACAGTTAAAATGGTCGAAAACGCCGTCGTGTGGCGTAAAACAGTTGCTGGAAAAGTTGCAGGAAAGGGTGCAGGAACCTGATCGGATCGGTGGAGGGGGACCAGGTCGGGTCGTGTAGCCCACCCACGAGTCGCCTCATGTTTCCGAACCGAACCGACTCTCCATCACAAATCTTCACCCTTGGTGTCACGAGCTTATCTGGAGCTTGGAGAAGACCACGACCGAACTAGAGCTCGAACCCAAATCAATGAAGGCTCGACCTACGAGCCAATGAAGGGGCGCGATCTGAACCGCCATGAGAGGGAGCTGACGACTCGACCGCTCAAGTGAAGACATCACGAACCGAACCGAAGATGGGGGCTACGAGCCGAACCGACCTGATGCTATGGAAAGGGGATCACGAACCGAACCAGGATGGCCGAACCGATGATAATTGGGGTACTACGCACATTCAAACCGATCCGGAGGAGACCAAAACCCGAGATGCAAAGGTAGTCCAAATGCGAAGTAGAACTCAGGTTTTAGATGGGAACCAACGAGTTAACTTTATGATCAGACTTTGCTGCGGGATGTGTGCAAAGGGGTTATCGACGTCCATAACTTTGATTTACTGCCAAGACGGATGTTAGGCTACGGATCAGTGCAGTGGGGTAGTTATTACTCCATGGGGCAGAGTGATCGCAGCGTGGCTATAAGCTAGTGCAGTGGAGTCGTCATGACTTCATGGGGGCAGAGTGGACATAGCAAGGGATTAGTGCAGTAGAGCCATCATGACTCCATGGGGCAGATTGATCATAGCAAAGGATTTGGGTGGTCAAAGCGGTGGATATCGTATGCTTTACGCACTGAGTGGGAGATGTGAGGATGGTTGCTATGCTTGATTGTTTGACATCACTATGACATGCACACCCCTCCCCCGTATCTTTACACCATATGTTAGTATCACCTTAGAGTATTGTACATCTTGTTGTGCTAACTCTTTGGTTGCAGGTTCAGGTTCAGATATGGTTGGTTATACCTGTTATTGTTCTACTTTGCTGCTTATTGCTCATAGCAGACTTTTGTATGACCCAGAGTTTTATGTCTCTTCTTATTACTCTGGGTGCTCCTAAACGAGCAGAGTAGAGACAGATTAGCTGGTTATGCACGAGTAGCTGATCGGGAGACGATCAGGAGTCTCCCACGTATTATCTACATATATTCTCTCTGTGTCGCTGCTGGTCACTACTTTGGACATTAGTAGTGTACCTTTCTCATTTTGCTATAGAGACAGTATTTTAAAGTTGTAATAATGATGTTGGATCATAAGCTGTATTTTGGATTCCGCTGCTATGATGGTTTAGTTTTCAGCTTATGCACTATCTCGCCTGTTTTTATGTCCAAATTATGTTATTTTTATATTTTATCCCATGCGCTTTGAGACATTCTACAGGTTCCTTGTTAGTTCAAATTCTTTTCTTTTCCTTTCTTTGATGACCGTCCTGTGCTGGTTGGACATCGACACAACGCACTTTCATTGGAAATGTCGGCTGGGGCAGGGCGGGTCGTCACATAAGTAATCTGGATGCTATAAATGTTATCTATGGAAGTTCTGATTGCCATGGATGAATGTTGATGTTATGGATTGTAAAGGCTATTATTGTCAGATGTGGGGGAGATAAGTGTGAGTTCTTCTCCGGGATTGGGTAGTGGTTGGTAAACCTACCTATTCTCATATACTTTATTGATGAAGTATGTTAGTTGTTTCATCGCTCACTAAGACTTTTGTCTAACTCAAGGTTTTATGTTTTCTCTTTTTACCTTGGGCTGTTCATCCAGTTGTCGATGGGCAGACTGAGTAGCAGGTGACAGGTTATGCTTCAGTGAGGACGATGATGTTGATCGATGGCGAGCAAGAGGCTTGCGTAACTATTTTATTACTATCTATCTAGTATTTTTTGATTCTGCTGTTTGAGTTGCTCTATGAGTTTTGTAGTGAGGCTTTATGTACATACTTGATACTTCCTATGATGTTGGGATAGTCATTCAGGATGTTGTGAAAGTTTGAAAAGTTTGCTATATGATGCTTCACTACTATTACCTATTGTATATATTCTATTATAATTTATCCTTGCGCTGTGAGATTTACGATAGGTTCCGCTTGTGTTATCATACACCGGTGATCGTCCATAGCTGCCTGGCACACCTTTTAGCCATTATCCCTCGTGTATAGTGCAAGGGCTGTGGGTAGTCGTCACAATACATATGGTAAAAGCTCAAACATCGTGAACTCTTCCTGATAAACTTCTCAAAGCACTCATTCTCTCATTGAGTGAAATCGAATGCTTTCCAAGTTAATCACTCAACCCAGTGTTAGACTTCCATCGTCCGTACTGGGGTGCCTATGGAAAAATAAACCATCTATCTATGTAATAATTCCCACTAATCTTTAATGATTAATAATTGGTTCGATCGTAGAATACCCAAATTACCCATATTTATCTTTTAAAAAAAATCTTTACTACTTTATCCTAAAAGGAAATTGTCCACATTTACTACTTTACTTCTTACATATCAATTTGTCATATTTTATATCGGTTTGTAGTTCATTATAACTTTTGGAATTCTAAGGAAGTTGGCTCTTAACTAGGAAAGTTTCTAAAAGCACTTTTAAGTAAAGATTCAATTTTTTTCGAAATCAATATGTTAACTAGATTCCATGCTTTTTAAGTAGTTTCAAATGTTTTTTTTTTTTGAAGGAAAAGGTAGTGAATCAGCATGATTCACGCCTTAATATATTAAGTACCATAAAGTAGCAAGTCGTGTATTTACATCGTATTTACAACCAAAAACAGGCTATCGCTACATATCAGCAATTACTTCATACATACATACAGCTTGACAACAAAAAATGCATATAATTCATAACATTACAACACCATGTACTAAAAGATAAAAGACATAACATAAACCCAACAGTCGTCTTCGTCAAGCATCAGGTGCGGTGATATTCCTCACACGCTTGCGCACCCTGTCAGCGATGGACTCAACATGCCTCTTCCTCTCCATGCAGAGTAAAGCTGATTCTGTCAGAGAAGTAATTGATTTCATATAATAGTTTTTAATTTCTTACGATTGCATCAAAATTACATAAAGGAAAATTTCATTTTCAAAATTGGATAAATAAAGAAGTTACCATAGCTGAAATATTCAATCAAAAAGTTCGTGTCCAACAAGACATACAACTTCCATTTTTCAAATTTTTTAATCATATTACATATAATATATTCCTATTGTGTTCATATAGATTTTTGGTATGTTATATAATTTCTTTTCATGATATATAATTGCATAATCAATATCCTGATAAAATATATTAGTTAATTCACAACCAAATTAGTAAAAATCTGTACATCAACCATTTGTCTACAAATATACCATATAATTCATAGCCTACTAACTATAAATTAAATTCAATAAAGGGAAAGCAGTGAAAAAATACATTCATATCAATGGTATATTACCAAATAAATGCCAATGCAATTAGTAAACATAGCATCAGTGTGCTTATATTACTTTTATATGTTGTATAATCTGCTTTCATGCCATATAATAACAAATCAAATATTTTCATTGAATATGCCATATAATTCACAAATTGTTGCACCAAAATTTTCATTTTATGCTTACTTAAATTTCAAACGAAAAGAAAATTAGTTAAACACACCTGAGTATACATTGTAACAAAAGTTATTCGTTGGTTGTCGACATTATCATTATGATGTATGTATGTATGTATGTATGATGTATTTTCTGCTAATTTTCTTTATAGGGTTTCCTTAGTTATGCCATTTATTTTCACAATTTACATAATAATTCACAAATTGCCCATATTTACTTTTTTTTAAAAAAAAAATCTTTACTACTTTATCCTAAAAGGAAATTGCCCTTATTTACTACGTTATCCTAAAAGATACCACCTACATATTACTCCTAATGATTTGTAGTTGGTAGAATGCAATGTAAATGATTTGTAGTTATTTTTTTCTAATTGTTATTTGACGTTTGTTGCTTCAAATTTTTACTCGGACTATTCATATTTGGTATAATATCTTACTAGTAGTGCATGTTTATACAGAAATTGGTAGAATCAATTGTATTATCTTAAAATATTTATTTAATTTCACAAAATTCATTTTGATTTGTAATTTATTTTTGATCTCAAAACTTGAGTCAACACCAAAGATGCAAGGTGCACTTCACAATATTCTCTAGAATAGTAAAAATGGAGCCGAAAACTAGGAAGATGCAAGTAAGGAAAGACACAAAGTTTTATAGTGGTTCGATCAAGCGTGATCTACATCCACTTTATCAAATGATTCCATTATTATCTTTTGGATTACAAATCAAACATACTCTCTAAATACATCCATAATTCACCTCACTTTTCTCATTCTTATACTTTGTGAAATTTCTATGAGAAATGGTTGAGATTCTCTAAGAATGGATGTCGATGGAATCAATATGAACTCTCTCACAAGTTTGATGAATCTTCATATCTTTGTAATGAATTTGGAGATGGATCTTTGAATTGAGGTGTTTGAGATGATCAAATTACTTAAAGAAGTTGAGAATTGAGTTTGACAGCCCTTCGGGATCATCCAAAAAGACCCCCCATTAAAGTGGATGTGAAGCTCTATTTATAGGAGTGAGGGATGAGTGTAATATAGTTTTCAGGTTTTGGATTGGTATGTTAAGTATTTATGGAAATGCCACTGAGGTTAATTTCCAGTTTCCAAGCTTCAGATCCGATCTAGAGTGATTCTGCCCGATCCAGTTCATCTCGACCCAATTCAACATACCTCTACCCGATCCAGAACCTCTCGAGCCAGTGTAACGCGCTTCAACCCTGTCCATCTCATCTCAAGCCGATTCAAATCACACTGCAACAGCCCGGTTCAGTCCAGATCAGCTGAGGCCGATCCACTTTACTACGAGGTAGGCCGATTCACCATCACACAAGCAGGCCGATTCAGCTGCTTCTCGGACCATTCCAGAGTGCTTCTATTCGATTCAGACCGATCCAAATCTACATGAAAGGCCCAGTCCAATGCTATGTGAATCTGGTGGATAATATTTTGCCCCTCGGAGTTCACAATTTTATTTATGAAGAGTGTGGGCTTCGAAACATTCCAAATCCACGATACTTTGATGGACTATTGGCCTCTTATCGTGGGTTTTGAATTTGGATCGGACATGCTGCCTCCGTGGTTTGGGTTGGCTTAAGAGAAGTTTGGATCGGTACATCCCGTGGGTACTATATATAATCCTCTTGACCTGTTACTTCCCTATTTTTTTTCACTTCGGCTGAAAGCTTTTAATGGCGGCATCTCCTTCTTAAAACAAATTACCTCAACTTCGGGTATCCGATCCAATTTCTACCTTCAATTTGTATCAAAATTGCTTCTATTTGATCAGTTCGAGCCGAGAACCCAGCCTTTCAAACTCGTATCTTTACAAATTCAAATTCGCCCTTTACATCCGCACAATTGCAGGTATTTTGCCTTTTTTTGGTGATTTCTTTTGATTTTGGACTCGGATTGGGATGGATTGGATTCGATAGGTTTATGGGTTGCCAACTCGAGTTAGTTCTCTGAATCATAGGGCTTTAGTTTACAAATTTTGGTGTTGAAATGGTTTGAACCAGGAAGTTGCTCATGAATCGGGATAATATTGAACTGGCTATGGATGATCCAGCTTGGATTAGTCCTAGCCGATCCAATAGGGATTGGTCATGACAGATCCAATTTGGATCGGTTATGACCGATTCAGTCTGGATTAGTCTGGGCTGATCCGATTTAGATCTGCCTTAACCAATTCAATCTGGATCGGTTTGGACTGATCCATTTTGGACCTACCTTGACCAATTCAATATTGTCTCGATTATGACCGGTCTAATTTGGATCGGTTGTAACCGATTTGATCTGGCTCGGTAACCAAGGTGATTTGACCGATGTGACTTTTCTCTCTCATGTTGATTGAGCTTCCCAATGCCCCCTTACATAATGCGATCCCTTGAATGGGCGTCCCTTCATTGTTTAGCTTTCCTTCTTAAGAAAATCCATGGAAGACGCATTTTGAACAAGGAAGATCAAGAACGATGTTTTCTTTTCCAATTTCTCTGTTAGCCCGTCTTCCTCCCTTGAACTTCGGGTAGAACTCCTCGATTGCCAGGTTCTTTATTATTTTTTGTCTTTATTTTTCGTCAATCACTCTTGAAATACCTTCATCGATTCATTGCACTTGATTTGATGATTATGGTATCTGTTACTTAGCATGGGATTGGGTTGTGGTAAGAGGCTTTGGTCATATCTCTGACAAAGCTAGCAATTGACTTTGATTTGCTTTCGTATTCCCAAGTTTTGTATGCCCAATCTTTTACTTCATGCAAAATTTTACTAAAGACTTTGATTTTGCATGTCCGGTTATCTACACAATTCGTTAGTAGCAAGTAGAAAGATTTTTTATTTTTTGTAAACCTTAATTTTTGGATGAATTTGACAACTAATATGTAACGCAAGTTCCGTTTATCCCCTGAAAACAAAGATCTCAAGTCTCATATTTTAATCACTTACATGCTATATGTTTATGAGGTAAACAAAAAGGTTAGAAGTAACTTTGACAACTGGTTGAGACCACTAGGGTTTACTTGTTCGGCCAATTGGATGACTTAGACCAATTCAATCCGGATCGGCTATAACCGATCTATATTGGGTCATTTTGATCAATACAAATTGGTTTCGGCTGATTCAGAATGGCTCGATCGCAATCAATCCGTTTCGGATCGGTCTCGACCGAACCAGTATGGATCAGTTGTGATTGACCCAACGCAGATCGTTTTTGACTGATCCGGCATGGATTAGTCATAATCAGTCCATTTTTGTTCGTGCCTGACCGATCTGAGATGAATCGGCTATGACAATCCAGTATGGATCAGTTGCTTCTGTACACCGTTTAGCTACCTTCTTGTCCTTGTTCATCTTAACGATAAGGAAGCTAACAAACAATATTTGAATACTTCCTTTTTCATGCAGGATGGACCAACTTCTGAAGAATTCAGGATAAAAAGGTTCTTTGATCTGGGCGATGAGACAATTGGCCAACCTTCAGTGAATTCTCCCTTACTTGTCGGCCCTACTTACCCAGAGATACAGACAATTGTGAGCATACCTCACTATGTTCCGGGAGCTTGTAATGCCAAGCTCGCTAGACGACTCCCAGGTTGGAACTTGCAAGGGATCCCCCTTAATTTGGATGTGTCTCATACTAATCGTCAAGTGACTTCTAGCGACATAGTTTTGCCAAATCTAGGTTGCTTAGTCGCATGGAGGACACCTTGCATCAGTTCAAGAGGCAGATGGACCTGCTTAAAGATCAGACTACCAAAAAGCTTCAAGACTAGCATACACTGACGGGGGATTTGCAAAGGCTTCATCAGGAGAGTCTTGAGCGTATCGCTGTTCTGTAGGACATTAAAGTGAAATTGATTTGTGCTTTGAGGAACCCAGATGTTGTTATTGCTGCCTTTCCTAAGGGGAATATCGAGTTAGTGGGCTCATCCAGCAAGAGGCCGGCTTCTGATGCTTCTCCGTCTGGTTCGGCTCCAGTGAAGACGAAGGTGGAACGACCCAAGAAGTACCAGAATGCCTAGCTCTTTTCTCTTAGCGTTTGACGACTTTTGGCTTGATGAACTTTATCTTTTAACCGATTGTATCTAAGCAAGTTCCAGTCCTCGCCTTTAACTCTTAAGTTATTTTGTGTTGGTACACTTTGATCGCTGTTGATGTGCTGTCTGTTGACTTGTCTGGTTAGTAATGGTATATTGGTCATGATGATCAATGCTTGATTGGCTAGGTTATTTAGTTCATAGCCTGTTTTCTTTGATATACTTTTCACTTTGCTTTAGCTCTGCACTGATATCACCTTTGAACAACGTATTGACTTGCACGAATCGGCCTTGATTGTCCCAATGTGGACTGGTCATTACTGATTCACCTTAGATTAGTCTTGATTGATTCGATATGGACCAGTCAAGGCCGCTCCAATCTAGACTGGTCATGATCGGTTCAATCTGGGTCGGTCCGATGGATCTTTTTTGAATCGGTTGGTTGATTTAGTTTGGATTTGTGTTTAGCCGATTCGACCTAAATTTCTATTATCTCAGTCTATTTTGTAGCAACTGAAATACCATGTGCTAATTTCAATGGGTTTCGTCAAATCTAACCAAGGCAAATTTTCAATTCCATGAACAACCACTTCTGTACTTATCACAGCATTGGAGCTACTGATTTTGTCCTTATCTTTTCGGAGTTCCATTCCATTGATCAAGTCAATCTTTGTACACGCTAAGCCTTTAACTTCAAAGTCATGATAAGTTTATAGTATATCTAAGGAAGTGAAAACCATTGAATTACTTTAACGTGGTGATAATGTCCTTATACCAAAATTTGTCACGACTTTAAGGGTTGAGCATGGCATTTCCTTTTCCTGAGGCAGTACTTGTAAACCCGTTATTCGTTGTGTTGACCGAATAACTCAATCACTTGTAGAATTTGTAGGGCGCCTTCCAAGAAGGGATTTGGGTCCGTCACTAACCGAATTTGGAGGACCCATCATATGATCGGATGGCCCAGTAAGGGTATAATCCGTCAGTAACTGGATTTGGAAGACCCAGAATTGATAGTTGGAATTGAAAGATCCAACATCTGAACAGATGCCCCCGAAGAGGTCTTTTTGAACCCAGTGTTTATATCGCTATCCAGCCATGTACTAATGGCATTGACGATGAACCGGGTGCCCCTCGGGGAGGTCTTTGGTTTAAAGACCCAGTATATGTGTAACAGCCGGCATTTTACGTATCGGAAGATCATAAAATATATTTGTTTTATTCTCTAAGGGTTGGATCATTCTCATCTTTTAATATGTTGTTTATGGGGATGTGAGACATGTCCATAATTTTTACCGACTTTGTTTGTGACCATTTTTTCCCTATCAGCCTTGTACAGGGTATAACTTTTGACTTAAGTCGAATCAGTGGGTGAGACCTGTGCCATTGGAAAGGAATTGATGATTGCTTTTCCGTAGAGTGGTTACATTAAGGATTTGGCTTAGCGGTTTGGGAGAAATCGCTGTTTTAATGTTTTTCAATTGGCTATTCAGGTTTTGGAGTCTTAGTGGAATCCTATAAATAGGGGGTGATAGTGGAGGGAAAAGGTTTACTTTTTTCCATTCTCTCATTTGAAGGCATTTGATCTCCTTCTTCCTCCTACACCTTTCCACCATTAAAAATCCAAATCTAAGGGAGGAAATCGAAGATCTACACCATTCAAGGCTAGATCTACATCATTTCAAAGGCGGATTCATCGGATCGAGGGGTTTGATTTGGAGTGCTCGCTGTCCGGATTCTTATTTCTATCGTTTTTGATTGTTTCGGCAAATCGGTGAGTGATTTACGTCTTTCACATTAATGCAATGAAGTATATGAGTGTTTGTGCATGTTTCTCATCAAATTGGGATGTTTTACCATAGATTTACATAATTATAAGTTCATTTTCTTATGTATCACCCTATGATCTAATCTAACAAGTTTTACTCGTTAATTTCATGTGATATTACATATTTGTGTTAGTTAGATCTCTCATTTTGATCATACGTTCATTTTAATGGTTTTTGGTGAGATTTACATCATTTTTGTGGTAATTATCATATTCATGTGGTTAGTAATGTTATGATATGTTTGTGATTGTGTTTGATGATTTTGGTAGTGTCGATTTCGTCGGATTCATCGTTTGGCGAAGTTTTGGTCGAAATCGGAGTTGAATTGCAATATGCAGAAATTGGCTCGGCCATAGGTTGAATCGGTCAGAAATTGGCTCGGCCATAGGTTGAATCGGCCAGGAGTTGACTCGGCCATAGGTTGAATCGAGCAGAAGTCGGATTGAAACGAAGTTGTATTAGACAGGAGTGGATCGGATCGGGTCATATTTGGACCGGGTCATATTTGGATCGGGTCGGTCATGTAGGTGATTGGATCGGGTCGGTCGTGTTGGTTGGATAAGTCGAGTTTAAAGCCAGAAGGGCGCTGGATCGGGTCGGCCTAGTTTAGATTGGGTCGGTCTGAAAGGGGGCAGATCGGTCATGTTTTTAGCAGCGCTTTAAACGTTGTGGTTGATAGTGATGATGCTATGGTTGGTTTCCAACAGGGTCATTTTCTAAAAAAGTACGTTTTTCGGGTATGACTCGGATTTGGAGAAAAGGTCTGGAAAAAATATTTTTCGGGGGCCACCCCCCCGAACCCTAGCCGCAGCGCAGTGGTGTAATTGGCTCGTTGATGATGTGACTTCGAGGTAAATTCAAGTAGGAAGGTTCGAAGTGTTGAACGTGTTTGTCGATCAAAGTGGAACAACGAATGAGGTGGCAACTCAAAGGTTGTGAGTTGGTGGATAATGGTTGCTCGAGAAGGTTGCTTGAGCTATGAAATATCGTCAAGGTTGGATGACTAGAGATGCGAAGGCCAAGAAGTCATCGTTGACGTAAGTTCTAGCAGGCTCAAAGCAGGGGTACAATGGGGGCACCCAATAAACTGGAAGGTTGTTGGTCGAGTACCTTGGGTATCGTTGAAAGGCCTAGTTGTCAAGGTTGGACATATGGAGTTTATGCTAGAACTGGGGTTACCATTAGCCCTTGACATATGGCATGGTTCGCCGTCATATGATTAACAATGGTTTCAAAGTAGGATTGGCGGTGCTAGCCAGAGTCAGTCATGGATGATTGGTTGTTCTGTTTGTACTATCTCACATAGATTATCCAAAGTCGAGGGAAATGTTCTTTGAGTGCTTAACTGATATTGGTCTAGGCCTCTGGGGAGAGTACTTGGGGGATGTTAAACTTGATTAGGGTTGTCTGTGTGAGACTTATATAATCTAGATGTCATGTATGTTTCCATGATTGAATGGGTGTTCTTGTTTCCATGAATGATTGGTTGAATTGTTATTGTAAAGGCTATCACTGTCCGATGTAGGAAAGATAAGGTTGAGTTCTTCTCTGGTGTCGTGGTAGATTAGTATGTTTATCTATCCTTTCTCATACACTTTATTGTTGAAGTTTGTTAGCTGTTATATCGCTCACTAAAACTGTTGTCTGACTCAAGGTTTGTTGTTTCCTCTTATTACCTTGGGCTGTTCATCCGGTTGTGGATAGGCAGACTAAGTAGCAGGTGACAGGTGATTCTTTAGTGAGGACAATGGTGCTGATCGGTGGCGAGCAGGAGGCTCACATACCAGTTTTACTACTATCTAATAATTGGGTTTCTGCTGTTTTCTTTTCTGAATAATGCAGTGAGTCAACTTTGTATAAACATTATTTCCAAGTTTGTGGATATTACCTTCTGGTTGTATGAAAATCTTGTGTTTTTGCTTCACTATTACTACCTGTTATATATGTTCTATTATATTTTATCCTTGCGCTGTGAGTTTACGACAGGTTCCGCTTGTGTTTACATGTTCTGATGAACGTCTATGACTGCCTTGCACACCTTTCAATGCATTATTTCTTTTGTATAGTGCAGGGGTTATGGGCAGTCATCACATTTGGTATCTGAGCTCTGGTCAATGATTTTTGGCCAAAGTTCAAGGACGTAATCGCGTATGAGAGACGTACTTGTAGATTTTAGTTGGATGCTTACTATATATATTAGCATATATAGTCGTAGCGGTCGTATCTCTTTAGCAGTTTTTCTTGAAAGTGGCTAATTTTCTAAATTGCAGATTTAGAATGAGTAGACGACCATCAAGACATGCTGCTAGAAGAGCTAACACTAGAGGGGCAAATGGTGGCGAACCAGACTACCCAGCGATGTTTGAGGCCATAGCGGCAGCAATCATGAATAGGGTCCCCGCTCCAGTGGCGGCTACGGTAGATGTAGGTGTGCGAGTTCCTAGAGCAGTAGATTTTGCAAAGCTGTGCAAGGACTTTACATCTCTAGGGGGAAACCATTCAAGGGAACTGAACCAGCTGAAGAGGTTCAGAGGTAGATGGATTCTTCTGTTCGAATCTTTGGAGACTTGGGTATCGAGGATGCAATAAAGAGAAAAGTTGCATCAAGGCAACTGCAGAATAGGGCTATGGAATGGTGGAATTCTGTTACACTCGAGACTCCAGAGGAAGAAATTTCATGGGAGCCATTCCAAGCTAAGTTTGAAGCAAAGTTTGTCTCCACAGCTCAGAAATCTGCTCTATTCAAGAAGTTCATAGAGCTGAAACAGAATGGTCGTTCTGTGCTTGGCTATATTTCCGATTTCGATGCTTTGTCTAGATATGCTCGTTCGTACATTGATACACCATATCAGAAGAACGAGAAGTTTGTCTTGGGTTTGGATGTTCATATTGGAAAGCCGCTAGTGGACCATCTTGATGATTCATTTGAGAAGATTGTGGAAAAAGCTATTCGTCATGAGAACTTGTTTCCTAAGGAAGCAAATGTTGTCGCTGCGACCAAAGAGGCTCAGAAACCACAACAGGGTGGTAATAATAAGAAGAGGAAGCAGCAGCAACAGCAAAAAGTAAAAATTTGTCAAAAGAAGCCCAAGAGTGAGGTGGTTTGCTTTAACTGCCAAAAGAAAGGCCATTATGCTAGTGAGTACAAGAATCCCAAAGCTAGGAAGAAGTGCTTTAAATGTGGGAAGCCTGGGCATGAGAAGAAAGATTGTCCGGAATCAGCTAAGGGCAAGCAGATTGTGAAGGCATATGCTTTGGAAGCTATGCCATCTTCTTCGAGAGCTCCTACTGAAGAGGAGAAGGGAAAGGGTGTCGTGGTGCAAGGTACTCTTTTTGTTAATGGTGTTTCAGTTCGTGTGCTTTTTGAAACTGGAGCATCACATTCCTTCATTTGCAATGAGCTTGTGTGTCTCTTGGGTTTGGAACCTGAGATTTGTGATAGACCCTTCGTAGTGACTAATCCAATTGGGGGTTCGTCAAATCTTTGCATGATATGTCGAGGTCTAGTGTTGTCGAGTCATGGTTTCTCTTTTGTGTGTGATTGCTTTATTCTTAACTTCGCTGGGTTTGGGATCATCTTGGGCATGGATTGGCTCAAGAGGTATGCAGCAACGGTGAATTGCGAGAAGTTAGAGGTGAGGGTCGGGGATTTGGAAGGGCGAAAGGTGTTGATTAGATGTAAGCGCGAAGACGGGGTCTTCGTGAGTTATCTATATTCGCTTGGGGTTCCACACTAAGACCTATCATCAGTGCTGATCGCTAATAAGTATGTAGATGTCTTTGACGAGGTAAAAGGGTTGCCGCCGCATCGTGATATCGAGTTTAGGATCGATTTGGTCGAGGGTGCTAAACCAATTGTTATGCCTCTTAGGCGGATGGCGCCTAAGGAACAACGAGAGTTAGAGGTGCAAGTTAGAGACCTTTTGGGAAAAGGATTCATTCGGAGGAGTGTATCCGAATGGGGTGCACCGGTCGTATTTGCAACTAAAGCAAATGGATCATTAAGATTGTGTGTGGACTATCGTGAGTTGAACAAGGTGACTAAGAAGAACAAGTATCCGTTTCCAAGGATTTAAGATTTGTTCGATCAGCTTCACGAAGCCAAAGTGTTTTCTCAAATGGATCTGGCAACGGGATTTCACCAGTTGAGGGTGGCTAAGAATAGTGTGCCAAAGACTGCTTTTAGGACACCATCTGGTTTCTTCGAATGGTTGGTGATGCCATTCGGGTTGACTAACGCGCCAGCGTATTTTGTGGATCTTATGAATAGAGTGTTCAAAGATCAATTGAACAAATTCATGCTTGTATTCGTGGATGATATTCTGGTTTACTCCAGAAATGTGGAAGAACATAAGACGCACTTGAGAGTTGTGTTAGAGATCTTGCGGAAGCATCAGCTTAAGGCTAAGTTCTCAAATTGTCACTTCTGGAAGGATGAAGTGAGGTTCTTAGGTCATGTAGTTTCTGGAAAAGGGATAGCGGTTGACCCCGCTAAAGTTGCAGCAATCCAGGACTGGGATCGACCTAAGAATGCGATGGATGTTTGGAGGTTCCTTGGGTTGGCAGGATATTACCGATAGTTTATCAAGGATTTCTCCAAGGTAGCTGCATCGTTGACAGGATTGACGAAGAAGAACCAAGTGTTCACAGGGGATGCAAAGTGTGAACAAGCATTTGGAATCCTGAAGGAGAGATTAACGAGTGCAACTGTGCTGACCATTCCAAGTGGGAATGAAGAGATGGTGGTATATACCGATGCATGTGGTATTGAACTTGGAGCAGTGCTAATGCAGAAGGATAAGGTTGTGGCTTATGCGAGTCGACAGCTGAAGCCGCATGAGAAGAATTATCCAACACATGATTTGGAGTTGGCGGCGATTGTATTTGCTCTAATGATGTGGAGACATTACCTGTTGGGAGTTCGATTCGAGTTGTTTGCGGATCACAAGTCGTTGAAGTATCTTTTCTCCCAAAAGAATTTGAATCTTCGGCAGCAAAGATGGTTAGAGTTTCTGGCGTCATATGATTTTGGCATAGCCTATACTCCGGGCAAGGGTAACGCAGTTGCAAATGCGTTAAGTCGAAGACACGCAAGTTTGAGAGCGATGTTTTCGGAATGGAAGAGCCTCGAGTACTTGGCAAGGTTCGATTTCAGGTCAAGGTGTGAGTTGGAACCTGAAATGTTGGCGAGCTTGTCGATAAGACCTGCTCTTATCGAAAGGATTGGCGAGAACCAAAAGAAAGATACAAAGCTTGTCAAGTTCATTCAGAAACTGGAACCATAAGATAAAGAGTTCGAGGTCGATTGAGAAGGTTGGCTTTGAAAGGAAGGGCGATTAGTTGTTCCTGATATTGATGGATTGAGGGATGAGGTTATGAGAGAATGTCATCACTCAAAGCTGATGATTCATCCCGGTGGAAATAAGATGTATCAGGACATGAAGAGAGTTATTACTAGGAAGGGATGAAGCGAGATATTGGAAATTTCATTTCCAAATGTATGAACTGTCAGTTGGTGAAAGCTGAACAGAAGAATCCGAGTGGTTTACTGAAGCCATTAGAAGTTCCTACGTGGAAGTGAGAGTAGGTATCGATGGATTTTATCAATGGACGACCTAGAACCAGGACAGGAAACGAAGGGATTTGGGTCATCGTGGATCGTTTGACCAAAAGTGCGAGATTCACCCCTGTCAAGTCGACTAGGACGACATCGAAATTGGCTGAACTTTATGTAAAATGGATAGTTCGATTCCATGGTGTCCCAAAGAGTATAGTGAGTGAACGAGATCCATTATTCATGAGTGGATTTGGGAAAAGTTTGCAAGAAGCTTTGGGAACCGATTTGTGCTTAAGTACGGCATATCATCCCCAAACTGATGGTCAGACCAAGAGAGTCAATCGAGTTTTGGAAGATCTCCTGAGGGCTTATGTGTTAGACTTCGGAGGATCATGGGAAGACCATCTACATCTAGTTGAGTTTGCGTATAATAATAGCTACCAATCTAGCATTGGGATGGCACCATACGAAGCGTTGTATGGAAGGTCGTGCAATTCTCCAGCATGTTGGCTAGAAACTGGAGATAAGTTGGTACTTGGGCCTAAGATGATTAGAGAAACCTCGGATTGTATCGAGATAGTTCGGCAACGAATGAAGGCAGCCCAGGACTGTCAGAAGAGTTACGCCGACAAGCATCATAAGGACTTGGAATTCGACGTGCGCAATATGGTTTTCGTGAAAGCTCCACCGCTAATGCACATGGCTGGATTTGGTAAGAAAGGAAAGTTAGCTCCAAGGTTTGTTGGACCATTTCTAATAGTCGAGCGAATTGGAAAGCTCGCATATAGATTGGAGTTGCCCGAGAAGATGTTGAGTGTGCATTATGTGTTCCATGTGTCCTTTCTACGGAAATTCGTGCATGATTCGAATATAGTGGTATCTCCAGAGCAGTACGAAGACTTAGAGACCGTAGTTTCGAGACCTCGTAAGCCACTTCGTGTTGTGGGGAATGACACGAAACAGCTTAGGAGGAAGATGGTTAAGCTAGTCGAGGTGCAATGGAGTGAGTATGGAGACGATTGTACATAGGAGACGGAAGAGAGCATGAGAGCGACTCATCCAGAACTCTTCGTCGGTAGGACCCTTTGATATCGTATCTTCGTTATATCGTTGTATCTTATTATTGATTGTTAGAATTCTACGTGCTAGGATAAGGCTATGGATGCATGGCTTGATGGATGCTACTTTGGATGATAGAATTGGCTTTTCATGGATGATAGGCATGCAGAATCATTGTGATTACTTGGGTTTGTTTGGAATTTCGAGGGCAAAATTCTTAAGGGGAGGAGAATGTAACAACCCTCATTTTACGTATCGAAAGATTGTAAAATATATTTGTTTTATTATCTAAGGGCTGGATCATTCTCATCTTTTAATATGTTGTTTATGAGGATGTGAGACATGTCCATAATTTTTACCGATTTTGTTTGTGACCATTTTTCCCCTGTCAGCCTTGTACATGGCATAACTTTTGACTCATGTCGAATCAGAGGGTGAGACCTATGCCATTGTAAAGGAATTGATGATTGCCTTTTCGTAGAGTGGTTACATTAAGGATTTGGCTCAGCGGTTTGGGAGAAATCGTTATTTTAAGGTTTTTCAGTTGGCTATTCTAGTTTGGAGCCTTAGTGGAATCCTATAAATAGGGGGTGAGAGTGGAGGGTTTACTTTTTTCCATTCTCTCATTTGAAGGCATTTGATCTCCTTCTTCCTTCTACACCTTTCCACCATTAAAAATCCAAATCTAAGGGAGGAAATCGAAGATCTACGCCATTCAAGGCTAGAACTACATCATTTCAAAGGCGAATTCATCGGATCGAGGGTTTTGATTCGGAGTGCTCATTGTCCGGATTCTTATTTCTATCGTTTTAGATTGTTTCGGCAAATCGGTGAGTGATTTACATCTCTCACATTAATGCAATGAAGTATATGAGTGTTTGTGCATGTTTCTCATCAAATCGGGATGTTTTACCATAGATTTAAATAATTATAAGTTCATTTTCATATGTATCACCCTATGATCTAATCTAACAAGTTTTACTCTTTAGTTTCATGTCATATTACATGTTCGTGTTAGTTAGATCTCTCATTTTGATCATATGTTCATTTTAATGGTTATTAGTGAGATTTACATCATTTATGTGGTAATCGTCATATTCATGTGGTTAGTAATGTTATGATATGTTTGTGATTGTGTTTGATGATTTTGGTAGTGTCGATTTCGTCGGATTCATCGTTTGGCGAAGTTTTGGTCGAAATCGGAGTTGAATTGCAATATGCAGAAATTGGCTCGGCCATAGGTTGAATCGGCCAGAAGTTGGCTCGGCCATAGGTTGAATCGGCCAGGAGTTGACTCAGCTATAGGTTGAATCGGCCAGAAGTCGGATTGAAATGAAGTTGGATCGGACAGGAGTGGATCGGATCGGGTCATATTTGGATCGGGTCGGTCATATAGGTGATTGGATCGGGTCGGTCATGTTGGATAGATCGGTCGAGTTTGAAGCCAAAAGGGAGCTGGATCGGGTCGGCCTAGTTTGGATCGGGTCGGTCTGAAAGGGGGCAGATTGGGTCGGTCTGAAAGAGGGCAGATCGGTCATGTTTTTAGCAGCGCTTTAAACGTTGTGGTTGATAGTGATGATGCTATGGTTGGTTTCCAACAGGGTCATTTTTTGAAAAAGTATGTTTTTCAGGTACGACTCAGATTTGGAAAAAAGGTCTGAAAAAATATTTTTCGGGGGCAACCCCCCTCTCCCCCAGAACCCTAGCCGCAGCGCAGTGGTGTAATTGGCTCGGTGATGATGTGACTTCGAAGTTAATTCAAGTAGGAAGGTTCGAAGTGTTGAACGTGTTCGTTGATCAAGGTGGAACAACGAATGAGGTGGCAACTCAAAGGTTGTGAGTTTGTGGATAATGGTTGCTCGAGAAGGTTGCTTAAGCTATGAAATGTTGTGACGGCCCGCCCCGCACTAGCCGTCTTTCCCCATGAAAGTGCTCTGTGCCGATGTCCAACCAGCATGGGACGGTCGCCAAAGGAAGGAAAAAAAAGATAACTTATTGGCGAACTAACAAAGAACCTGTAGAATGTCTCACAGCGCATGGAATAAAATATAATAACAACATACTTGACATAAAACAGGCGAGACAGTGCATAAGTTGGAAACTAAAAACTAGACATCATAATAGCGGAAATCCAAACACAGATTATGTTCACATCATCATGATTACAAATTTTCAATTGTCTCTAAAGCAAAGCAAAGGAAAAGGTACACTACTAATGCCCAAAGTAGCGACCCGCAGCGACACAGGGAGAATATCTATATATCATACGTGGAAGCCTCCTGCTCGTCTCTGGTACAGCTACTCGTGCATCACTAGCTAACCTGTCTCTAGTCTACTCGTGAGAGCGCCAAGAGTAATAAGAAGAGACATAAAACTCTGGTCAGACAAAAAGTCTGGTATGAGCGATAAGCAGCAAAACAGAACAACAATAGGCATACTAAACCATACCTGAACCTGGACCTGTAACCAAAAGGTTAGCATTACATACTGTACCGTACTTTAAGGTGCCACTAACATATGGTGTAAAGAATACGGAGGTGGGGGTGTGCATGTCGTAGTGATGGCAAACAAATCAAGCAGGGCAACCATCCTCACGTCTCTCATTCAGTGCGTAAAGCATACGATATCCACCACTTTGATCACTAGACCCATCGAGGTAATGACGGAGTTCGACTTGTATGACTACTGCTACCACCAAGCTTACCCTACGGAGTCATGACTAAATCTTTACAAATGACCCCGATTCATTGGTCTATAGCTCATTAGTCGTACCTAGACAACTGTGGTCCTGAATCTGTTCACGTACCCCCTACACATAGTGATCCAAAGTCATAGACCTCGACAACCCCTTAGCACACGTCCCGCAGCAAAGCCCAACTCATGAAGTTAACTCGTTGTTTCCCAACTGGATCCTGAATACTACTTCCTATTTGGACTTCCTTTGCATCTCGGGTTTTGGTCGAGTTGGAGTTGGTCTTCAAAAGAGTCATCGCGTAGCAGTAGCTTAAGTCTGGTTTGGTTCGGCTATACATCATCTTCAGATTTCTCGTTTAGTTCGGGTACTCTGGTTTGGCTCGGGTCTCCCCATCCGGTTCGGTTCGGACCCCCCATCGTGATTTGGCTTAGCTCCTTCATTCGGTTCGGTTCGGACGCCACTCTCCAACTCGGTTCGGTTTGGGTGCCTCTCTTGCTTCGGTTCGGTCCACGTAGATCCGATCCCACACCTTCCTACCGTTCCGATCCGAACGCAACTCCACTCGGTTTTAATGGCCTTCCTTTTTGCCCTTGCATCCTCTTGTGCCAGGTTCCGGTCCGATCCGCACTCTCTTGCCCAGTCTACCGATCTGATCCGAGCCCCATATCTGATCCGACCCAAAACCCGGCACAACTTTCTGCAACTTTTTCCAGCAACTATTTTACGCCATTCGACAGCGTTTTCCGACTAATCTATTTTTTCAAAAAAATCACAAATCATTCCAAACAGTCATAGCAACATATATAATCAACCACAAACACCAAAACAATAATTTGATAGGTTAAAACGGATCAAACATAGCCAAAATCCCATATTTTCCCTTAAGCATGTTAAAGAAAAACTAATGATAGGATTAGTAAAATTTAACCAAATTAACCAAATTTTCTAAAAGAGGCCTAAAACAATATTTCGAAATTTATCAATATTTTTCCAGATTTTTAACATGTATAAATTCACTAATTATCACTAATTATCATTAATTAACCATAATTAGTGAGGAACTATGCAAATCACTCACCTTTGCCACAAATAAACTTTAGATCTGAAATGATTCTCTATTTGGGCGCGAATACCAAGGCAATACAACAGTCCTAATACTGATTTGGTGAAGATCTTCCCTGATTTGATGTGGATTTGGCTTAATTAGCGATTAGAACGTGATTTGTGGTGTTTTAGCAAGTGGAGGCCATTGCTAGGTTGAGAGGAACGTCTTAGGCGGCTGGAAAATGAAGTAATTTCTTTTTCTAAACCCTAGCAGCCCTCTTATACTCTTAATCCCGAAATTCCCTTTTGGGCCTAACTGTTAATCACCCGGTTAAGCCCAATTAAGTTGTTTTTCACCATCTGAAACTTGTTTCAGCCATATCTCCCAAACGGTGGGTCTGTTTGGCTAATGTGACCACTCTACGGAAAGGTAAACCATCATCCGAATCTAATGGAAGTGGTTTCGGGTCAAAACTCCTTCCCAATCAAAAGTTATGGCCGAAACAAGATCAGCTAGGGGCAAAACGGTCATTTAAAAATTGGCAAAAATCATGAACATGGGAAATGACCCCAATAGTCGTCTCCCAAAGTTACATGACCATACGACTTTGCATATGAAAGAAATAAATATTCTACGATCCTCCGATGCGTAGAATGCGGGTCGTTACATCCCCCCCCCCCTTTAGGAAATTTCGTCCCCGAAATTCCTTAACCCAAAACATAAAAAGGATCCCGCATGCCTACCAGCCACATACAGCAATCAAACATGCAAAACAAGCCTATCCTAGCATGCGGAAAGACTAAATCGAAACTGAAATCTTACCTGGCGAAGAGTTCTGGATACGTCTTCCTAATGCTCTCCTCTGTTTCCCAAGTACAGTCATTCTCATTCTCGCCCCACTGAACTTTGACTAATTTCACCGCCTTCCTTCAAAGTTGCTTCGTATCGTTCCCAACAATACGCATAGGCTTGCGGTTCTCAACCGCCTCGGGTTCAACCTCGATATCATCCAACTGATCAGGTGAAATAGCCACATCGGGGTCGTGCACAAACTTCCTTAACTGGGAAACATGAAATACGTTATGAACTCCTACCATCTTCTCTGGTAATTCAACTTTATATGCCAAATTCCCAATTTTCTTAAGAACTGGGAATGGACCAACAAATCTTGGTGTCAACTTGCCTCTTCTGCCAAATCGTATCACGCTCTTCAACGGAGAAATATTGACAAACACCAAGTCGCCAATGGATAACTTTAATTCTCTTCTCCTTTATCGGCATAACTCTTCTGCCTATCTTGGGCAGCCTTCATTCGCTGTTGAATAATCTTGATCTTGTCTGACGTTTCTCTTATCACATCCGGTCCAAGTACAAACTTCTCACCAGTTTCTAACCAACATGACGGTGAGTTGCATGGTCTTCCATACAAAGCTTCAAATGGAGCCATGCCAATACTGGATTGGTAACTGTTATTATATGCAAACTCTACTAGATGCAAATGGTCATCCCGTGATCGACCAAAGTCCAATATGCAAGCTCTCAAGAGATCTTCTAACACTCGATTCACCCTCTCTGTCTGACCGTCGGTTTGAGGATGATAGGCGATACTGAGATGTAATTCTGATCCTAACACCTCTTGCAAGCTCTTCCAAAATCCACTAGTGAACAACAGATCTCAGTCACTCACAATGCCTTTGGGTATTCCATGAAAATCTCACTACCCACTTTACATATAGTTTAGCTAACTTAGTTGCAGTTCTATTTGACTTGACGGGTATAAATCTTGTACTCTTGGTCAATCGATCCACAATCACCCAAATCCTATCATGGCCCGATCTAGTCCTTGGTAACCCATCAATGAAATCCATTGAGACTTGTTCCCATTACAATTCCGGAATCTCTAATGGTTGCAACAAACCAATAGGCTTCTTTTGCTCGGCTTTAACTAGCTGGCAATTCATGCATTTGGATATAAACTTCCCAATGTCTCTTTTCATCCCTTCCCAGTAGTAAGTCTGCTTCATGTCTCGATATATTTTATTACCACCGGGGTGTATAGGCAGTTTTGAGTGATGACATTCTCTAAGCACTTCATCTCTCAATCCATTGACATTGGGTACAACTAGTCTTCCATTCTTTCTAAGCCATCCATTTCGATCAAGCCCATACTTGCTCATCTCTAACTTTTAGATGAATTCCATTAGGTTAGGATCGTCCCTCTGACTGGAACCAATCCGTTCAATCAAAGTGGGTCTGATCGTCAAACTTGCTAACATTTCTGGATCCAATTCGCATTTTGGTATGAAATCATACCCAGTGATGTACTCCAGTTGCTTCCATTCTGGAAACATAGCCCCTAAACTGGCATGTCTTTTACTCAATGCATCAGCCACCGCATTGCCCTTTCCTGGTGTATATGCGATGTCAAAATCATAGGAAGCCAAGAATTCTAACCATCTTTGATGTCGGAGATTTAAATCCTTTTGAGAGAAAAGATACTTTAATGACTTACGATCGGTAAACAACTCGAAACTTTCTCCCAAGAGATAATGTCTCCGCATCTTCAACGCGAACACGATTTCTGCTAATTCCAAATCATGGGTAGGGTATCTTTTCTCGTGCGGTTTCAATTGCCGACTTGCGTAAGCTACAACCCTACCTCCTTGCATCAATACAACACCTAGTCCGGTACCACATGCATCCGTATATACTGTCATCTCTTCATTCCCCTTAGGATTGACTAACACTGGTGCACATGTCAACTCATCCTTTATACTACTGAATGCATCCTCGCACTTTTTGTCCCAGACGAAAGCTTATTCTTCTTAGTCAACTGAGTCAACGGTGCTGCTATCTTGGAGAAGTCTTGGATAAACTTACGATAATATCCAGCTAATCCCAAGAAACTTCTTATGTCCCATGCATTCTTGGGCGTAGACCAATCCTGTACCGTTGCCACCTTCGCAGGGTCCACGGCAATACCATTCTCTGAAACAACCTGGCCCAAGAATCTCACTTCCCTCCTCCAGAATTGACACTTAGAAAACTTTGATTTCAATTGGTGTTTTCTCAACACCTCCATCACTATCCTTAAATGTTCCTTGTGTTCTTCCTCTGTCCTCGAGTAGACCAAAATATCATCCACGAACACAAGAACAAACTTATTCAATTGATCCCTGAATACTCTATTCATAAGATCCACAAAATATGCTGGTGCATTGGTCAACCCGAATGGCATGACCAACCACTCATAGAATCCAAACGGCGTCCGAAATGCCGTTTTAGCTATACTCTCAGCTTCCACTCTAAGCTGATGAAAACCTGTCGCGAGATCCAACTGGGAGAACACTCTCGCGCCACTCAACTGATCAAACAAATCATCTATCCGCGGTAGAGGATACTTATTCTTCCTTGTCACCTTGTTCAATTTGCGGTAGTCCACACACAATCGAAGGGAACCATCTGCCTTGGTAGCAAACACAACTGGTGCTCCCCATTCAGAAACACTTCTTCTGATAAATCCCTTCTTCAAAAGATCGCTTACTTGCACCCCGAGCTCTCGCTGCTCCCTTGGCGCCATGCGACGAAGTGGCATCACTATAGGTCTGGCATCTTTCACTAAGTCAATACGGAACTCAATCTCTCGGTGTGGTGGAAGTCCGGTCACTTCCTCGAAGACGTCCGGATACTGGCCAACCACGGGCAAACCTGATAACTCATCATGTGAGATGTCGAGGGAATTTAGAAAACTAGCCATTACCCCATCACTAGGTAGACCACCAAACACTACCCTCCGCCCATCATTCGCTCTAGTTGTCACCAAAAAGCCCTCACAGTCTACCACCACCCCGTATCTTTGCAGCCAATCGACTCCCAAAATAATGCCAAACCCAGTAAAGCCCAAAACAGAGCAATCACAAACAAACATGCATCCATGACTCGATAAGACCACATTACGACAAATCATGCTAAGGCTAGTCGAACCACCAATCGGGTTCGTCACTACTAAAGGTCTATCGACAATCTCGGGCTCCAATCCCAACCTATCTACCAGGTCACTAGATATGAAAGAACTGGAAGCTCTGGTATCAAACAATACTCGAACAGGAACATCATAAACAGAAAGCATACCTTGAATGACGACATTCTTTCCTTTCTCCGCCGCAGTTGGGGCATTCGACAAAGAAGGAACAACATTGATAGCATATGCTTTCACTATTTGCTTTTCTTTAGGGGGTTGCGGACACTTGTCCTTGTGATGTCCCACTTGGCCACAGTTGAAGCACTTCCTGTCTGCTGGCTTTGCTCGACAATTACTAGCATAGTGGCCCTTCTTTCCACAGCTAAAGCACTCAACATCTTTCTTCTTCTTCTGGCCATCTTTATTCTGGTTCTGCTTCCTCTTATTCTGAGAACCACTCTTGCCTCCACCGCTTACTTGTGGCTTTGGCTCCTCTACAGACGCAACCTCAGTCTTCGACTTAGGGTAAAGACTCTCTGACCTTAATGCTTTCCCCACAATCGATTCAAACGTCTCATCGATGTGGTTAATAAGCCTTTCCCCCAAGTACTGATCTAAGCCAGTTATGAATTCTTCTCGGGAGTGTCAATGAGGGATAATCCATACTTCGATAAAGTATCGAATTCTGCAACGTATTCCGAGACTACTCTACCATTCTGCTTAAGCTCCAGAAATTTCCTAAACAACTCTGACTTCTGAGTAGCTGGGATAAATTTTTCACTAAAGCGAGTCTTAAACTGATCCCATGTAATCTGATCCTCTAGGGTAGCTGCCTTTATAGCATTCCACCAATTCACTTCCCGTCCTTGCAACTGACGGGATGCTAGCCTTCTCTTTATCACATCCTCGATACCCAAGTTATCGAAGATACGCTCGCAGCTATCCAACCAATCCTGAACATCCGTAGCTGACTCCGTTCCGTGGAACGGCTTCCCACCAAGACAAGTATAATCCTTGTTCAGCTTGGCGAAATCAGCCCTAGGCGCCTGCACCGCTGGACCACCACCATTACCAGCATTAGGAGCTTCCCTCTGAACATCTCTAAGCATCTCCCCCATGAGGTCAGTAGACATAGCCCTCATGTCAGGAGTATTCCCATTATTGGCTCCTCTACCAGCACCCCTTGCGTATCGGCTCATCGTTCTATCTGTAAAGAGAAACGATTAACCATCCTCTTTGTGGTGTCAGTTCAGTGCGACTTCATCCTTAGCTATACTAATAGTATATATATAGCTTTTGGAAACCAAAATAATCACAAATACACGTTCTCATATACGTATTATCTCTCCCTGGTGTCTTTCCCTAGGTTAACTACGCAACCTAGAGCACTGATACCAAGTGTGACGGCCCGCCCCACACCAGCCGACATTCCCCATGAAAGTGCTCTGTGCCGATGTCCAACCAGCACGGGACTGTAACAACCCGTATTTTGAATAACATGTTATAACATTAATCAAGGCAGAATTAAATGTTAAAATCTGAATCAAGGGAAACAGGCTGTGCCATTGCGTTCATCTCAGAAAAATACGCGAAATAGAGTCCGAGTTTTCGAAAATCGGAGTCCATATGACCCAGTTATGGCCCGTCGAAGTTTTCAGAAAATCCAGAGTTTAAAAACAGTTCGAAAATCAAATCTGGAGCCAAACACCAAGTCGACTGGGGAGTCGACTTGGGAGTCGACTTGCCCCAGCTGGTGTCGACTGCCCAATCGACACCCCTATCGACCTGGGTGGTCGGGCCAGTTTGGCCTGGTGCACCTGTTTTGGCTCCTGGGTCTTGTTTTTTGGCTTGTGACGTGATTTGATGGCTCAGATCTGAATTAGGGTTAATCCTATGGCCTAAACTAGTCTCTACACCTATAAAAACACCCTAATGCCTAGCCTAAACCATCACAAATCGACCTAATAACTAAATTCTGCCAAAATGCTCCCTAATCATGGCCTCCATCTTCATCTTGAGAGCTTCTAAGGCAAAAAGGAGCCATCCTTCTTCTTCAAATCAAAGGAGCTACTTATTGTCAAGGCTATTTGTGTTTCTACATCATTCCTAGAGCTTCTACAACATCTCTATCTTGTTCTATTTGGTTCTAGTTCTCATAGCCACGCTTTGTAAGCCCCACTCTACTCTTAGATTTAAACTATGAAGTTAATATGATCATGTAGCAAGTTGAAATGGGACTTTTGGGTATAATACTTGCCTTGGGCTATATTTGTATGCATAGATCCATTTATGACTCTTTTGATCTATGATTGTGGCACTATCATGAACCTAGTATCATTTACCTTGATTTTTGGGTAGAAAGCTATGAGCTTTATTTGGTGGTTATGCATAATGCAACATAGAACTTGGAAGTTATGCATAATGCAACATAGAACCTCTCATAACCTTGATGTTAACTTGCATATGATGTTGAACTACATGCTACCCACAAGTTTATTTGCTAAGTTTGAAGTCATACATGTTTGAGGCCAAATCACCCTTATGTTATTTGACATGTTTGAGGCCAAATCACCTTTATGTTATTGTCATGTTTGAGGCCAAATCACCCTTATGCTATTTGACATGTTTGAGGCCAAATCACCTTTATGTTATTGGCATGTTTGAGGCCAAGTCACCTTTTATGCTATCATACATGTTGAGGCCATATGCTAGTATGTTGAACCCCTTTTGCCTCAAATATCACCATGTTTAACTTGTGATAGACTTTGCCATCTTATGCCCACCTTGTCATATTCTTATGTTCCCTCTTTGATCTATGTGTGTTGATGCGAATTTACATGCGATAGGAATACGTTATGGGTAGTTAGGCAAACTTAGATGACATGAAAACATAACTTGAAAATATGACATGAAAGTTTGACATGTGTTTATGCTTGAAAACATGAACATGGACATGACATGTAGAAAACATGAAAGTGGCCAACTCGAGGTTGGGTTGAGTTTGTAGCATAAATCTACCCGGAACCGCTCGGCTTAACTAGTAGCTACAAACAATAGGACCCAATGTGAGTAGTTGGTCATGTTGCGCCTAAAACCCGAGGTTAGACTAGGTTGTGGTGTAAAGCTACCCGGACCCACCCGGCTTAACTAGTAACCACAACAAGGTCTAATGTGAGAGGTTGGGGTGCATTAAGTTAATTAATGCCACATGGTAGGGTTAAGTCATGGACCACTTGAATATAATTAACCAGTTGAACACGATGTATTGATAGGGTTAAGTCATGAATTTCTTGGACACACTTAACCAACTCGATACATGGTTAGGATAGGGTTAACCACACTTAACCCATTTGAAATCCTAGGTACGTGGTCCTTTTCAGTAGTAACCCTCTTGGATGTATCAACGATACCCTAGGGACTAGGCTAGGGTGGGGCACGATTACTGGGCTGATCGTAAGAGACCAAAAAGAGACGGCTGAATGAGTGCACCAGTTAAGTTCAGGCGGAACATGGTCGTGCACATGAGTCCGGGGTTGAACATGGGCACCAGTAGGTTTAGACTGTGCGTGCTTGTTTTGTGTTAGTGGTTAACACCTTAGGGCTGGATACACCCTAGGGTGGACCTTGCACAGTTAACTACATTTCATGATTAAGCCGTATGACACCGATACACGACGAGTTAGGCTTATAGGGAGCCGATCGACTAGATCGTATAGTTAGACCTTGATTTAGGTCATCTCATGATATTGGGCCAACGGATCATTTCTTGTTTACACTTGACATGGGTTAGAATACTAGTACACTTGGTGCAACTTAACCTTGTATATGCGATGCCACACTTGATCTATCTTATTAACTATTTACCATGCCAGTTTAGTTACCATCCTTATGTTTCATCTCAGTTTCTCATGTCCAGTTAATTTTACTAGTTTTTATACTAATAGTAGGTAGGACTTACCAGTCTTTATGACTGACCTGTTTTCCTTTCGCCTCTTTTCTTCCATTCCCCCCCCCCCTTCCCAAGGTTCTCAGGGTGGGAACACTAGCACTTAGCTTGGATCTTTGGCTTACTTTTCTGACAGCTCATGTACGGTTTGGACTTGAGCTTTGCTATGGCTACACCACTGTTATCTTTGGGGAATAATTTACTTGTGTATTTTTCAGTTTATGTTTTCTAGACTTGTAGTAGCTGGAAAAATGATGACTAAGTACTTTGATGTAACTTGACTATGGTTTTGAAATAGTAATTTTATCCGCTGCTTTATTTACTCTGTTTTACTCATATGTTCTGTCTTGTGATATCTTCATGCATGTTTACCTTGTCCAACACCCCTCCAAAGCTAGTGTACTTGCAAGAGTGACCCTGGCGGAGGTGGGGTGTTACATTTGGTATCAGAGCATAAGGTTTACGAGATGGAGTAAAAGTTTTTAAAGAAAAGTTTTTAAAACTTACCTTTTGAAAAACTATTTTCAAAACCGATTATAAAGAAGTATTTTTCCAAGAAAGTCTAGTTTATTTTAAAAGGCTATTCCCTAAAAGCCATTGGCACTATCCTTTGTTTCCTCGTTCTCAATCTATCTTTTTCTTCGTTACAGTATGGCCAATAATTTTGCCATTCTGGAGGGCGTACCAGTACCTATTTGGTTTAGAAGCTACATGAAGGCAAGGGCGAATGAAGCCGGCCCCACGAACATTCCTCCTCCCGCAGCTGAGATTCCTCCTCCTCCTCAGCATCCGCAAGCAGATTTCGCGAAGATTTGCAAGGACTTTAAGGCGATGGGTGGCAAGAATTTTGTTGGGACGGAGACTTTTGTTGAGACAAGGAACTGGTTGAAGGAAACTGAAGACCTCTTTGCTATCTTTGATGTAGAGGATCATAGGAAAGTTCTATTGGCGGTATGGTTTTTGAAAGAGGAAGCTGCATATTGGTGGGTAGTCACCACCACTACTAGGCCAATTGAGACTTGGGATGACTTTAGGAGAAGGTTTGGACTGAGGTTTCTATCATCGACAGAGGAGAACCTTCAGATGGAAAGGTTCCTATCACTAAAGCAAGGGGACAAGACCGTTAGGGAATACATGGATAAGTTTAATCAACTTGCTCAATTCGGTCTAGACTTGGTTAACACAGCTCAGAAGAAGGCCCTACACTTTTCTCTAGGATTGAATGAGCCATTGCACGGTTTGGCCATGTCTCATATACCCATGGGGGCGACCTTCGAGAGTCTGGTTAGTATGGCCCTTCTTCAAGAGGAAGATAAGAGTGGCAAGAAGGAGGTCAAGGCTAATGCCGAGAAAGGAGGCAAGAACAACAACAACAAGGCAAAGAAGACAAGGAAATGCAACTTCTGTGGGATCACTGGACATATAGCCAAAGATTGTAGGAAGAAGAAGAGGAAGTTGGGAGAATGCTTTCATTGCGGAAAGTCTGGACACTTCAGTAAGGATTTCACAAGGAAGCAAGGACAGGGGCAAGGACAGACTCAGCGAGCAGGACCTTCTGGAGGGCAGGTGCATGCTCTCAACGCTACTCCAGTTCCGGACCGAGGTAGTATTTCTGTAGAAAGCCTTGTTTACATTTCTGGTTTTCTTGTTCGAACTTTATTTGATTCTGGCGCATCGCATAGTTTTATTTCTTCTGGTCTTGTTGAAAGTTTGCACCTAAGTACTAGTCTTGTTGAGGATCCCGTTAGTGTTTCAAATCCAATTGGGGGTTCCGCCCATTTATCTATGATTTGTGTGGATTTGAAAATCTCTATCTTGAGTGTAGAATTCATGTGTGATGCTTATGTTCTCGGGTGTATGGGATACGGGTTGATTTTGGGCATGGATTGGTTGTCCAGTTATGGAGCCATTCTTGATTTCGAACATAGGGTTGCGAGGCTCATGACTCGCCTCGGTAATACCTTCGAAATCTCGTGTGACCTTTAGAGTTCCGTCATGATTAGTTATCTAGAATCCCTTGGCACCTTTGTTGGAAATTTGTAATCCAATCGAGTAGTGTTCGCCACAAAGGCGGATAGTCCATTTCGCTTTAGCATGGGTTATAGAAATCACCCTAGTAAATACATTTGGCAACATGGATTGGCATTTGTTTTCAAGAGATAGTTTTTCTACATGGAATACCGTATAGTATGAAAACGAGATCCAGGATTCACTAACGAATTTTGGAAAGCTTGCATGAAAACCATGAGCATGCAGTTATAGCCAAGTATTTTTAGGAAAAGAATAAGGGGAAGTGGAACGAGAGGCAATGGTGAAACGAGTTCCAACTCATATTTTGAAACTACGAAATTGTGAACTTAAAAGACGGTCAAGGCACGATGGGATTAAGCACAAGAAAATGCGACTTAGAAGATTGAAGACTAGATACGCGCATCATATCTCTTTTTAAGAGTATATCCTTGATCCCTATTATTCTGTAGAGCTTACTCGCATGCTATCTTTTAAATATATCCTCTCGGTCCATTTTTCAATCTTAGTTCTGTTGCAAACCCCATAAGGAGTATGACTCGTCTGTTTGTGATATATAGTTGGGGTGAAGGTGTCCACTTAGTTGACCAAACTTTTTGGGCTTTATGGGATATGGGTCATAGTTGATAGACTGACGAAGAGTGCTCACTTTGTTCCGTTGAAGAGCAAGAGGACGGCATCATGGCTAGCATCTGTTTATCTTCGAGAGATAGTGCGATTGCATGATGTTCCTTCTAGCATAGTTAGCGATCGTGACCCAATCTTCACTAGACAATTTTGGAGTAGTTTGCAAGAAGCGATGGGTACGCGATTGAATCTAAGTACAGCCTATCACCCACAGACGGATGGCCAGATTGAAATGGTGAATAGGGTACTAGAAGATCTGTTGAGGCTATACATTCTTGACTTTGGTGGAACTTGGGAAGACCACCTTCCTCTCATAGAGTTTGCTTATAATAACAGCTACCAAGCAAGCATAGGAATGGCACCATTTGAAGCTCTATATGGAAGACCGTGCAAGTCACCAACTTGTTGGTGGGAGACCACGGATAAGCTTATACTCGGGCCCGATATTATAAGGGACACACCCGAGAAGGTTGAGTTGATTCAAAGACGGAAGAAAGCGGCCCAAGATAGACAGAAATCCTATGCAGAAAAGCGAAGGACTGATTTGGAATTGGAAGTTGGAGATATGGTCTTTGTGAAAGTTTCTCCCTTGCGTAGTGTGGTTCGTTTTGGAGCAGTTGGGAAGCTGGCACCAAGGTTCGTAGGATCCTTCACTATCATAGAGAGGATTGGGAAGATGGCTTATAAGGTGGAATTGCCCGAGAAGCTGGCCGGAGTGCACAATGTTTTTCATGTCTCGCATCTCCAAAAGTGCCTACATGAGTCAGCCGAGGTAGTTGAGCCTAGCATTCTTGAAGATGTAGAGGTAGAGAAAGAGGCAACCCTGAGGCGAGCTCCGATTCGTATCTTGGGAACGGAGATCAAGAATTTAAGGAATCGAGAAGTCAAGTTAGTAAAGGTTCAGTGGAGTGAAGCCGAAGAGGACGCAACTTGGGAAACTGAGGAGAAGATGCACGCGCTTCACCCATTTCTTTTTGAGGGTACATTCTCAATCTCTTTTCTTATAAGCTAGCATATCTATCTTTTGCTATCCATGTTTATCTGGTTACTTCGTTAATCCTATCATGAGAACCTTAGGTAGAAACCCTTTGGATGAAACATGTATTTGAAACATGTTATGCTTGATGTTTGCAAGTGGTTGCAAGTGTTTGCAAGTGGATACTCGTGGATGCATGATACACATTAGGCACTAAGATCGGCTCACACACTTTCATATTGCATATGCATGAGTGCTTATACTTATTCATGGCTGAAACTTGTTATGCTATCATGTGGATGTTGCATATGGATGAATGTTATGTGCACTCATGTAGAAATTATGAATTATGTTAGGAATTTGCATACATATGGACTCATTTCACTAACATACTTTGCATTAAGGAGGTTTACTGAATCAGTAACCGCCTGATTTTCGCATTAGATAAGTACATATATACACACCTTTCGCATATGATCATACAACATTTAGAATCTTTTAAGGACAATGACTGCTCGTGGATGATGTTTTGAGTAGATGGATGATGGATGGTAGGATACGTTCTTCCTAACTTGAAGATTTCGGGGACGAAATCCTTTAAGGTGGGGAGAATGTAACAACCCGTATTTTGAATAACATGTTATAACATTAATCAAGACAGAATTAAATGTTAAAATCTGAATCAAGGGAAACGGGCTGTGCCATTGCGTTCGTCTCGGAAAAATACGCGAAATAGAGTCTGAGTTTTTGAAAATCGGAGTCCATATGACCCAGTTATGGCCCGTCGAAGTTTTCAGAAAATCCAGAGTTTAAAAACAGTTCGAAAATCAAATCTGGAGCCAAACACCAAGTCGACTGGGGAGTCGACTTGGGAGTCGACTGGGGAGTCGACTTGGGAGTCGACTTGCCCCAGCTGGTGTCGACTGCCCAGTCGACACCCCTGTCGACCTGGGTGGTCGGGCCAGTTTGGCCTGGTGCACCTGTTTTGGCTCCTGGGTCTTGTTTTGTTGACTTGTGACGTGATTTGATGGCTCAGATCTGAATTAGGGTTAATCCTATGGCCTAAACTAGTCTCTACACCTATAAAAACACCCTAATGCCTAGCCTAAACCATAACAAATCAACCTAATAACTAAATTCTACCAAAATGCTCCCTAATCATGGCCTCCATCTTCATCTTGAGAGCTTCTAAGGCAAAAAGGAGCCATCTTTCTTCATCAAATCAAAGGAGCTACTTATTCTCAAGGCTATTTGTGTTGCTACATCATTCCTAGAGCTTCTACAACATCTCTATCTTGTTCTATTTGGTTCTAGTTCTCATAGCCACGCTTTGTAAGCCCCACTCTACTCTTAGATTTAAACTATGAAGTTAATATGATCATGTAGCAAGTTGAAATGGGACTTTTGGGTATAATACTTGCCTTGGGCTATATTTGTATGCATAGATCCATTTATGACTCTTTTGATCTATGATTGTGGAACTATCATGAACCTAGTATCATTTACCTTGATTTTTGGGTAGAAAGCTATGAGCTTTATTTGGTGGTTATGCATAATGCAACATAGAACTTGGAAGTTATGCATAATGCAACATAGAACCTCTCATAACCTTGATGTTAACTTGCATATGATGTTGAACTACATGCTACCCACAAGTTTATTTGCTAAGTTTGAAGTCATACATGTTTGAGTCCAAATCACCCTTATGCTATTTGACATGTTTGAGGCCAAATCACCTTTATGTTATTGTCATGTTTGAGGCCAAATCACCCTTATTCTATTTGACATGTTTGAGGCCAAATCACCTTTATGTTATTGGCATGTTTGAGGCCAAGTCACCTTTTATGCTATCATACATGTTGAGGTCATATGCTAGTATGTTGAACCCCTTTTGCCTCAAATATCACCATGTTTAACTTGTGATAGACTTTGCCATCTTATGCCCACCTTGTCATATTCTTATGTTCCCTCTTTGATCTATGTGTGTTGATGCGAATTTACGTGCGATGGGAATACGTTATGGGTAGTTAGGCAAACTTAGATGACATGTAAACATGACTTAAAAATATGACATGAAAGTTTGACATGTGTTTATGCTTGAAAACATGAACGTGGACATGACATGTAGAAAACATGAATGTGGCCAACTCGAGGTTGGGTTGAGTTTGTAGCATAAATCTACCCGGAGCCGTCCAGCTTAACTAGTAGCTACAAACAATAGGACCCAATGTAAGAGTAGTTGGTTATGTCGCGCCTAAAACCCGAGGTTAGACAAGGTTGTGGTGTAAAGCTACCCGGACCCACTCGGCTTAACTAGTAACCACAACAAGGTCTAATGTGAGAGGTTGGGGTGCATTAAGTTAATTAATGCCACATGGTAGGGTTAAGTAATGGACCACTTGAATATACTTAACCAGTTGAACACGATGTATTGATAGGGTTAAGTCATGAATTTCTTGGACACACTTAACCAACTCGATACATGGTTAGGATAGGGTTAACCACACTTAACCCATTTGAAATCCTAGTTACGTGGTCCTTTTCAGCAGTAACCCTCTTGGATGTATCAACGATACCCTAGGGACTAGGCTAGGGTGGGGCACGATTACCGGGTTGATCGTAAGAGACCAAAAAGAGACGGCTGAATGAGTGCATCAGTTAAGTTCAGGCGGAACATGGTCGTGCACATGAGTCCGGAGTTGAACATGGGCACCAGTAGGTTTAGACTGTGCGTGCTTGTTTTGTGTCAGTGGTTAACACCTTAGGGCTGGATACACCCTAGGGTGGACCTTGCACAATTAACTACATTTCATGATTAAGCCGTATGACACCGATACACGACGAGTTAGGCTTATAGGGAGCCGATCGACTAGATCGTATAGTTAGACTTGATTTGGGTCATCTCATGATATTGGGCCAAGGGATCATTTCTTGTTTATACTTGACATGGGTTAGAATACTAGTACATTTGGTGCAACTTAACCTTGTATATGCGATGCCACACTTGATCTATCTTGTTAACTATTTACCATGCCAGTTTAGTTACCATCCTTATGTTTCATCTCAGTTTCTCATGTCCAGTTAATTTTACTAGTTTTTATACTAATAGTAGGTAGGACTTACCAGTCTTTATGACTGACCTGTTTTCCTTTCGCCTCTTTTCTTCCGTCCCCCCCCCCCCAAGGTTCTCAGGGTGGGAACACTAGCACCAAGCTTGGATCTTTGGCTTGCTTTTCTGATAGCTCATGTACGGTTTGGACTTGGGCTTTGCTATGGCTACACCACTGCTATCTTTGGGGAATAATTTACTTGTGTATTTTTCAGTTTATGTTTTCTAGACTTGTAGTAGCTGGAAAAATGATGACTAAGTACTTTGATGTAACTTGACTATGGTTGTGAAATAGTAATTTTATCCGCTGCTTTATTTACTCTGTTTTACTCATATGTTCTGTCTTGTGATATCTTCATGCATGTTTACCTTGTCCAACACCCCTCCAAAGCTAGTGTACTTGCAAGAGTGACCCTGGCGGAGGTGGGGTGTTATAGGGACGGTCGCCAAAGAAAGGAAAAAGAAGAGAATTTACCAGTGAACTAACAAAGAACATGTAGAATGTCTCACAGCGCATGGAATAAAATATAATAACAACATACTTGACATAAAACAGGCGAGACAGTGCATAAGCTGGAAACTAAAAACTAGACATCATAGCAGCGGAAATTCAAACACAGCTTATGTTCACATCATCATTATTACAACTTTTCAACTGTCTCTAAAGCAAAGCAAAGGAAAAGGTACACTATTAATGCCCAAAGTAGCGACCCGCAGCGACACAGGGAGAATATTTATATATCATACGTGGATGCCTCCTGCTCATCTCCAGTACAGCTACTCGTGCATCACCAGCTAACATGTCTCTAGTCTGCTCGTGAGAGCACCCAGAGTAATAAGAAGAGACATAAAACTCTGAGTCAGACAAAAAGTCTGGTATGAGCGATAAGCAGCAAAACAGAACAACAACGGGTATACTAAACCATACCTGAACCTGCAACCAAAGAGTTAGCACTACATATTGTACAATACTCTAAGGTGCCACTAACATATGGTGTAAAGAATACGGGGGTGGGGGTTTGCATGCCCTAGTGATGGCAAACAAATCAAGCATGGAAACCATCCTCACGTCTCTCACTTAGTGCGTAAAGCATATGATATCCACCACTTTGATCACTAGACCCATCGAGGTAATGACGGAGTTCGACTTGTACGACTACTGCTACCACCAAGCTTACCCTACGGAGTCATGACTAAATCTTTACAAATGACCCCGCTTCATTGGTCTATAGCTCATTAGTCGTACCTAGACCACTGTGGTCCTGAATCCGTTCACATATCCCCTACACATAGTGATCCAAAGTCATAGACATCGACAACCCCTTAGCAGATGTCCCGCAGCAAAGCCCAACTCATGAAGTTAACTCATTGGTTCCCAATTGGATCCTGAGTACTACTTCCTATTTGGACTTCCTTTGCATCTCGGGTTTTGGACGAGTTGGAGTTGGTCTTCAAAAGAGTCGTCGCGTAGAAGTAGCTTAAGTCTGGTTCGGTTCTGCTATACATCATCTTCAGATTTCTCATTCAGTTTGGGTCCTCTGGTTTGGCTCGGGTCTGCCCATCCGGTTCGGTTCGGATCCCCCATCGTGATTTGGCTCAGCTCCTTCATTCGGTTTGGTTCGGACGCCACTCTCCAACTCGGTACGGTTCGGGTGCCTCTCTTGCTTCGGTTCAGTCCACGTAGATCCGATCCCATACTTTCCTGCCGTTCCGATCCGACCCCAACTCCACTTGGTTTTAATGGCCTTCCTTTTTGCCCTTGCATCCTCTTGTGCCAGGTTCCGGTCCGATCTGCACTCTCTTGCCCAGTCCAGCGATCCGATCCGAGCCCCATATTCGATCCGACCCGAAACCCTGCACAACTTTCTGTAACTTTTTCCAGCAACTGTTTTATGTCATTCGACGGCGTTTTTGGCTAATCTATCCTTTTTAAATAATCAAAAATCATTCCAAACAATCATAGCAACATGTATAATCAACCATAAACACCTAAACAATAATTTGATAGGTTAAAACGGATCAAACATAGCCAAAATCCCATATTTTCCCTTAAGCATGTTTAAGCAAAACTAATGATAGGATTAGTAAAACTTAACCACATTAATCAAATTTTCTAACAGAGGCCTAAAACAATATTTCTAAATTTATCAATATTTCTCCAGATTTTTAACATGTATAAATTCGCTAATTATCACTACTTACCCTTAATTAACCATAATTAGTGAGGAACTATGCAAATCACTCACCTTTGCCACAAATAAACTTTAGATCTGAAATGATTCTCTGTTTGGGCGTGAATACCAAGGCAATACAGCAGTTCTAATATTGATTTGGTGAAGATCTTCCTTGATTTGATGTGGATTTGGCTTAATTAGCGATTAGAAGGAGATTTGGGGTGTTTTAGCAAGTGAAGGCCATTGCTAGGTTGAGAGGAACGTCTTAGGCGGCTAGAAAATGAAGTAAAATTCGTTTTCTAAACCCTAGCAGCCGTCTTATACTCTTAATCCCGAAATTCCCCTTTGGTCCTAGCTGTTAATCACCCGGTTAAGCCCAATTAAGTAGTTTTCACCATCTGAAACTTGTTTCAGTCTTATCTCCCAAACGGTGAGTCTGTTTGGCTAATGTGACAACTCTACGGAAAGGTAAACCATCATCCAGATCTGATGGAAGTGGTTTCGGGTCAAAACTCATTCCCAATCAAAAGGTATGGCCGAAATAAAATCAGTTGGGGGCAAAATGGTCATTTAAAAATCGACAAAAATCATGGACATGGGAAATATCCCCAATAGTCATCTCCTAAAGTTACATGACCATACGACTTCGCATACCAAAGAAATAAATATTCTACGATCCTCCGATGCGTAGAATGCGGGTCGTTACAAATGTCGTCAAGGTTGGATGACTAGAGATGCGAAGGCCGAGAAGTCATCATTGTCGTAAGTTCTAGCAGGCTCAAAGCAGGGGTACAATGGGGGCACCCAATAAACTGGAAGGTTGCTGGTTGAGTACCTTAGGTATCGTTGAGAGGCCTAGTTGTCAAGGTTGGACATATGGAGTTTATGCTAGAACTGGGGTTACCATTAGCCCTTGTCATATGGCAAGGTTGGCCATCATACGATTAACGATGGTTTCAAAGCAGGATTGGCGGTGATAACCAGAGTCAGTCATGAATAATTGGTTGTTCTGTTTGTACTATCTCACATAGATTATCCAAAGTCGATGGAGATGTTCTTTGAGTGCTTAACTGATATTGGTCTAGGCCTCTGGGGAGAGTACTTGGGGGATGTTAAACTCGATTAGGGTTGTCTGTGTGAGACTTATATAATCTGGATGTCATGTGTGTTTCCATGATTGAATGGGTGTTCTGGTTTCCATGGATGAATGGTTGAATTGTTATTATGAAGGCTATCGATGTCCGATGTAGGGAAGATAAGGTTGAGTTCTTCTCTGGTGACATGGGTAGATTAGTATGTTTATCCGTCCTTTCTCATACACTTTATTGTTGAAGTTTGTTAGCTGTTTTGTCGCTCACTCAGACTGTTGTCTGACTCAAGGTTTTATGTTTCCTCTTATTACCTTGTGTTGTTCATCCGGTTGTGGATGGGTAGACTAAGTAGCAGGTGACAGGTGATGCTTTAGTGAGGACGATGGTGCTGATCGGTGGCAAGCAGGAGGCTCACATACCAGTTTTACTACTATCTAATAATTGGGTTTCCGCTGTTTGCTTTTCTGAATAATGTAGCGAGGCAACTTTGTATAAACACTATTTCCAAGTTTTTGGATATTATCTTCTGGTTGTATGAAAGTCTTGTGTTTCTGCTTCACTATTACTGCCTGTTGTATATGTTCTATTATATTTTATCCTTGCTCTCTGAGTTTACGATAGACTCCGCTTGTGTTTACCTGCTTTGATGATCGTCCATGACTGCCTTGCACACCTTTCAGTGCATTATTTCTTTTGTATAGTGCGGGGGTTATGGGCGGTCGTCACAATATGTCGCAGCTGGACCATGTATTAATGGTACTAGTGATTGACTAGGTGCCCCTCGGGGAGGACTTTGGTTTATTGGTTGCGCTGTTCCACGGGGCAGACGCTAGTTCTTTTATCGGGTCTTACCATGATTTGTTAGAACTAGGTCCTGAGACCTTGCAATTAAGAAGGTGCCCCTTTGGCGAAACTTGCAGTTTTGTTTGTGATTTAAGCGTCATGTCATTTGACAGACCTATCCTTGGTATCTTTTACTTGCACCGCTATGCTTTCCATGTCACCGAGCTAATTGTGAATGATGTTTTTGAGCATTAAGCAATGATCCAGTAACCTCAAGAATTAATCAGGTTATAGTGATATCAATGTATCTTTTAAAGGACCTGCAATCAAAATCGATCTTTAGCGAGTTATTTGCAAATGTACGATTTAGGCAAGTAATTCGATTAATATTTACAAAACTTGCAATAGCGTTACATGGTATGTACAATGCATGTTGTTTACAAATACTACGAAAGAAACATTAAAAGAAGTAGCGACGGAGATGTATAGCATTCCATGCTCTTGGGAGTAGTAATTCGTCTGTTGTCTTTAGTTCAAATGTACCATCCGAGAATTTTTTTGCCTATCACATATGGCCTCTCCCAGTTGGGTCCCAGTACTCCGGTTCCTGTCATGATTCTCTTAAGAACGAGATCCCCAACTCAGAAGGTACTTCGCCTAACTTTAGCATTAAAATGACGAGCTATTCTTCTCTGATGTGCAATAATTCTAAGTTCTGATTCCTTTCTTCTTTCCTCGAGTAAGTCAAGCGCTTCGAGTTGAAGTTTTCATTCTCCGCTTAGTTGAAGTAGATCCTTATATGAGTCGGGACCTCAAGCTCAAGCGGGATCATCGCCTCAGATCCAAATGCAAGGGATCACGAAGTGTGCCCTGTTGCCGTTTTATGAGTAGTACGATATGCCCATAATGCAAGCGGAAGCTCATCAACCGAACTACCCTTGGCTTTCTCCACTCGTTTTTTGATGGTTGCCTTCAGGATCTTGTTGATTGCTTCAACTTGCCCGTTAGCCTGCGGATGGGCAATGGTCGAAAAACTTTTCTTGATCTTGTACTTGGCACAAAAGTTCAAAAACTCAACGCTCTCAAATTGAGTCCCATTATAAGTATTTATTTTCTGCGGAATGCCAAACCTGCAGATGATGTTTTTCAAGACAAAGCTGATCACCTTCTTCGAAGTAATAGTGGCTAGTGGCTCTGCTTCAGCCCATTTAGTAAAATAATCGACCGCCACTATTGCGTACTTCATATTTGATTTTGCAGTGGGTAGTGCCCCAATCAAATCTAAGCCCCAGACAGCAAATGGCCATGGACTGACCATCTGGGTCAACTCGATTGGTGGTGCTCTCAGGATTTTTGCATATCTTTGACACTTATCGCATCTTTTGGCATAAGTCATTGCATCCAAGTTCACATCGGGCCAAAAATAGCTGTATCGTAAAACTTTTTTGGCTAACATCTGACCACCGACGTGACTCCCGCAGTCTACCTCATGTAATTCGGCCAAAATTGCTTTCGATTCTTCCTTGGAAACACATTGTAGTAATGGCATAGAGAATCACCGTATATACAACCTCCCGTCCTGAACAAGATATAACGGAGCTTTGCGCAGTATTTTCCTCCGCTTTTTTGGTTCCTCTGGAAGTGTTGCGTTGAGGGTATATTCCTTAATCGGTGTCACCCAAGACATAGGTTCTTCAACTGTTTCCATAATTCAGTCAACATCTACCTCTTCAATGACCGGGGTTGTAAGGACTTTAATAGGTATTAACCCGAGCAAATGTGCATCAGAAGAACTAGCATATTTAGCGAGTGAATCCACCTTTGCATATTCCTCTCTTGGAATGTGAGATATGGTGTAATGATCGAGGTTGTTGAGAAGTTCCATAGTATAAGATAGGAAGGTAGATTTCCGACATTGGCTTGGAATTCCCCAAGAACCTGACTTACTACCAATTGGGAATCACTGAAGAACTGCATGGTTTTTAGATTCAGCTCTTTTGCTAGTCTTAATTCGTTTATCAATGCTTCGTATTCGGCCTCATTATTGGTTGATGGAAAATCCAACCTAAATGCATAACACAAGGAATGGCCTTCTGGAGTTTCCAAGACAATTCCGGCTAGTGAACAGTAGTCATTGCTTGAGCCATCAATGTATAGCTTCCAACTAGCGACCGTCCTTGTTGATTCTTCAATTCCATCTCCTCTGTCCATGAACTCGGCGATGAAATCTGCTAAGGCTTGCCCATTGATAGCTTTTCAAGGGTGATAGGTGATGTCATATTGACTAAGCTCAATATTCCATTTCAATAGCCTTCTAGAAGTTTCCGGACAGAAGATAATTTGTCGTAGCGGCTGATCAGTGAGGACTTTTATTGGATGGGACTGGAAATATGGTCTCAATTTCTTTGAAGCATTGAGTAGACAATACACAAGTTTTTCCAACTTCGGATAATTCAGTTCTGCCCCAGCAAGCCGCTTACTGATATAGTAAACGGGTCGTTGGATCTTAGCATCCTCGCTGACAAGTGCGGCGCTCAGGGTATGCGGTGATATCGCTAAGTATAGGAACATTTCTTCTCCATTTCTAGGTTTAGAAAGCATCGGCAGAGACTTTAAATGTTAAATCAACTGCTCGAAAGCCATTTGACATTCTGGGGTCCATTGGAAGTCTTTCCTTTCCTTAAAGCGTCAAAAAAGGGAATGCATCAATCCGTTGCTTTAAAAATGAAGCGATTAAGGGCAGCAATCTTCCCATTCAAGCTTTGAAACTCCTTTACCATTTTTGGCGCCCGCATTTCTTGTAATGCCGTGGCTTGGGAAGGATTTGCCTCAATGCCCCTGGCATTGACTGTGAATCCGAGAAATTTCCCTGAAGAAACCCCAAATGAGCATTTCAAAGGATTTAACTTCATGCCAAATTTTCTAAGGATATGGAACATCTCTGCTAGATCCTCTAGGTGATCTTCACCCTTTTTGGACTTTACTAACATGTCATCGACGTAGACCTCCACAGTGTTCCCAATCTGGGATTTGAACATGGAGTTCACAAGACGTTGGTATGTTGCTCGTGCATTCTTTAGTCTGAATGGTGTAACCTTATAATAGTACGAGCCTCTGTCAGTTATAAGACTTGTGTTCTCCTAATCTGGTTCGTGCATCATAATTTGATTGTATCCAGAATACGCATCCATGAAAGATAATAGTGCATACCCCGCAGTTGCATCGACAAGTTGATCGATTCTAGGCAGAGGGAAACTGTCCTTGGGACATGCTTTGTTAAGGTCTGAGTAGTCTATGCATACTTTCCACTTTCCATTAGTCTTTTTGACGAGAATTGAATTCGAGACCCAATCGGGATACGTAGATGTTCGTATAAAATTATTCTTGAAAAGTATATCTACTTTTTCTTTTAATGCCATTGATCTTTCAGGTCCCTGAGTTTGCCATTTCTGTTTTACAGGAGTTAAATTAGGATTAATATTCAATTTATGAACAATTACTTCTGTTGATATTCCACACATGTTTGAGTGTGTCCAAGCAAAGACATCTAAATTTGCTTTTAGAAACAATATCAAGTCCTTCTGCAGCTTGTGGCCCAACTGACAACCTATCTTTAAGACTCGGTCAGGATCTTTGTCATGTACTGAAATGGAAATGGTATCTTCAGCCGGTGCTGCTCTGTCTTCCCCCAAACTGGTTTTCCTTGGATCGATTTCCTTCTGGGCCCCACTATGTTCACCAGTATGAGGACCCCACCTTAATTGCTATAAGGGGGATCGATGAATGCGAGGCAGGAGCTCCGCATCCTTTCCCACTTCTTTTTTACTTGCCTCAGCAAGTTCCAACGGGTAGCATTCCCTTGCTGCTTGTTGATCGCCTTTGACCACTCCAACTCCGTTTTCAGTGGGAAATTTCATTGTTAGGCACCATGGCGCCATCGTTATTATGAAATCTACAAGGGTTGGTCTTCCAAGGAAAGCATTATAAGTGGACCACTCATCGACTACGACGAAATCTTGCTTCTGTGTTGCCTTGTTTTCCCCTTCTCCGAGCTCAACAAGTAGATTGATGATTCTGATTGGCTGAACAGCTTGTCCTATGAAACCATGAATTTTGCTTTGACAGGCTTTCACATCCTCCATGGAGAGCTTCGTCCTTTGGAATGCACTTACAAAAAGAACATTAATGGATGCTCCACTGTCAACTAGAACTCTTCTAACAATGGCAGGACCCAAGCCTATGGTTATTACCATCGGATCTTCGGTTGGAGTTATCAAATCCCTCTGAGTCTCGATCCTTGAACATAATGTCATCCCAGGGAGACCTAGGTATATTTGCTAAAGAGGCTTCATCAATAATCATGAGTTCTTCTCCTCTTGGAAGGTCTTTCATCTCATTAGCATATTTCACAATATCCCCCCAGCTTTTCCCGGCAGGATGTGGGCCCCCTGAAATGGTGTTAATGATCAGCCTTGGCATGACAGCGTTTGCGGCATTTTCAATTTTCTTTGGTTGTCCTGTAGAAGTTCCTTGACCTTGTGAAGCTTGAGTATTTTGCAGATTCTTTGTGTATTGCTGAAGTCTATTCTTCCTTATTAGTTCCTCGATTAGACTCTTTAGGTGCCTACACTCATTCGTGCTATGGCCGGGCTGGTTATGAAACCGACAAAATCTCCTGGACTTTATGGCGGCATTGCTAACCTTTATCTGCTTTGGTACTGGGTACTCTTCAGTCTCCATAGTGTCCATGAAAATATTCTCTACCGTTTCGTTTAATGGATTCAACTCCGAGTTCTTGAAGAAGCGAAACTTTTTGTTGACTCGATTGTCCTTCCCATCATTACCCCGTTTCTGACCTCCAAGGTTTTTCTGATCGCTTGGTGCATCATTATTCTTCTTTTCAGATTGTATGTTGCTTTCTGGTATATCCATAGCATAGGTAGGATCCTCATCCACACCTATATATTCCTCAGCCTTATCAAACAACTCCTCTAGAGTACTCGGTTTTTTTTCTTTTTAATCCACCGTCCGAGCGTAGTTTCCTTTCTTATAGCCCCCTTTAAGGCCATCAAAGCCAGGTGAGGCTAATAGTTTCCCACTTCAGCCGCAGCGGTATTAAAGCGAGTAATGAAGGCCCTAACGGATTCTCCTGGTCTTTGCTTGAGTTCATTCAATTCTATAACATCTCGCACTTTTGTGGCTTGAAGTCTGAATTGCTCTCTAAACAACTTGGCCAGGGTAGCGAAATCGTCCACTGACCTTGGTGGCAATTTGGTGAACCAAAGCGACGCTACCCCCTCAAGGTAAGTCGGAAAGTACAAACACTTCAACTCATCAGTGGCACGAGCCCTATCCATGTGTTGGTCGTACTTGAACAGAAACACATTTGGATCAGTTGTCCCATTATAAGCTTGCATTAATGGAGGCGTGAATTTTTTCGGATATGGTGCCATTATGATTCTTTCGGTGAGCGGAGTTTTTGTGGGAGCAAATTCCCATTCTTTTTCATCATCCTGCTTCTTCTGATTTCTCTCCATGATTTTATGGATCATTTCTGATAATCGCTCCTCCTCATTGTGTTGGTCTGCGGGGCGGACGCCATCTTCCTTACCGGATGTCTGCCTAAGTAGACGGTCACAGTTCGGATTTTGGGCCCTGAACCTCCCACTTGGAGAGGTGCCCCTTTGGCGGAACCAAGCACTTGTTGAGAAGTTGCTTTATCAGGATGGTCGCGAGCGGGTAGCTTTGCCTCCTTATGCTTAGGATTCGTCATCTCTTGGACATAATTTTCTCGGATTAGGCTTGAAGAAGAGGAACCAGTGTTTTTTATATGCGGAGTCTGTATGGATTCAGCATGGGCGGTCTTCATGGTGACTTTTGCCATAGCGGCTTGCATGGTGAACATCGTTTCGAGTCTCTTCATCATGGCCTCATTTGCAATATTCGTCTGGTTAGTTAAAGTTGCGGCCACTTCATCTAACTCTCATCTTGTTATGGCAGCTCCAGCCCCGGAACCTTCTACAACCTCAAATCGGGTGGTAGGAGGTGTAGTTTCACGATTGGCAATATTGTCACCATTCTCGGCATTTTGATCTGTGAGCCTCTTTGGTGGTTTACCTGGTTTACCCATAGCTTAGGCAAAGGCTTGGAGTAGATTGTACTGAAATAGGATTGGATCTTTTCTAATGCAAGGCTTCAAAACTTGTGGAGGAATGAGAGAAGATGGAGGATTGAATCGGCCCCACAGTGGGTGCCAAATGTTGATCTCAAAACTTGATTCAACACCAAAGATGCAAGGTGCACTTCACAATATTCTCTAGAATAGTAAAAATGGAGCCGAAAACTAGGAAGATGCAAGTAAGGAAAGACACAAAGTTTTATAGTGGTTCGATCAAGCGTGATCTACATCCACATTATCAAATGATTCCATTATTACCTTTTGGATTACAAAACAAACATACTCTCTCAATACATCCATAATTCACCTCACTTTTCTCACTTTTATACTTAGTGAAATTCCTATGAGAAATGGTTGAGATCCTCCAAGAATGGATGTCGATGGAATCAATCCGAACTCTCTCACAAGTTTTTATGAATCTTCATATTTTTGTAATGAATTCGGAGATGGATCTTTGAATTAAGGTGTTTGAGATGATCAAATTACTTAAAAGAAGTTGGGAATTGAGTTTGACAGCCCTTCATGATCATCCAAAAGCCCCCCATTAAAGTGGACGTGAAGCTCTATTTATAGGAGTGAGGGATGAGTGTAATACAGTTTTTAGGTTTAGGATCGGTATGTTAAGTATTTACGGAAATGCCACTGAGGTTAATTTCCAGTTTCCAAGCTTCCGATCCGATCCAGAGTGATTCTACCCGATCCAGTTCATCTTGAGCCGATTCAACATACCTCTACCCGATCCAGAACCTCTCGAGCTAGTGTAACGCGCTTCAACCCGGTCCAGCTCGTCTTGAGCCGATTCAAATCACACTGCAACAGCCCGGTCCAATCCAGATCAGCTGAGGCCGATCCACTTTACTATGAGGTAGGCCGATTCACCATCATACAAGCAGGTCGATTCAACTGCTTCTCAGACCAATATAGAGTGCTTCTATTCGATTCAGACCGATCCAAAACTACATGAAAGGCCCGATCCAATGCTATATGAATCTAGTGGATAACATTTATACTTCTAATTATTGTCTAATGTTTGTTGCTTCAAATTTTTACTCGGATTATTCATATTTCGTATAATATCTTATTAGCAGTGCATGTTTGTACAGAAATTGGTCGAATAAATTGTATTATCTTAAATTATTTATTTAATTTCCCAAAATTCATTTTGATTAGTAATCTATATTGTACCATATTATTAATACCATATACATATTTATATGGATCATAAATTGATATAGTTAATTGTATTGCCTTAAAATATTTAATTGATTTCCCAAAATTCATTTACTTTACTCATCTATATTGCACTACATTATTAATACCATACTAGGTACACCAAATTCTCAATGAAATTTAATTTCGTGTGTATGCATAAGTTGAAAGTTCTTAGGCTTTCCTTGAAATAATACTTCATTTCATTCATCCTCCCGACTCTTCTTTTCTTGCCTTTTGCAACTTGATAAATTTATATAGTGCTAATGAAATGTCTTTATTCTCTATCGAAATCAAATCAGTAATTCTTTTCACCATGTATAATTCACTCATCGAAAAAGAGTTGATGCATCTGACGGTTTTTTCCCCAATATCACTATTGTGCCTCCACAACCTTAACAAAGGCGTCATCTTTTCCATCCATAATTGCTTTGATGCATTGATCAAATTGAGTGCATTGAAAAGAAGAAGTCAAACAAGGAAGACCTTTACGAGTTCTGGTATGTTCCATAGTGGGACTATTAATTAATGACATTGTTGTAATAAAACCACACAATATTGTATGCTAACCTTGCACCATTCTAAAATCAACTTTCCCATGTGAATGTTGCCTTATACATGAATTTTATGGTGTTGGTGACCCAAATACAGTTTTCCGATATTCATTAGCTGGATGAAAATTTTCAACTGTCTTCCAATGTACCACATAAGCATGTTAATATTAACATTTCTCACTTTGGAGTTAGAACCTTACATCATACATTGTAACCGATATACTATTGACATAATTTATTTTTCTTTTTTCTTAGAACAATGATACACTTTCAATTTTAACTTAGCTCAATTGTTGCATCATAGTTAGCACTTGGTATCATCGATAATATATTGTTATTACATGAGTATGGGGATAAAAGATGTTTGTGATCTGTTTAATGACAAATTTCCAAGTCGGTTCCAGAATGCAACCACAATTTCAATTATCACCAAAATATAAGCTATTCACTTATCTATATAGAGTTTTTTTGCTAAAAGAAAGCAAAAAATCTGAGCGTTTAGGTTCATGAAAAGAGCGAGAATTTAATTTCATGAGAAGAACAAAAATTGGCGGTATGTTGGATAAAATTGTTTACAGTGCGCAAACCATATGTTCAATCTTAACAAAGTAGTTAAATTTCACTCTTTAATGCATATGTTTTAAGTTGAAAAGTGTTAACTATTGGTATAATTGTCTATATTTATTGAAAAGGATGAAAAATACAAAACTCATTATCAACATATCATTTCCAATATTAGTAGCTGAATATTTTTGTTGGCATGTCATGTGTATTTGATAGTTAAGATAAAAGGTTAGGATGGAAAATGCATACCAATATTAGCAATTTAGATTTTCCTTACATAGGTCGAGTTTTGCACAGCAATATCTTCATTGCATGAAATAAATTAGTTTATTGGAGAAGGATAACTTTGATGGGCTACAACATAGCATAACTAGCCATGCTTTTAAGCGCTATATTTTCTGAATCAATCTTGCATGATAAGTTTTTTACAATCATATATTTATGGTTATTTCATGTATTTCTGAGCTTCTCTTAACATATCATGTATCTGCACGCTTTAAATTCTTTAATACTGTTGCACATATATTTACTTGACTTGAATTCACAATAGATCTATACAAATGATTTCTTGACTTAAATTCAGTGGTTTTGACCTTTTCACTCTCTAATGTCCATTGTTTTGGACCACTAGCCAATCAGTCAAATATAAGAGAGTTTCCAATTAGAGTGCATCAGCAAAAAATTTATCAATGTTTTATTTCTGTCTCTTCATACATTTCTAAATGTTTACGATGGAACAAACCATTTAGTCCATCTAATAAATGTCATTATTTCCTTCTTAGTGAAGCCGCACTTTTTTTTCATTTACAAATCTAGCTAATGTGCCTTTCTTTTATGAACTTTATTTTCTTAGTACAGCATTTCAAGAAAGTCATTACAAGATATTGATTAAATTAATGCACATGGGAAGCTATAAGCCATTAAAATGCTATATTACTTGGTGATTCTTCTTGCGTAGAAAAGAGTTTGGTAAATTAAAATGCTTGAAAATTACAAATCATTTTTGATGACTTTGAGGATAAAAAAAAATGATGAAAATGGATTTATTTCAAAACTGAAAACAATTTTAAAAAAAGTAAGTTATATATATATGATGACATCATATACACTTTTAACATATAAAAAATACATTGCATATAAAAAAGAATGGCTTTTTTTGCTTCATCAAAACTGAAAGCAACTAAAAAAGAATGCCTCTTATATATAAAAATATATATTTAAAACTTAATAACAAAGCTGGAAAGGGGTACAGCTGGAAACAACTGGAAAGGGGTACCGGTCGGTCTTGTACCGGTCGGTCATAAACCAAGACATCGGTCGGTCTGGATATGGGACACCGGTCGGTCGGTCCATATTTATCTACTACCGTTCGGTCATACATTGAACTGCATACTGTCCGCCTCTATTATATTTGCACACTGACCGATCCTCAAACATCCGCCTTCTTTTATATATTTGTATATACTGGTCACCTCATGTTTTCACGTTGGCACCGATCAGTTCATATTACAACCATGCCATCCACTTCATGAATCTGCAACCGCCTTTTCACAAATGATCCCCACTTCACTTGCCACATGCTCACATGCTTTACTATTTTCCTTTATATGTTTTACTGTTCCTTTTAGGGTTTGGATGTTACAAAAGTGCCATTATGTTGCATCATTTTAGCCTGATCAGCATAAAACTGAAATGAACCGATTGGTTGTCTCTTCTTAGCATCGTTCTCCCTTTTAGCTTAATACCGGTCAGTATGCTTTGAGCTTAACATGTATGCTATTCGTACATGAATGTTGAACCAAGTTTCTATGCTTTTCAATGAAGTACACGGTCTCCTTACATTATGAAAATTCACGTTTGGGATTGCCATTGTATAAACTTGCTATCTTTTGTAATTACACCTTTGCCATCTTCGCATTTAGTGCTGGACTATTCATATATTTGTTGCGTAGCCATCACAGTGCCAACCATTGTTGTTTGCCTTCCACGCATATTGTATAATACATTTTGTATTTTACTGTTTTATCATTTCCTACTCACATATGCTTGTAAAAAAGAAATGACCAAACGGTGCTTGTGAATACCCACCGATCGGTGTGTGGAAGAGCTGATCGGTCACGTGCTTTGCTTTGCCAATTGATCTGCTCCTCTATGAATGACCGATTGCCATGTATTTATTTAGCAAATGCTTGGAATAACAGGGCATATTCTAAGGAGATGACCGATCGGGTATGGGATGACCGATCACCTTTTGTCTGAAGCTGGTCGGCAATATTATTTTCATATCCGCGTGTTAACGTCAGTCCATACTTCTTAGTTTTGAACCGCGTTTTAACAATGGGGGTTAACATTTTCCCCTCGAAGCTTGTATTTTTTGCTTGCGAGAAATGCGGGCTTCAAAATAAACATTGATGTTAGTATATTCTGTGCTGAGATCCGGTTATAGCTCTTTATTTGCTATTGCTGACCACACATTGAATTCATATGCCTCATGCTGCCTGTTCTATAATCAAAACAAGCACTTACATGATTTTGGACTTATACTTCACTATCAACTGTCCATATCGATAGAGGATTAGTTCACTATTGAAAAATGAGATATAGCGAATTTTATTTCGAATCGAATAATGTGTTAGCACAGGATTACTTTACTCGACGGTTTTAAAACTCGTCGAATGCTATTTGCACAAACACATTATTCTAATTTGAATCCGTGCTAACGCTTGAAATCAACTAATCGACTAAGGTTGACTGTGGATTCCAAACGCTATCATTTTAATGACTAATATGATGGTGTACGATATTTCTCATTTGGGAAATTCGTATCGGTAATTTATTCTCTGCTTCTCTTTGGAGAAGCCTTTGATTATTGATGCCCTGACTTTGGAGGTCATTGTAAATCTGCATTATGGTAAGAAATTTCAGATCTCATGCCTCTGCTTGGGCTAAAATCCGATACTTGTCGTGTCTGAGGTTTTCGGACACAACACAAATTTATTGGTTAAATTCGAACCCCATCCAAAATCCGGCTTGGTTAATACAGATATTGAAGACTTTCATCACTCAATCATATTGATTAATCTAAGCGTCGGTAGATTCAGAAGAAGTGCCCCCAGAAAGGACTTCGGTTAAAACCCAATGTTTTATCGTGATTGAATCAGGTACTTCCTGATTTTGACGATCAATTAGATGCCCCCGGAGAGGTCTTTGGCCGAAACCCCACTGTTTGTCATTGTCGCATCAGATACTTCCTGATTCTGACGATCAATTGGGTGCCCCCGGAGAGGTGTTTGGCCGAAACCCCAATGTTTGTCGTTATCGCATTAGGTACTTCCTGATTCTGAAGATCAATTGGGTGCCCCCGGAGAGGTCTTTGGCCGAAACCCCAATGTTTTTCGTTATCGCATCAGGTACTTCCTGATTCTGACGATCAATTGGGTGCCCCCGGAGAGGTCTTTGGCTGAAACCCCAATGTTTTTCGTTATCGCATCAGGTACTTCCTGATTCTGACGATCAATTGGGTGCCCCCGGAGAGGTCTTTGGTTGAAACCCCAATGTTTGTCATTATCGCATCAGGTACTTCCTGATTCTGACGATCAATTGGGTGCCCTCGGAGAGGTCTTTGACTGAAACCCCAATGTTTGTCGTTATCACATCAGGTACTTTCTGATTCTGACGATCAATTAGATGCCCCTGGAGAGTTCTTTGGCTGAAACCCTAATGTTTGTCGTTATCGCATCAGGTACTTCCTGATTCTGACGATCAATTGGGTGCCCCCGGAGAGGTCTTTGACTGAAACCCCAATGTTTGTCGTCATCACATCAGGTACTTTCTGATTCTGACGATCAATTAGATGCCCCTGGAGAGGTCTTTGGCTGAAACCCTAATGTTTGCCGTTATCGCATCAGGTACTTCCTAATTCTGACGATCAATTGGGTGCCCCCGGAGAGGTCTTTGGCCGAAACCCTTATGTTTGTTGTTATCGTGTTAGGTACTTCCTGATTCTGATGATCAATTGGGTGCCCCTAGAGAGGTCTTTGGCCAAAACCCCAATGTTTGTCGTTATCGCATCTAGTACATCCTGATTCTGACAATCAATTGGGTGCCCCCGGAGAGGTCTTTGGCTGAAACCCCAATGTTTGTCGTTATCGCATCAGGTACTTCCTGATTTTGACGATCAATTGGGTGCCCCCGAAGAGGTCTTTGGCTGAAACCCCAATGTTTGTCGTTATCACATCAGGTACTTCCTGATTCTGACATCAATTGGGTGCTCCCGGAGAGGTCTTTGGCTGAAACCCCAATATTTGTCGTTATCTCATCAGGTACTTCCTGATTCTGACGATCAATTGGGTGTCCCCAGAGAGGTCTTTGGATGAAGCCCCAATGTTTGTCGTTATCGCATCAGGTACTTCCTGATTTTGACGATCAATTGGGTGCCCCCGGAGAGGTCTTTGGCTGAAACCCCAATGTTTGTCATTATCACATCAAGTACTTCCTGATTCTGACGATCAATTGGGTGCTCCCGGAGAGGTCTTTGGCTGAAACCCCAATATTTGTCGTTATCTCATCAGGTACTTCTTGATTCTGACGATCAATTGGGTGTCCCCAGAGAGCTCTTTGGCTGAAGCCCTAATGTTTGTCGTTATCGCATCAGGTACTTCCTGATTCTGACGATCAATTGGGTGCCCCTGGAGAGGTCTTTGGCTGAAACCCCAATGTTTATCGTTATCACATCAGGTACTTCCTGATTCTGACGATCAATTGGGTGCTCCTGGAGAGGTATTTGGCAGAAACCCCGATGTTTGTCATTATCGCATCAGGTACTTCCTGCTTCTGACGATCAATTGGGTGTCTGACATTCTTCACATCTGAGATTTTAGATTCTACGCGAATGGCTTTCATTCTTCACATCTGGGGATTCCAGATGCTACGCAAACAAATTGGAGCAGTCATTGTATCGTCCAAGGGGCAGCTACTAGCTCATTGGTCGGACGATTGACTTGGCAGGCTTTTCAGTTTTAGGAACTTGAAGCTATAAACCTCCCACTTGGTGATGTGCCCCTTGACAAAGGTTATAGCTCCCTCGTTTATTTGTCGCGGTGCTTGCTCGTTTTTTGAATCTTTTGAGGAAAGCTTTGATAGATTCTCCCGGTTTCTGTTTCATTGATGTAAGAAAAATAACGTCCTTTGCCTTCGTGGCTTGCAGCCTGAACTGCTCTTTGAACTTCAGAATCAAATCATCAAATTGGTTGACGGATTTGGGCGAAAGCCTTGTGAACCATTCTAGATAGATAGGGAAGCATAAGCATTTGATCTCGTCTCTCCATTCATATACCATTCATATTTGTATAGGAAATGATTTGGATCAGAATTTCCGTTATACAGCAATAGAGTAGGATGAGTGAACTTTTAGGGGAATTCAGCCTTGCGGATCCTCTTCATGAATGGGTTTTTGCCAAGAGTGAAGTCCCATTCCCTTTCACTATCCTTGGGAGGCATGTTTTCTTTCATGATTTGCTTTACTACATCCGCGATATATTCCTTCGAGTTGTGTTGTTCCGGAGAGCAATTATGGTTGGAAATTAAAGGAGCTGCAATCACAAAATAAACGGAAAAAACAAGTAAGAACGCAAAGGAATTTTTATAGTGGTTTGATTCGAAATGAATCTACATTCACTTTTCAATCAATTCTCATTATGGTGTTTTGCCTTAAAATATTCATGAAATCTCTAATACATTCATTTTTGCTCATTCTCTCTTTACGTAGTGATTTTCCTCTCTTTTCTCCCTTTTCGCAATGATCTATCTTGTTTGCACTTTAGTTTGCTTGAAATCACGGATGAACGGACGAGATCTTTTCGCTTGTGATGGTGGATGCGTAGATCCTTGCTCACTTCACTAATTGGACGATTTCTGTGGACTTCATCGTGATTTAGCACTTGATCTACGCTTTGGAGAGGATTAGCGGAGATTTTGGATCACTTGAGTAGAATTTGAGAGATTGTTAATGGGGATCGGAAGAGATTTGATCACTTTGTTGTAGCATGAAGTTAGATAAAGTTGGAGCAGCCATTAATGGAGTTTTGAATTGTTTAAAAGTGGTGGAGAAATGATTAAGGCAGCCCATCGGGGTAGTGGAATCCGTCCATTGAACAGTAGAGCAATGGGATATTTATAGATGAAGTTTATGGGTAGTGGCAATCTTGTAATTAGGAGGTGCAGGGCACCGGTTGGTCTATAATTTATTTACAGAAATGCCACTGGGTACAGTTGGAAAGGGCTACCGGTCGGTCTTGTATCGGTCGGTCAGTCATAAATCAAGACACCGGTCGGTCTGGATATGGGACATCGGTCGGTCGGTCCATATTTATCTACTACTGTTCGGTCGTACATTGAACTGCATATCGTCCGCCTCTATTATATTTGCACACTGACCGTTCCTCAAATATCTGCCCTTATTATATATTTGTATATACCAGTCGCCTCCTGTTTTCACGTTGACACCGATCAGTTCATATTACAACCATGTCATTCACTTCATGAATCTGCAACCAGCTTTTCACAAATGATCCCCACTTCACTTGCCACGTGCTCACATGCTTTACTATTTTCCTTTATATGTTTTACTGTTCCTTTTGGGGTTCGGATATTACAAAAGTGCCATTATGTTGCATCATTTTAGCCTGATCAGCATAAAACTGAAATGAACCAATCTGTTGTCTCTTCTTAGCATCGTTCGCCCTTTTAGCTTAATATCGATCGGTATGCTTTGAGCTTAACATGCATGTTATTCATAACATGAATGTTGAACCAAGTTTCTATGCTTTTCAATGAAGCACACGGTCTCCTTACATTATGCAAATTCACGTTTGGGATTTTCATTGTATAAACTTGCTATCTTTTGTAATTACACCTTTGCCATCTTGGCATTTAGTGCTGGACTATTCTTATATTTGTTGCGTAGCCTTCACAGTGCCAACCATTGCTGTTTGCCTTCCATGCATATTGTATAATACGTTTTGTATTTTACCGTTTTATCATTTCCTACTCACATATGCTTGTAAAAAAGGAATGACCGAACGGTGCTTGTGAATACCCACCGATCGGTGTGTGGAAGAGCTGATCGGTCACGTGCTTTGCTTTGCCAATTGATCCGCTCCTCTATGAATGACCGATCGCCATGTATTTATTTAGCAAATGCTTGGACTAACAAGGCATATTCTAAGGAGCTGACCGATTGGGTATGGGATGACCGATCACCTTTTGTCTGAAGCCGATCGGCAATATTATTTTCGTATCCGCGTGTTAACGTCAGTCCATACTTCTTAGTTTTGAACCGAGTTTTAACAATGGGGGTTAACAATGGATAACAGAATAATTAATCAAATAATCATCCACGGCAAAATTATTGTTGGGTGAACAACATGACAATTAATTATTGTTACCGCATAAATTATAAGATGGATAACATAACAATTAATCAAAATAATCATCCATGATAAAATTATTTTTGGATGAACAACAGAACAATTTTTTATTGTTGCCGCATAAATTATAATATTTAAATATATATATATAACTATTTAATATTAATTATAATAGTTTATTTTTCTTTTATTTTTAATATTTAATCAATACAATATTTTTTAATAACATAAATTGTAATGTTCATCAAAGCGGGAAAAAAAATACTAGTACTCTGATAGCATATAGACATCGGTCATATAATCTGATATAGTCACAGGGCTGTCAACGGATGCTTTCGGATACGGATAGTGCCATATAAATTCCTACGAGGAAGGTAAAAGAAAATGAATGATTCCCAAACCATTTAGGGATAATATGCAACAAAACTCGAAAATCACTATAAAATCCTACCGTCAATGTTATCGTGCCTGTCTGAGAAAGACATTCCTTTAGACTGGTTGGCGAAGAATCGAGTTGGGTCCAAGCTTTGCGGCAAGAGAATGATATCGGGCATCTGAAAATTTTCTAAGCCTGGGAGAGGAGAAGTGCCGCGCCCCTTCTGTGGTTCGCGAGTCGAAGGAAAACCTTCTGCTACCCCCGAATTTTTTGGATGGGTCTCAGCAGGCTTTTCTTCGTTTGATTGCCCTTGCACAACCTTTGGGGCTTTCCGGGCGACAGCTTTCTTTTTCTGTTGGGGTTTGGCCTCATCCTTGTCGACCTCCACAAACCTGACCTTTCCAACCCGTTTCTTGAAAACAGGTTTCTTGAGGCCTGTTTTCTCTGTCTTTTTTGGCGAAGGCTTTGTAGAGGATCCTCCAGCCAAGTGAACCACCTGTTTACTCCCCGATTTCCTTTTGGCTGGGGGCATCTCATCTTGAGTGGGCACGGCCGGATCTAGCCCATCTTTTACCGAACCCCTTGTCCTGTTATAATCGAGAAGGCCATATCAGTGCAGATTTGCCTCGGTTAGGCAGTTCCAAAATGTCTGCGTCTCCTTTGTCAGACCGATCAGTCGCCTGTAACGCTCTCTATAAACTTCCTCGTCAGGTCTCGTAGGCTCTCCCTCTGAAAAGAATGCATAACCGGAAGATGATCAGAGCGAGGAATTCTGATACATAAGAAGTATGTAAAGAAAGAGTGGTGAAACTTACCACATCGCAGCCAATATTGGGCGCAACCTGGTTGCCTTTAATCCAAAACCAGTCTCGCTTTGCATCGCCCGCTTTGGTCGGAACCTCTTCAATGATCTTCCACCCCCGGATGGCTTCAAGATAAAGAGTAGAGGGAGATTATGTCTCATTATGCCTAAAATTAAAGAGAAAGGCTATGTCGTTAAAGGTCGGAGGATACTTCAAATATTTCAGGTACAGGTAGCAGGTTGACAGTAGAAGGCCGTAAGCTACCGGGCTTAATTGCATCGGGGCCAAATTCATCCAGCGCAAAAAGTCGACAATTGAAAGAGGGAAAGGTGGAATGGCTCCTACGTTGCACATTGGAACAGAAATTGCCATATAATCACCTGGGGGAATGTGGGGTCTAGCAGTATCAATCGGGACGAGGACATCGTCGAAAGGGATGTTATGCTTAGCTATTAAGGTTTGTAGCCGCTTGAGAGTCATCCTAGTTTCTTTTGCCTCCATAGGATCCCTCAAAATCTCCGAGCCAAGAATCATATCTGGTGCTACTGGGGTTGGTATCGCCTCAGATAGGTCAACCGCTATTGGAAGGACAGGTGACGGGTCCGTCGACTGACTTTGAGGATCTTTGTTCGAAGAAGATTCTGAATGACTCGGGGACTCCGAAGAACTGTCCACCCTAATTGAACAAGACACTTGTCCACCTAATTCTTGCTTACGATTTTCTCGTGTCTTAACCATAGGCACGCAAAAAGCCTACAAAAAGAAGAGGAAAAAGAATGCCACAAGAGAATATAAGAAGTTAACATCCTGTATGGGTATCACTCCAGTAAAAATGGACGATTAGCAACAAAACTTGAATTGGGTAAAAGTCAGATATATTTCTTATTTCCCCTCGAATAGTTCGTATGCACAAGGGTTTAAGGACATCCCAACTCGTAAATAAAGGAAACGAGGGGAGAGAAGATCTCTATATCAAAATCGTAAATCCAGAATCAATCAACGATGATCTCACTTCGGAGAACCGTACTGTCGCTGACTCCGACGGTTTAAAAAAAAACCCACTGCTAACCAGATCGAATGAAACCCTAAAGATATAATCGAAGATACAGTGGACCTCGGGCAAGAATGAGCATCCAATTTAAGGAAGAATGCATACCTAAAAATTACGAAGCTTGGAGGAAGACGATGATTGTTTCTGTCTTGGAACAATTGTTCAACCGCCGTTATGGTAAAAAGTAAAAGAAGAAAGGTAAAAAGGATTGTTACTTTTATAACAAAACGAAGGGATGACTTCTCAAGTCCGGTTAATCTGATTGGATCGAGTTGACGTGTGAGAAGCGGAAGAGTTAAAGGCCAGCCGACGTGACATAAAGCTAATAAGACGATATTGTTATTTGAGCTCATTGATGACTCTGAACCAAAGGACGGAACTCGATGCAACTTGTGATGCCCGTTGGGTAGGAATCGGAGCAGCCAGTGAAATAAAGTGATATGCGGAATTCAAATCAAGATTTGAAACAAAGTATATTTCTTATTAAATGAACTATACTTTGGGGGGCAAAGTGTTGATGGGCCTTTCGGACCGCCCATCAAGGCATGACAATATGATAAATTCCAGGATTCTAGCACTCGAAGCGGGTGAGCTAAAGGAGCCTGTTCCGTGGGCTCGCTACACACAATAAAATACGGATTGGAGGAAGCGTGGAAGGGCTGGATCTGACCATTTATTATGCATTCATTTAAGGCCCAAGAAACCAACCTAAAGAATAGCTCATCCCAGATTCTCTTCATTCAAACCGCTTAGGGTATTTCAACCGAGCATTTAGGGCGGAATACTAATTCTTTGGCAAAGACCAAATCAACCAGCCGCAACTACTTTCATGGATCTGATAACACGTATTAGTAACGGCCCATTACTGTATCACCTATAAATATTGATATCCTAGTTTAGAAAAGGAATGGAATCATTGTAATTATTATAGCAAATCAAAAAAGAGAAATAATATATAAAGTGGACGTAGGCACCATCTTTGCCGAACCACTATAAAAACTCTGTGTGTGATCTCTTTCAATTTCTGTGCATTGTTTATCATTATTAATCTTCATTTATTCTCTATAAATCTCTTCTCTTTGGGTATTGAACCAGTTTTTGGTATCAATAATATATATTTGAAATTCAACACACACCGCAAACACACAACGTAAAGTACACACACAAAATCATATACATGTATATATAATTTATATTAAGATCAATAAATTATAAAACTATATGTGTGTATATATATAAACATTAAACTAATATATATATATATATATGTATGTATATATATGTATATATATTTCAAACAATTAAATTTCTAAAACAACTCAGTGCTACACAACACACTCAACCACACCATGTATAACACGCACACACACGAACATGTTAAAACTCACGCTCAACACATGAACACATATACAAAACATATACACAAGAAAAAATAAAATCAAACTAACCCACAACTCACAAAAAATATATACCCACACAACAATACACATGCAAACATCACAAAATATAACACAAGAAACCTTTACATAATATTTTTATACATATAGGATAGGAAGCACCACATTAAACACAAACTCAACGCATCAAATGAATCACAATTAAATACTCACGCACACCAACAAATGTACGTCAAGCACATAAGGCAAACATTTTTTTTGTAAACTCACGCATACAACAAAATCTCAGCAAGTAATACATAATATATTTTCAATTATATAATTTTAAATACACATACTTGCACAACAAAAACTCAACACAGACATAACTCACGCAACACCACACAGTAACACACACAGGGTCAATCTTTAATATACATATATATTTATTTAAATAACTCACCACACACACAAAACGCAAACTCAGATGTACTCATGCAAAATTCACGCATACGACTTGGACGAGGTAGAGCTGGAATGGAGCCGGTGCGGGTTGAGGCACTGGAAATGGGTCAGTGGTTTTCAAGGCAATCAATGGGGCTCGGTCATGCTGAGTATTGGATCTTGGTTTTGAGGAATCGGATGGTTGTTGGAGGCGTGATCAGGAAGGCAAAGTGGATTGGGTGCGGCAGGTGGAAAGGGAAATGGTCGGGGCGGTTACAGCAGAAGGAGTCGCGTGATAAGGTGAGCAGCATGAGGGACTTATTTTGTTTTTATTTGTGAAAGAAGGCGATAGGAGAGATGAATAATAGAAAAGAAGTGGGTGGGAAGAAATTAAAGGGGCGGTTGTCACTTTCATTCGTGAAGAGGGGAGAATTACTTAAGAATGGAGATGGTAAAAATGAAAGATGTTAAGCGCAGATCCAAAAAGAAGAAATAGAAAATATATATTTCGGGAATAGGAGATGTGTTTATATTTACTGATAGGATAACGAAGTGGTTTTTGGAAATTAAAAAAAAATGAGCTAAGGAAATAATAAATGAGGAATGAATAGTTTGGCACTATCAAAGGCATGGGATTAGTGAACGATTTGAAAACTTTCCATTGTAATAAACGATTCCAGAAATGAAACCGTGCTTTAAAAATGAATGGTCAAAAGTTTAAGCAGCTAAAATTGGAACGGTTTGGAAATGAACAAAAAGGAATGAACGTAGGGAAATATATGGAAGGAGACGAACGGTTCAAGTTTTGAAAATAATGAATGCTCAAGGAAAGAATTTATACTAATAAATGGACGTTATCTTTAAATGATAAACATTGATTACAAAAAAAGGGAAAATATAAATATTGAATATAAAGGAACCAACGGTTTTTGGCAGTATAAAATTAACAACAATATTGCAAATCAAATCTAAAATAAACGATATCAAAGAAAAAGAACAATTAAAAATATGTTATACTTACATCAATAATAATCAATACGAATTGAAATTAAATTAAAGAACAACTAAAATTTTGCTATATTTACATCAACAACAATTAATATGAATTGAAATTAAATTAAAGATACAATTACATATTGAAACGGAGGGTATAATTATACGAATTAAATATTTATATAAAAATTCAAGAACGAATGCAAATAAATAACTCGATTAAAATTTACCATAAATAAGATTCTAAAATAGCAAATATTGAATTATATTATTAAATTGTATTTAATCAAAAATAAAATTCATTTGTTTTATAAAATCCAAAAAAAAATAGTTTTAAATAATCAAAATAATTTTTTTCCATAAAAATGCAAACAAATAAAATAAATAAACCAAAATTTAAATTAAATCATTAATTAAAATACTCTAAAAATTGAGGTTGTTATAATCTCCCCTATTCAAACCTTTTCGTCCCCGAAAAGGAACGAGGTGGAGAAATGATAATTAAATAATTAATATATTCAAACCAAGAGTTCATATTCATATTCATACCTATATATATATATATATATATATATATTCATAAATAGATATAAATCAAAAAGTTAAAATATTTTCAAACATATTTGAAAAAAGTTTTAAGTATTCACTCGAAGTTTCGATTGGCAATATATATCTATCCTACTTTCGAAACCTGAAAATAGATATTGATGATGCTGCAGTCATCACCAGAATCATTTTCAAGCGACTAGAGTGTAACTCTATATCGATCTAATACACATATGATTTAACATATATGTTGATCAGAGATATACCCAAATCACTAAGTATTCGATAGGCCAATTTTAACGTCAAACAAATACTCAAAACATCTTTCTATATTTAAACATAATATATACCAAATCTTCAATCATATATTATAAATAATACATTTTAAGTCATAAATAAAAATTTAAGTAGGGAAAATTTATATCTTTTCTTATTAAAAATTCAATCTCAATCCATAATAAATATACAAACAATATTATTATTAAATCAAATACGAAATAATATTATCCTATGTTATACTTAAATATTTCAAACCCATGTTATCTATGTTTAAACTTATAAACTAGTTTTATTCCATAATTTCAATATATATATATATATCACAAATTAAAAACTTTAAAATCTATTTAAATTTATAAATTCCGATATATGCATAACATTATAAACTATATCATTATAGATTTCAACTAAGATAAGATCATTTTCTTACAGAATCTACATCTTTACATCTTATTAAATATATAGTTTATAAAATATAAAGTCTTAAAGTATAAACATCAAATCCTTTCAAAATATTGGTATTACCAAAACATAATTTTATTTACGAATATATATATATATATCAAAATGTCAGTAATGTGTCAAGAATTTATATATTATAATACCTTTCAAAATAACCTTTTCAAATCAATATTAAATAAGAATACTCTTCTTCTATTTCTTAACTTGTTATGAACAAGGATAAGTTGTAAAATTCGAGTTAAAAACTGAATGAACGAAAGAACCTAATCAGCAAGGATCTATGAAGGAAGATGGACTCAATTAGAAAGGAAATTTCAGAAGAAAGATATTAAATATTAAAAAAACTTATACCCAAAATATATAAAAAAACATTTTAAAACCATTTTGAAAACCATTTATACTTTTAAAATACGCTCTCTCAAGAAGGATTCTTCGACTAATTCCACTCATTCTAGGGTATTACTACCCTAACTCTAATGAGCTTTTACTCCATAGGCTAAAGCTTTGATAAACCAAAGCTCTGGAACCGAATGTAACATACCGTCTTTTGTCCACTTCAAGTTGGTAATCAAACCAACTCAAACCGTTCCATGACAGAATGTTAATAGCTTCTGAGGTAAATAGAATAAATCACATAATCACAGCCACATAAAAGCAGAATATCTCGCAGCGGAATAATAAATTATACGATAGTAGTTCATGAAGCTACTAAATAAAAATCAAAATTTATACATAATATCAGAGTTACAAAATTAAATACAGCGGAAGTCTAAATTCAAGAATTTCTAATACAAAAGAGAAATAGCCAGAATCAACAGGTAGATGTGATATCTTCAACAGTCTCTAGCTTCAAATGGTGAAATACAACACTGCAATACTCGATCTGACATCTATGAAATAATGCGTGTCGGGTGTGAGATAAACTCACCTTTCATGGCACAGATTGAAGACATCAAATGGATTGACACAGAATAAAACGACAACTTCCAGTCACGATTCAGAATAGATTCAACTCGATATCATTCAATATATATTTTATTTCTTTAAGAGGAGGCTATGGATTTTTTATGGATTGGTACGGCTATTGGGTTTCTGAGTGGTTTCCGAACTCAATACCAAAATCGACTCAAAATGAACACAACACTAACTCGATTAATAAACACGAAACTCTTTTATAAAATATTATATAAATATTTCTAAATAAGTAAACACAATAAATTTATAAAATATATATATTTGAAATTCAACGCACACCGCAAACACACAACGTAAAGTACACACACAAAATCATATACCCGTATATATAATTTATATTAAGATCAATAAATTGTAAAACTATATGTGTGTGTATATATATATAAACATTAAAATAATATATATATATATATATGTATATATATTTCAAACAATTAAATTTCTAAAACAACTTAGCGCTACACAACACACTCGACCACACCATGTATAACACGCACACACACGAACATGTTAAAACTCACGCTCAACACATGAGCATACATGCAAAACATACACACAAGAAAAAATAAAATCAAACTAACCCATAACTCACTAAAAATATATATCCACACAACAATACACATGCAAACATCACAAAATATAACACAAGAAACTTTTACATAATATTTTTATATATATAGGATAGGAAGCACCACATTAAACACCAACTCAACGCAGCAAATGAATCACAATTAAATACTCACGCATACCGACAAATGTACGTCAAGCACACAATCCAATTTTTTTTTTATAAACTCACGCATACAACAAAATCTCAGCAAGTAATACATAATATATTTTCAATTATATAATTTTAAATACACACACACGCACAACAAAAACTCAACACAGACACAACTCACGCAACACCACACAGTAACACACACAGTCAATCTTTAACATACATATATATTTATTTAAATAACTCACCACACACACAAAACGCAAACTCAGATGTACTCACGTAAAATTCCCGCATACGACTTGGACGGGGTTGAGCTGGAGTGGAGTCGGCGCGGGTTAAGGCACTGGAAATGGGTCGGTGGTTTTCAGGGCAATCAATGGGGCTCAGTCACGCTGAATATTGGATCTTGGTTTCGGGGAATCGGATGGTTGTCGGAGGCGTGATCAGGAAGGCAATGTGGATTGGGTGCGGCAGGTGGAGAGGGAAATGGTCAGGGCGGTTACAGCAGAAGGAGTCGCGTGATAAGGTGAGCAGCTTGAGGGACTTGTTTTGTTTTTATTTGTGAAAGAAGGTGATAGGAGAGATGAACAATAGAAAAGAAGTGGGTGGGAAGAAATTAAAGGGGCGGCTGTCACTTTCATTTGTGAAGAGGGGAGAATTACTTAAGAATGGAGATGGTAAAAATGAAAGATGGTAAGCGCAGATCCAAAAAGAAGAAATAGAAAATATATATTTCAGGAATAGGAGATGCTGTGTTTATATTAACTGATAGGATAACGAAGTTGTTTTTGGAAATTAAAAAAAAGTCAGCTAAGGAAACAATAAATGATGAACGAACGGTTTGGCACTATCAAAGGCATGGGATTAGTGAATGATTTGAAAACTTTCCATTGCAATAAATGATTCCAGAAATGGAACCGTGCTTAAAAAATGAATGGTCAAAAGTTTAAGCAACTAAAATTGGAACGGTTTGGAATTGAACAAAAAGGAACGTAGGGAAATATATGGAAGGAGACGAACGGTTCAAATTTTGAAAATAAGGAATGGTCAAGGAAAGAATTTATACGAATAAATGGACGTTATCTTTAAATGATAAACATTGATTACAAAAAAAAGGGAAAATATAAATATTAAATATAAATGAACCAACAGTTTTTGGCAGTATAAAATTAACAACAATATTGCAAATCAAATCTAAAATAAACGATATCAAAGAAAAATAACAATTAAAATTATGCTATATTTACATCAACAACAATCAATACGAATTGAAATTAAATTAAGGAACAACTAAAATTTTGCTATATTTACATCAACAACAATTAATACGAATTGAAATTAAATTAAAGATACAATTCCATATTGAAACGGAGGGTATAATTATGCGAATTAAATATTTATATAAAAATTCAAGAATGAATGCAAATAAATAACTTGATTAAAATTTACCATAAATAAGATTCTAAAATAGCAAATATTGAATTGTATTATTAAATTATATTCATATAGAAAAATTCATTTGTTTTATAAAATCCAAAAATATTTAGTTTTAAATAATAAAAATATTTTTTTTCCATAAAAATGCAAACAAATAAAATAAATAAACCGAAATTTAAATTAAATGATTAATTAAAATACTCTAAAAAAATGAGGTTGTTATAATCTCCCCTATTCAAACCTTTTCGTCCTCGAAAAGGAACGAGGTAGAGAAATGATAATTAAATAAATATATTTAAACCAAAGGTTCATATTCATATTCATACCTATATATATATATTCATAAATATATATAAATCAAAAAGTTAAAATATTCTCAAATATATTTGAAAATAGTTTTAAGTATTCACTCGACGTTTCGATTGGCAATATATATCTATCCTACTTTCGAAACTTGAAAATAGATATTGATGATGCCGCAGTCATCACCAGAATCATTTTCAAGCGACTAGAGTGTGACTCTATATCGATCTAATACACATATGATTCAACATATAAGTTGATCAGACATATACCCAAATCACTAAGTATTCGATAGGCCAATTTTAACGTCAAACAAATACTCAAAACATCTTTCTATATTTAAACAATATTATAAATAATACATTTTAAGTCATAAATAAAAATTTAAGTAGGGAAAATTTATATCTCTTCTTATTAAAAATTCAACCTCAATCCATAATAAATATACAAACAATATTATTATTAAATCAAATACATAATAATATTATCCTATGTTATACATAAATATTTCAAACCCATGTTATCTATGTTTAAACTCGTAAACTAGTTTTATTCCATAAGTTCAATATATATATATATATATATCAAAAATTAAAAACTTTAAAATCTATTTAAATTTATAAATTCCGACATATGCATAACTTCATAAACTATATCATTATAGATTTCAACTAAGATAATATCATTTTCTTACAAAATCTACATCCTTATATCTTATTAAATATATAGTTTATAAAATATAAAGTCTTAAAGTATAAATATCAAATCCTTTCAAAATATTGGTCTTACCAAAACATAATATTATATACAAATATATATATCAAAATTTCAATAATGTGTCAAGAATTTATATATTATAATACCTTTCAAAATAACCTTTTCAAATCAATATTAAATAAGAATACTCTTCTTCTACTCCTTAACTTGTTATGAACAAGGATAAGTTGTAAAATTCGAGATAAAAGCTGAATGAATGAAAAAACCTAATCAACAAGGATCTATGAAGGAAGATGGACTCAATTAGAAAGGAAATTTCAGAAGGAAAATATTAAATATTAAAAAAAACTTATACCCAAAATATATAATAAAACATTTTAAAACCATTTTGAAAACTATTTATACTTTCAAAATACGCTCTCTCAAGAAGGATTCTGTGACTAATTCCACTCATTCTAGGGTATTACTACCCTATCTCTAATGAGCTTTTACCCTATAGGCTAAAGCTTTGATAAACCAAAGCTCTGATACCGAATGTAACATACCGTCTTTCGTCCACTTCAAGTTGGTAATCAAACCAACTCAAACCATTCCATGACAGAATGTTATTAGCTTCTGAGGTAAATATAATAAATCACAGAATCACAGCCACATAAAAACAGAATATCTCGCAGCGGAACAATAAATTATACAATAGTAGTTTATGAAGCTACTAAATAAAAGTAAAAATTTATACACAATATCAGAGTTATGGGGAGGCTGAAATGAGTTAGGGTTTCATTTCATTTCAGTTTTCTAGCCTCCACTTACCTCTTAGAAACCCTAAAAATGGCCTCCAACCTCTAAATCACCTCCAAATCAATTTCTACTTGAAGATTGGGCTTAACAACATCAAATCAAGGCGAATCAACACCAAATCAACATTAGAGCTGCTGTTTAGCATTGGGATTCGCACCAAATCAGAGATTTATTTCAGATCTAAGTTTTAATTGTGGCTAAGGTGAGTGATTTGCATAGTTCCTCAATAATTATGGTTAATTAGGAGTGATTAGTGATAATTAGCGAATTTATACATTAATAAATTCTGGAAAAATACTTATAAATTCTTAAATAATGTTTTAGACCTTTGATATGAATTTGGGTTAATTTGGTTAAGTTTTGCTAATCATATCATTAGTTTCACCTAAACATGCTTAAGGGAAAATATGGGGTTTTGGCTATGTTTGATCCATTTTAACCTATAATATTGATGTTTTGGTGTTTGAGGTCACTTCTACTTGTTGCTATGACTGTATGGTATGTTTTGTGATTGTTTAGAATAGTTAGAATGGTCGAAAACGCCGTCGAGAGGCGTATAAACTATCGCTGGAAGTTGCAGGAAATTGCAGGAAACCGGACCGGACCGTGAAGTCCGACCAGACCCGATCGTGGGTAGTCCATCCGAACCGATCCGTTCATAGATGGTGAGCACGAACCGTTGCACTTGGCCTGAAGGAGCATCCTCTCCGATCCGACCCGCCAGCAGCTCCGACTCGATCCACCCAGGGAGGATGAGCACGATCCGTTTGTCCTTGACTTGGGGGAGTATTCTTTCCGACCCGAACCGCTAGAAGGACCCCGACCCGAACCGGTGATGGCGACTGGACTTAGAGACCCGACCCGACCCGTTGGGGTGATGATGATCCGAACTGTGTTGACGAAGGAAAGCTGGACTCCGAACCGAACCGCTACGACATGAAGGCGACGATCCGAACCGATCCGGTGATGACCAATAACCCGAGATGCAAAGGTAGTCCAAAGGGAAGTTAGAGCTCAGGGTCCATTTGACGATCAATGAGTTCACTTCATGGTTGGGCTTTGCTGTGGGACGTATGCTAAGGAGTTATCGACGTTCATAACTTCGATTCACCATGAATGATAAGGACTACGTTATCAGTGCAGTAGAGTCACTATGACTCGAGGGGCAAAGTGATCGTAGTAAGACTATGAGCCAGTGCAGTAGAGTCGTCATGACTCGAGGGGTAAAGTGGACATAGTAAAGGATTAGTAAGACTATGAGCCAGCGCAGATGGGGTGAATAACCCCATGGGGCAAAGTGGACATAGTAAAGGATTGGTAAGGATATGAGCCAACGCAGATGGGGTGAATAACTCCATGGGGCAAGTGGACATAGCGAAGGATTAGTGGCTACGTATCAGTGCAGTGAAGCCATTTATGACTTCATGAGGCAAAGTGATCATAGCAAAGTATTGAGGTGATCGAAGTGGTGAATATCGTATGCTTTACGAACTGAGTGAGAGATGTGAGGATGGTTGCTATGCTTGATTGTTTGCCATCACTAGGACATGCACATCCCCACCCCTATTATCTTTACACCATTTGAAATGTCACCTTAGAGTGTTGTACAGTATGTAGTGCTAACTCTTTGGTTGCAGCTCCAGGTTCAGGTATGGTTTAGTCTACCTGTTATTGTTCTGTTTAGATGCTTATCGCTCATACCAGACTTTTTGTCTGACCCAGAGTTTTATGTCTCTTCTTATTACTCTGGGTGCTCACACGAGCAGACTAGAGACAGGTTAGCTGGTGATGCGCGAGTAGCTGATTCGGAGGCGAGCAGGAGGCTTCCACGTATGATATATAGATATTCTCCCTGTGTCGTCGGTGGTCACTACTTGGGCATTAGTAGTGTACCTTCTTTATCTTGCTTTTGCTTTAGAGACAATATTTTAAAAGTTGTAATAAGCTGTATTTTGGATTTCCGCTGCTATGATGCTTAGTTCTAGTTTTCAGCTTATGCACTTTCTCACCTGTTTTATGTCAAGTATGTTGTTATTATATTTTGTTCTATGCGCTGTGAGAAATTCTACAGGTTCTTTGTTGATTCTTCGTCTTCTTTCTTTCCTTCTGACGACCGTCCCGTGCTAGCTGGACATGTGTACAGCGCACCTTTGGAGTAAATGTCGGTTGGTGCGGGGCGGGCCGTCACATTTGATATCATAGCTCTAGGTTGCGTAGTTAACCTAGGGAAAGACACTAGGGAGAGATAGTACGTATATGAGAGCGCGTATTTGTGATTACTTTGGTTTTCAAAAGCTATATATATATATATATATATTACTATTAGTATAAGGATGAAGTCGTACTGCATTGGCACCACTATGGAGATGGTTAATCGTTTCCTCTTTATAGATTTGACGATGAGCCGAGGATTGAGGGGTGCTGGCAGGGGAGCCAATAATGGGAATGCTCCTGACATGAGGGCTATGTTCACTGACCTCATGAGAGATATGCTCAGGGATATTCAGAGGGCGGCTCCTAATGTTGCTAATGATGGTAGTGTAGCCGTGCAGGCGCCTAGGGTCGATTTCGCCAAGCTGAGTAAGGATTACACAAACCTTGGTGGAAAGTCGTTCCACGGAACGGAGTCGGCTACAGAAGTTCAAGATTGGTTGGATAGTTGTGATCGTATCTTCGAAGACTTGGGTATCGAGGATGCGATGAAGAGAATGCTAGCATCCCGTCAACTGCAAGGACGAGCTATGAATTGGTGGAACGCTATTAAGGCAGCTACTCCAGGGAATCTAATTACTTGGAATCAGTTTATGACTCGTTTCAGCGAAAAGTTCATTCCAGCTGCTCATAAATTAGAATTGTTCATGAAGTTCGTGGAGCTTAAGCAGAATGGTAGGGCAGTCTCGGAGTATATCGCTGAATTGAACACTTTGTCGAAGTATGGATTTTCGTTGATTGATACTGCCGAGAAGAAGAACGAGAAGTTCATAGCTGGTTTAGATGGGTACTTGGGGGAAAGACTTGTAAACCATATAGACGATACATTCGAGTCTATTGTAGGAAAGGCGTTAAGGTCAGAGAGCCTTTTCCCTAAGTTGAAGACTGAGGTTGCTATTGCATCTACAGAGGAGCCAAAGCCGCAAGCAGGCGGAGAAGGCAAGAAGAATTCTCTGAACAAGAGGAAGTAGAACCCGACCAAGGATGGTCAGAATAAGAAAAATAAGAAAGATGACGAATGCTTTAGTTGTGGCAAGAAGGGCCACTATGCCAGAGATTGTCGAGAAAAGCCTGGAGAAAGGAAGTGCTTTAAATGCGACCAAGTTGGACATCAAAAGAATAAGTGTCCACAACCTCTGAAAGAAAAGCAGGTGGTGAAAGCATATGCCCTTAATGTTATTCCTTCTTCGTCGAATGCCCCAACTGCGGCGGAGAAAGGAAAGAATGTCGTCATTCAAGGTATGCTTTCTATTTATGATGTACCTATTCGAGTATTGTTTGATACTGGGGCTTCCCGTTCCTTCATATCTAGTGACCTGGTAGATAGGTTGGGACTGGAACCCGATATAGTCGATAGACCGTTGGTTGTGACGAACCCGATTGGTGGTTCGACTAACCTTAGTATGATTTGCCGAAATTTGGTCGTATCGAGTCATGGATGCATGTTTGTTTGTGATTGCTTTGTTTTGGGCTTTACTGGGTATGGCATTATATTGGGGGTCGATTGGCTCCAAAGATACGGGGTGGTGGTAGACTGTGAGGGCTTTTTGGTGACAGTTAGGGCGGATGATGGGCGGAGGGTAGTGTTTGGTAGTCTACCTAGTGATGGGGTAATGGCTAGTTTTATAAATTCCCTCAACATCCCGCATGATGAGTTGTCAGATGTGCCCGTGGTTGGCCAGTATCCGGACGTCTTTGAGGAGGTGACCGGGCTTCCACCACACAGAGAGATTGAGTTCCGTATTGATTTAGTGAAAGATGCCAGACCTATAGTGATGCCACTTCGTCGTATGGCACCAAGGGAGCAGCGATAGCTCGGGGTGCAAATCAGCAATCTTTTGAAGAAGGGGTTTATTAGAAGAAGTGTCTCCGAGCGAGGAGCACCAGTTGTGTTTGCCACTAAGGCAGATGGTTCCCTTCGTTTGTGTGTGGACTATCGCGAGTTGAATAAGGTGACGAGGAAGAATAAGTATCCTCTACCGCGGATAGATGATTTGTTTGATCAACTGGAAGGAGCAAGAGTGTTCTCCTAGTTGGACCTCGCGACAGAATTTCATCAGCTCCGAGTAGCGGATGAGAGTGTTTCAAAGATAGCATTTCGGACGCTGTTTGGATTCTATGAGTGGGTTGGTCATGCCATTTGGGTTGACCAATGCACCAGCGTATTGTGTGGATCTTATAAATAGGGCATTCAGAGATCAATGGAATAAGTTTGTTCTTGTGTTCATGAACGACATCTTGGTTTATTCAAGGACAAAGGAAGAACACAAGGAACACCTGAGGATAGTGATGGAGGTATTGAGAAAACACCCGCTGAAAGCAAAGTTTTCGAAATGTCAATTCTGGAGGAGAGAAGTGAGATTCTTGGGCCATGTTGTTTCAGAAAATAGTATCGTTGTGGATCCTGCTAAGGCAGCGACGGTACAAGGTTGGAGTTCTTGGCTTCGTATGATTTTGACATCGCATATACACCTGGGAAGGGTAATGCGGTAGCCGATGCCTTGAGTAGGAGACATGCCAGTTTAGGGGCTATGTTTCTTGAATGGAAGCAACTGGAGTATATCGCAGGGTTTGATTTCATACCAAATTGCGAATTGGATCCAGAAATGCTAGCTAGTTTGACGATCAGACCCACTTAGATTGAGCGGATTGGTTCCAGTCAGAGGGACGATCCTAATCTATTGGAAATCATCTCCAAGTTAGAAATGAATATTGACGGTGAGGAGATGAATTTGTATGGGCTTGATCGAGATGGATGGCTTAGAAAGAATGGAAGACTAGTTGTACCCAACGTGAATGGTTTGAGAGATGAAGTGCTTAGAGAATGTCATCACTCAAAACTGACTATACACCCCGGTGGTAACAAGATGTATCGAGACATGAGACAGACTTACTACTGGGAAGGGATGAAAAGAGACGTTGGGAAGTTTATATCCAAATGCATGAATTGCCAGCTAGTTAAAGCCGAGCAAAAGAAGCCTAGTGGGTTGTTGCAACCATTAGAAATTCCCGAATGGAAATGGGAGCAAGTCTCGATGGATTTCATCGATGGTTTACCAAGGACTAGATCGGGATATGATAGCATTTGGGTAATTGTGGATCGACTGACCAAGAGTGCAAGATTTATACCTGTTAAGTCAAACAGAACTGCAGTTAAGTTAGCAGAATTGTATATGAAGTGGGTAGTGAGATTTCATGGAGTACCTAAAAGCATTGTAAGTGACCGAGACCCGTTGTTCACTAGTGGGTTTTGGAAGAGCTTACAAGAGGCTCTAGGGTCGGAATTACATCTCAGTACCGCGTATCATCCTCAAACCGATGGTCAGACGGAGAGGGTGAATCGTATATTGGAAGATCTCTTAAGAGCCTGTATATTGGATTTTGGTGGATCATGGGAAGACTATTTGCATCTAGTAGAGTTTGCATATAATAATAGTTACCAATGCAGTATCGGTATGGCTCCAGTTGAAGCTTTGTACGGAAGACCGTGCAACTCACCATCATGTTGGATAGAGACCGGTGAGAAGTTTGTGCTTGGACCAGATGTGATAAGAGAAACTTCAGATAAGATTAAGATCATTCAACATCGAATGAAGGCTGCTCAAGATAGGCAGAAGAGTTATGCTGATAAGAGAAGAAGAGACTTAAAATTCTCCGTTGGTGACGTGGTGTTTGTCAAGATTTCTCCGTTGAAAAACGTGATACGATTTGGCAGGAGAGGCGAGTTAGCACCAAGAATTGTTGGCCCATTCCCAGTTCTTGAACTAGTTGGGAATTTGGCGTATAGAGTTGACTTACCAGAGAAAATGGCGGGAGTTCATAACGTATTTCATGTTTCCCAACTAAGGAAGATTGTGCACGACCCCGATATGACTATTTCACCTGGTCAGTTGGACGATGTCGAAGTAGGACCCGAGGCGGTGGGGAACCGCAAGCCGATGCGTATTGTCGAGTACCATACGAAGCTACTTCGAAGGAAAGCGGTGAAACTAATAAAGCTTCAGTGGGGCGAGCATGAGAATGACTGTACTTGGGAAACAGAGGAGAGTACTAGGAAGACGTATCTAGAACTCTTTGCCTGTAAGATTTACCTTGCGATTTAGTTATTCCGCATGCTAGGATAGACTTGTTTTACTTGTTTGCATGTTTGATTGTTGTTTTATGGCTGATAGACATGGGGGACCCTTTGTGTGTTTTGGTTAGGGAATTTCGGAGGCGAAATTTCTTAAGGGGGGGGGGGGGGGGGGGAGAATGCAACAACCTGCATTCTACGCACCGGAGGATCGTAGAATATTTATTTCTTTCCCATATGAATTCGTATGGTCATGTAACTTTGGGAAATAACTATTAGAGTCATTTCCCATGTTCATGATTTTTGCCAATTTTTAAATGACCGTTTTGCCCCTAGCTGATATTGTTTCGGCCATAACTTTTGATTGGAAAGGAATTTTGACCTGAAACCACTTCCATTAGATTCGTTTGATGGTTTACCTTTCCGTAGAGTGGTCACATGTGAGAAACAGACTTACCGTTTGGGAGATATGGCTGAAATAAGGTTTGGAAGGTGAAAAACTGTTTAACCGGGCCAAATAGGGTGATTAGTGAATAGGCCCATAACCCATTTCGGGATTAGGGTTATGGGGAGGCTGAAATGAGTTAGGGTTTCATTTCATTTCAGTTTTCTAGCCTCCACTTACCTCTTAGAAACCCTAAAAATGGTCTCCAACCTCTAAATCACCTCCAAATCAATTTCTACTTGAAGATTGGGCTTAGCAACATCAAATCAAGGCGAATCAACACCAAATCAACATTACAGCTGCTGTTTAGCATTGGGATTCGCACCAAATCAGAGATTTAAACCAGATCTAAGTTTTAATTGTGGCTAAGGTGAGTGATTTGCATAGTTCCTCACTAATTATGGTTAATTAGGAGTGATTAGTGATAATTAGCGAATTTATACATTAATAAATTCTGGAAAAATACTTATAAATTCTTAAATAACGTTTTAGACCTCTGATATGAATTTGGGTTAATTTGGTTAAGTTTTGCTAATCATATCATTAGTTTCACCTAAACATGCTTAAGGGAAAATATAGGGTTTTGGCTATGTTTGATCCATTTTAACCTATCATATTGATGTTTTGGTGTTTGAGGCCACTTCTGTTTGTTGCTATGACTGTATGGTATGTTTTGTGATTGTTTAGAATAGTTAGAATGGTCGAAAACGCCGTCGAGAGGCGTATAAACTATCGCTGGAAGTTGCAGGAAAATGTAGGAAACCGGACCGGATCGTGAAGTCCGACCCGACCCGATCGTGGGTAGTCCATCCGAACCGATCAGTTCATAGATAGTGAGCACGAACCGTTGCACTTGGCCTGAAGGAGCGTCCTCTCCGATCCGACCCGCCAGCAGCTCCGACTCGATCCGCCCAGGGAGGATGAGCACGATCCGTTTGTCCTTGACTTGGGGGAGTATTCTTTCCGACCCGAACCGCTAGAAGGACCCCGACTCGAACCGGTGATGGCGACTGGACTTAGAGACCCGACCCGACCCGTTGGGGTGATGACGATCCAAACTGTGTTGACGAAGGAAAGCTGGACACCGAACCGAACCGCTATGACATGAAGGCGACGATCCGAACCGATCCGGTGATGACCAATAACCCGAGATGCAAAGGTAGTCCAAAGGGAAGTTAGAGCTCAGGGTCCATTTGAGGATCAATGAGTTCACTTCATGGTTGGGCTTTATTGCGGGAAGTGTGCTAATGAGTTATCGACGTTCATAACTTCGATTCACCATGAATGATAAGGACTACGTTATCAGTGCAGTAGAGTCACTATGACTTGAGGGGCAAAGTGATCGTAATAAGACTATGAGTCAGTGCAGTAGAGTCGTCATGACTCGAGGGGCAAAGTGGACATAGTAAAGGATTAGTAAGACTATGAGCCAACGCAGATGGGGTGAACAACCCCATGGGGCAAAGTGGACATAGTAAAGGATTGGTAAGGCTATGAACCAGCGCAGATGGGGTGAATAACTTCATGGGGGCAAGTGGACATAGCGAAGGATTAGTGGCTATGTATCAGTTCAGTGAAGTCATTTATGACTTCATGAGGCAAAGTGATCATAGCAAAGTATTGAGGTGATCGAAGTGGTGAATATCGTATGCTTTACGCACTGAGTGAGAGATGTGAGGATGGTTGTTATGCTTGATTGTTTGCCATCACTAGGACATGCACATCCCCACCCCCGTTATCTTTACACCATTTGAAATGTCACCTTAGAGTGTTGTACAGTATGTAGTGCTAACTCTTTGGTTGCAGGTCCAGGTTCGGGTATGGTTTAGTCTACCTGTTATTGTTCTGTTTAGATGCTTACCGCTCATACCAGACTTTTTGTCTGACCCAGAGTTTTATGTCTCTTCTTATTACTCTGGGTGCTCACACGAGCAGACTAGAGACAGGTTAGCTGGTGATGCGCGAGTAGCTGATTCGGAGGCGAGCAGGAGGCTTCCACGTATGATATATAGATATTCTCCCTGTGTCGTTGGTGGTCACTACTTGGGCATTAGTAGTGTACCTTCTTTATCTTGCTTTTGCTTTAGAGACAGTATTTTAAAAGTTGTAATAAGCTGTATTTTGGATTTCCGCTGCTATGATGTTTAGTTCTAGTTTTCAGCTTATGCACTGTCTCACCTGTTTTATGTCAAGTATGTTGTTATTATATTTTGTTCTATGCGCTGTGAGACATTCTACAGGTTCTTTGTTGATTCTTCGTCTTCTTTCTTTCCTTCTGACGACCGTCCCGTGCTAGTTGGACATGTGTACAACGCACCTTTGAAGTAAATGTCGGTTGGTGCGGGGCGGACCGTCACACAAGCCTTTTCAGACTCAGATTGGGCAAGTTGCGCTGATTCCAGAAAGTCCATAACTGGATATGTATTACTTCTTGGTCAATCACCTATTGTGTGGAAGTCAAAGAAACAGAGTACTGTTTCTAAATCATCTTCTGAAGCTGAATACAGGGCAATGGTTGCGGCAACATATGAAGTTACATGGATCGTAAGATTGCTAGAATAGTTAGGAGTTCAAAGTCTTAAACCGGTAGTTCTGCATTGTGACAATCAGTCTGCCTTGCACATTGCCCGCAATCCTATTTTTCATGAACGAACGAAACACATTGACATTGATTGTCATTTCACAAGAGAGAAGGTCCTTGAAGGACTGATACAACTGACCTATTGTTCTACTCAATCTCAACTTGCAGATGTGTTCACAAAGATACTACCTTCATCTCAGCATAAGGAATTGTTGTCCAAGTTAGTCATGACATTCTAACTTGAGGGGGGCTATTGTAGATATGGTGACCGCAATCACAAGCTGCACAATGCCAACTAGATGAATGGCTGGCACATTTTTCTTCTTTCGGTTTTCTTGTATATAAATAAGATGTAATACTGGATACACTTATTTTTTCTTTTCGTTTCGTATTTCTTTCTTTTCTTGTTCTCAGAGAATAAAATTAGGTTTAACTACAGCTTGTATTCGGCTTCTCAGAATCCCAATCAATAAAGATGTAGTTGATTTCCAGATTGATCAGCAACAGCTGAAGAGAAGAAGATAGATATTCTGGCATGCAAAAAGGACTAGGTTCGAACATTGCAGACTATAAATGGAGGATACTGATGGCAATGGTCCCATATGAAATGGAGGTATCAGGAAAACAAAAAACACTAATCGAAGGTTTCAAATATCAAAGAACTGGAATTGAGATGCTGCAGGAAGTTGCTGCACTAGAGCCTGAAGGAGTAGATACAAAACTTTCCCAACATTGGATGATTTAATGAACATAATAGCCACGAACAGACAGTGTTTGAGGCATTGCTTCAGTATCAATACCGGAAGGTACAAATGAAAAGGAAACAGAATATATTCATCATACAATTTGCTATGTAATTTTAAATACTCATGATCCTAAACTCTTCATATGATTTTTTGAGTTATAACACGAATCAAGTCCTCTTTCATCTAAACCATGTATTATGAATTCATAAACCATTTATCCGTCTTACACCCTACTAATTTTTATTTTATTTTAATGTACTATGATTTAATGAGGGTGTTTGTTAGCTCACAACTGAGTTAATTTTTCAATAGCTCGAAATTTTGATTGTAATTTTTTGCTACTTTTTTTTTCTTTTTTCGTAGAGATTTATACAAAGTCGAAGATAATCAGTCTAGAAACGAAACACACAAGCTCGACTTGGGTAACAGGTCGGATGATCTGAGTATGACGACCGTGAAGAAGTTCATGAGAGGAGCTTGGAATGGGAGAGGGTTAGGCAATTTGATACTGAATTTAAGCTTATTGGGTAGTCCAAAAGAAGGGGTTGGTTGTGAAGTCGGTGTTTCAGATCATGGAAACTGGTGGCTTTGAGATTTACAAGAAAAGCAATGGTGCATCTCATAACCTTATATTTCCATATAATAACTCATACAGTTTAACATTATAGAAAAGTGAAACAAGAATACCCACTTCAAACTTAATGTAGGCCGGAGACAACTCCTGTTTGGCAAAGACTACTACAGTCTACATCAACTGAAATTGAGATATACAGAAACTAGCAGCAATGAGGCATGAAAAAGAGTTTCAAAACTTGCTTTACTTGCATTGATGGATGAGTAATGAATAAGACAGCTGAACAGGTAGTGTTTAGAGGCGTTGCCTCATCCATATGTCGTGGAAGGTGCAAATGAAGAGGAAGCAAAATTGATATATAGTTTACCATTTGCTAAGGTAAATTTTCATACTCATATTCTAAGTGTAACCTTTTGCAACCTGCTTCCATAATTAAAATACAATTCCATTACAAATATTTCAGTTTGTGCAGATTATGTTACTAAAAACACACATAATATTAACCAACTGTCTCCATAAAGGCAGTGTTTTCTAGAAGAACTCTCATTGTAGCAGTAGCCAAAAATATATTTAAATCAATGCTACCTTCCGCCTTCCCCGGGTACACAGCTATCCTCCCTTCTGCTTTATTCCAACCACCCCTCCTAATCGCTAATGGCGATCCCCACCCAAAGTCGTTTCCATACACATCAAACCTCTGACCACCCGTTGTGACCACAAAAAACCCGTTATCGTTACCGATACATGGAAAGCTAGGCTCCTTAACCCACGAGCGCACTTGGTTTACAACTACATCATCCTCCATTTTGGATATCGCTTCCTTTAGCTTTGATGCTACCCACCCTATTCCATTCTCTGTTATTTCTCTTGCTTTATTTATCGCTGTTGCTATGCCTACTGCATTGCCTAAGTACGTTTGGGGTATAGGTCTACATTTTGGATACCTTGAACGGTAACCTACTACCACCACGTTAGCTATCACCTGCTATCACAATGGTTCATCTGTTCAAAGAATTGATGGTATATTTCACATGCTATTGTATTGATGGAATAAAAAGTGGGAGCATGTCAGGTAGCACCCTTGAGTGGACACATCAAGATACAAAAAGTTGTTTTAGTAAATATACAGCAAATTATTTATGAAATTATTGACTGAAAATAAGTATATATTATGTTGCATATTATAGATTATTCTCCTTGCAAATATATTTTTGCTTTAGTAAAAGGAAAACAAGTTACCTGCTCAGGTGGGAGGCGTCTAGCTTGAGAAATGGCTATCCAGACATGAGCGGAAAGTGCCTGCAGTGATGAAATCTTTCCTTGCTTATATCCCATTTCATCATTAGCTTTTGCTTTAAGCTTTTTAACCGTTTCAGCTGAAAAGTGCAAGAAGCATTCTGCCCTATTGGAACGGTCTACTTTCGGTCTTTGGACGAACTCTTGTGCATTTCTGTAGGGTATGCGGATTGGTGGAGGGTATGATTCTAAAAAGTATCGGTCTACGATTAAGGGCATGTCCATTACATTATGGTTATTGCATGATATTTTCGACCATGTTTGAATAAAATGCCATAGTGATGCTCCATCCGAAGCTACATGATTGAGGGAACATGCTATGAATATTCCATCCTTCAGCTCTGTGATCTGACATCAGCTTGACCATAAAAAACTATGATTACTATATTTTCAAAATTTTAGCCAAATTATCTTGACTTTATGAGATTTTTTCTTAGATTTTAAAAATGATAATATCAGGGATCGAACCTGCACAGCAAGCAGTGGCAAAGTATGACCATCATGGCCAACAACATCTTTAATCGGGAAGAAAGTATGCACCATGTCAGGAAGGTAATGATCATCAGTGAGTACATCAGGTACAGCTACATCTAAAGCAGAAGCACGAACGAACTCTGCACCTTGGTCGTTACATGCAATACAAATAGAAAGTGCATCGTCATCATAAGTAGTAGTTGATAATCTACCAGCAAAAGGGTAGAAATGATCCAGAGTTCTCGAAAGGGAGAGTCTGAGATCGGAGATGGTTTTGTCAAATATAAATTGATGTGGTTTGGAGAATAACAGGCCTATTTGAATATAATCGAAACAGAGGTATGGAAGATCCCATGTAGAGAGATGAATGATCTCCTTTCTTTCTGTTTCAAATGTTAATGTTGAAGGCTGAACTAATTGCCTTGAGTGGATTGAGATTTCTGCCATTTGCTCCTTTTTCTGCTTGTTTTCTCGATATATACCAGTTAAGTCAGATGAGGCAAAATAGTTGCATTGTTATTGTTGTTTAACTCTAGGAACTAGGAAGCATTGTCCAAAAAATCAATCCATTGCATATTAATATTATTTTCAGCCACCTAATACTTTTATATAATATTATTTTCAACTACCTAATACTTTTATGTTTTTTAGTTTTGAAAGTAAGAAATAAACATATTCAACTCAGTTGAGAATTTGAAATATACGTTTTAACTATATATGCGAATGATTATGTCCAAGGAATAGGATTAACTTCATCAGGAAAGAAAGGCAATGACATTGCCGAGTAACCATAGCCAGTGAAAATTCTCTATCATTTCTTTTCTATTTTATAGTTGATGTAATTAAATGAAAAGTTGCTGGAATATCGGCAAATAGTTGTATTATTTGCAACAATTTACTGAAGATTAAATATTTTTTATTTGTATGTAATTTCTTTTTATATTTCTGTTGATTTTCCTGCAATACTTGAATGTCTTAAAAAATATTGATTTTGTGTTTGAATTTTTCACGCAAATCAGCAAAAGTTGATGAAATTCCACAACTTTTTTTTTTTGATATAATTGCTTCAATGTTAGTAATTAGACGGAAAATTGTTGAAATGTTTTGTAGTGTACAGTTTTTTTTTTTTTTTTTTTTTTTTTTTTTTTTTTTTTTTAGTTTTAATGCTTGAATAAGATAGACAGTTTTTTTATATTTTGAAACTTAACAAGTACTTGAGTCAAACTGTCTCTATACAGTAAGGATTTCAGGTGCAATTTTGTACTTTTCATTTTATTTATAGCTGTCAAACAGCGTTCTCATGTAACATTGTAAATACACAACTGCATCGTTTGTAATTGTATCAATTAGGATAATAAAATCTTCACGTTTACGAACTTATCATGATATCAAAGCATCAAGTGTCAAACGGCATATTAGATCCTGTGAATCCAATGATCTAAACTTTGTGGACAAGTTCTATTCTCCCTCCACATTTTTTTCCATTCCACCGTTATTTTTTTTTTTTTTTTTCATTTACGGGTTGAGAACGGAAAAAAGTGGAGTGAAAACGGAAAATGTGAATCTATGGGATGTGCCAGGGAGAAAGCAGGATGACAATAGAAATAGTCAACTTTGTGTTGAGTATTATCTCTTCTCAACTATTTGATCCTGTAGAGTAAAATCTTCACCCTACTCTGAATCAAGTTGCAGTCTTGATCAAAAGATCAAGATTTCTGTTCTTTACACCGTGTCATCTTTGGATCAATCTTTTGATTGAACGCAGTTGCTAACAGTGCTGATGATCAGACTCTTAACTCCTCAGTTGATCGTTCCTTTTCCCACAATGACGGGAGATAACTCTACAACCTCCTCTCAGATGTCATCATCAGCAAATGACGATGCGTCTGAATGCTCAGACAATCTTCAGAATCTGGAAGTGAACAAAATTGTTATTCCAAAATGTCGATCATCACAATGCAACTTGATGAAGAAACTATTTACCATGGAAAGTTCAAATAACTACTTCCCTGACTGGATACGGCTTTGAAGAATACATCAACGGCACCCTAGCCATTCCATCCAGACTCCATTCCCGACATTGATGGAAATAATAAAGAATTCACTCAAAATACGAAGTCAAAAAGGAATGAGCTTCCTAAACTTACATGGTGACTACGTTTACCGCCGCCTCTTTCAACTTCTTTAGATCTCTTTCTGCTCTCCCATTTTCCTCATCGCATCCCTTATTTACATCTCCCACTTTCGCCATCCTCAAATCCCTATCTTTCGCCATCGACGCGTAGGAGCGCTACCGCCAAATTCGCTCAATCGGTTCACCTAATCTTCTTCCCTTAGCACGTCGTAACCTTCAGATCCTCCCTCCCCTTATCTCTTCCTTATCGGTCGCCTCCTTACTAGTCTTCCCCTTTAGTCTAACCTTAGACTTCGCGTCCCTTGTTCCCACTTTGACTATATTTTCCCTCAAATCTCTCTTTTCTGACAACACTTTCGATACTCACCATTCTATCTCATCCCCTTACCCCAGATATGATTTCCTGACGATTCCTCCTCCTTTTATCTTCTCCGACTCCTGTCCTAATGGCCTTCCTATTTACAGCTAGTTTCTTCTTTGGTTGACTTTATTGTCGCTAGTGTTGTTTCGGTAGCAGATTGTCTTCTCCTAACGATTTGGATGTAAGCGTGCTGAATACGGTAAGGCATTGTATTTTGTTTTGGTCCGAGGAGGAGTTTGAGTTTGTTGACGTCACTTTATGTCGTGGTGGCGTATCAGCATGACTTCGGTCCCTTATCGGTGGAAATCAGAGAAACCCATATATGTTTTCATGATTTTCAGCAATAAGGTGATGGAGTCATGTTGACACCACGTAAAGTGGTGCCAATAAACTCCTACCGAGTTTGAGTCTATTGGAATGTTGGTCTTTGGTTGCCTATGAGTGTTCGTAACCTTTCGTGCGTGTCTTCTTAGAATTTCTGGGTGGTTGATGTTATTGGTGTTGAGACTGTTGGTTGATTCAAGTCTTTGGTTTCTTTGTGGGTGTTCTTGTCTGGTGGTGTATGCCATCTTGTGGGTGATACTGCATGGTGGTGTGGGTTTATTTTGTTTGGCAAATTCTATTCGAAACTCCGAAAGTGTTGAGTTGCCCCTCCTCCAAATTAAAAAAAAAAAAAAAAAAAAAATCAAAGAACCTGATGTTTTTCTGAGTTGTCCCCCATTTTTTAACAAATGACAAAAGTATTCTCCCTCGTAGTGTCACTGCGAGGTTCTTTCATGTACCACGCAGCAGCACTGTGTCGTATTCTAGGTAACCACGCACAGCGATTGCGTGGTTACCTAGAATACCACACAGTGCCACTGCGTGGTACGTGTAAGAACCTCGCAGTGGCACTGCGAGGTAAACTGAAGATATGAAAAAAAAAAAAAAAAAAAAAAAGAAGAAGAAGAAGAATGACAGTTTTGTCATCAAAAATTTTTGTTGAAAAGGGGGCCAACTTAGCATTTTGGACGGTTTGAATAGAATTTGCCATTTTGTTTTATCGTACTTTGGATGTCTTGTTTTTGTGATTGTTGCTGATTCTGGCAAGTTGGCCGAAAGTCCTTTGCCAAGTTGCTGTTTAGGTTGCTTGCAGATGGCTATTATCCAAGTACTTCAATACTTTGCCTCTTTCAACCATCTGCATCTTGGTTCCTTGTGCTCTGCTGGGCTTCCTGCTATAGCTATTTTTGTGTCTGCTGGCTTGGTTTCTTTGACCTAATCCAATTAAGCTAGTCTAGTGAATGCTAGAGAGCCGCTGTGTTGAGAATTACATGCTTAGTTACCGCTAAAATCAATCTGTGCTTCGACGCAAATGAAGTGAGTTATTTGATCTGCATCTAGTTCATGTGTAAGTTGCGAAGCTCGGAAGATTCAATACTCTGCTACTTCAACAATCTGCATCCCTACTTCAGGCTGTTGTCATTTGATTGCTAGATTAGAGTGTGTGCATTGTTTGAGCTTGTAATTTGTTTTAGATTCATAGGTCTACTACAATGGACTGCTGTGCAGCCCTAAAACAAAAGTTGTATATCTGTGTTGTTTCATTGTGTATTTATGTTTTTCCTTCTAGCCATTTACATTAACTAATCTCACTCTGTGTGGTGTTAGATTATAGTTTAGAGGTAGTTGAGGCAACATGTCTGTAGCGGATAGACGAATAGCCTATCTCCCGTTAAACTACGTGCTCCATAACTTGTTATAATGAAAAAGTAGTACGGTCCTTTATAAAAACTGGATGACTTTGCCAAAAAAATAAATAAAGAATTCACTCACTACAAAAGACAAGACAGTATCTTGTGTTCTTGGTTGTTCTCATCAATCAGTGGCAACGCTATTGCCTCAACTCATATGATGTAAGAGTGCTCAAGAAATATGTGACACCATGGAGGAAATTTTTAACACTTTGTCATCAGCCAGAACCATGCACTACAAACGTCAACTCAATACGATAAGAAAGGAGTTCTTGACAATGCATGAGTATCTAACAAAAAATTAAGACTATGCGACTGACTTGATATGGCTGGACACAAGGTGACTGAAGCAGATCAGATTTTGACAATTATAAGTGGTTTAGATGACGAATATGAATCAACAAACACATTGTTATCCTCTCAAGCAAGTACACCACTGGTTCAACATGTTCACTCAACCTTAATAGCTCATAAAGGCAGATTTGATGCCAGGAAAGCAATGCGTGGTGAATATACTATCATCTACGCCTCCACGAGCAAAAACATAGGTCAAGAAAGAGCACAAGGTAACAAGATCGAACAATGCTGTCAAATAAGTGGTCAAAGCAATAGAGGCATAGGACGGGGAGGATTCTACAACTCAAATTGTATTAGATACCAAATTTGTGCAAAGTTCGACATACTGCCAATAAATGCTATTTCAGATTCTACTAGAAAATTTCACTAAATCAGCAAAACATTAGCAACGGTCAAAGATCAAATCATCTAAATACGAATGTTGCACAAGTGAGTTTAGAAAACAAATTTCAGGCTGAAGGTTCAAGAAATCAAAATGATCCGGAAGCACTTACAAGAAGCGATGACATTCAATAAGAAAACTGGTTTCCTGATTTCAGAGCATCAAATCACATCACAAGCAATCTAAACAATCTAAATCTGGGAAATAGATAATATAAAAGTACGTAATCAATTTATATGGGCAATGACACAAGTACTAAAATCACACATAGGAACTACTATAGTGAAAAGTATAAGAGAATAATATTTAAATAATCTACTTGGAGTGCACGAAATTGAGAAGAACCTAATGAGTGTTTCACCAATTTCCAAAGACAATCAAATTTATTTTGAATTCTTTCCAGATCAATGTCTGTTAAGAGACATACTCAATAAAGAAATTTTATTGCAGCGCAACATGCATCATGGACTGTACACTTTCAACCTCATGAAGTATATTAGAAATGCCGATAGAGGACCCTGGTGCAACTTTACCAAGACTGGAAAACTGATAATACACTATTAGACTTATGGCACTATAAATTGGGATATCCAAGCATAAATGTTGTAAGACATATACTGAGAAATAATAATATCAAATTTGATGATATATCTATTCCATATATATGTACCTCTTGTCAAATGGGCAAGTATCATAAACTACCATTTCTATATTCTCAAACTAAATACAACAATCCTAAATGGTAGTTGTTGACCTATGAGGTTCAACACTAATTAATTCATATTACGGATTCAGTTATTATGTTTCTTTTATTGACTCATATTCAAAGATTTATTGGATCTATTTTCTTAAGTCAAAAGTAGAAACAGTCAATGCAGTCATTAAGTTTGCAAATCAAGAAGAAAGATAGACCAACAATCAAGATAGAATAATTCAAACAGATAGTGGAAAAGTGTTCAAACCACTAAAAAGATTTTTTATAGACAAAGGGATACTCACAGAATGACCTACCTTCATACTTCAGAGCAGAATGGATTTGTCGAGAGAAAGTACAAGCATATTGTTGAGACTGGTCTAACTCTCTTAGCTCAAGCCTCTCTGCCCACCAAGTTCTGAGCTAATGCATTTGAGATAAGTGAATTCTCATAACAGGATACCAACTAGGATCCTGCAATACATAAGTCCACTTGAGAAGTTATTCAACATTAAAATATTTTATCAATTTTAGAAAATTTAGATACTTATGTTTCCTATATCTGAGGCCATTTAACACCCATAAACTAAGCTTCAAATCTAAACCCTGCACTATTCTTGGATATTCTCCAAATCAGAAAGGATACAAGTGTCTTACTAACAAATGGAAAGTAGTTATTTCTAGACATGTTACCTTTAATGGCACATCTTTCCCTTTTCCATAGCTGAAATGAGAACGGCACAAAAGGTCCACAGCACAAAAGCCTCAATCCCATCACTTCTAATTTATCAAGGCACCCAAAGCAGAAACATATATACAAACCAAGAAGAATCATCATCCCAACAGATATTACCCAACAGTGATTCAGGCCAAGATGAAAACTCACAACACACTTTACCCATGTTGAGCCTGGTTAGAATGATAATAATTCAGGAAGTCAATCTAGCATCCAAAGCAAGTAAAATGGTTAGAACGCATCTGATCACATCAGAGAACATTCGACTACCACTAATCAAGACAACAATGCCAACAAGAACGAAGAAGAAGTTCAAGTTCGAAAAGGTTATCACATGATCAAAAGAGATAAGAGTGAAATATTTAAACCCAAAACCTTTTGTGTATCAACAAATACTGGTGAACCAATAAGTTATGATGAAGCGGTCAAAGATAAAAAGTTGAAAATGACAATGATGCAGAATATGTAGCACTAAAGAAAAATAATACTTGGAGCTTAGTAACAAGATCGAACAACAAAACATTGTTGGTCGTTAGTGGACCTACAAAATAAAAAAGAACCCTGATGGATCTATATTTAAACACAAAGCAAGACTAGTTGCCAAGGGCTACACTGAACAATATGGCTTAGACTTCAGAGAGACCTCCTCTCCAGTAGTCAAGCCCATTACAACCAGAGTAGTTTTGACCATTGCACTTCATCACAACTGGCCAATAAAGAAACTAGATGTGAACAATATAATCTAAATGGTGAATTACAAGAAGATCTGTACATGTATCAATTATAGGGGCATATACAAGGGTGACAACATTAAAATGGTTTGCAAGTTACATAAGGCTGTCTATGTGTTAAAATAAGCACCGGAGTTTGGTATGAAAACTAAAGAAAACACTCATCAATCATGGTAATCAAAATCAAAACTAAACAACTCACTGTATATAAAGACTCAAGGGAAGCATACAACGTATTTGTTAGTATATGTTGATAATCTTACATTAACATGCCACAACATTAAATAAATTCAGGAAAGGACACAATACCTAAAAAACACTTATCAATGAAGGATTTTAGGGAGCCGGGTTACTTCCTAGGAATTGAAGTAAACAGAAATCCCAGTTCCAATCTAAACATATGTCAAAAAATAAGACACCTCTGAGAGCTAAGGTAGATAAAGCCAAACCACTACCAACTCCAATGATCAGTAAACATCAACTATCAAAGAACAAAGATGAATCACTCCCAAATCCTGAATCATACAAGCATAGTTGGGGCATTACAATATGCAACTTTCACAAGACCAGACATAGCCTATAGCGTAAAGAAAGTTTCCCAGTTCATGCACAATCCAATAAAAGATCATTGGTAAAATGTCACGCATATACTATGTTATCTAAAAGGAACTTCAAATCATGGATTATACCTAAAGGCCTGCAAAGATCTAGAAATAAGAGGTTACAATGATGTTGACTTGTCCTCTAACCTTGATGACAGGAGATAAAAAACAGGATAAATCACTATATTGGTGAAAATACAGATTCTTGGTGCTCAGAAAGGCAACTTATTATCTCGTTCAAGTACAAATGTGGAGTATTGTTATGACCCACCTTCCCAACCAACAAAAGTTGACACTAAATACGACCAATGTACTTTGATGTCGAACATCCAATCGTCGAGAATGTATAGTGCAAAAAGAAAAAGGAAAGAACAAAAGAAACACAGAATCTCACAGCGGAGACAACATATAATAATAATAATGATAGATGAACTATCTCTCGAAGATACTAAGTACATCTAGGGTTGAGCGTTCGGTCGGTTCAGTTGGTTTGGTGGTAAAAAAAAACTCAAACCAAATTAAATCTGAAAATTTTCCAAACCGAACCGAACTGAAGCGAATTAATTTCGGTTAATTCGGTCGATAACCGATTTAACCGAAATTGAAGGATGTATTATTATTCAAATGATGGATTCACTCAAAGGTAAACACAAATTCATGATTGAAAAAAAATTATATAGTAAACTTTATGTTTTGGGTTATTTTGATCTATTTGCAACAAATGCCTTTGTATTATATAACTAAACTAATTATTTAAAAATACTACAGTACCGTAAAATTAGATAACAAATTAAAAGTTCGGTTAATTCGGTTAAACTGATAACCAAAAATATATATTTTATAAATCGAATTCAAACCGATTTAGTTCTAAAACAGAATCGAACCGACCGAAATGAATCACCTTGGTCAGTTAATTCGGTTTGAACCAAATATTGCTCGCCCCTTAGTACATCAGAGTTAAAAACAAATCCTACCGGCTGGACAGTTATAAAATTCTGAATTTACAATGCTGATAGGTAAAATAAAATACTACGACAAGTAAACTTCCAACTCTATTCCATGAGCTCCACATCCAACAGAAGACAACCTAGAAACAAGCTCGGTCTGACCCGAGCAATATAATAAAATAATACACGGATCAGTCTGGAATACCAACACGAGAAAACTCATGTAAAAGGAAACATACAATAATTTTATGAGATCGCGTCGCTGGTCGCAGAACAGTTTTTACTTCATAAGAATAACATAAGTGAATATTCATCCACAAAATGGAAATAATTAAACAACACATGGAGAAGAGGATATAGCACTTCTCGATATAAACAAAGAAACTGATTCAAGAATTTGGATCTAACAAGGGAAAAGTAAAATTTTCCAAAGAAATGGGACTATACCGTTTACCACGGACTAGGTCAATCACAACAACCTCCAATGTCAACAAGGATACAAATAATTAAACATCGCAGAGGTTTTATTCTCCCAATGAAATTAAAATAGGAAAACTCATAAATTTGGAATTGAAGGTATACTAATGAGAATTTTTCCAACAAAAAATGACTAGGAGAGTGCACTCCCATAACCGAAAGTATACCTCTAGAATATACTGAGAACTCCGATGGCTTTCAGAAATTTTCAAGCCGCACCCCATACAAAATCTGAGAATCTGAGTATTTCACATTTACGCACGAACATAATCGAATCCAATCCAGAGTAGATGTGATAATACCCTAATGGGAGAAACCCCACATAGCTCGACTTCCACTCGCTCTATTGGTTCAGCCATTTCAACAAAGGATAACCGTGCTTAGAGAGCAGTAAATCATTTTGATTTGACTATACAACTCAAGAAAGCAGAACCAATAGTTAAATAAACTATTAGGAATATTCAAAAATGATTGTTTATGGAAACTAAATCATATTCCTTATCACTATTTATCGATCCCAAATTTATACTATCTCTTAGTTAAAAATAAATTCGGACAAGTTGAGGTAGTGTTACCCCTAGGCATCATCGGAACAATGTTTTCAAACTTCGGGATATGGGAAGTTTTTATACTTCGACAACTAGTGATAAGAGTATAACTAAATACTTTCCATATAAGCGATATTGTTTAGGGATATTTCTTTCCATATATGTATCGAAAACCTTTAAACTTCAAAATTCGACTTATGCTTGGTTTTCACATTTCAGATATTTGAATGAAAACATTATTAACAGTATTGTTTAAAATATTAGTTTTAAAGAAGTATTATAATTCTAAGTGTATTTTAAAAGGAAAGTCGAAACCAATGTTAAATCAAAACATCGATTTCGATAAAACCCAACATAATTTACACATAGATTAAATTTCAAACAATTTCTATTTAAATGGACATTCTCATTTATAACTATTGTATATAAGAACTAAACGCGATATTATTTATCAAAAAGGATAGTTTATTAGATTTAATTACTTTAATATATTTAAATATTGGTCACCAAGAAGGACAATTTATAAAATTCGTTTTTTATAACTTAAGAAACCTCTTTTAATATTTTAAAGGGAAATAAACAAACTAAAAAATTTGATTATAAGTTCAAAACAATATTAATTATCCTAAAAGGCTAGCTAATCATTCTCATGATCTTTATAATCAATAAACTGATTACACACAGATAGTTATTAACTTAATTAAATTAAGGTTTACACCCTTTTTATAAATTAGTTCATTTATTCTTGAATCCTATTTACTCAAACCATTAATTTAGATTTCTTATTTCATTAAATTAGTTAAATTTCACTTTTAAAAGCAACTTAGAAAAATTAGAACAATCAAACCAAACGCGATATTAGTTAAAGTAACTTATTCGAACTCAAGCATCATTTATTAAATGTTTATTAAGTTTCAATTAATCATTAACTAAAATAATCAATAAAAATAAAGTTTCAAAACTATAATAATTAATTCAATTCTAATATCATTGATTAGAATGAATAATCAATTCTCAGTTTTCTACTTATGTGTAAACTAGGTTCAATTATCCTTTGTTGAAATAGGTATTTGAATCTCATTATTATTAACTCGAATAATAAGTAAACAAAAAAAAAATATTTAGTTAAAATGATAATTGTATTCAAATATCGATTCTATGAAAACCCTAAGCTTAAATTGAATAGAATGTTTAATGTAATTTAATCATTGATAATATAATCAATTTGGGAACACATATAAGTAATTTTGGGCGATAAACAAACATAATAAACAAATGCAAGAAAATATAAAAACAGACGAGTGGATGAATGAGAATAAATATGAATAACCAAGGGAATTTAATCTCGAAACATCCACACATAGATGTGTAGATTTTGGAGTGTTCTAATGCGACCTAATTCTCTATGTACACTTTGCTTTCACTTTTATAGTCCCCCGCAACAAAAAGATTATTTGTGTGCATATAGAACAAATAATATAGTTCATTTAAGATGAATCTTTTACTTAAAATAAGGTAATGTCAAAGGTCATCTATTCATAAATGGGAATATATGTAACAACCCGTATTTTCATTAAACTGTTATAACATAAATCGAGGCAGAATTTAATTCAAAAATCTGAATCAGGGGAAACGGGCTATGCCATTGCGTTCGTCTCGGAAAAATACGCGAAATAGAGTCCGAGTTTTCGAAAATCGGAGTCCGTATGACCCGGTTAAGGCCCATTGAAGTTTTCAGAAATTTCTATGCTAAAAACAGATTTAAATTTCGAATTAAAAACAGGGATTAGGGCTAATCTGGGTTAGGCGGGAAAATTCCCGCCAGGGGGACCCATGTCGACAGGCATGTCGACAGGGCACCCAGGGAGTCGACAACCCTGTCGACAGCCCTGTCGATAGGGGGTGCCCAGGCAGCTCAGCCTGGTGCACCATTTCTGATTTGGGTTGAGTCATATGGCTTGGTTCTGGAAAATTCTGAGATCTGACGGGCCAAACCTAATCTAGGGTTAATCCTAGGGCTAAAAACACTCTAATCTTCTTTAAATATACCCCTAATCCTACCCTAAAGCCTCATTAATCAATCTAGCAACTAAACTATGCCAATTTGAAACCTCAAATGGCCTCCACCTAAAATCCCTAGCCTCCACCTTCCTCAAAGTTTAATCCTATGAAGATATGATGATCATACAACCTTTTCTATGTTGTATGAGTGCTTAATAACTTGCATACTTCATTAAGTAGCAAGTTTGATTTGCTAAAGTTTGTGTTTTGGGATTTTGCAAAAAGGGTTTTCTTATTTGAGGCTTTGTTTTGAGTTTTTAAAAGGGCTTCTTCATCTTATTTGGTGGATTTGTGGCTTGTTTATATTTGTAAGCCCTCTTACCTTCACTTTACAAACTCTAAAGTTAATGTTTGGTGAAAGTTGAGATTTATGTGAGTATAGTTGATTATGCATGTTTATGCGAACTCACTATGTCATGTTTTATATGATTCATAAGTTATGCATGCTTATGCGAACTCACTATACCATGTTTCACATGTTTCACAAGTTATGCATGCATATGCGAGATTTCTATGCCATGTTTTACATGTTTCACAAGTTATGCATGCTTATGCGAGCTTATTATGTCATGTTCTACATGTTTCATGGGTTATGCATGTTTATGCAAGATCACTTTACCATGTTATGCAAGTTTAATGGATTATGCATGCTTATGCAAGATCATCTTACCATGTTATGCAAGTTAAAATGGATTATGCATGTTCACCTTACCATGTTATGCATATTTAATAAGCTATGCATGTTTATGCGAGTTCACTATGACATGATTTGCAAGTTTAACATGTATGCGTATTTATTGCGATATGTGAAGTTCACCATGTATGTTATGCTAAGTTACCTTTTATACCCTTATGCGTTATGATGAATATGTAAGCGAGATAATGACGTTGGGAGGGTTTGGGTAAACTTAAAAATACATGAAACTAAAAGATTGGGAATTTACCTATTAAGTTAGGTCTACCCCTTGGGAATTTACCTATTAAGTTAGGTCTACCCAAGTATATGTTAACTTGTAAATGTGTTTAAGAGTGGACATGACATTAGATAACATGATATGGCCAACTCGAGGTTAGACCTAGTTGTGGTGTAAATCTTCCCAGGTAACCACAACGTGGGGTCTAATGTGGGTAGTTGGTCATGTTGCACCATAAGACCCGAGGTTAGACCTAGACGTGGTGTAAATCTTCCCAGGTAACCACGGATGTCTAATGTGAGAGGTTGGGTGCGTTAAGTAACTAATGCCTCATGATTAGGGTTAAGTCATGGCCCACTAATACTTAACCAATAATGGGGATGCGAGGATTAGATGGGGTTAAGTGGTTACACTTAACTAATTTAATCCAGGATTAGTGAGGGGTTAAAACCACACTTAACCCTCTTAGAAACCCTAGCAACGTGGTCTGTTCCAGCAGTAATCCCAGTTTGGTATCATTCATAACCCTAGAGGCTAGGCTAGGGCGGGGCACGATTACTGGACTGATATAAGCGACCAAAGCGACGGCTGAGTGGTACAGCGGTGCGGGTCCGACGGGCTACGGACGTGCACGTAGTCCGATGTTGGACAAACTCGAGGCACGGGTACCAGTAGGCTTAGACTGTGCATTTTTGCTTAGGTGTCTGGGGTTGACACCCGAGGGCTTGATACACCCGAAGGTGGACCCAGCACAGTCTGACTACATCCATGTGGGCCGTATGGACACCAACACTTGACGTGTTAGGTTTATAGGGAGCCGATCGACTAGACCGTTGGGCTGGACCTTATACTAAGGTCACTTCAAGTTATTGGGCCAAAGAGTGGGCTAAGGGATCAAGATCTGTTTTAGGGGTTGCTAGTACACTGTGGTGCAAAGTTTAATCTCATCTATGTGATGTCACCTTTATCTATTACCAGTATGTTCATCTCAGTTTCCATCATACTGTTAACTTTATTAGTTTATAGATTGATCGTAGTAGGGCTTACCAGTCTTTTTGACTGACCTGTTTTCCTTTCGCTTCTTTTCTTCCGTTTCCCCCCCCCCCCCACAGGTTCTCAGGGAGGGACTACATCTGCTTAGTGGATCTTTGACTTGCTTGTTGGATAGCTCATGTATGGATCTGAGCTAGCCATGGCTTATCTTTTATTTCTGGGGATTAGTACTGATGTTTTACCATGTATTTTGTTATCACGTATCTAGACTTATGTTGTATTTTGGATTATGACATTTTGATAGTATGTACTTGACTATGTTGGTTTTCTGAGATGATGATGATGGGTTTTATCTGCTACCGCTGCTTTACTTATACTTATTTATATATATTCTGTCTTGCGATATCTCTGTGCATGTTTACCTTCACAATAACGCCCCTCCAAAGCTAGTACATTCTAAGGAGTGATCCTAGGGGAGGTGGGGCGTTACATTTGGTATCAGAGCACGAGGTTAACAAGATTGAACAAAACTTTTGAAAAAAAAAACCCTTTTGAAAAACTATTTTCAAAAACCTACTAAGTATTTTCCAAAATAAAGTCTAGATTATTTTAAGGCTAATCCCCAAAAAGCCATCAGCATTATCATTCGTTCCCTTGACCTGATCTTATCTTATCTTTTGTTTCAGTATGGCTGAGAATCTTGACATCCCAGATGGAGTGAACGTACCACTCTGGTATAGGAGACTCCAAGAAGCTAGGGCGGCAGCCGGTCCCGCCAACCCTACTCCCACTCCTCCTCCCGTAGTTGAGAATCCTATCCCTAATATCCCTCCTCCGGTGGTTCCTGCTCCCCCTCCTCCAGCAGCTAATATTCCCCCTCCCGTTGCTAATGTTCCTCCCCCTCCCGTTGCTGAGGCTCCTCTTCCCCCTCCTCCCCCTCAGCATCCTCAGATTGAGTTTACAAAGGTTTGTAAAGACTTCAAGGCAATGGGAGGCAAGAATTTCCTAGGCACGGAATCTTTCGTTGAAGCCAGGAATTGGCTGAAGGACACGGAGGACTTGTTTGCCATCTTTGGGATAGATGACGAGAGAAAGATCTTATTGACCGTATGGCTTTTGAAGGATGAGGCGGCCTATTGGTGGGAGGTCACCAACGGGACGAGGCCCGTTGAGACTTGGGCCGACTTGAGGGCTAGATTTGTGACCAAGTTTCTATCTTCAGCCGAGGCGAATTTACAAATGGAGAAGTTCATTTCATTAAAGCAAGGAGATATGTCGATCAAGGAGTATGTGAACAAGTTTAATCAGCTGGCCCTCTTTGGTTTGGATATAGTGAACACCCCGGAGAAGAAGGCTCTTCGATTTGCCAGAGGATTGAATGAGCCGCTACAAGGCTTGGCGATGTCACATATTCCGCATGGAGCCACTTTCGAGAGTTTGGTCAATATGGCTCTGCTTCAGGGAGAGGGAAAGAAGGAAGTTAAGTCGGGCGATACTCAAGCAAAGAAGGCTGATTCTCAAGGCAAAGGCAACCAAGGTCAAAGCAGTCAAGGAAATCAGAATAAGAACAAGAAGGGCAACAACAAAGGCAAGGGGAAGTGCAATTACTGTGGCATAGCTGGGCACTTTGCTAAGGATTGCAGGAAGAAGAAAAGGAAGCTTAGTGGTGGATGCTTTTCTTGTGGAGAGACTGGGCACTTCAGCAAAGAATGCCCGAAGAAGAAAGGACAGGCTGGATCTTCAGGAGGGCAAGTTCATGCTCTCAATGCCGCTTCAGTTCCCGAGCGAGGTAGTGTTTCTGTTGAGAACCTTGTTTATATCTCTGATCTTCCAGTACGTACCTTGTTTGATTCTGGTGCATCACATAGCTTTATTTCATCTGATCTTGTCAATGGCTTGCACCTCAGCACTAGCTTAGTGGATGATCCCGTTTGTGTTTCGAATCCCATTGGGTGTTCTGCTCATCTATCTATGATATGTGAGGATCTAAGGATCTCTATACTCAGCGTTGAATTCTTGTGTAGTGCGTATGTTCTAGGTTTCAGGGGATACGGATTGATCTTGGGCATGGATTGGCTGTCTAGATATGGAGCCATTCTGGATTGTGAGCATAGGGTTGTAAGGCTTGTGACTCGCCTGGGCAACACCTTAGAGATTTCATGCAATCCGAAGAATCCCGTCATGTTATGTTATCTAGAATCTCTCGACTCATCAGAAGGGGCCCTTCAGTCTGTAAGGGTGGTCCGGGATTATCCAGATGTGTTTGAAGAAGTTAAGGGGTTGCCCCCTAAACGAGAGATTGACTTTCGCATCTATCTTGTAGATAATGCTAAACCTGTTTCTTTGCCCGTTCGGCATATGGCTCCGCGTGAGAGACGGGAGCTGAGCAAGCAAGTGAAAGAATTGCTTGAAAAGGGCTTCATCAGAAGGAGTATATCCGAATGGGGAGCGCCTGTGGTGTTTGCGACTAAGGCAGATGGCTCTCTTCGACTCTGTGTGGATTATAGAGAATTGAATAAGCTGACTAAGAAGAACAGACACCCGTTACCGAGGATCGACGATCTCTTTGATCAACTTGTTGGTGCTTCTGTTTTCTCTCAGCTTGATCTTGCTACGGGTTTTCATCAGCTCAGAGTGGCGGAGGACAGCATAGACAAAACTACATTCAGAACTCCAGACGGATTCTTTGAATGGCTTGTTATGCCGTTCGGTTTGACGAATGCATCCGCGTATTTTGTGGATTTGATGAGTAGGGTGTTTCGGGAGTTCTTGAATAAGTTTGTCGTGGTCTTTGTTGATGATATTCTAGTCTTCTCCAAGGATGAGGAAGAGCATGCGAGGCACCTAGTAGAGGTGATGGACACACTCAGAGCACACCAGTTAAAAGCCAAGTTCTCCAAGTGCCACTTTTGGAGAAGGGAAGTCAGATTTCTTGGGCATATCGTATCCAAGCAAGGCTTGGCAGTGGATCCCGCTAAGGTGGTTGCTGTTCAGGATTGGAAGACTCCAAAGAATGCAACCGAGGTGAGAAGCTTTCTGGGTCTTGCGGGTTTTTATCGGAAGTTCATCAAGGACTTCGCGAAGATATCCGCTCCTCTTACTAAGTTGACGAAGAAGAACTTAGTCTTTGCTTGGGATATGGATTGTGAGCTTGCTTTTCAGAGGCTCAAGAGAGCCCTTACCTCCGCACCAGTTCTAGCCTTACCCGATGGTGGTAAGATATTTACCGTGTACACTGATGCTTGTGGCACGGGATTGGGTGCCGTTCTGATGCAAGAGGGCAGAGTTATATGTTTTGGTGGGAGGCAACTTAAGGTGCATGAGAGGAATTATCCCACTCATGATCTAGAGCTGGCAGCGATTGTATATGCGCTCAAAGCATGGCGTCATTATCTTCTGGGAGAGAGATTTGAGCTATATACTGATCATAAGTCTTTGAAGTATCTCTTTTCGCAGAAAGATCTGAACTTAAGACAGCAGAGATGGATGGAATTTTTGGCTTCCTATGATTTTGAGATATCCTATACCCCTGGCAAGGGGAATGTTGTAGCGGATGCGTTGAGTAGGAAAAGGTTGACGCTAAGTCCTCTATTCGTTGAGATGAAGAATTTAGAGTTCTTGGCGACCTTTGATTTCTCTTTGGCAATGGAGTCGGAGACCGGTTCCTTGGCATCTTTAGAACTCAGGCCTACCCTTCTAGATCAAGTCGGGGCTTCACAGAAGGAAGACCCTCAGATAATTGAGATCATGGACAAGCTGGTTCGAGGGGAGACATCTAGTCACCTTGCTCGATATTCTATAGACGATAAGGGTTGGCTGAGGAGAGATGGAAGGCTTTGTGTTCCGATGGTAGAAGACTTGGTAAGGAAAGTTCTTGAGGAAGCACACCGCTCCAAGATGACCATACATCCAGGTGGTGATAAGATGTATAAGGACATGAAGCGCGTTTTCTTCTGGCCTGGAATGAAGAAGGATGTAGCGGAGTTTGTCTCGAGATGTGTTATTTATCAGAGAGTAAAAGCTGAGTCAAAGAAGCCCGGTGGGCTATTACATCCGCTAGAGGTCCCGCTATGGAAGTGGGAGAGCATTTCTATGGACTTTATTGATGGGCTTCCAAGGTCCAGGAAGGGGAACACGAGCATATGGGTCATTGTGGATAGGCTCACGAAGAGTGCTCATTTTATCCCTGTAAAGAGCAAAAGAACTGCATCTGGACTAGCATCAGTATATCTTCGTGAGATAGTGCGACTACATGGAGTCCCTTCCAGCATAGTCAGTGACCGAGACCCCATCTTTACTAGTCAGTTCTGGAACAGTTTACAGGAAGCTATGGGCACGAAATTGAACCTGAGTACAGCCTATCACCCACAAACAGACGGCCAAACAGAAAGGGTGAATAGGGTACTTGAGGACTTGTTGAGGCTTTGCATTCTGGATTTTGGTGGTGCATGGGAAGACCATCTTCCTCTTGTCGAGTTTGCATACAACAACAGTTATCAGGCGAGCATAGGGATGGCACCCTTTGAGGCTTTATATGGGAGGCCGTGCAAGTCACCTACATGTTGGTGGGAATCCACGGATAAGCTTATACTTGGACCCGACATGATTAGGGATACATCCGAGAAGGTTGAGTTGATTAGAAGACGGATGAAAGCGGCCCAAGACCGGCAGAAATCCTATGCTGACAGGCGAAGGTCCGAATTGGAGTTTGAGGTTGGGGACAAGGTTTTCGTGAAGGTTTCTCCTTTGCGGAATGTGGTCCGATTTGGAGCAGTGGGGAAGCTAGCACCGAGGTTTGTTGGACCCTTCCCCATCATTGAGAGAATTGGGAAGATGGCTTATAAAGTGCAATTGCCCGAGAAGTTGTCCGGAGTACATAATGTCTTTCATGTCTCGCATCTCCGAAAGTGCCTGCATGAGTCCGCTGAGGTGGTTGAACCTAGCATGCTTGAAGACGTGGAAGTAGAGAAAGAAGCAACTTTAAGAAGAGCTCCGATTCGTATCTTGGGGACAGAGACCAAGAAGCTAAGGAATCGTGAGGTCAGATTGGTGAAAGTTCAATGGGGTGAAGCCGAAGAAGACGCAACTTGGGAAACCGAAGAGAAGATGCGTGGGCTTTATCCATTTCTTTTTGAGGGTACACTCTCAATCTCTTTCCTTTATTTAGCGTAACTCTCTCTTTGCCATCCATGTTTATCTAAGTTGTCGTGCTAAGCTTGTCATGAGAACCGTAGGTAGAAACCCTTTGGATGAAACATGTGCTTGAGACATGTTATGTTTGATGGTTGCAAGTGGTTGCAAGTGTTTGCAAGTGGTTACTCGTGGATGCATGATACACATTAGGCACTAGATCGGCTCACACACTCCTCATATTGCATGTGCATGAGTGTTTATGCTTATTCTTGGATGAACTTTGTATGCAATCACATGGATGTTGCATATGGGTGTATGGTTGAGCACGCATATAGATATTATACATTATGATAGGGATTTGCATACATATGGATACATTTCACTAACATATTTTGCATTGATCATTGCATTAGATAGGTACATATACACACACTTTTGCATATGTTCATACAGCATTTAGAATCCTTTAAGGACAATGGTTGCTCGTGGATGATGTTTTGAGTAGATGGATGTTGGATGGTAGGATATGTTCTTCCTAACTTGAAGATTTCGGGGACGAAATCCTTTAAGGAGGGGAGAATGTAACAACCCGTATTTTCATTAAACTGTTATAACATAAATCGAGGTAGAATTTAATTCAAAAATCTGAATCAGGGGAAACGGGCTATGCCATTGCGTTCGTCTCGGAAAAATACGCGAAATAGAGTCCGAGTTTTCGAAAATCGGAGTCCGTATGACCCGGTTAAGGCCCATTGAAGTTTTCAGAAATTTCTATGCTAAAAACAGATTTAAATTTCGAATTAAAAACAGGGATTAGGGCTAATCTGGGTTAGGCGGGAAAATTCCCGCCAGGGGGACCCATGTCGACAGGCATGTCGACAGGGCACCCAGGGAGTCGACAGCCCTGTCGACAGCCCTGTCGATAGGGGGTGCCCAGGCAGCTCAGCCTGGTGCACCATTTCTGATTTGGGTTGAGTCATATGGCTTGGTTCTGGAAAATTCTGAGATCTGACGGGCCAAACCTAATCTAGGGTTAATCCTAGGGCTAAAAACACTCTAATCTTCTATAAATATACCCCTAATCCTACCCTAAAGCCTCATTAATCAATCTAGCAACTAAACTATGCCAATTTGAAACCTCAAATGGCCTCCACCTAAAATCCCTAGCCTCCACCTTCCTCAAAGTTTAATCCTATGAAGATATGATGATCATACAACCTTTTCTATGTTGTATGAGTGCTTAATAACTTGCATACTTCATTAAGTAGCAAGTTTGATTTGCTAAAGTTTGTGTTTTGGGATTTTGCAAAAAGGGTTTTCTTATTTGAGGCTTTGTTTTGAGTTTTTAAAAGGGCTTCTTCATCTTATTTGGTGGATTTGTGGCTTGTTTATATTTGTAAGCCCTCTTACCTTCACTTTACAAACTCTAAAGTTAATGTTTGGTGAAAGTTGAGATTTATGTGAGTATAGTTGATTATGCATGTTTATGCGAACTCACTATGTCATGTTTTATATGATTCATAAGTTATGCATGCTTATGCGAACTCACTATACCATGTTTCACATGTTTCACAAGTTATGCATGCATATGCGAGATTTCTATGCCATGTTTTACATGTTTCACAAGTTATGCATGCTTATGCGAGCTTATTATGTCATGTTCTACATGTTTCATGGGTTATGCATGTTTATGCAAGATCACTTTACCATGTTATGCAAGTTTAATGGATTATGCATGCTTATGCAAGATCATCTTACCATGTTATGCAAGTTAAAATGGATTATGCATGTTCACCTTACCATGTTATGCATATTTAATAAGCTATGCATGTTTATGCGAGTTCACTATGACATGATTTGCAAGTTTAACATGTATGCGTATTTATTGC